>OX451212.1:10124181-11324181 GCA_949628255.1 Macrophya alboannulata | reverse complement strand
TGTCTTCTGTATGTGAATAAAATAGATACCTGAAGTTAGCATACCAACTTTGGAATTTTTGAATTCCGACTAATTTTTAATTTGCCGCTAATTAGTCGTAAAATAGTTGTGGAAATCATTTTTTTGTCGCTCTGTTTATTTTTTTGAAATTCGATGGTCTGCTAACTTTATTTAAAATCGGCAGACCATACCTGGTGAAATGAATAAAAATAATCTTACAGACTTGTAGTGTAGCTCGGAATTTGCCGTTTTTTAGTCGTAAAATAGTCGTGGAAACCATTCGAATGTCGCCTTTTTTTTTTTTTCAATAGATGGTCTGCTAACTTTATTTGAAATAAGCAGACCACACCTGCTAGAATCGATGGAAATAATCATACAGACTGCTAGTTGAGCTCAGAATTTGCCGTTTTTTAGTCGCAAACTGGCCTTGACAACGGATTTTTTATTTCCACACTTGGCCCTTTTTTCGATAATATGGGTTGAAATATAGTGAATTGAAAAAGCTGAATGTCTAATGCAGATGTTTCGAATAGGCCGAAATCTTCTCCAGATTTTGTCGAAAGTTGTCTACTATTTAGTTGTGACTGCGGAAAGAATCGCGGAAATAGTCGAGCCGGTTCAAAGAGGAAAAACCATTTTCGTCGTGCACAGGCCGGCCCGCTAACTTGAAAAGGCTGTTGTTCGAAGGCCGATGGTCCCCATCGACCGGAATCTACTCCAGATTTTGTCGAAAGTTGTCTACTATTTAGTCGTGACTGCGGAAAGAATCGCGGAAATAGTCGCGCCAGTTCTTATCATTTTTAAAATAAAAAATATGTCAAACAAAACTTGACCTGTTAACAACATATCGATGATTTGTTTGAAGATGTTTGTTTTTCGTTAGCTAAATCGATTTCGCATTGGAAAGAAAAAACAGTAAAAAAAATATCGAGCCACTTTTGACCACTGTTTAAAATTCGTGTAATTTTTAGGAAAACTGAGAAATTATAATTAAAAAAGAAATGGGTCAACTTTTGTGCTTGGCAAGTAGTTTTTGAAATAATCCTTGTCGAAGCACTGAAATTTCGAAAAATTCTAAAACTTCAACCAATCATATAAAACTGAAAATTAATTTTAAATCACAAACTCCAAAAATATGTACACGCTCTATTTCACAGTACTGAAGGATTATATTACAAACGCCCAGAAATGGAGAGTTGTGAGGGTTTGAAAGTATTAAGTTTACATGGAATTCCCCCCAGATCAGAATCGTATCTAGCGACTGGATGATACGGACTTCTGAAAAAACACAAAGCTAAACAAAATTAACAACTAACATTTTCAAACACGTGTAACTCTTTAACAAAGTGCTGAAGACAATACTGCCACCTTTTATAAAATTTGATAATGTCTCAAGGTAAGTTCATGTTTTAATGAAACCCGAATATGTGTCTGATACAAACTGGTCAGAAATCCTTTTCTATAATCGTTGGCAAGTGTGTACTGTTACACGGAATCTGTAAACAATTTATTCCCATGAACAATTATAGCAATCGAGATTTCATGTACAGGGTGTACCGAAAAGTTTGGTCACCGCTTCACCGGGTGATTCTCCAGCTCGAGATCGGTGAAGATCTATCAAAACTTGTAGCCGCAAAACTGACCTTGGCCTTCAAAATCACGGTCAAAAATTTTATCGTCTTAAAAAATTCTACTAATTTAGAGGATAAAAAGTCCCCGAGAAACCATAGGTCTAGATCGATTCCTTCCCATCAAAAAAGACTTCGGAAGATAAAAGACATTCGGTGTAATTATAACAACAGAAATTCCAATCGATTGTCGATTACGAGACTGGTCTCGGCTTAACTTTCTTTTTATGATATTTTTAATTTTTTTGAAAATTTTTGGATTTTTTTTTCAAATTTTTACAATTTTTTTGAGTTTTCCACATTCTCTTGAATTTTCATTGATTTTGTTCGAATTTTTTTGAAGATTTTCAAAGTCTTTTGAAGTCTTAGGATTTTGAAAAACAAAATTTGAATTTTTTTGAATTCTTTTTAGATGTTTTACATTTACGTCTTGCGCTTAATCTTTACTGTAGGTTACGACGTTGATAGCGCGAGACCCATAAGATCGAACCATCATGATCAATCGGTCTTAGCAGTCGCGCTTGATGACCAGCCTAGTCCACAAATCCTTAGAAAACTTCAAAAAACTTTCGAAAAAATCAAAGAAAATTCAATAAAATTCAAGAGAATGTGAAAAAATTCAAAAAAATTTAGAAAATTAAACAAAATAAATCCATTAAATTTACAAAAAAATTAAAAATATTATAAAAAGAAATTTAAGACGACACCGAAGTCTTGGGGTCGACAACCGATTGGAATTTCTGTTGTTATGATTGGACCGAATTTCTTTTATCTTCCGGGATTTTTTTTGATGTGAAGAAATCGATCTAGACCTATGGTTCCTCGGAGAGTTTTTACCCTCTGAATTAGTAGAATTTTTTAAGACAGTAAAAACTTTGACCTTGATCTTGAAGATCAAGGTCAGTTTTGCGGCTACAAGTTTTGATAGATCTTCACCGATCTCGAGCTGGAGAATCACCCGGTGAAGCGGTGACCAAACTTTTCGGTACACCCTGTACAGAATTTTTAATTCTAGGAGTAAGTATTCTTGATTTTCTTCTAACAAAATAACACTAACAACGTAAGAAAGAGCCTTCTTTCTTCTTCGTTGGAAAATTCGAATTCCGCGGATCATAATAAATGGAATAATTACATAAAAAAACTATCGGCGTATTCTATCAAGTCTGACAACCCTATGCATAAAAGGAAAGGCCGGTTGAGAAGAGTTAAAAAAAAATATTTTTGTCTTCCTTTTTCCATGACGCTTGTGATTTTTTTTTTTACATTCTTCACGGATTTCATAAATAACTATTAACCCACAGGCCATTGCTTAAAAAATAATTATTGACCAACGATCGCACCTACGATACAGCTGCAAGGGATTTCATGTTCAGAGAAAGAATAGAGCTGAAAGCTGGGACCAGAATCAATTTTGTGCGATTTTTTTTTTTTTTTCTTCAAGCTATATTCAACAATTTGTCCACAGAAGTATATAAGAAAAAAAGAATTTCACCAGTCTGGCAAAATTCTAATTCTTGTAAGAAATTCTTCCTGCTCGTCTGACAACTTTTCCTACAGTTTACAAATGTACTATGAATTTTTGAAATTTTTTTTTTCAACTTTTGGACTTCGGAATCCCATTTGTTGCTCTAGGACGTACCTCGGATTGCCTGAAATTCAGGAAAACACAGCTATTCTCTGCCGAAAGTTCGGGCGCCTCACACGTATATGCTAACGACTTTGGATGTATGCTCTCGCGGACTTTTTTGTCGAAAATTTTGTGTTCTACAAGATTGTTCCTATACAATTTTGCTCTATCTTCAACGGTTCTCGCAACGTCCGCCCCGGAAGCAAACTGTGCAGCAAATCTTGGCTAATTTCTGACGATTTTTAATTTTTATTTTCGAAACCTGCAAGAGATTTGTCCCGCAAACTTGGATTTATACTCAGGGTGATCCCCCCGACCACCATGAATTTTTTCAGCTGCGGCAGAATAACTTCAATTGAAAGCTAAAAAAATGTCTAATTAAACTGGCCTATTATGAGAGATTCTCACAAACGGAAACGTCTAACAAAATTGCAAGCTTCGGGTGTGCGGTCGGTATCTTTGTTTGGATTGCAACATTAGTTATTCGCACTAGCGGGCAGTCGCACTCCTGGATTCTGACACGAAGGTACGTGCTTCGTTAAAAATCTTGTTATACTTCTGTATTACTCGATTCGTTAGAGGCGGAAAGTAATTGAATTCTTTTGACATGATATTTTGGTTGTGATAGTGTTTACAATGATTCAATCAAGGGGACGTGGTAAGCCGAATACTGTCGATCTAGAGAACTTGAAAAAAGTTATATTAGAGAATAAGGAGAATATTCTCATTAATAATACCAAAATCATTTCGGCAAATAATGAGATATGGGAACGATTATCAACAGAGCTCGGAATAAAGGCCACTAGTCTGCATTCTTATACCGTAAATAATAGGTATAATTTAAAAGACGTAATACTAGAAAGACAGTTTCCGGATACATCGATAAAAAATGCATCGCATACCAGTGCCTTATCGAATGAAATCAGCATGCAATCGTACGATACTAGCATAGAAAATACAAAGAACTTCAACTTTGCAATACCAAAAACCGAATTTAATGATCTGATAACTGAAGTAGTTCGTACATCAAAAACTAAAAAGGGTCATAAAACGGAACGCACACGTACAATATTGCGACAAAATGTATGGACTGAAAAAGTGTCAACAGCTTTATGGAACACATTGAAATTAAAACATGCATTTCATTTCAAAAACCATCAAATAACAAAAACAGGAATTAGTGGAAAAATGAATGGTAAGATTCTATTTCATATTTTGTATGTAACCCCAGACAAATCGTAAAATAAAAGTAACAAGTGTACGAATCCCTTGCGTCCGGCTCGAAAAATCAACGAAAAGTCACCCAGGTCCGCTGACACTGACCACTATAAAGGGTAAGATAGGAACCAAACCATTTTTAATTAAGACATTTTTTGTCATAATATACATTAATATACATTAAAAGACTGCCTTCTAAAATTTCGAATGCGTAATAATCCCGACCAAAAAATCATTGCGACGAAAACAAGCACCTCGTTTTTTTTTATTTTGAATTATACTTTCGGAAAAAAATATCAAACAAATTATCAAAAATCTGGTCACATTCTTTTTGAATCTGGAATTTCAACAACGGTATCTTTCTTCAAAAACAAGCGCTTCGATAATTTTCGAGCAAGTTGAAAGAAATTATGGCCTATCCTGTGGTTTCCAACCTTGATCCAAATATGGCCGCGAAATTTTATTTTTTTACAATATAATAGCAGGAAGAAAATGATTTTATCAATAGAATAATTCTTCCGATAAAATGAAAAATTACTTCTCTCCAAAGAACAAGAAATAATGTCATTTACATCTGAAAGTATGCAATGTATAATTAGAATTTTTTTTTTTTTTTTCAATTGCGATAATTATAGTTTCCAATACCTTTTCTTATTGAATAATTCCGGGTCCACGATCTGACAAGACTTGCAAATTTCACAGGATTGGCAATAGTTCTTTCGATATTTCTGTTTTTAAATATCAATGTGGTAATTCTTGGAGGAAGCTTTTTTTACTTTTGGACTCAATAAAATATTTCAGCAGACTTCATGTAGTTCACTTAACTCTTAGCTCTGAAAGTACGATACTAGACAAAGGAGACTGATAAAATCATGCCTCATCGCTACTGTAGATGACCCCGCCGGTTGTAGCGTGGAATTCAAATTTTGCTAAATCGAAATTATGGATGTGTACACGGACAAAAGATTATAGTGAAATTTCCCATGGCAACTATGGGAATTTCCCATTTCCTATAGGAAAGTCGATTCTTTTATCCATAGTGAATTTCCTAAGATATTAAGGTAATTTTTCGCGTTATTAAGGAATTTTTCCCGTGTACTATCGCAATTTTCATTGTGTTCAATGGGTAAATATTCCATTCGGCAATGCTAAATTCACAATGTGGACATAAGACAAATGACCATGTTGGCTACATAAGAAAAATTACCATGTTGGCTACATGGTAATTTTCCCTATGCATGCCTTACTTTAAGAATTTGGCATTGCTAAATGGGATATTTTACCATTGAAAACAGTAAAAATTCCTATAGTACGCACTCAAAATTACCCTAATATCTTGGGAACTTCACTATGGATAAAAGAATCGCCTTACCTATAGAAAATCGGAAATTCCTATAGTTGCCATGGAAAATTTCACCATAATCTTTTCTCTGTGTATTAATTTTGATTTTGTATTAAAATATGGTGGAAAATAAATTTTCGTAGACATATTTCTCAGTAAAAAATCTTTAGCTTTTCAATGAAAACATTTTCAAATTTGAAACTGTAAAACTTCAATTGAAATTTGTAACGACGTTTCCCACCTGGACTTGTGCATTTTGATTTTACCACTCCGAGAATTATACTTTAAGAATTATCTGAGTGAAAACGGATTCTATAGTCCCGAATTTTTATTTCAGTTACATTTACTAAATGGCAAACTGTGTTTCACTCACTAATAAGAAAATTTATTTTTGCCAAGGTCATTGTAATTGTGGAGCAAAAATCGAAATTAAGATTGATAATCTGACAGATGATTTGAATACGAAACTGGAGTGTGAGATATCTGAAGAAGGAAATGAAAAGGAATGTGGCAAACGTCAACTTAGGGGTTTGAAAAGAAAACATGTTGGTGTCGATATAGAAGATAAATCTGTAGATGTGTATGTAGCTCAAGAGAGACGAAAATTGCAAGCCCAAGGGGAACCGGAACCCCCGATATTATATACAGAACAAGTCTTGCGAACGCTAAAATCTGAAGTCAAGGCATCGAAGTACTTACACCCTAATCCTATTGAGGCCCTTAAGTTGATGAAAAGAATGGCTATCGGTAAAAATGTTATTCATGGAATAGGAGATGATTTCTTTTTTATCCACCTTCACTCGAATGTGCAAATCAACTTGTGGAACATGTATTCTGACAAAGTACCATTGATTATAGACGCCACTTCTGGCGTAGCAAATAAATGCCTACTGATGCCGAATGAAAAGTCGCACTCTTTGTTCTTGCATCTCGCCGTTTTGAACTGCGAAAAAGGTCAGTTTGCGATTTCCGAGGCTATAACCGAAAGACAAGATGCTGTCACCATAGAATATTGGTTGAAGAGATTCATTCAAGACGGTGCTAATTACCCGAAGCAAGTGGTGAGATGTACTAATTATTTTTTCTTGTTCGACGGTTTATATTCTTAAGTAGATCGTGATAGAAAAATACACGGAAAGAAAAATTGTTATGCATTTTTTCCTACACAATCGGCCCGCACACCTACGAAAAATATGGTGCCTCATTTTACCCCGCTGTCCGATCTTGCCCTACATTCCCCTATATTTCTGTGAGAAAAAATAAGTGTTCAAAAGCTCGACTTTCTGAAATAAAGTCTTCTGTTAGCATAATCTGGGGCTGAAGATTCATTTTATAACCCAGGCGACATTTTTTGGTCGATTTTTTTGCTCTTTATATGATCACAACTTCGACAAAAATTCAGCTAAAGACTTGAGTGAGTACTTGAGTTGAAGATAAGAATCCTATCTTCAATTTGAGTAGTCACTTGAGTCTTGAGCTCAATATTTGTCATTGTTATGGATGATTGAAGATAAATACAAAATCAGCCTGGCCAGCGCTTTTCTCAAACGATTGAATAATATTTATCGAATCATTAATATAGCACTAGTAACACTTTTCCTCATTTTCTGTCAACTGCATACGTAATTTTACCAACCTTATTACTATACTTTTAGAAGCAACTTCCATGTACAGGAACATGTACCCACTATCCTTCATCGTATATTCGAACAAGAATTTAAATTTGATAAGATTATCCAAGAAAAATATTTCAGTAAAAAAAAAGTGCTGAAGTAATTGAAATTTCTGTATGTTAGTGTTGCTAGTGCTATATTCATTATTCGGTAGAAATTATATTAAAAATCCTCGCGACAAAGAAAAAGATTGTGTTTTTCAGCAACTGTGACACCTAATAATTCAGCAACTACTCAATCGATCTCGTTCAATTTTTTTAAGTAAAGTTAGTTTCGTCGGGGTTTCTTGTCTTGTGAAATTCATCACATTCTTCCGAAGCATTTGTGAGATACAGCGACCTGCTTCCAGGTATAACTATAAGTTAGGCTGTGTAAAGATTAGTGGCTAGCGCTCGCCGGTCTACGGGTATCAACTATTCAGACAACATACTGACGTCTCTATTAGGGTTTCACCAATGTATAACATTTTTTCGATACCCCCTGATATATTTATGTAGAGGCAGATTTTTAGATTTATTTTGTACAATCTTCAAACTGGAGATACATCACACGTATAAATTCTGTTTGCACAGGTTTGTGACGGATCAAGAGCGCTTCTAACAGCATGCATATCAGCGTTTACTAATTATCTAGTCATTGAGGAATACTGTGATATGTTCTTTTATGAGGCAGAGGCAATGAGGAAGAAGCCGTTTATATCAAAAGATGTTGCGCATAATATGAAAATTTGGGTTAAATTTTTGAGTAACAAAAACCGTCGCGTAAAAGTTTTTTATCTGGCTTCTATAGGGCACCTAATTCTGAGCCGGACAATAGAGGAAGCAAAAGACACAATAAGGATGCTTCTTGCAGTCTCATTAAGTGAAACTGAGGGAGTGTTATCGGATACGCAGGAAGAAACATTTGCCCAAAAATGCAAAGACAACTTGAAAAATATAATTACTGGAGTGCTTGTGAAATACGAAAAGTTATGTGATGATCTAGAAGAAGAAGAGAAAAGTGATGGAGATGAAATTTCGGATGAAGATAGACAAGTAGATAAACGGAATACGAATGCACAAAGAATGAAGCAAATTAAAGGAAAAGATAGGTCGACTGCTTGGGAAACCTGGGCGAAAGAGATCCAGTCATCCGTTGAACACAAAATTAAAAATCAAATTGGAGATAGAGATAATGCTCATTGCGATATGAAAATAGCTGCGAAATTAATTTCTGAAATTAGACTGCTGCCAATGTGGACCAATATTTTTAATACTAAGTTCCATGATCACAATGTTGATCCTAGTTCAAGCGCTTCTGTTGAATGCGAAATTCGCAAAATTAAACACAACGTCTTGGGGAAAAAAGGTAAATACAATAGAGTAGACGTTACAGTCGAAAAAATAATAAAATATTACGATGGCAAATTGAGATTTCTACCAGGAAAAAGTCTAAATACGGAGACTCTAACCCAATCAGAGAATGATAATTCCATTAATGATGATACAAAATGGAATGTTTTGAACGATAACCATTCCAGCCCCTTTGAAAAGGGCTCAAAAACTCTAACACATAGACAAAACGTTTATAATTCTGTAAATAGTAGTGGAAATGAAATACCAGACCATGGTATGGAATCAGATTTATTGAGCGACAGCCATTCCAGAATTTTCGAAGAGGCCGCGAATTCCACTGGTACGAACCCAAATGAATCCCCATTACGAAATGTAACCAATCTTTTCGAGGAATGCCCAGCTTGTCGAAGGGGTGATAAGCCTGAAGGCGCACACACCTGTAGAATATGCAGGAAAAAAGTACATGCTTTACCAGGCTGCTCTGTATCATCGGAAGAAGAGGGTTACGGATCACGCCGTGTATGTTTCGAATGTACACAATCCGAAAATTTGACAAATAAGATGGCGATAACGGAAGTTGAAAATCATAACGGATTGGCATTGAAGGACCTCAAAGCTGATGCTGGAAAACGTGGTAAATATTTGTACTTAGGATTCGGAACTGAGCGAATCAAAGATGTTTTCGCGTTTGAGACAAACACAAGTCGTATACCTATACTGAAAAACGGGAGCTCGCTACACATGAAAATGGTTGAAATTGGTGGATCTAAATATTCTATGAAATATACGTGCGCTTTTGACAGCTTTTTTCAAATACTGTTTGTGGGAGCAATCGATAATGTGGCATTTAAGGAATTCGTGATGGAAGAAGCTGAATATAATAAATTTTTCAAAATGGTCAGTCACACATTAGCAAAAAGCATAACAGCCTATACATATAAACTGAGAGCCGAATTATTACTGGAATTTAAAAATATCCTCATTGTGCCAAATACTACGCAAACAGTCATGTGTCAATGTGGGATAAATGAACTACTGCCTGCCTTATTGAAAAATCGTCCAAGTATTCATCGGAAAATAAAATGCAACAAAGGATGTGTGGAAAAAATAGAAGCTGAATGTAGTGTATTATGCGAAACAAAAAATTTGAGAAGTAATAAAAACTTTTTCAAAATTGTCTTGGCAAATTATTCGAAACGGACAATTTGCCCAGAACGCAAAAAACAAGCGCGAGCTGAAGTAATACCAAGTAAGATTTATAAATCGATATACATTTATACGATGAGTTATGAATTTTATTTATTAGAAATGATGATTGTCTGACGAGAAACGAGACTGACGTCCGCTGAGAATTAGAAAGTTCACTAACTGCTAACCGACCTATACTTGGGTATGGAGAAATGAATCTTTGTTATTATTACCAAATTTTCGTCGATCCAAATAAGATTAAATTATAAATAATTTTTAGTAAAATTTGGTCATCATAGACAAATTTTATTTGCTTATTTAAAAATTTGGTAACACTAACAAAAGATTCATTTCGCTACATCCAACTATAGCTTTGTTAACAGTACATGAACTTTTTTCTCGTTGTCAGTGTCTTTGATCACTTTGTACAAGCTGGCATTAGAACCGCTTTCTGTGGAGGTCACGTCGTGCCACCTCTGTGACGTTGTACTAATGTTAGAATTAATACAAAAAAGCGTTGATTACATGGTCTTCAAAAAAGAAATTCCAAGCATCTACCTAACTTTCGAGCGTTGAGATTAGAATTGGTTATAATGACTTTTTCACTATTATATTTATTCCAGGTGACATGATTTGTGTAGAAACGTATTCTATTGATAATATTTGGTTAACCCCAAACGAGCTACCAAAAATCGTTCACATTAACAAACAAATCTACAAACTCCTGGGTGCCGTCAAATATATTGGCGAAGAAATTCAAAAAAAAAGAAGATATCGGACACTACACTTCGATCATGTTCCGTGACAAGTGGGTTGAGTTCAACGATTTTGAAACCAAATCCACACCAGTTAATGGCAAAGTGAAATTTGTGCCAAAATTGATTGTTTATGTAAGAACCGTTCCGAAATAATAAATCGTACGAATAATTGAAATTATGAGTTTATTCAATAAATTCACACTCTCTCACACTCACGACTTAATAGTAAAGAACTTCTGACGAATTCTGGAGATTGGGACCATTGGCCTTCGAGCAACAGCCTTTTCAAGTTAGCGGGCCAGCCTGTGCACGACGAAAATGGTTTTTCCTCTTTGAACCGGCTTGACTATTTCCGCGATTCTTTACGTAGTCACGACTAGATAGTAGACAACTTTCGACAAAATCTGGAGAAGATTTCGGCCTATTCGAAACATCTGCATTAGACATTCAGCTTTTTCAATTCACTATATTTCAACCCATATTATCGAAAAAAGGGCCAAGTGTGGAAATAAAAAATCCGTTGTCAAGGCCAGTTTGCGACTAAAAAACGGCAAATTCTGAGCTCAACTAGCAGTCTGTATGATTATTTCCATCGATTCTAGCAGGTGTGGTCTGCTTATTTCAAATAAAGTTAGCAGACCATCTATTGAAAAAAAAAAAAAAAGGCGACATTCGAATGGTTTCCACGACTATTTTACGACTAAAAAATGGCAAATTCCGAGCTACACTACAAGTCTGTAAGATTATTTTTATTCATTTCACCAGGTATGGTCTGCCGATTTTAAATAAAATTAGCAGACCATCGAATTTCAAAAAAATAAACAGAGCGACAAAAAAATGATTTCCACAACTATTTTACGACTAATTAGCGGCAAATTAAAAATTAGTCGAAATTCAAAAATTCCAAAGTATTTAATTTAATTTTTAGTGGGCAAAATTCGTGTCGCGCAGATCAATTGAATAACGTTGGATATGATTTGGAATACTTGTGTTAGTGGTAAGTATTCACACATTTGTGGACTTTGGTTAAAATTTAAATGCAATGGATAAAGTCGTGCAAGAACACTGAATGTTTATTTTGCTTACGAATTACAGGTAACGTACGATATTCTGCAATTCCAAATGCATCAAACACGCGTATCTCCTCTTTCGGCTTTTCGAATAGAGGTGTGGTGTCTCCGGCCATGAGTTTCCGCAGCGATTCCTTTTTGAGAACATCATATGTTTTATTATTACCTCATTATAATTATTTTTTTTTTTTTTATTATAATTACAATTTTGATTATCATTATTATTCTTAGATTCATGTTGGGCATTACTTCAAGTTTGGAATACAAATATACTTTTACAAAAACCTTTATTAATTTTCATGAATTACTGAAAAACGGATGATAAAAAATTGGTTACATGATCTTCCAATTATGCTGTAATGGGTATAACAAAAAAAAATGTACACTGTGATCAATTGAAGTGTATGACTATAAAACTCTTATCAGAGAATCGCGTGCCACTGCGAAAAGTTTCCGCACATATACTTCAATTGTCGAAGATTCGATTTAAATGCAAAAAAAAATTAAATAATATTGAAATTATCGGAAATCGTTGCTTCAACCTTTTTTATTCCTTTTAAAATTCTAAATTTGTTTTTTGTTGAAGTTTCAGTGAATTTCACCCATAAAAATATTACTTATGTTTAATTTAAAATACAAGATTCTATACGCCTTTTTATCTTGACACGCGGTAACCGTTATACACGCGATCTGTATAGTAATCGTATAAAAAAAAAAGGTAAAATAATAACAGTAATATACCCGGGTAACATTCTACATGGCCAGCCCACATGCCACATTAATGCCACATGGCATGAGCATGGCAATCGTATCGGCAGACCATATTGAATGCTGAGGTACGAAAACAATGTGGCGGCAATATGGCTTTAATATGGATTTTGGTTATTGCAATAATCAGGCCAACCGACATAGCTTAGTAATGTTGATCTAAGGTGGCAACTATATGGAAATCCAATGTAGCTTACAAATATGTATGCCAAGTCAAGTCGCTACCTGGCATATACCTGGCTGCCACCTCGCAAAGGTACACAGCTTTAATGTGGGCCAACCTGGCACTGCCATGTCTTGATGTAACCTGGCATTTACCTTGCTGCCACCTCGCGATGCAATATAGCTTTAATGTAGGCCAAGCTGGCACTTTCATGTCTTGATGTAACCTGGCATTTACCTAGCTGCTACCTCGCGATGCCACATAGCTTCAATGTGGGCCAACCTGGCAGCGCCATGTCTTGGTGTAACCTGGCATTCACTTTGCTGCTTCCTCGCGATGCCACATAGCTTCAATGTAGGCCAAGCTGGCACTTTCGTGTCCCGATGTAACCTGGCATTCACCCAGCTGCCACCTCGCGATGCCACATAGCTTTGATGTGGGCCAAGCTGGCACTTTCATGTCTTGATGTAACCTGGCATTTACCTAGCTGCTACCTCGCGATGCTACATAGCTTCAATGTGGGCCAACCTGGCAGCGCCATGTCTCGGTGTAACCTGGCGTTCACTTTGCTGCTCCCTCGCGATGCCACATAGCTTCAATGTAGGCCAAGCTGGCACTTTCGTGTCCCCATGTAACCTGGCATTCACCCAGCTGCCACCTCGCGATGCCACATAGCTTTGATGTGGGCTAGCCTGGCGCTGCCATGTCTTGATGTAACCTGGCATTTACCTAGCTGCCACCTCGCGATGCCACATAGCTTTAATGTGAACCAACCTGGCACTGCCATGTTTTGATGTAAGCTGGCATTTACCTAGCGGCCACCTCGCGATGCCACATAGCTTCAATGTAGGCCAACCTGGCACTGCCATGTCTCGATGTAACCTAGCATTTATCTTGCTGACACCTCGCGATGCCACATAGCTTCAATGTGGGCCAAACTGACACTGCCATATCTTTAAATGAACTGGCACCTACTTAGCTGCCACCTCGCGATGCCATATGGCTTTAATGTGAACCAACCTGGTACTGCCATGTTTTGATGTAAGCTGGCATTTATCCAGCGGCCACCTCGCGATGCCACATAGCTTCAATGTAGGCCAACCTGGCACTGCCATGTCTCGATGTAACCTGGCATTTATCTTGCTGACACCTCGCGATGCCACATAGCTTCAATGTGGGCCACCCTGGCACTGCCGTATCTTTAAATGAACTGGCACCTACTTAGCTGCCACCTCGCGATGCCATATGGCTTTAATGTGGGCCAACCCGGCACTGCCATGTCTTTATGTGAACTGGCATCTACCTGGCTGCCAGCTCGCGATGCCACATGGCTTTAATGCGGGCCAACCTGGCAATGCCATGTCTGGATGTAGCCTGGCATCTACGTGGCCCTTACATCGAGCAGCCACATTATCTGGTACCACACAACGCCGGTAGATGGCTGGCCGTGCTCGCAGGTAAACTTGCACCGAGTTGGCTAGACCTACGTGTCTCCAGCCGCTTAATATCATTCTCAATTACTGAGTATAAATCATACTGTTTACTAGCCTGACCTTTTCACAACTCTTTTTTTTGAATGGAAGATGCAGTCAGACCAGTGCAGTATATACCTATATTCATCAGCCACAGTAGTGCTGTATGAATGCCTTTTTGAATAAAAATGAATACTTGGCACCAATATGGCTTACCCATATAATCATACATAAGGCGTCGGTTGTTGGTTTTCTCTTGGCTTGTACTCGGCAACGACAACCAACTCATGTGGCTGCTACGTAACAACAAGGTAGCGAACATTGATGGTTTCTTTATGGTTTCGACCGGGAAGCTAGGTATAAAAAAGTGGCGACTAGTTGGCATTTACATAGCAGCGAGGTAGCCCCGCCATGTCGCTGCCAGGATGATGCCACCATGATAACGTGCAATTTCGCCACCTAGCTACCAAGTCGAAACCAGGAATAAACTATGTTGTTTTTTCATCTAGCTGCCACCAAGGTGCTACATGTTTTGGTCGTCGTTGCTGACTGAAAGCCGAGATAAAGCCGACTATAGCCGACATGGCGCCCACATTGGTTAGGTGGGTTGGCCAGTTAGCGGCCATATGGTTGCCTATACTGATGTAAATTTAAGTTATTACTGTAATCGAATTCGCTCTAATTAGTTCCTCATTTTTATTAATTTGTAAAAGACATATATATAAGATTTAGAAATATCTAGTGCATGTATAAATCATAATGACTTTGATAAGAAATATGAAAATTAAATATAATCCACAAATTGTGGAGACAAACTTAATTATGTACTTTATGAAACTCGAAATAGACAAGTATATTTCTAAAAAGTACCGGAATAAACTTTTTTTTAGATGCTATCGCAATTGGGTATTGAAATTTTACAATTAAATTGATAAATTTTGCTGACAGAGATATTCTAAATAAGGTAAGTTATGTGGTTTGATGTACAAAAAGTAAATGATATATTTTCCATTCGGGTTTCTCGGCTTTGGATGAACTAGTATTTTTGTATGCTGTTACAAATTTAGAAGGGTATTTAAATACTTATGTTTCAAATTTAAAATTCGAGTTTTTAAAACTACGTGAGTTGGAAGACTGACGCTTCGAAATTGAAGAACACAATTTCAACAATCGTAAATATTCTGTGTAATAATAGATAATATGGTAGGCAGTATGCAATATTAGGTAAAAGCAATTACCACAGATACGGGCAATGAGTCATCGCCACCCCGTACTCCCTCAACGGCAGCGGAGCCGATGACGCAAAGGACTTTCTTATCCGTGTCCGTCAACGGATTTGTATCGTTAAAAAAGTTGCCCGTTTTCCGGTGTTGCGTTTTGATACCGATAACTTTTTTTTTTGAACGATCTTTCATCCCCTGCCACACCTGCAGTCAAATATTAAGATTTATAATGAAATACCCAAAAACTGAGATTATTCGTAATAATACAGCACAAGTTAATGTGAATGTATGTAAATTTTGGGAATCGATATAAACGATTGAGTGTACGAAGTTCGTGGACTTGAGGGCTTGTAAGGTCATATTGAACAACGAAATCTCTATAAATATCCGAATGATGATAAACACTCAATAAACTGTTTCATTCCTGACTCAACTGTAATAACCACTTCATTATGAAAAGTGGGAAAAAAGTAGCACATATATGATTATCTTTTATACTGTTTATCTCCAGTTATCGGGTGATCAAAGTTATTCATTTCACGTAAGTGCTGTTTCCAGTTTTTCTGGTTTTCTATTTTTTTACAAATAAAGTTGACAAAGTTGAGTCTGGAATAAATAAGTCCTATATGCAACGCGGGAATGAAGCCGATTATTTCCTTGTTGGATATTGTACTATTAAATGCAATTGTTACAGATTGCCGTAAATGAAATATAAATTTAATTAATGCTTACTTTTTGCCATTGTTCGGTAGTCTTGTGTTCGCCTTCATTATTAAGCTCCTCGGCGAGCTCATCCCATTTGCTTTTCAGAAGCGTTGCGCCCATGGGCCCCGAGAATTTTCCGGCAGAAAAATTGCTGTGGGCTATCATATATTCAGCCAGATGATCTTTTTGGGCAACGCTTACCCGTGGCCCTCGCGGCCCTCGCGGTTTCTTACCAGCAGTACTACTAATAATAAATCGAAAATTTTTTATCTTTGAAATGTGAATATGCAATTGTATATTGTTAATGTTTGTGCCTTATGTAAAACCTTTTTTTGCGATAATAATTTATCAATTATCGTTGTTCATATTTATTCAAGATGGCATTATTATAACCCGTAAAGTACAAAATGATTGTTCTCAGTCCATTGCGATTATTTTGTTATATAAAAAGGATTAATATGTCCGTATTAAAAGTGTAGGAACTACAGTTCAAATACCATCATAATTTTATAGTAATAAAATCACAACTTACCTCATTTTTATAATTATTTTCACAAATCAACTTAAATATCAGCTCCACAAGCGT
Organism: Macrophya alboannulata; assembly: GCA_949628255.1. NCBI lineage: Eukaryota > Metazoa > Arthropoda > Insecta > Hymenoptera > Tenthredinidae > Macrophya > Macrophya alboannulata. The sequence goes on along the minus strand of OX451212.1, from coordinate 11,307,426 downwards.
CTATTTCAAGCGAAAGAGACGCGACGGGTAATTATTTCAAAATAAATGGCACTCACCAATGATGTACGATGCAACTCCTCTCAAGTCACAACAATCAGTAATTTGTATCGATATAATTTTTTCCGCAGAAGTAATAATAAGTTCCCTCGATTGAAGCGAACACATATCCCCCGTTTTTTTTATTGAGAATTTATTATCCCACACAAGTTAGAAAAATTGTTCAAAAATTGATTAAGCCTATTGAAAATATAGGAGCCAATCGTTTATCGAGTCGAGTGGAAATCCACATAAATGAACGAAACATATTATCTTCGTATTCTTTTTCTATGTATATTTCTTGACTGTATTTATTGTATCTCTCATTGACGGTTATTAAAAATAATTTTAATTGTAATTATCTCGATGATAACCATGGAACATAATACAGAATTATTAATTATCCACATTTTCATACTAACAATTATTGATGACTAAATTAAAAAGTCATAATTCCTATATGCGATAAAAAAAGAAGGAATATGTCTATTAGACTGTGCCAAAAAAATCGACAATTTTTTTTGTTTTTTAAGTATATCGAAAATATTGTTTGGGGTTACAAAAAAAAATTATTGTGAGATTTTCAGTCCTTAATATTAATATTAAGAGGTCTATCGTCGCAATTTTAGATTTTTTTTTCCTGAGCAGGTTTTTGTCTCAGAACTCCCAAACCATTGAGTTAAACAAAATTGACTTGAAGATATTTTTTGAAGGAAATTGAATGCTCTACAAATGTCTGATTGAAATTTTCCGTCAGTTTCCTTACAATCATGCCTTAAAAATTGGTACAGCTTTACAATTTGATCTTTCAACTTTTGAATTTTGTAATTCATGTAAAAATCAGTACCCGGAAAAAAACTGATAAACATTCTTATGGGGAATCAAATGCTCTCCAAAAAAAGTCTCTTAACATTTTTGGCTAAATTCACTCCATCAAAAGTTATTCAAGGTTGAAGTTGCAGTCAAGACGAAATTCTTGTTTTTTCCGCTGTAGATTAAGTTTTTTGGGGTCAGTTAAGAACTTGAATTCTTTTATCGATGATAATCTTTATGTTATTGACAAAATTACTGAAAAAAAAAAAAAATATATAATTCCTTCGAATTTTTTCGCTTTAAGAAGCTACTTTCTTTAGGAAATATCATTTTCACTGTTATTTAATCGTTCAAATCATAACAATCATGCCGTTTTTTTATCGCATATTGTTCATGTAAATTTATATATATATAAAATTTACGTATATAAAATTTATACCGGGTGTCCCAACTTAAACAGGGCATTAGGATATCTCGGAAACGGGGACTGCTATCAAAAAATGGTTTAGATAAAAATAGTACGGTTTCGAAGGGGACACACGATGGTGACATCAGATTGGTTGTGAGTAGTACTGCTTATGAGAAACTGGCATGAGGCTAAGTTTTTTAAATGGCAACCGATTTTTTTTCCAGAACGAATATTGTACCTCATGGCGAGGCAAATTCAGCCATAGGTGATGAACGTGCATATCGTTCACGGATCACGAGTTATGACTGTTGGAAGCTCAAAAAATTGTCGTGCTATTATCACGACAGGTGTTCTGTTTGAAATGAAATTACGATGAGCGATGCTGTATTCATGTATTTGAATACTTATTCGTTGAGGTAGGCATTCGTGTACTTGAATACTTACTCAGTTGAGGTACAAGCAAGGGTGTTTTATGAATTTCTCGTATGTTCAAACACATTTCCCTCCGTCTCATTGCAAAGTTGCAGCCGACGTTGGAACTGTTAGAGTGTGGCGAGCAGAGTATTACGTTGGATGTGACGACAAGCATTTCTTATCCTCTGTTTCATTCAAACAATGTTTTTGATGAATCCCTACAAAAAAAAGTGAGACCTAGGACCTAGTCACTTCCAACGTAATATTCTGCTCGCCACACTCCAGCAGTTCCAACGTCGGCTGCAACTTTGCAATGAGACGGAGGGAAATGTGTTTGAACAATTGAGAAATTCATCAAACACCCTTGCTTGTACCTCAACTGATCATAAGTATTCAAATACATGAGTGCCTACCTCAACGAATAAGTATTCAAATACATGAATGCAGCATCGCTAATCGTAATTTCATTTCAAACAGAACACCTGTCGTGATAATAGCACGACAAATTTTTGGGATTCCAACAGTCATAAATCGCGATCCGTGGGCGATATGTACGTTTATCACATATGGCTGAATTTGCCACACCATGAGGTACAATATTCGTTCCAAAAAAAAACATCAGTTGCCATTTAAAAAACTTACCCTCATGCCAGTTTCTTATAAGCAGTACTACTCATAACCAATCTGATGTTACCATCGTGTGTCCCCCTCGAAACCGTACTATTTTCATCTAAACCATTTTTCGATAGCAGTCCCCGTTTCCGAGATATCCTAATGCCCTGTTTAAGTTGGGACACCCTGTATACATAAACTTTACGTATATAAAATTTATAAAATTTATATACATAAATTTATATGAGATCAAAAATGAACAATTTCAAATAAGAAAAACGACGTGATTGTTATTATTTAAACGATTAAATAACAGTGAAAATGATATTTCTTAAAGAAAATAGCTTCTTAAAGCGAACGAATTCGAATATGTTATAATTTTTTTTTAATTTTCAGTAATTTTGTCAATAATATAAAGATTATCATCGATAAATGAATTTAAGTTCTTAACTGACCTCAAAAAAAAAAAATCTACAGCGGAAAAAACAAGAATTTCGTTTTGACTGCAACTTTAACCTTGCATAACTTTTGATGGAGTGAATTTATCCAAAAATGTTATGAGACTTTTTTTGTAGAGCATTTGATTTCCCATAAGAATATTTATCGGTTTTGTCAGGGTACTGATTTTTACATGAATTACAAAATTCAAAAGTTGAAAGATCAAATTGTAAAACTATACCAATTTTTCAGGCATGATTGTACGGAAACGGTTCATCTGACGGAAAATTTCAATCAGACATTTGTAGAGCATTCAATTTCCTTCAAAAAATATCTTCAACCCAATTTTGTTTAACTCAATGGTTTGGGAGTTCTGAGACAAAAACACGCTCAGCAAAAAAAAGTCTAAAATTGCGACGATAGACCTCTTAATATTAATATTAAGGACTCAAATTCTCACAATAATTTTTTTTTTGTCGACCCAAACAATATTTACGATATACTTGAAAAAAAAAAAATTGGCGATTTTTTTGGCCCAGTCTAATGTCTATTCAAGAAATATCTTCGGTATAGCGCCCGAACGCTCTATTCAGCGGTTCGTTATGGCAAGCGCTAAGTTAGCGTTATCTCATCTGCTGAGGGTTTTGATCGATTGGCACAGAATCCCTCATGTCTGTGTTGTTAATTTATAAAAACTATCAATAAAGTATATTACGAGGAGTGGACACGTAAACTCCACAAAACGCTTGTGAAACTATTTTTGCAAGCACCAATTTCATTTAAAAGGAGTTTTATAATTTGAATTTTAATTTTAACGTTGCCGAAGCATAGATATTCGAGAAAGTGATCGAAGGACTTTTCATTATGAATTAAAATAATTATAACTTCGCTAGGAAACCAAAATTGATATAAATAAGGGTGTCTTTGAGGACGGATTATATATAACATTCTTATTATACGAATGATTGGCACGGCGGGAATCCGTCGGACAAAAAAAAGACCTCGATGTTACGGATGTTTTTCATTTTCGAATATGTTCTAGTATATAGCTTAAGAAGCAACTTTTATCTATACATATAATAGATATGAATTATATACACAGAAGTTGCCGATTCCGATGGTACTAGAGCATATTCGAAAATTAAAAAAATCCACGACATCGATGTAAACTTTTTTGGTCAGCTTGGCGTGGAGTCCATCATATAATTACACGTATTTATAATTAAATAATATAAATGAAAATGAACGAATATGTCTATAGTAAAGTACATTTCGTTAGAAGCATGCGTTTAGAAATCTCTTCGGTAGTGCGCGGCTCTATTCAGACAGTTCGTTATACGGCAAGCGTTAAAAGTTAACGCTCTGAGAGTCTCGTCACGGCTGGCGTTAAAAAATTCGATTCGATAGAGCAAGATCCGTAGTTAGCGTTATCACGGAGTCGGGATTTCCGTGGGTTCGATTGTTTATTAGCGTTAATAAACGGGGCGATCTCCGACAGTTGGCGCCCCAAAACAAAGCATATGGGCGCTCGCGGGGCTGAGCGGGTACAAGCGGGGCAATGCAGTGGCGTAGAATCGGGGAAAAAGTTAACGCTTGCTCTAAGTCAACGCTCGAGTTACAGAATCGCTCGAAGCCAAGTCTGGCAGCTACATCTGTGGAGGACGAATTAGAGCTGGAAGAGTTGCTGAGGAAGAAGCTAGAGATTGAAGATCGTTTCAATATGCTCCAAGCCAAGATCCAAACTCGACGTGAAGACACTGAACCAAAAGCTGGAACCTCGGTCGAATCAGAAGATTCAGATGATTCCCAAGGAACCATTGTCAACGTGAGCCCTGGGGCATCAGCAATCATCAATGAAATACGAAGTCGCCCGCCACCAAAACTGAAGCTGACCAAACCTACAAAAGTTTCAGCGGCCGAAATACATGCCGAAAACTTGAAACGAAACCGTATTCCAACAAAAAATCACCCAACGAACATGTCTGCAAGCTTGGGACGAGCTCTAAGAACTACCGACGATCCGAAGGCCGTGATTGCCCCATCCGTAATGGTACAGCCACTGCCTCTGAAGAAACTGCCATCCTTCGACGAGGTGTTAAGGGAACTAAACGTCCCAGAACTGGCAAACCCCGAAGGTGAAGGACAACCCCTCTACCTGGCTGATTGTCGAATTCTAAGTCAAAAGTTATTAAAGGATCTGATCACCAAGCGAGCCCAGAGTCTCGTTGCGCGCGTCGAATCCACCAAGGTTGACAGAGGCACTCAGACATTTGTGACGACCGTCAGGAAACCATATGTTGCTGGATGTGTAAATTGCCGTTCCAGAGAACATCACTTCAAAGACTGTCAGCTGCCTTATAGACCAGGCTTTTGCCGTATCTGCGGAGCCGATGGATATGACGCAACCGATTGCATATATCTACACGGAATTGAACATGAAAACATCTTGGGAAGATGCACGGGATGTGGAGGAGATATCACTCTATACTGCCCGGAATGCCCGGACTGTAACATCCGTTACGGAGATCTTGTCGACTGGTTACGTCTGAATTATGCTACTTGGCCGACTTGGATGATACCCAAAGATCATCAATATTTAGTCAACGAGGGGGAAGAAACTCTGAAACGAAAAGTAAAAGCCAAATTCGACTCTCATGAGGACACACCAAACCGCGTCCGCGCCTTCCTGATAAGGGAAAATGCGCTGTTCGACGCTCCAACTTTGGCTAACGCGGCTAATAAGACTGCCATTCAGATGTCCGAAGAGAAAAGGCAACTAGCCGTTAAGAAAATGACCTCGACGACTAGCAAGAAGACTCTCGATGATATTATGATCGAAAGACCGGAGCTGACGGAAGGAGAAGAACTCCGCGTCCTTGTTCCGACTAAGTACAAGAAATAAATACTTGTACTGTCAATTCTTTCTTATGTTGATACTCTTATAACTATTACTACTATTCTTACTTGTTATCAGTATTTCTATAATTACTACCTGATCTATCATTTGACAATTATTTTGTAACTTTTATTTTACGTTCATTACAGGGAACGAACTTTCGTCGATTATTTCGTTATTCAATAAAGTAGCTCATAGTAGGCCAATGTATCATAAGCTGTTCGAGTACATTCACTAACTATACCGTAATTGTAACATATCGTCTAATCCTAAATTCCTTTCCCACCTAATTGCAAGACCATAGAAGGATGCTCCTCTAAATTTCAGATATTTCGGGTTGGAGCAGCGTTGGGAGGAGACTATAAATTTCGCGGAAATAGTAAGCATAATTGTATCTCGTTTATGACGTCAAGGTCTGAGAGGGGGGAAATGTGACAGGAAAATAAAGAACTCCCTCGACGTCAAATCTCGAACTGACTCTTCGAGAACTCAATCAATTCCCAAACCATAAAATCGACACTAACCCTGTAGATAGAAATTAATAAAACATAATTGTAATTGATATTGTCAAACTACAGATTAGACCAAATGCCATATCCTACGAGGAAAGACTCATGTTGTATTTGACCGCGAGTAAACACCCTGCCGCATGTACTGTAGAACTCGACCGTCAAACAAAGACGCTAGATCGGCGCAAAGGAGTCGTGCACGATAGGCACGCTCAGACAGTTGTAATAAGTCCTCGGAGAGTCTTGGCCGTATTTGGTCCAATTTGTCATATTGAATACTGTTTACTTGTTAAATTGTTTGTGAAACCGTTACTTTCGACCGTATGTCGTCGATTATTAAAGTGTACTGAATTATTTTGTCAATTATTGGAAGGATATTCCACTCATTAAATCATCAAAGTAGTAAGTGAATAAATTTATATATCTTCGCCTATACGCTTTTCTATTGTCTTGCAATTACTTATGGTCCTCCACGTATCCTCCCTGTGCTGTCTTTTCTATTTTTAATAACCGAGCTAGCCGCACTATTATTTATTTATTTATTTATTTATTATTGGTCGTTGAACTATACAGTTGAAATTAGGTATTGGTTCCTCAAACCAATTGGCGCCCAGCAAATTTATACGATTAAATAATTAGCCTGGAGCCCTGTCAGCCGACGGACCACGGCCGCGGCAGGTGTAGCGTATTTTAGGTTTAATATTCATAAAACTTTCTTTGCCAAAAAGTACGCTGTCTCACCCTAACGGTCGCTAATTAACTGAGTTCTCCGAGATCTTTACAAAAATAATTTTGATTTTAACCATAACTTGAAATAAAATGAATAACAAAATGAAGTGCTGAACACTTGAAACTAAAGAAATGTGTTTTTTAGACGATAGCGCACGCGAATTTCACCGCGAGCGGACGGGAGCATGCGCGGTTTTCTCCGGTTTCTTGGGATAGAACGAACGTTAAGGAACTGTTGTGGCGGTTTTAGTTGACTAGTTGATTTTGACTTTTTGTTGACGGTAGTAAACTGTTTTAGACACTTTACTGTTCGTTTCGAAAGGATAATACACGGCAGAAGGCCGGTATTCAAAATTTTGATGACTCTACTGTAAGGAATTTTGGAAAATAAGGCGAAAAGAAACATGCTTTTTTGCAAAATGAAAGAAAAAAAATGTGAATGGAAGCCGAAAGGGTGAAGTTACTTTTTAATGATAGAGTGCGTCAATGGACGCTGGAGTATTTTATCTTATAACTAGCTTTTTTTTTTCTTTTTGATTTTATTTGATTTTTTTTTTTTTCTTTTTTTTTGATACTAATTTAAACTAACGATATTTCTAGATACTGCGGGTTACTTTTAAATTTACCAGGTGGCGATACAGTAACGGTCGGTGCTTAGATCCGGGGTGTCTTTGGGCCGTGTTCGCGGATTGGTTGCGAGTAAGAGTGCGGGGGATGGGCTCATCGCAAGAATTCGGCGCGTTTATTGTGGTCTGCGGCCCAACCGCGGCAACATCGTGGGCAGCCGGCTTTTGTCACGTTTGCGAGTCCGCATTGAAAACAGTGTTTTTCCAACGGATAATCGCAGTTTGCGGATTGGTGCCCCATGGTGCCACAGTTCCAGCATCTCGCTGGATCTCGGAGTACGTACTCGGGCCGTGCCGGTCGCGTGTGATAGGTCCGCGCGTTGGTAGCTCGAGTATTAGGTCGCGAGGATCCAGATTATGGTTTGTGAGGCCCACCTGATGGCCTGGTTGTCACGGTACGCTTTGGTTGATCATTGGAACTCACGCCGAGTGTTATTAGTTGAGGTGCGGATAGAGTCGTCGGCATGTCGCTAGGATGCACCTTGCGTGGAGCATATATGGGGTAAATAACCCTGGGTAGTGGGCCTACAACGCCGCGTAGGTTAGTGGTATTTGCACCATGATCTTGGGAGGTGGAACTGGTTGAGGTTGGTTTAGCATAGGAGGAGATTCTGAGCGGGAAGTGGAGGGTTCCGGTGATGCCACGGTCTCCAGTGGCAGTCTGACCTCGAATGGCAGGAGGTCGGTTAGTGTTTCAACGTCACGGGTTGTAACGCACTCTGTTTCAGTGGCGGCGATACTCAGGGGTACCGGGGGGTCGCATTGTGTGCCCATATCTTCGGTTTCAGACAAGTCGCGAACAGTTACCTGATTTCGGATATACCCTGGACGAATGAGTTGATCTTCTTCGACCTCGGCGGCTGCGGCCGCAATATCGAGGCGAAGTCGAGGGTAGTCTTTACAAATGAGTTCTAATAGCGACGCGTACTGTTCCAGTCGAGCCCAGCCTCTTGGGCCTGAGTCCTCGTTCTTGCTGTCTGAGGAGTCCATGGTCGATATAGGTCGACACAGGTCGATCCAGGTCGATCCAGGTCGATACAGTTGGCAGGTAGCGTCAAAACGATACGGTTGTTCCTGAGAAGAGAGAGAGAGAAATCAATGTATTACATCCAGGGAACTGGGTCCCGTAGGGATGAGAGTAACGGTCAGATATAGTACAATGACAAGATGATAAATAGTACAAAGTAAGAAAAAAGTAAATATAACAGAAAATAGTACAGCTTAAAAAATGAATACACAGAGAAAGAAACAGAAACTAAAATAAGAAAAAGTCAAGGAAAACTAAGGAAAAAAAAACAATAAAAGCAGAACAAGAGCAAAAGAGAAAAGAAAGAATAAGACTAAAAGTTACAATTGGAAGCCTAAAAACTAATAACCAACACAACTTCAATAAAGATAACTGAAATAAATAGAATCACACGAATTTCAAGTAAAGATTCTTTCGGTCCTTCGGTGGTCGAATTGGATAAGGCGTCGCAGTACAGATGCGAAGGTCCCGGTTCGAACCCCGACCGAAGGAATTTTTACTTGATAAAAATTCAGAATGTTCTTTTCGTTTTTTTTTTCTGTCTTCTGTAGATTACGCTGCTCTCATTGAGTGGGGATCTTACAGTTCATAAAGACTTTAGTATTAAAATTGATTATTGCATTGAAAAATTTGAGTTCGTCTAGTCCGATAAATTCGCTAGTATTAATGTATAAAGCACACGAACGATAGAGTCACTACAAACATAACTGAAATAAGTTCTAGAAAAACTAAAGAGAAAATAACAGTAATTGTTATGTGTTAAATGATAATCTTTATAGTATCATATAAAGTATTGATTATTAGTTCTTTACAGTGAACGTGGTCGGCTTCTACGCCATGTTAGGAATGTAGTGTACAGGAACATAAAGTACTTGGACGTGCCTAGACGTGCTACGTTAGTGGTGTCCTCTAGGTCTAACTATTTATGTATACGTAGTCTTACAACATCTCCTTTTTTTTTTTTTTTTTTTTTTAAATATAATCTCTTAAATATCTAGGCTTATGAACTACTCGACCAGACTTTGTTTGTGTTTGGTTTGTTTCTGGTTTTTTCTTAGTGTTTATTGCTCGCCCTACTATCTTATCATTGTTCCCTTCGTCAATTGTTTCTCTTCCCCTTTTCTGATTTTCAACTTGAATATTATTATTGTTTTCAGTTCCTGTTTTATTTTCGTTTGTTAAAGCTTCCTCCATCATTTCTTCAAACATCTCATTGTATAAGAATTTATGTGTTTTTCCTGCTTTTATAAATCTTCTATTTCGGACATAAATTCTATCGCTTGCATTTAGTTTTACGTGGTATGACCTTGGTCTGTGATCATCAATCTTAACAATTATAGCTGGTTCCCACATTTTGGAGTTAATTTGTACCATTATTGGTTCGTTTAGATGTAGATCAGGTAGGTCTTTTGCTGTTTTATCATAGTATACTTTTTGATCATTATTTTTCTTAACGTTAGTATCTATAATATTTGTCTGTATCTCCTTCGGTCTAACTAGGAGAGGACAAGGGTTACGGCGCATGGGGTTTGTTCAAACTTGGAGGGGTGTTTCTTTGGCCCAAAATATTAGCCCTCTGATCTTCAATTCCATCTCATAGGCCTTTCTTTTCCTGACAAATATTATTATTGTGCAATTTATTGGTTCTCCGCCGTAGCTTTAGATTGATGCAGCGAACTTGAATATATCACTGATCCTTTTCATTCGAGCATGAAAATGAATATTCAACACGTTAATTTACCGTATCATTTTTTTTTTTTTTTTTTTTTTCACCTATTTTTTTTTCAATGATTTTTTTTTTTCATATCTTCTACTTATCACCTAGTCATATAAAACATCACTGCTAACTCTACGCATTTACTGTATAGGGCAGTACTGCTCCTTGATTACTAATAATAAAATAAAAATATTTGAAGTTTGGTACCGCAGAAAACCGCAGTACTGCCCTATACAGTAAATGCGTAGAGTTAGCAGTGATGTTTTATATGACGAGGTGATAAGTAGAAGATATGAAAAAAAAAATCATCGAAAAAAAAAAATAAATGAAAAAAAAAAATAAAAAAAAAAAATGATATGGTAAATTAACGTGTTGAATATTCATTTTCATGCTCGAATGAAAAGGTATCAGTGATATATTCAAGTTCGCTGCATCAATCTAGAGCTACGGCGGAGAACCAATAAATTGCACAATAATAATATTTTTCAGGAAAAGAAAGGCCTATGAGATGGAATTGAAGATCAGAGGGCTAATATTTTGGGCCAAAGAAACACCCCTCCAAGTTTGAACAAAATCCATGCGCCGTAACCCTTGTCCTCTCCTAGTAAGTAAGTTTTCTTTTATGGGTATGTGCCCTTTTAGTCTACGTCCAAATAATAATTGAGCTGGTGATGGTATGTTTTTGTCTATTGGTGTGTTTCTTAATTCTAAAAGTGTAGGATACATGTCTTTGTTGTCATAAAGAGCTTTTTTTAACACTTTTTTTACTGTTTGTACATGTCTTTCTACAAATCCATTAGATTGTGGATATCGCGGTGTGCTTGTTTTATGTGTGATTTCCCATTCTGTTAAGAATTTTTGGAATGGTGCGTTTACAAATTGTGGACCATTGTCCGTTCGCAAAATTTCTGGTTTTCCATGCCTGGCAAATATTGATTTGAAATGATGTACAATATTGTTATTAGTTGTGTTTTGATTTAAACAGCATACTTCAGGATACCTTGAATAACAGTCTACTATTAATAAGTACTCTTCATCTTGAAAATGAAATAAGTCTGCGGCTACTGTGTGCCATGGTCGGTCTGCTATTTCGTTATTAATCAACGTTTCTTTAGTATTTGAGTTTTGATATACTAAACAGGCTGGGCAACTTTTTATAATTTCTTTGATATCTTTAGTCATGAAAGGCCAGTATACCAGTTCTCGCGCTCTTAATATAGTTTTTTCTATTCCCATGTGATTGTAATGTAATCGTTCTAAAATTTCAGGTCTGATCTTTTTTGGAATTACCATTTGATCACTTTTATAAATTACTTCGTTTATTTCTGTGAGTTCTGCTCTGACCTGCCAGTATTGTCTGATTTGGTAATTTATTTTATCTTTATCATTTGGCCAACCACTTTTGATTGTTTTTGATAATTCTATCATCTCTGGGTCTTGTAATGTTTCCCGTTTCACCTGGTCAAATTTATTCGGACTGATGCTATTATAGTTAATTAAGCTAACTTGTGCCTCTAAATCTGACTCTGCTATGTTGAAATTTGTATCATTATAACTGGCTCGCGATAATGCGTCCGCAAAGTACATTTGTGTCCCGGGTTTGTACTTTACAGTGAAATTATAGTATTGAAGGCTAATACGAAGTCTTTGTAATCTCAAAGGACATTGATTTAGTGGTTTTTTGAAAATTGGCTCCAGTGGCTTGTGATCAGTCTCTACTAAGAATTGTTTTCCATACACGTATTGATGGAATCTCTGACAACCAAATACTATTGCTAACATTTCTTTTTCTATTTGCGCATAATTCTGTTGTGTTTCTGTGAGTGATTTAGAAGCATAAGCTACGGGTGCTTCATCTTGGAGTACCACTCCACCCATGCCATCCTTTGAACTATCCACAGACAACGTGATTTTTTTCGTCAAAGTATTGTAACACTGGGCTTTGCATTAATACGTTTTTCAATTCTTTAAACTCTTCGTCATGGATGTCCAGCCACTCCCAATGAATATCTTTTTTTGTTAGTTTCCTTAAGTTAGATGTTAGGGTTGATAAGTTTGGAATAAACTTAGCTACATATGTTACCATTCCTAAAAATCTACTCAATTCTTTGGGGTTTTTTGGTGTTGGTATTTTTCTAATTGCCTCAATTTTGTCACTATCCATTTTAATACCTTTGTCTGTTAAAATATGTCCAATATATTTTAGCTCTTTTACTTTAAATTTGCATTTTTCTTTATTGAATCTTACTCCCTTTTCTCTAGCTCGGTTTAGTACTTTTCTTAGGATTTCGTCATGTTCAGTCTCTGTCTTAGCGTATATAATAAGGTCGTCAAGGTATACTCTAACTCCTCTTGTGTCTTCAAATATCTCTGTAAACGTGCGATGGAAAATTTCCGGTGCATTTGATACTCCAAATGGTAATCTGAGAAATCTATAACGACCAAACGGTGTCGCAAATGTTGTATATCTGGATGAGTTTTCAGACAGTTCTATCTGCCAGAAACCTTTATTCGCATCTAAAGTCGTAAACCACTTAGATCCTACTATGTCCCTAGTAATTTCCTCGAACGTGGGAAGTTCATAGTGTTCTCTCAGCAATGATTCATTCAAGTTCTTTGGATCTAAACAGATTCTGATTTTGTCATTCGGTTTTTTTACTAACACTACAGGGTTGACAAATTCTGTCGGCTCAGTGACTTTTGTTATTATCTTATCTTTAACCATCTTATCTAATTCTAACTTTAGTTTTTCCATTAATTGGAATGGTATTTTTCTACACGGTGTTATTCCCGCTTTATAATCTTCTCTAAGCTTAAATTCACACTCGCTGTCTTTTATTTTCCCTATCCCTTTGAATACATCTTCATATCGCATGCGCAAGTCATCTAATGACTCAACCTCACATATCTCGTTTCTTTGTAATGAATTCAATTTCTGAATCGCTTTTATTCCTAGTATCGGTGCTGACTTTTTTTCTGTTTGTATTATTACAAAATTCAGTGTGTGAATCTAATCTCTAATTTCTACTTTTGAATCACAGGAACCTTGTACGTTTAGTCTTTGACCTCCATAGTTTGATACATTGATTTTAGTAGTTTTCAGCCTATCGTCTACCTGTAGTAGTTTAAAGACGTTATCTGGAATTACATTTACGTGTGCCCCTGTGTCTAACTTAAATTTTACTTTTTTTTCACAATTTACTATTTTTATAGTTTCATACCAGTTACTTTCTATAGTATTAACTACTACTATACCTATTACATATTCGTTATTTTCTTCATCATCATCTTCGTCTATTAAGTTGACGTTTACCTGCGTTTCACAGCATCTTGCATAATGGTTATTCTTCTTACATTTCATGCACTGTTTTCCATACGCTGGGCAGTTCCTGTATTGGTGAGTTGTTCCGCAGCGGCTACAAGTCGCCTGTTGCTGTGTGTTGTTGACCCTTTATTTTCTTCTTTCTTGGCCTGCTTTTCTTGGTTAGCTTTGGTATCTGATCCTTCATTTCCTCGGCCTACTGCACTGTTTTTTTTATAGTTTTTTTTCGCTTGTTGTTTGGAATTTTGACCCCTCTTTATTTCATTCAGTTCTAGAGTCTTGTCATTATCCAACATTTGTTTTATGTGGTTTTCTGTTTTTTCTGCTGCCTTGCAAATGCTGACTGCTTTTGTTAAATCTAGATTTGGTTCACGCAACAGTCTGTCTTTTACTTTTTTATCACGGATTCCTCCGACGATGCGGTCTGTGATTAGTCTATCTTTCATATTTCCAAAATCACAGTTGGCAGCTATTCTTCTCAAGTCAGTTAAAAAAATCTCAAACGTTTCACCTGCATTCTGGCATCTTGTGTTGAATTTATGACTTTCTACACTGACATTAGTTTTAGGCAGAAAATACTCATCGAATTTTTGTAGTAATATTCCGCAATTATTGAGTTGAGCCTCAGTCAGATCCATCGTTTCACTGATTTCTGCCGCTTGCTCCCCAATGCAGTGAAGGAGTACCGCCGCTTTTATTTCTTCTGTTTTTTCTTTGCATCCTGTGCCTGCTATATATATTTGAAAATTCTTCTTGAATTTTTTCCAATTTACACCCACATCACCTTCCATTGACATCGGTTTTGGTTGTTTTAAGTATTCCATGTTCCACTCGTGGCTATTTTTTTTTTTTTCCTCGAAGCTTCCGTTATCGCTTCTTTATTTTTTTTTTTTTTACGTTTTGTGCCTTTGCACTTTTTTTTTTTCTAGGTTCTTCACTTCGACTGCGCCATGTTATGGGTTGAATGATAATCTTTATAGTATCATATAAAGTATTTATTATTAGTTCTTTACAGTGAACGTGGTCGGCTTCTACGCCATGTTAGGAATGTAGTGTACAGGAACATGAAGTACTTGGACGTGCCTAGACGTGCTACGTTAGTGGTGTCCTCTAGGTCAAACTATTTATCTATAAGTGGTCTTACAACAGTAATAGTACAGAGAAAAAAGAATAAAGAAAGAATGTCACGATGAGTCCAGATGGCATCATATGTGAAAGATAGAACGTAGGTAGAGATTAAAGTAACGAGAGGGATTAAAAGTAGAATGTAAGATGCATAATGAAGGATACCAGCTAGACTCATTGTGACGTACAAAGAAAGAGGTAAAAATAAAAAGAAATAAAAATATCGAACAAAAAAGAAATAGAAAATAGAGAGAGACAAGCATAAAAAGAAAGAAAAGATAACCTAGCACTAACTTAAGACTAAGACTATAGCTATAGCTACACAGTATACCGGACAGGCACAGGGACCTTAGGTATGGGCAGGGGGCCCGGAAGACCGCAGGAGATGGGCATAAAGCCTAGACTTGAAATAGGGCAGCGAGGGAGCAGAGCGAATATTGGACGGCAGCGAGTTCCAAAGATAGCAAGCGGCCACCGTAAAGGCCTTGCGAAAGGAAGCAGTACGGCACGGCGGGACATAGAGTTCACGCTCGGATTAACGCGTGGCGCGGAAAGCAAGATCAGCTTTAACCCCTAGTTTTCATGGGTGCGTTACCGCGCGGCCTAACGCGTGCGTCAGCGCGTTCAGCCAATCAGATCTGTAGCGCGACCTAGCGCGTGGTACCTTGCGTCATGACGCGATGCGGACAAAATATTTTAATTTAAACGCACGCTGCTGCTTCAGCGCGTCGTGTTCGGGCGAACTCGGTCTTCTCCGCAAATAGTCGGGCTCTTGTTCGTCCCGCGAATTTTCAAATGTTTTGGATGCGTTGGTAACAGCAGTCCACAGAATTCAGAAGTTTCAGAGAAAATGGATGAACGTCATGAAAATATAAGTGCAGAGAATTCGGTTAACGACTCAATCATATCAGAAACAAAACTCCGAGCTCCACTATGGGATTTAAAAGATAAAAGCTATAAAGACAATCTTTTTAAGAAGAAAATTTGGGAAGAAATTGCCTTCAACTTGAAGATGGATTGTAAATATATACAGAATCGACTACTAAAAAATTACTTTACAATAAATAGATGCTTATTCAAACTTATTAAATTTTAAGAAACTTTCATCAAGACGAGATGGAAGAGCCTCCGTGATCGTTATTTTAGAGAACTTAAGAAAACGAAAACAACCAGTGGCCAAGGAGCTGTAACGCAAACATCATGGGGTTTCTACTCCTCGATGCAATTTCTACGTGGAGTTGTAGAACCTCGATTGTAATTCCTCCCTTTAATATGTTATACGTTGACTTGCACCAAACGCAAACATCATAAATGAAGCAATAGATAAGTAGAACCCCTTTTTTTCTAATCAGTACAACAACAAGTATGTCTCGAGACCAGACGTTTTCTTATTCAACTTCTGGGGTAATCCTTGCTGATCTAAGCTTGGAGTCGATTACAGATCAAAACTATGCATCTGTGCAGAAAGAAGCGCACAAAATGAAACAAGGAGTTGGTAATTTTATAATTTGTTTTGTACTTGTAGCGAAACAGATAGTATATTCCCAATAAATAGACTGTACAATATTACATGGATTCCAAATATTTTTGCAGTTCCGGTAGAGTTAATGAGCCCGACATCATCAGTTGATTGTAAGTTTTCTGGACTTTCAACAATTCAGTTTCAAAATATGTAGTACACAAATTATTGTCATTAATTATTTTTATCACATACCTACATAGACAATTTATTTCGTAAGAGTGATAATCAACAATAATATCACTAAACTTTTTCTTGGATGCAGCACAAGAGTCGCAAGTCAGCGGTGAACGGAGTGGATGGTCTGGAATTCCGGACCATTCAGCTCATAATCAGCAGCCTGCAGTAGCTGGCGGAAAGCGGCCTGCCTCGTCTCAATATTCGCGAAATCTTAAAACAAGTGAGTTTGAATAATATTCCATGTAGGTATTCAATTTGATTATATGTACTACTAATAAATTAATGCGTCGAATTTTTTTCAGAAAAAGCCGACCATGATCCACTGGAAACAGCTATTTTAGATCTAGTCAAAACTAAGGAAAATCCACCGAATAAACCACATTTGACATCGGAGGAACACTTTTATTTATCTGTCGCGCAGGATGCAGTAATAAGATTAAATTTTGCATCCCGAATGAAAATGAGGCAGGCCGTATTAAGTTCATTCGTTGAAATATTGGAAGAACAAGATGCTAAATAGTATTAAGGCTGTATCAATCTTACCCTTCCTCTATAAACTTTTTTTCTGGCACCAGCCGTCTGTAAACCTGTGTCTTACATGTCCTGCCGTTTCTTCAACCTGTTACACTCAAAAAATTCTGAAAGAATTCATTCTTATTTTCGAAACATTCAAATTGATATATCAATCATAAAATTATCCAAAAATAAATTTTTTGATATATTTTTTGTTGAAGAATTAAATGAAGCTACTCGAACGAAGGGCTGATACTAATAATAACAACAACCACAACAACGATGATGATGATGATGATGATGATGATGATGATGATGATGATGATGATGATGATGATGATGATGATGATAATAATAATAATAATAATCCCGTGCGGGGTTGCTATTCCCCCATCGGGCGCCTCCCCAGGTGGCGGATAGGGGAAGGCCCGGCAAATATGCAGGGTACCGGGGAAACTAAATATACCCGGGGCGGACCAAAAATAGCTATGGGACGGACACCCAGAACAATAAACCGATCATGGGAAGTACACAGGGAGAACAAGACTTACGCTGCAGGGGGACGGACCCCCCAGTAGCGGCGGCTGGACAGGGTGCGCAAGCAGGCCCGCAGTCGTCGTCATCCAGCAACTGCAGTCCTACGCCGGTGGCTGACTTGGCCGGCGCCGGATTAGAAGCGACAAGCAACTACAGCCCTTTTGAGAGAAGACCAAAGCTCGCGCGTACACCACCACAAGCCCCAACCCAACCGGGGAGTTTGGAAAAGAGAGCTGCTGGCGAAAAAGAGCTCATACATCCAGGAAGGAAGCATGGCACGCAAGAAATAGACGTAAACATGACCCCACCGCGGAACAGGGAAG
The DNA here is from genome assembly GCA_949628255.1 of Macrophya alboannulata. Taxonomy (NCBI): domain Eukaryota; kingdom Metazoa; phylum Arthropoda; class Insecta; order Hymenoptera; family Tenthredinidae; genus Macrophya; species Macrophya alboannulata. The sequence continues at coordinate 11,289,681 of OX451212.1, read as the reverse complement.
ACGAAGCACGTAGCACGGGCGAAGCTCAAGCTGCGTCAAATTCCTCGCCGAAGCGCGAGTACATAGTACGGATGAGACACGATGAGGAGGAAGCCTGGAAAAAGTGCCGAGAAATCATCCAAAGTATGAAGGCTGCAACCACCAGACAGCGTAACATCTCCATGGATGTAAAAAACGGTCTAGCAGAGATGGAGGAAGCTATGGACGTGATTGCACTCTATAGGGAAAACTGGATCAAGGCAGAGCAGGATCTCCACAGCCTAGCTGCAAAGGAGGCAACACCAGCACTCCTACCGTCCACAGATGAGCTAACCTCCTGCCCCACTGGAAGCCAGAAGCGCGCCGCTTCCAGCCCAGCCGAGCCTGCGGAGGGCAAGAGAAGACGGGATGAGGACTCCCACGAAGAAGGATGGTCCACATCCGTCCCACGGAGGGAAAAGAGGCACAAGGAGACCGCACGCAGAGAGGAGCAGCAACAGCAGCAGCAACAGCAGCCGGCGGGCGCAGGTGAAGGCGGGACAGGCCCGAAGAAGCGCCGAAAAAAGAAGAAACGACGACCAAGACCACTGCTGGCGGCTTTGCTGATCAAACCAGCACATGGCAAATCACACGCCGACGTGCTCGGCGAAATCCGCAAAAGGGCGAACCCAGCGGATACGGAAGCAGAGGTCAAGTCCATCCGCCGGACTAAGTCCGGGGACGTCCTTGTCGAGCTAGGACGCAACACAAAGGACAAAGCAGCCTTTGGCGAAGTAATCAGAGGTGCCCTAGGGCAAAACGCCACGGTACACAACTTAGATCGTAAAAAGACGGTGGAAATCCGTGACCTCGACGAACTCGCTACCCTCGAGGAAGTAGCTGCGGCCATCAAGAGAGATCTGAAGGATCTCGTCGGAGACCCGAAAATCACGGTCACGAAAGCGAACAGCAGGGCGCTGAAGATGGCAATTGTCACGCTGAGTGAAACAGAGGCAGGCGAGCTGCTGAAAAGGCAACACATCAGGATAGGCTGGGTAAACTGCCGCATCCGCCAAAGAATAGATATGCTACGCTGCTATAAATGCCTGGATTATGGGCACACTCGGAAAGAGTGCAAAGGTCCGGACAGAAGCAACACGTGTTGGAAATGCGGCCAGAGAGGACATAAAGCAGGGAACTGCGAATCTGGCCCCCAGTGCGTCCTCTGTTCCGAAGCGCAAGATTCGAGACGGACCGACCACGCCTCAGGATCAGGCGCATGCAAGACCTTTAGGGATGCCCTGGAGTCAGAAAAGAGAAGATCTCAAAGATGACGAGGGTCCTACAGGGAAACCTCAACCGGAGTCAAGTCGCCGACGACCTGCTGACGCAGCTTACCTACGAGAAGGAAGCCCACGTCGTAATCGTAAGCGAACAATACCGCAACAAGGCCAGCCCAACCTGGTACACAGATGACCTTGGAACTGCCGCAATCTGGGTCTCTGACCCGCGGACGGTCCGAGTGAACTGCCACGGCGCGGGCAACGGATACGTGTGGATCAAGAGCAAAAGCAACACCTTTGTCAGCTGCTACTTCTCCCCAAACGACAGCATACCGGTGTTCCGCGACAAGCTGGACGGACTAGAGGATACCCTCCGCGAGATACCTGGGGACCTGGTAGTAGCGGGGGACTTTAATGCCAGAGCGCTCGAATGGGGAATGCCGCATTCCAACACTAGAGGAAAACTGGTCATGGAGATGGCCGCACGGCTTGGCCTCGTGGTCCTCAATACGGGAACGACGCCGACATACCGAAGGCCGGGCTTCGGGGAATCCATACCGGACATCACGCTGGTATCCGAAAATCTGGCCCCGCAAGCCGTAGAGTGGAAGGTGCTGGAGGATTTCACCGGCAGCGACCATAACTACATCACCTTTAGGCTGCAAGCGGAACAAAGGATGCAACGTAACCAGCCCCAACGCCTACTTGGCTGGAACACTGCCAAAATGGATGAGGAAAAGCTCATCACAGCGCTACACGACGGCGCACATTGGTCCGAAACTACACGATACGCGCGCATAATGTTTACATGGTGATATCTTTGTAACTAGACGCTCTACAAGAATTAAAAAAAAACGTGGACTGAAGCTAAAGGTTCAAGCTTGAATTTGGGACCTTGACCTAGGCGATAAAAAATTTCGTCCGGAAGTTATATTGATTCAAACATTTACGAAGCGTACAGCAATGTATTCACGAAATTTTTTCAAATCAATCATCGGATTGTCATTTTTTGAACTACATGTTACACATATTATGGTATGTTCGGAAAAATAATCCTTTTGCAATATCCAATTCATACTCAAAAATAATTATTCATAAGACCAACACCCATTTACAGTTGCTTTTATAATTGGAAAAAAGAATTTATTCACATATGTAAAAGTTATTACGAAAAAAAAAAAAAAAAATTATTTACAATTTGTAATTGACAGTCTCCAAGAAAAAAAAAATTATTTGCAATTTGTGATTGCCCGTCTCCAAGAAAAAAAAATTATTGAATTTTTTTAAAACTAAAACTTTTTAATCAATGACCGCGCAGGGAAATCTACAATATTCGATTAAGATTAGTTGTTGAATCTAATTCATGCTGCCTGAAACAATAAATTTACTTACCTGTTCGGTCCATGTTCGAAATAAATTCTAAACTGATTCATAAACTATACACATACGCGCGGTCAACTACAGTAATAATATAATATACCGCATTAAATACCGTGGAAAGCAAGAGATGGCACTGAAGTACCTCATCTTACCGATTGTAGATTCTTAGAATGCAGAGTTAACTAGTGTGACGGTATTAAGCGCGAAAAATTAAAATTATCACGCCCTGTCGTAGATCGCAACAATTAGCGAAAAGCCGGAGTATTTCACTACTAGTTCAACTATTTTTGAACAATGATTGGAATATGTATTGAGCGTATTGATACCATAGAACCTGCCAATAAGCCTTGTGGCAGCAGAAATATGGAAATGTTAGTCAATTTATTTGGGTAAGATGTGTAGCTGCTGAATAAAAAAATGTACCCCGTCGAAGATTGCAAGTATTAGCAAATAATTTTCTGTTCTACGTATTATACAGGAATAGTACTTAATTATCCAAAAAGAGTCAGAGTGAGAACGGGTGAGAATCAAAAGTTCCATACCATTTCAATTTATAGCTTCAATTTTTTTTATCCAAAAAATGCCTATTTTTAACTGCTGATAACTCGTCCCAGAATAACCATATTTCAGTTTTTCAAAAGCGAGAATCAAGTTCACAATCTGGAGAAACATGTGCGAACAAGAAATTTATTATACGGGTCAAAAGTAACGTTTCATTGCTTTATGAGTGAACAAAGAACTGCTCGTGAAATAATCGGGAAATTTCACGTTACGAAAAGTAAAAGTTAACCTACTGTAACACGATGATGCATTTTTTTTGGATTTATAACTACTCATTTTTGATTTATTAGAACATCTGCAATGACTGGCACAACATGAAAAAAAAATTGGTTGCAATTATTTTTTTGCTATTTTGCGCGTGTTTTGGGCGGTTTTAGACCAATGTGCGGCGTTGAAAAGATCACACCGACTCAAAGCACCGCTGAGGATAGAGAGATGGCGGAGATCGTCATCAACCGCACCATGCAGCTCATCCAGAAGGCGTGCGACGCATCGATGCCAAGGCGAAGAAGATGGAGCGGGAAACGCCAGGCGTATTGGTGGACGGAAGAAATCGCCGACCTGCGCAGAAAATGCCACAAGCTCAGGCGCAAGGCACAGCGTGCCCGGAACAGGCCCGAGGCCGCCAACAGATCAGTAGAATACAAAGCCGCGAGAAAAGGGCTACGGAAGGCGATCCAGCAAAGCAAAGACCATAGCTGGCGGATGCTCTGCAAGGAAATTGACCAGGATCCCTGGGGTAAGGGCTACAAACTGGTGACCAAGAAGATTGGCACACCAAGCGCAAATAAGCAACTGGACGCAGCCACCATGAAGAACATCGTAGATACCCTCTTCCCCACACACCCGGTGAGAGATGAGACTCGTGTTCCCACAGGAATGCTGGAGGAGATCCCATTCTTTACTGAAGAAGAACTCAAAAAAAGCTGCCGGATCCCTGAAAAAAAGAAAGGCTCCAGGACCTGATGGCATACCGGCAGAGGTGCTGAAAGCAGTGGTCGATCATTGCCCGCACCTTCTGCTGAACATGTACAACGCATGTCTACGGACAGGAGTCTTCGCAGCGCGATGGAAAATTGCACGATTGGTGCTGATCAGCAAGGGGAAGGGGGATACCGACTCCCCATCATCCTATAGACCACTGTGCATGCTAGACACAGCAGGGAAATTGCTGGAAAAGCTACTAAAACCGAGGCTGGAAACCGCCGTCAGAACCGCTGGAGATCTATCTGAACGGCAACACGGCTTCCGAAGAGGGCACTCCACCATGAGCGCCATTGCCGAAGTGATCCAGGCCGTGGAAAGAGCAAACACGGCGTGCCACCAAGCCCGGCCGATAGTCCTACTCGTGACCCTGGACGTTAAGAACGCGTTTAACTCGGCCAGATGGAGCGACATGTTGGAAGCACTCGAACAGACCTTCCAGGTGCCGAGTTATCTCTCAGCTATGGTGCGCGACTACCTGAAGGATCGGTGGCTTCAGTACGAGACCGATGAAGGGCAAAGAAGAAAGGAAATCACCGCGGGTGCCGCCCAGGGCTCCGTGCTAGGACCCGAGTTGTGGAACATCTCATACGATGGCCTGCTTCGTACAGAAATGCCGGACGACGCGTTCCTCGTTGGCTATGCCGACGACGTTGCCGCGATTATAACCGCGCGCAGCACCAAACTTGCCCAGCTGAAGCTGAACCAAGTAATGAGGAGGGTGGACCAGTGGATGGAAAGCCACGGACTGCAACTGGCGATTGCCAAGACGGAAATTGTCATGCTTACCAGGAGAAGGATCCCCACCATCATCACCATGAGAGTAGGATCCCAGGAAGTCCGGACAAAGAGCTCGGCAAAGTACCTAGGTGCGACGCTGGACAACAAGCTCACCTTTTGGGAGCACATCCGCAAAGCGTGCGATAGAGCGACGAAAGTGACGTCTTCACTCAGCAGACTAATGGCCAATGTGGGTGGCCCGAAGCCGGGAAAGCGAAAGCTGCTGATGACCACGGCCCAATCGGTCATGCTGTACGGCGCCGAGATCTGGGCTGACGCCATGAAAATCAAGAAGTACAGGATGCGGATGGCCTCCACCCAACGACAAGGAGCGCTGAGGATCGCAAGCTCCTACAGAACGGTCTCGGAATCGGCGGTGCTGGTGGTCGCTGGGGTTATCCCGATAGACCTGCTAGCACTGGAACGCAAGGACATCTTCGTGAGAATCCCAGAGTCGAACAGAGCAGATGCAGCTGCCCAGGCGCGCTGTCGCTCTAAAGAACGCTGGCAAGAGCGCTGGAACAACAGCACCAGTGGACGATGGACAGCCCGGCTCATCGGAGATCTGAGCCCCTGGATCGAGAGAACCCACGGGGACGTCGATTTCTACGTTACCCAATTCCTCACAGGGCACGGGTATTTCCGGGCGTACCTGCATAAAATGGGAAAGGTGCGGTCCCCGCAGTGCCGGTACTGTCAGAATGAGATAGACGACGTACTCCACACGTTCTTCAACTGTGGACGCTTCTTCGCGGAAAAGAGAACGCTGGAGCTAACCTTGGGACAAGTCACCCCCGACAACGTGATCGGAGCGATGCTCAAAGACCAAGAGCACTGGAATGCCGTCGTAAGATACGTGCAAACGGTACTACGGCAGAAGAAAGACGACGGGTGCCTGAAGGACCCCGATGAATGACAAGAAGACGAAATGAAATGACGTAGCAACGCCCCCCAGGGCGCAGCACAGTACCACCTAGAACGAAGTAATGCGAAAGCGGTTCCGCTCTAGGTACTAGGTGAGAAAGAAGGTGGGTTTTTCGCCCAAGCGGCGAGTCCAACACACGAGGTGGCGTCAGCCCCTTACGGTGCGTAAAGCATTTTCCTCCTTCTAAAAAAAAAAAAAAAAAAAAAAAAAAAATAATAATAATAATGATAATGATAATGATAATGATAATGATAATGATAATGATAATGATAATGATAATGATAATGATAATGATAATGATAATGATAATGATAATGATAATGATAATGATAATGATAATGATAATGATAATGATAATGATAATGATAATGATAATGATAATGATAATGATAATGATAATGATTTTTTTTTTTTTTTTTTTTTTTTTTTTTTATGGAGGAGAAAATGCATCATGCACCATCAGGGTTGGCCAGTCGTTGGCCGCCCCCGGTGTGTCGGACTCTAACCGACTAAAAACTCCCCCTCTTCAGGCATGAGCCCACCCTGGGACCGCTGTTTGCATTACTTCAAGGTGGTGCCTCAATCAGGCCCCACGGGGCCCCGTCTTTGTTGTTCTTCAGTTTTGTAGGTTCAGGTGTTCATCTAATTCTTTTTTCTTTTCTTTCAGTACTCTTTGGGCGTAGGCGCACACTTTGTCCCAGTGACTTTTGCTAGTGCACATCGCTGTTATGATCGTGTCCGGGCTGACGTCGCCGATCTGCATTACCAGCTTTTGTCTCTCCGACATCCATCTGCTGCATTCGAAGAAGGTATGCTCCGCGTCATCTTTGGTGGAGTCACCGTAGTCGCAGGCTGGGCTTCTTACTTTTCCCATTTTGTACAGGTAGGCATTGAAGTAGCCGTGCCCGGTGAGGAACTGGGTGAGGTAGTAGTTGACCTCTCCATAATCTCGCCTGGTCCACTCCGCGACGTTCCTTATCAGCTTGCGGGTCCATCTTCCTCTGGTCTCCCTGTTCCATCGTTCTTGCCAGCGTTGTATGGTGAGATCTTTGGCTTCCGCTGCCGCCGTTTCTTCCCCCACTTCAGCTTTTCTCTCGTAGGTGTGCTTTCTTTTCGCTGCCAGGAGGTCGATCGGGGTTACTCCCGCTACTACAAGAACTGCTGGCTCTGAGACTGTGCGGTAGGAGCTGGCTACCCGAAGAGCTCCCCTTCTTTGTACCGCCGCCATTCGCTTTCTGTATTTTTCCTGTCGGAGGGCGTCTGCCCAGATCTCGCTGCCGTACAAGAGTATGGAGTGCGTGACGGACATAAGAAGCTTTCGCTTACCTGCCGTTGGGCCTCCTACATTTGCCATGAGTCTACTCAGCAAGGTGGTAACGTTTGCCGCCCTGTCGGACGCGTGCTGAATCTGCTGCCAGAATGTGAGCTTTGTATCGAGCCTGACTCCTAGATACTTCACTACTTCTTTTGTGAGTACTGATTCCGTACCCACTTTGACCTCGACGATCGTGGGAATCTGTCTCTTGGTCAGGAGGAGTACCTCTGTCTTTTCCGCCGCTAGGCTTAGGCCGTGCCCTTTCATCCAGCAGTCTACCCGTCTCATGACTTGGTTGAGCTTTCTTTGTGCGTCGTCGGTGTTTCGTGCCGTTATAACTGCGGCGATGTCGTCTGCGTAACCGACCAGGAAGGTGTCCTCGGGCATTGGCATGCGAAGGACCCCGTCGTAGGAGACATTCCATAATTCCGGCCCCAGGACTGACCCTTGAGCTGCCCCAGCTGTGATTTTTTTCCTGCGTTGCCCCTCGGTAGTGTCGTATATTAGCTCTCTCTCACTGAGGTATCCCTTCATCATCCGTAGCAGATACTGCGGTACGCGGAAGGTATTTTCCAGGGCGTCCAGCATATCAGACCACCTCGCAGAGTTGAAGGCGTTCCTTACGTCCAGTGTTGCAAGCACGACTATTTTTCGCGAATAGTGGTTGCCCTGCTGGGCTGCCTGGACGGACTTTACCACTTCCTCCACGGCTCCTATTGCCGAGTGGCCCCTTCTGAACCCGTGCTGCCTTTCGGACAGGTCACCTGCGCTCTGCACGGCTGCGGATAGTCGCGGCTTTAGCATCCTCTCGAGGAGTTTCCCTGCCGTGTCCAGCATACATAGCGGTCTGTACGCCGACGGGGTGTTCGGGTCTCCTTTTCCCTTACGAATTAGGACCAGGCGTTGTGTCTTCCAGCTCTTGTGGAAGGTTCCGTCCCTCAGACAGCTGTTGTACATCCTGAGCAACAACCATGGGCGAGTTTGAGCGATCACTTTTAGCACTTCCGCAGGTATGCCGTCAGGCCCCGGGGCCTTCTTGTTTTGCATAGAGCATGCTGCCAGTGCCAATTCTTTCTCGCTGAACGGTGGAGCCTCCTCTGGTTGACTGAGGGGTTTGTCCTGATCTCTAATCGGGTGTGTCGGGAACAGTGTGTCCACGATTTTGCCCATTTGTGCCGCGTTCAGGGCCGGGCTAGCCGCCTGCGCGCCCAGCTTTCGCATGACTAGCTTGTATCCCAGTCCCCAGGGGTCGTTGTTGACCTCCCGCCGTAGGTCTTCCCACTTCTGCCTTTTGCTCTTGACGATGGCTCTTTTGAGCTCTTTCTTCGCAAGTTTGTACTCCGCTAGTACGGCTTCGGTGAGTTCGGCGTTTCTTCTTCTTCCTCTGGTGACTTTACGTCGGAGGTGTAGGCATCTGCTTCTGAGTGCGGCGATTTCCTCTGTCCACCAGTATACCGGTTGCCTGTGTCTGTTTGGCTTGCCTGCCCGGGGCATCGATGCGTCACATGCCTGGTGGATAAGTCGCATTGTCGCGTCCGCGATTTCGCCGGCAGTGCCCGTCATTTTCTGGATTGCGTTCTTGCCTCTATCTATTTCTGATATGAGAAGCTCTTTGCGGAGCCTCGCCACGTTCCATCTTAGTGTCCGCTTATGGCTGCCTGTAGTAGCGTGCTGGTTTCTTTGCAGGTCATAGACTATGTATTGATGATCGCTGCCAGTATAGTCCTCGATGACCCTCCAGTTAGTCACGTCGGGTGCTATGGATTCCGATGCAAAGGTGACGTCGGGTATTGTCTCGCCGTAGCCAGGTCGTCTGAACGTAGATGTTTGGCCTTCGTTTATCACGTTGAGCCCCAGTCTCGCAGCCATCTCGAGAATTCGTCGGCCCCTTGAGTCGGTGTTGGGCATTCCCCATTCTAGGGCTTTGGCGTTGAAGTCGCCAGCAACCAAGATCGCACCATCGAGGTCTCGCAGGGTGTCCTCTAGGTGGTCCAGCTTTTCTTGGAAGTCGTTCATGCGTTCGTTCGGCGTAAAGTAGCAGCTAACTATTGTGACTTTGTCGTCTCTTACCCAAACGAATCCTCTTCCTGCCCCGTCGCTCTTGATGCTGACCGTTCTCGTCTCTGGGATCCAGATGGCCGCTGTGCCGAGGTGGTCGGCGTACCAGCCCGGGCCCATCCTATTACGGTGTTGTTCGCTGATAACCACTAGGTCCGCCCTTAGATCGAGTCTAAGCCGGGTGAGGAGGTTGTCAGCTGTGCTACTCCTGTGGAGGTTTCCTTGCAGTATTCTTATTGTCGTGCGTTTTTCTTTGTCTTCTCGAGCGCCTCCTTGAAGATGCGGCAAGTTCCGGAGCCCGGTACGTGTGCCGCCAGCTCTGGTGCCACTTTGAGCTCTGCGCATAGAAAGCACTTCGCGTCCGCCTGGCACTCGCTTATTTTATGGCCCTTTTCTCCGCATTTCATGCACAGTCCTTGGCTTCTCCTGTCTGTCCCTCTGCATTCCGCTTGCTGATGTCCATAGCTGAAGCATCTGAAGCATCGCGTGACCACCGCTCTTCGTCTTACCCTGCAGTTGGTCCATCCAATCTTAATTCGGCCGGTCTTCAGTAGCTCGTTGGCTCCTCTATCACTAATCTGGACTATGGCCATCTTCTGCGCTCTGGTGTTCGCCTTAGTGACGAAGATCTTGGGCTCTTCCGCGAAGTCTCTCGCATCCCTCTTGATCGCCTCCTGTACCTCCTCTTCGGTCGTCATATCATCCAGATCTCTGATCTCCAAAGTTGTTTTCGGCGTAAGGCTGCGGATGGCTGCGCTCTCGCCTAGGATTGCTTTCAGGGCTCCGCTGAACCCTTCCTTGTCCTTCGCGGTCGGCCCGAGTTCGATGAGGACGTCTCCGGCTCTTGTTCGACGCACGGTTTTGATTTCCGTTTCGGTGTCGTCCGGTTTGGCTTTGCTGCGGATTTCTCGCAGTATTTCAGCATAGGTCTTGCCTTTTGCGGGTCTTATGAGGATCGCTTCGGACCGAGGTTTAGGTTGTTTTTTCCTCTTTTCTGGCTTTGGTTGACTGGGAGCAGAACTCTCCTTCGGCTCCTGCCTTTCCACCATTATCTTTTTTTGCCCCCGTTCTCTCCGTGTTGAAACTTGTGTCCATCCGTCGGCTCCTTTGTCCTGCTTCTTCTTTTTCTCCGCGTTCGGCGAGATTGGACTCGAGGCGCCCCTTTTTTTGGACTCCACATCGTCCTTAAGTGTTCTGTCAACCGCCTCGGTTGGTGGCGCTCGTGCCTGGTCCTGCAGCATCTGTGTGGTGTTTTTCCAGTCGTTTTGGAGCGAGTTGATGATGTCTATGGATTCTTCAAGCTCCCCAAGACCGTTCTTGATGTCTAGGCTTATGTTGCGTTGCCTGTCGGTCGCTGCTTTCATCCTACTGATGGTGGCTTTGCATTTCTGCAGCTCTTCTTCCAGTTTTTTCCTCGCCATCTCAGCTTCTTCGACGGTGAAAGCCTCCTCGCGTTTATTCGTGGCGGTATCCATGATGATGACTTCCGTGGATGAAGTTCGCGGTGGTGACCTCGCCAGTTTTGATCTCCTCTCAAAAGGAGATACGTCGCTTGTAGCATCAACCCCCAGGCCGGCCAAGTTGACCACCGACATGGGGCTGCAGTCGTAGGATGACGACGACTGCGGGCCTGCTTGCGCACCCTGACCAGCCGCCGGTACTGGGGATCCGACCCCCTGCACCGTAGTGGATATACTTTGTTTGAAGTTTTCCATATCTGGTTTTTCATTCGGGGTTCCTTCCCCTAGTGTTTTGGCTCGCGGGAGTTATTTTATTTCGCTCCTACCCTCTGCTCGTGTTGCCACAAACAGCGGGCATATCTCTATCCACCACCCGAGGACGCGCCACGTATGGGTATCACCTCCCACTGTGGGATAATGATAATGATAATGATAATGATAATGATAATGATAATGATAATGATAATGATAATGATAATGATAATGATAATGATAATGATAATGATAATGATAATGATAATGATAATGATAATGATAATGATAATGATAATGATAATGATAATGATAATGATAATGATAATGATAATGATAATGATAATGATAATGATAATGATAATGATAATGATAATGATAATGATAATGATAATGATAATGATAATGATAATGATAATGATAATGATAATGATAATGATAATGATAATGATAATGATAATAATAATAATAATAATAATAATAATAATAATAATAATAATAATAATAATAATAATGATAATAATAATAATGTATGTATGTAGTTTATTTCATTAGCTCATTAGCTATAATATTTTACATTTTATCTTCACAATATGAAGAATTATATTTATTTTTTATACATTTATATTTTCCCTAATATATTTTGAAGTTAGTCTTTTGAATACTCTAATGTTTGATTCGTCTTGTATCGTTTTTGGTAATTTATTAAACTCGTCATATCCCTTATATATTATTGATTTTTCTGCTGTATGCGTCTTAGTTTTATCAATTTTCAGTAAATTATTATTTCTAGTTTCATAACCATGACAATTACTCACTAGTCTTACATGTTTAGTTAAATACTTTGGTAAAAGCCCATTTTTCATTTTAAAAATAAAAATTAATGTGTTAAACGTCAATCTTTGATTTATAGATAGCCACCCTAATGCTTGTAACATATCATTTATTTTAGTATATTTGTTCACTCCCAGTATATTGCGCATTGCTCTATTTTGCAGCTTTTGTAATATATCCATTTTACCTTTAGAATAATTTAACATTACTGTGGAACAATAGTCAATGTGAGGTGCAACTATCGAGTTGTAAATTATAGTTTTCGTATAATTCGTCACGTTATTTCTTAATCTACTAATCACATTAATTTTTTTAGCTATCTTTTGAGCAACCTATGTTGCATTGTCATCGAATTTCAAATTATTATCAATTATAATCCGTAAGTACTTAGTCTTGTTGACTTCTGAAATATTTTCCCCGTTAACATTTATTTTATACTCTACTTCTCTTACATATTTATTGTTTTTTTGATCTCTGATTATCATGAAAACCGTTTTTTTCAAGTTGATTTTGAGTTGATTACTATTCAACCATTCGGATAATCGACTCAACGCATTATTCAATTTACATTCAATTTTATGTATATTCTTATCACTATAATATATTTTCATATCGTCAGCAAATAATTTACATTGTACGTCCATACTTTCCAGTAATTCTATAACATCATTAATGTATATTATAAATAAAAGAGGCCCCAGTTTGGAGCCCTGAGGAACACCATGTTCTACATTCATTTTCTCAGACAATTCCCCATTAAATTTTACAATTTGCTTTCTGTCTTTTAAATAAGATTTAAACCAGTTAATGACCTCTCCTTGTACTCCTATATTTTTAAGTTTCACAATAAGTTTATCTCTATTTACTGTTTCAAAAGCACGAGCAAAGTCAATAAAAACTACCCCGATATATAGACCATTATCGAGATTATTTCTCCACTCTATGAATGAGCTCTGCAGGGCAGTCTCACATGAAAAGGAAACCTGATTGCTCGTCTTTTAATATATTATTATTCAATATAAATGACTCTAATTGATTTTTTACTACCTGTTCCATAATTTGTTCGTATAACGGAAGAGTATTTATCGGTCTTAAATCTTCACATTTTATACTATCCTTAATCTTACGTATAGGAGTAATCACGGAAGTTTTCCAATCATTTGGCACGAACCCAAATTTCAGACAATTATTTATAATATATAGTATTACCTCTTTATTATGTTCACAAAAAATATCGAATGTTTTCACATTAATAATGTTATTGGCACCTTTTTTTGGGTTGAATGTTTTCAGGATTTTTTGTATATCCTTATAGTCTATTAATTCAAACTCACACCATTTCTCACTTGTTCTATTCAAATCATTCATATTATCAATACTTACATGACTTTTCATACCATCGACAATTTTTTGAATACTTTCGGAAAAATATACATTCAATTTATTTGCAACTATAACCGGATCTTTTACAATTTCATCACCAAACGCAACTTCATTCATACTGGTACAGCTATATTTTTTATCGCCTATAATTTCTTTCAGGGTTTTCCACATTTTTTTTGAATCGTATTTATTTCCATCAATGTTATCATGATAATACTTTTTCTTGTTTATTTGTTTTTTATTTACAATTACATTACGTATTTTTTTATAGTTATTATGATCAGATTCTAAATTTGTATCTTTAAACAATCTATATAAATTATCTCTTTCTTTTATTAAAATTAATAATTCTTTATCTATCCATGGTTTATTTTCCCATTTTTGGTTTATAATTATTTTTGTTAAAGGTAGGACTTCTTCTACAGATTTGGTGATACCCTCAATTAATGTATTGTAACGTGGCAAAACGTTTGACCTCCTCCTAACCAGCCTTACGCGCGTACCTAGTCCCGCACGAGTATCGAGTACCGATTCCGCTATTCGAATTCTTACCGCCCTCGTCCACAGGAGCCATGTTGGTCACCTGGCGAGGCACGCCGCTGACCGGCAACGAGCAGCGCTCACCGGACGGGTGGCACAGGTGAGAATTACTGATAGCGGAAAAGCCGGTCAGTCCATGTTCGCCCCGCGTGTTGACAGCTTCGTGCGAAAAACCGTGTGTCGATCGTGTGCTATCCAAGAGAGAGAGAGAGAGAGTGAGAGAGAGTGAGAGTGCCCTGTATTCCCTCCGTGAGAGTTCCTGGATTTTACCCTGGTGTTTCTGGACTGGTTGAACCTCGGAAGCGGTAAATACGACGACTCGGCGGATTTGACGAACACGTGTGGCTGACTGAGTGCAGTCAACGTAAGAGTACCGTGCCGAAACCGTCGCCGATCGAGGTAAGATCTGTCCGGTTACCCATAAAACCCTAGTCCCGGTCCCCAATACCCTATACAACCCCCGTGAGTTCCCTAAAACATCCCTAAAACCTCGAGAGCGAGTCCCTGACCGTTGCGAGAGTTTTCAAACAAGTCCCGTACCCCACGTGGTCCGCGCACTGCGGGTTAGTGTGCCGGTTTCGTCCCCGCTGCGCACCTAACGTCTCGCGAGTCCCGGCCGCCATCTTGTCGAGTCGTCTGCTGTCACGCGTCGCAGTAGTCTGCAGCGAGGCAGAGGCTCAGGCAATTCCCCAAGTCAGCGCCGGATTTAAGTGTCGTGTGGCCTCAAGCTTGCATAGTCATGAGGCCCCCCATTTCCCAAGATTGGCGGATGCGCTATAGTGACGATTCCAGATTTTACCGCTAGGAGGCTACTGCCTACTTTGAATCATGAACTCGACAAAGATGTGGTGGTCCACCGACAGCCAAATAAAGGAAAAGAAGAAGAAATCGACAAAGATGTGGTGGTCCACCGACAGCCAAATAAAGGAAAAGAAGAAGAAAATGAGATAGTCTCCGCCTTCGGTGAGGCCTTCCAGCCACGAGGCCTTAAGCTCCAGCTTACTTAGCTTATGCATAAATCCGGCGCTGCCCCAAGTGTCGTGCGAGAGTGTACCGACCCCCCACTCCCTTCCCCGCCACAGCTGTTCGGCAGCGGAGTCTCTCGCCGCTAACGCGGGGTGTTTTCCGTTCAACGAGAGCGTGAGCGAGGGAAGTATACCTGATCCCGAGCGTGTGAGAGAGAGAGTGTGCGAGTAAACTACTCACTAATATAGTATTAGTTATTCTTTTGATTATTTATTGGTTATTGTTAATTAGTAGAGTAGAGTCACGTTATATTATATTGTATCCTATACGCCAGGTAGCGGGCGGTAATTCGCGACCTTTTTCTTTTTTTTTCTTTTTTTTAATAAACATTTTAGTTAAACCTATTTTTCGTATCGGTGTCTTTATTCATCGCCCCCACCATATCCCTCTACCGATCCCTAGAGTTAGTCCCGAGCGAGAGAGCGAGAGAGAGGACTTCATCCCCGAAGTCTGGCGCCCAGCAACCACCCCTAATCTACGTTGGAGCCAGGTTTGTTTTCGGATTTATTTTCCTGGGTCACCCGAGCTCGGGAAATTGCCGTTACAGTATCTACTAACAAATTAAATTTGTTTTCGTCAAAAGATTCTTTCTCATAGTGAGTTAATTCAGTCAAATTAAAATATGAAGTTAATTTATATTTATACTTATTTACGTTTAGTTTTTTAAAATTTCTACTATAACGCACTTCAGGTACGGGTAAATTATTCTTTGATCGTGGTACTAGTATTTTTATTATATTATGGTCCGATATTTTAATTGTATCATTTAATTCCGCTTTTATAAAAAAATTTGCAAAAACTAAATCAATTATCGTATTCGTTGTTGCTGTAGTTCTAGTCGGAACATTAATTATTTGTTTTAATCCAATAAATTTCATTTCGTCAATAATTTTATTAGAATAGTATGTTTGTTTACTAATGTCAATATTAAAATCGCCTACGATAATTAATTCACCTTTATTCAGCAGCCCAATAAGAACAGGCTCGCGATATAAACGTTTAATCACCGTTCCACTCGTCTAATATTGGTATGGGTATAAAATATACTCGTTTATCACATACAAATTTTCAACTTACATTTAAACAACGTTTTTGGATGACGTTTATTTCAGGTGTATTGCATCTGGACGTTCAATATACGTATAATCATTTCTCATACGACACGATTAAACAACGTTTATACCATCCTCATCAACAACGGTATTATACACGTAGATAGTACCTGGTATAGACGAAAAATTAAACGTATGCAATCTACGCTTTTTCTGGTATTGAGGCAACGTATGAAACCCGTATCTGCGAGACGGATATAATCCGATCTTTCATAAACGTTCGTCACACGTTTCAAAATAGTCTGCGATATACCGATCCCTAACGTTTTCTGCATACGTTTTCAAAACGATGATATTAACGTTAGAAACACCGATAAAATACCGAGAATTAAACCCGGTTGACACGCGGTATTTTCGGTATCGAGGCAACGTATAAAACCTGTATCTGCGAGACAGATATAATCCGAGCTTTCATAAACGTTCGTCACACGTTTCAAAATAGTCTGCGATATACCGATCCCTAACGTTTTCTGCATACGTTTTCAAAACGATGATATTAACGTTAGAAACACCGATAAAATACCGAGAATTAAACCCGATTGACACGCGGTATTTTCGGTATCGAGGCAACGTATGAAACCCGTATCTGCGAGACGGATATAATCCGATCTTTCATAAACGTTCGTCACACGTTTCAAAATAGTCTGCGATATACCGATCCCTAACGTTTTCTGCATACGTTTTCAAAACGATGATATTAACGTTAGAAACACCGATAAAATACCGAGAATTAAACCCGGTTGACACGCGGTATTTTCGGTATCGCGGCAACGTATAAGACCTGTATCTGCGAGACCGATATAATCCGAGCTTTCATAAACGTTCGTCACACGTTTCAAAATAGTCTGCGATATACCGATCCCTAACGTTTTCTGCATACGTTTTCAAAACGATGATATTAACGTTAGAAACACCGATAAAATACCGAGAATTAAACCTGGTTGACACGCGGTATTCTCGGTATCGGGGCAACGTGCAACACTCGTATCTGCGAGCTGGATATAAGCTGGGCTCCCATAAACGTTCGTCAAACGTTTGAAAATAGTTTGCAATATACCGATCACTAACGTTTCTTACATACGTTTCCGATACGGCTTAGTAAACGTTCGAAATACTCATAGTAAACCAGTACAATAAATACACATGAGGCATTTTTGATCAAGTGGTCACTTCTTTAGTATCTTCATCACCGACATTGACCACTACAGAGAAAAAAAGAGGGGTATAACTTTGCACTTGCGTATTTGGATAAAGAACTAAAATGTGGTGGTATGTCAAGTGGTTAAAAGAAAAACATTTTTATTTTTTCTTTCTGCCAACGCGTGGTAAAAATTTTTTACCCTCTTAAATATTAGCTCTATAAATTGATTTTGAATGGTAGCTCAGGCGATTTTCAGTTTTGGCTTAATATTATGAGTTTTCACATTTTCCATATAAAAAGAATCATTGGGAATTGAGTTCAAAAATATTCATTTTGAAATATTAAATAAATTTTTTCTATCGTTTTGTCATGTAGTGATGTAGTTCGAAATAAAAAATTTCCAACACATTTTACAATGATATTTGTTTATTTTTATTGAAAATGTGAAAAATTATGATATCAAGCCAAAAGTAGAAATTGCTTGAGCTACCTTTCGAAATAATTGATAGAGCTTACATTCAGGAAAAATCTTTTTTTTTTCACCATGTATCAACATCTATCACGTACCTAATGAAAAAATAAACAAAAATATCAACTTTATTTGAACCACCCTTGCAGCGTGAAGGCGTTAAATATACGTTAAAGTGTGACGCCGACAGTATTGCGGTGTAATTTGATCCTCACAATGCTTTCTTGCGATTAGGATCGCAGGAAGATTCAGCGTAAAACGCAGTGACATACGGAGCGAAAAATGCCCTAGTTCAAAGGATTCCATGGGGTGCTGTCGTTAACCGCAGTTTGTTATGGCCAAGTTGGCATATACAGCTTGTCTATTCGCTTTGGGCACTGCGTCAAATTGCGAATAAATTCAGAACTCAAAATATGATTCTGTTCAAAATGACGACTGAATATTGCGCCTGTCGAAATAGGTCGGCATGTTTTCTGAACGAGATTTAAAAGCGTCAATTTAAGATAGTTCCAACTTTTGCCGATTGCCTAAACCGAATAGACAAGCTGTACATACAATGTAGTGCTATGAGTCGTAACACATTCTAATACGTCCGCATGTAAAAAATCGTTTGTCGTCATCAGATAATATATGAATTCTTTGTTTGAGCTTGTTTTGTCATCTTTCGGTGATTCAACATGAACTGCGTTCATAAAAGCCATCTTGAACCGAACAGACTCTCGTACTTCTGTAACGAAATTTGCAACCGAATAGAAACAACGTAATCGAAATATCGTATATCGATATACTAAAAAGTCTAAGTACTGAAGAATCGCGGAAAGTTCTGAGAATTCAGAGAACTACAGAAAATTCATTTTTATCTTTCTGAAATAAATTTTTACTGTCAGATTCCTGAAATCCCAAAACTTTCCGCAATTCATTGTACAAATGTACGAATAAAATTTGAGTCGAGTACGTTTGTTAGCTTATTATTCAAACGAAAAACGACAATGTAATTGCGGTCAGTAATAATAACGATTGTTGCATAGCCTAAACAAAGGACAGTAGGATGTGGGTGATTTTATTTGAAAGTTCCAATCCCTTTCTGAAAACATTTGTTTGCGACGGCATTAGAAACGATATCGAGTTATATAAGGATGCCAGATAGAACTCATTGTAATTCGATGTAGACAGAATTCACGAATTTGCGTTCTCGCCGGCCACAGGTAATTATGGAAAAAAAATGAATTCGTATAGTGAATAGTATATTATGTAGCGAGCGCGTTTAGTAAGTTTTTACACAAGAGTAGTGAAGTTCGTAAAGAATGATGAAGAAAGTTGTGTATTCACTGACGTAATATATTCATCAGTAAATACTGAATTGTGAAATTAATGAAAGATAATACGTTGAAAATGCGTAGTGATGGTCTATTAGGAAATTTCGTTGGCTCGTGAATGTCCGTGAGCATTCGGGAACGTTGTATCTCAACATGCCGCATCGTTGGGCCTTCGTTGTCATAGCAACCGGTAGTGGGAATGACCCGAATCGCGTTCGTGTAACACGAGCGCTCAGTCGTGTTCCGTCCGTCACTTGTGACGGATCTACCACATCGACGTTTTAATTACATTTCCAGTGTATCAGTGACAAGAGGAAGTTGCCAAAGATCTTAATTCTGTAAGTACATACATACATACATACTCTATTGCACTATCACTATATTATATTACACTATTTTTAGTAAAATCTATGATCATGTAGATTTATAATATTTCGTTTACCCTAAACTCGCTTCGTATTTCATTTCTCACAAAGTTTGCTAAGGGTATGTAATATTCTACTCAATGTTTTTAGTCTGTTACACTACTCGCGACTACTCCTTAAACATAGGGCTAAAAAAATTGTTCAAGTTTCCTGCGAAACGTACATCAGACATTCACGTGTATTTACGTATAATGATCGTCTTACAACCAATCATATTTTCTATTTTCCAACGTTCGTACATGATGTCTTTTTGAAAGATTATATCTTTTAATTGTGAGTGATCTAGTAATTCTCAATAAACACACGATGTTATAAAATATGTTCTATATACGTAACGTCGTTTAAAACGAGTATAGGTAGAAATTATAAACGTTCCTTCCGTTGTATCAACTGGTAGGTAATATACGGTGGCGGTAAACGTTTAAACTACATTTCGGAAAATCCATCTGTTTATTATACGTTTAAAATGAGCATCTTCACGTGATATAAATTCACGTTGAAACATCCGTATAATCCAAGAGTGGAACAGGGTTGAATAATCGTTTATATCACAGTTGTTATAGTCTACATCCCCTTACTATTTGCATTCGGTTATCTTTGTCGCTTTATAAACTTTTGTGAACAACGTAAATGATAGTGAGAGCAACTATGCATATTTACAGTTGATGAGCCGTATTACGTCTACCTGGAAATTAAAAATTTAAAATACTAGTGTTCCAGGATTCAATGGACCACGTTTTATAAATCGGCGGGTGATATACGGTAGCGATAAACGTTGTAGCGACGTTTTTACGTGTTACTCAATATTATTATACGCGTATAAATTAAAACTGTATCATCTGTGTATATTGACGGTGAAAAAGCGTTTAATAATCGTATATGCAGTAGTTGCTTGCGCTTACATCCTTCAACTGTTTGCATTTGGCCTTGCTTGTCTCTTTATAAACCTTTGTGAACAATGTGAAAAAAATAGTAGATGCATCGATGTATAGGTGTGAATAGTTAATCAGGTGTAATTACGTATAGGATATACGGTACTCATCGCATTATAGTGCTCGGTTCTAAACGTATTTATTATACGTATAAGATACGATGCTCATGTACATTATAATTCGAATGACTTTATTCTATGCGAATTAAAACGATGTGTCTTGAACGTATAGATACAACAAATAATATAGGAGCATGAACATTCGTCAAAAAAACTTTCTGACGGTAAAAATAGTTAGACAAACGAAAAAAATAACGTTATGTGGCGGACATTCGGAAGAGTTGTCCGTGCTTCATAACCGGTTCCTACACTTATAGTTTATACTTTTCCTCAACTTTTATAAAACTATCATGTGTTTATTGGGATGGAAAAAAATCAGTCACACGTCATTTTACAAAAATATTGTAAATTCATGTAAGGGCGAAAATGCAACGCCTAGGAGTCCATATAAATGCGCAGGTTTTATCTAGAGATATTTAGGCGGTGCGATACTTGTTCTTGAACAAACAAGTTGTCGACATTACAGTTTTTCTACTGTTGCAAAAACGGATCAATAGAATAATTAATCGTCATGAATGCTCTCGAACACTCATTACATGTAGAATTACGGAAAACAAAAAAATCAACTGCAGCGTACAATGTGTTTTGTATTGAGATTCTTTTAACAGCATACGCGGCTGTGTCGGCAGATTCAGTAAGAAATAATGAAGGATGTAGAACACATTACATGCTATAGTTAATTATTTTGTTTTTCGCAACTCTATAT
Source organism: Macrophya alboannulata (assembly GCA_949628255.1). Classification (NCBI taxonomy): domain Eukaryota; kingdom Metazoa; phylum Arthropoda; class Insecta; order Hymenoptera; family Tenthredinidae; genus Macrophya; species Macrophya alboannulata. Next base: position 11,268,722 of record OX451212.1, on the reverse strand, counting down.
CTAATGAATGTTCGGTATCATTGATTACGATTTCTAAAATTTTCTTTTTTCTTTTTTGTTTTCAGATATTATAACATATTAGCTCTCATCAACACTTCCCAAGCTTCCAGATATTCATGAATAACCGATTCCCTTATACTAAAGTTATACTGAAGTATCAATCCGTTTGTACCGATTGCATGATATACAGTCGCGAATAAAGGTAATTGCATCATGCCTCTCGAACGAAAATTACTAAGTAAGCGACACCTGCGGCGTAAACGGGCAGAAGCATTGAGTCAAATTAAGTCTAATTCAATTCATATTGAGGAAAATGACTCAATTGATGATATTAATCACACAGGAGACAATGTTGATCACAATGATGAGATTGGAGCCGACACTGCCGGATATTTGAATTGTAATATACAGCATACCCCATCTTTTCTGCCATTGGAAACACAGACTTGCTTTACACCAGATCTCGGAATATCATTCAATGAAATAGACAATAATGTCTATAAAAGCGCTGACCATATAGAAACTCGTATAAACCCGGATTATCTAAAAGTACAGTTCACCAGTATCGATAGTTTTATTCACACAGATAATGCCAAGGCTCTGCAAAGTAGCAGCGATGAGTCTGCTGATGATCTCAAACAACAAATCAAATTTGACATAGAATTCCAAAAAAATCTGCAAAACTGGGCTTGTGATTTTAATATTACTCATTGTGCACTTGATAAACTATTGGTTCTTATTCATCCTAAATATCCGTCTTTACCAAAAAGCGCAAAAACTCTTCTGAGTACTGATCGAAAAATAGTAATATCCGCTCTTAAAAATGGGCAAATGTGTTATATCGGTATTAAGAAAGGACTACAGAGTAAACTTAGGGGTGGGTTGACTGATTCTGCTGAACGTACAGACACTATTACAATAGATGTTAATATTGATGGATTACCATTATTCAGAAGTAGTTCCACGGCCTTGTGGCCTATACTTTGTAGGAGTCATTCGTTAAGCGATAGTTCCCCATTTATGGTCGCGGTATTCTGTGGCAAAGGCAAACCCGATTCATTAGATGACTATTTATGTGAGTTTATTGACGAAATGGATTTATTGCTTCAACATGGAATCAATTATAACAATCGTACCGTGCGAATTGAAATCGGTTGCTTTCTATGTGACGCTCCAGCTAGGGCAATGCTCAAAATGATTAAGGGTCATACCAGCAGGTACGGTTGTGAAAAGTGCAACATAGAAGCCGTTTCATCTAACAGAAAATTGTATTATCCTGTTGACAAAACTTACCACAAAAGATGCGACAGTGATTACTTGCATAACGAACCTGATGAGACACACATCAAAGGTTTATCGCCTTTGGTTCATTTACCTATAGGACTTGTTACTCAATTTCCGCTAGATCCTATGCACTTGATTTATTTGGGAGTGCTGAAAAGGTTGTTGATTAAGTACTGGATTGAAGGACGAAGACATTGTAAACTTTCTAAAGAAATGTTAAAAATGATCTCTGACGAAATAGAAGGATTGCGAGCTGACGTGACCGTTGAATTCAATCGTAAGCCGCGAAATCTTGATGAAGTAAAACGATGGAAAGCAACAGAGTTTAGATTCTTTTTAGTTTATTTGGGGCCAGTCGTACTACGCGAAGTTCTTGATCCCAAAAAATATCGCCATTTCTTGTTATTGCATACAGCTGTATACGTTCTATCCAATGAGACCCTTATTTCACGTTATCTCGATGTAGCAAGACAAGCAATTGAAAAACTTGTACGGCTCTGTGCCAAATATTATGGCCCTGACTTTGTTGTTTACAACGTACACTCTCTACTCCATCTCTGCGATGATGTAGAACGATATGGTAAATTGCAGGATTTTAGCTGTTTTCCATTCGAAAATTATTTAGGCGCGTTAAAAAGGCGTGTTCGAGCAAAAAAGCTTCCTTTGCAGCAGGTTGTCAAACGAATTTCTGAATTAACTAACTTTACAAAAAATAAAAACGAAAAAGACTGGAATCTTGGATCTAAGTCAGACATTCCAAAGGGTATTAGGACAAAAGGCGAAAATGCATATGAATGTAATACATTAAAAACAGAAAGGTTTCAGCTTTCAATAGTGAGCCCAGATAACGTGGTTGCAGTCACTGGTAGAATTTATATAATCAAGTCGATTATCTGCGTGGACGGTGTGTACAAATGTGTGGGAATTGCGTTTAGGTATCTCAGAGATCTGTACCGGAAACCAATAGAATCATCCAAACTAGGCATATTCTTTGCTAAGAGTTACGCTGAAGCGACTACCTTTCTTGTCGATGAAATTTCATTTAAATGCATTCGATTTCCATTTAAAGATGGGTTTGGGGTTTTCCCTGTACTTCATCAGAAAGAATGAAATATATTTTCTTCTCTTATGTTATAATAATCTGAATTAATATCATTTGGAATTCGGCAGTGCAAATAGGCAGGCATCTTTCGCAACGATAGCTTATCGCTAATCTCTGATGTTTCTTTTTACGTTTGTTAATTATATTGAATCACATTTTAGATTAGCTCTAGTTCGGCTTTACACATACTTCAAAAATCTATAACGAATTTTTTTTTGAGTGAATATATCATTCCTGAAGTAGCATATCAGTGAAGCCTACATCACCCTGAAATGTATGCCGTTGCTGAATTTCTGAGAAGTGGAACCATCAAGGAGTGTGCTCTGATCCCTGTATTATGGCTCACTGACAATAATACACGATGCTTTTGGCCTCGGACAAAAAATGATCAACAGTTCAGAAACCTGGTTCAAACAAATGTAGCTCATGAACTATCATGGCCCATCTATCCTGTACATCGTGTACTCTACACCGGAGGTAATTTAACTGTATTTTCTGGATATTTTCCTTGTGCAATTTTTCTTGAAATAGTGTAATTATTGTAGATGAATAGTGGCCCTACTCTCTTCAGTAGTTTACTGATACTATAATAACTCAAGCAGAGTTGTTCCAACTCTTGAAACAGATAGTATTGATACTACTGACTAAGTATTTTGACAATACGTACTAATCAAATAATTGATAACCAAAATCCATTGAAAATTTAAAAAATTCATAGCTACAATGGAATTATTAAAAACCTCATTAATTGAATATATGATCTTTCATTATACTGCTGCAACTTCCCTTGGTGGTTCGAATTTTATGGAAATTTGAAATAGTGGTCGGATAAACTGTTGATGTTAGACAGTCCTAATCCAACAATGTACAGTTGTACAAGGTTTATAAGTGTATTTTTTGTGTACGAATTCAGGGATATTCTATTTGACGATAATCGTCTCATTTCAGATGACTATGGCTCAGCTGAGCAATTTATGGCTCATGTGATAGAGCAGGGAACATCTGAAGATGGCATCACAACATTTCCCATAACAGCAAAGAAGCTCACTTCGGAGGTCACGATTATAAGTAACGATAGCAATGAGAATCAAGAATCTGACATTGCCTCCCAACAAAAAACTAACAATGAGAATGAAAATACTAATTCCCGAAAAAAAAGAAAGAAACAGCACAAACGCAGTAAGAGCAGTAAGAAAAATAAGCGCCGAAAGGACAGTACAAGTTGCAGTAACGATACCGAAGACTGTTCTCAAGATCAAGAAAATGATTTGCCACTGACACTTAGATATCAGAGAAGCTTGACGGGCTTGCAGAGCCTGCCGAGACAGGATATTTCAATTATAACCGAAGGGCGAGATATCTCTGTTAACGCTGACTTTCCCACAAATGTCAACGTAACGCCGCAAAGAAATATTGTCAGTCGAAATGCAATTGATACTCCACGTTCTAGCCAATCAACACCAGGTCCCCGGGGTGTTCTAGGCGGAATATCAGAGGAAAGAGTTTTTAAATACTTGGACCAAATAAACCGTGGCGTCGATCAGAATCAGATAATGCTCAGTCAGATTTTGCGAATAAATCAAGCATTGTCCCAAGTACAAAACTGCACCATGCCACAAGGGTTGCCGGACTTCCCAGTGTCCTCATTGGATGTCTTTGAGGAGTTTGATGCTTCATTACAGAATGAAGAGCACCGCGCATATATTGTAAGTTGTTCCAATAATGCGTTAATCATTTATTCTGGAATTCACTCTCCATTTGTGAATCTTTATATCACAAGGTGTTCCTGACGTCACTTGAAGTTGTTTTATTTTAATTTTTTGTTGTCATAGTGGATAAACATAAATATATACAAATACCGTAACTTTGAAATTATGTAAATTAGGAAGCGTTGAATATAAGTAATATAGGTATGAATACAAGTTTTGGATGCACAAACAGGGGTAAATTGGGTAATTACCCTCAGTATACAAAAATTGTGGAAAACATATTTGATTGGATTCTTTTGACACATAATTGTGACTCTATTCTATTTTTTATCTCTAGATGCAAAGGCTGGCGTCAGTAGGTGGTTTGTCGCAGCGACAAGCAGTCATGAACATGTTGAAATTTTTGATGACAAATAGTCTGGCAATGAACTACAACTGGGCAGGCAGAGAAAAAAGATCTTTTAAAAAAACTAATGTCATGAAAATTCTCAATGGTAAGCAAAAAAATCTTACCATTTCCAACACATTAGTACTGGGTTTTTTTTTTAATTCTGACACATATGAAGTTGCACTAATATTCTTCGTCTAATTTTTTACTATGGTTACAATAACAGAAAAGGAGACAGACGAATTTGGGTACAACTTCATATGTGTTAGAATTGAACACCAAGCGTACAGTTGCTATCATGGCACACTCATGGATATATCCACTAGCCGCAGACTGTCTGATATATAATTTTGAGCAATTAATGAGTAATTACTCCGTTAGCAGTCCTCTATTCTTATGCCCATTAGGATATATAGCCTCCATTTGATATATTATGTATCTTTGAGAAAATCTGAAAGTTCCCTCTTCCCTATACTTAAACGCGCACTTATTCAACTGTATATTAACTTAGTCAGTTCCACATGATTTCTTCAGTAGATGTGAATGAGTTGGCATATCACCTTAGGAATAGGTTTAGCTGCTTATGAACATAAAATTTTTCTCCATACTTGTTCCAGAGGCAGCAAAAGTAGCTTTTAGAGGCAAACAGGAGTCATCAGATGCCAACATAGCATCTGCTGTTAAAGACTGGCTGAAGTTGGCGACAAGCCGCCACATGTATTCCGTTACTGGCAAGAATGCAACACCGCAATAAGAACTTTACTACGTTTTCTTGTTTCTTTTTATTTTATTATATTCTTTTTGCGATCTTTTGAGTATTTTCTAGTTAATTATGTAAGTTGTTGTTAACCCTTTCGCTTCTCTTAGTATTTGTTTGGTGCATCGGCTATTCTTATACTCTAATTATACGGGGTGGTTTATTTAAAATATAACAAGTGGTTTTCAGTGAAACTATTAGTGGCAGAGAGAATGTTTCAGACAAAAATTAATCGTTAGAAAGGGGGGTTTCATTTAATAGAACAGTGAATATTTTGCTGACCCTCTCAATGCAAAAAACTAAAGGCAACTCAAGATTTTCAAACGCGATTCCGCATTCCGGAAAGCTATTATTAAACATAATAATTTGAATTTCAAAATAAAATGCTACATTCGATAAGAGCTTCCCAGATTTTTGGGGATTTATCCACCATTCCGTTTTAAATCGTGTATGAAATAAATAAACTGTGTAGTACATTGTACAAATATATCTAAGTACTATGTGCTGTATCAGTATGTACCACACAAGTAGTAAGAAAAGAAGTCTAGTTACATTTTTTATTTTGATACGAGATTTTTATTTCCGTTTTCTATGAGATACTTTATTCATGGTTTATAATATAAATATATATATTTCTCATACGCTTCTGATTTTTAATCTGTTACACACACACACGCACACGCACACGCACACGCACACGCACACGCACACGCACACGCACACGCACACGCACACGCACACGCACACGCACACGCACACGCACACGCACACGCACACGCACACGCACACACACACACACACACACACACACATATATATGGGGCATTCCACGTCAAAACGAAAACGGTTCAACCGATGGGTCTCCGATTTTCTTTCAAAATTTTTTTCTCGTTCTATTTCAGGACTAAAACCTACATACCAAAGCATTTTTCAATTGGAACTTTGGTTTTTTATTGACGGATTTTCGAAAATTCGGTATTTCTTTAAATCTGAAGATTTCAATATTTTTTCATTTAGTGTTAGCTTGATTTAAGAACAAAATATATGAAACATGAAATGTTCGATTTGAACTCTACTTTTCATAAAAATTTGTATTGAATTTTTTGCATCAATGGACTTGCAGTGATTCAAAATATAAATATAAAATTTCGATTTTTGAAAAAAGTACACTTTTGATTTTTGATTTTTTTTTCTTCAAAAAAACTTTCGGAACTTAGGAAATTTTGAGGACCAAAACCATAGTGGGCCGACGATTCTACGATTTGTTATGAATTTTTGAATTTTTTGCTATGGATAAATAAATGAAATCGTAATTTTTTTTTCGTTTTATCATTTTCAATAAATAAATAAATTGAATAAAAATATACAAATCATATCGAAAAATGATTATGGTAATTCAAAGAATTGATGAATCAGAATCAATTAAAATTAATTGAAGATAATTACAGCAAGTTGATGGTGGGGGGCTCGCTGCAGCGAGTTTCTTCCGACATGGAGCAGAAATCAAATGTTTTTGCGTTAAATTGCGCATTTTTTTTCAGTATTGCCGAAGTACACTTTTGATTTTTGATTTTTTTTTTTTCAAAAAAACTTTCTGAACTCAGAAAATTTTGAGGACCAAAACCATAGTGGGCCGACAATTCTACGATTTGTGTGTTCACGAACTTGTGGTAATTATCTTCAAATTATTTTAATTGATTCTGATTCATCAATTCTTTGAATTACCATAATCATTTTTCGATATGATTCGTATATTTTTATCCAATTTATTTATTTATTGAAAATGATAAAACGAAAAAAAAATTACAATTTCATTTATTTATCCATAGCAAAGAATTCAAAAATTCATAACAAATCGTAGAATCGTCGGCCCACTATGGTTTTGGTCCTCAAAATTTCCTTAGTTCCGAAAGTTTTTTTGAAGAAAAAAAAATCAAAAATCAAAAGTGTACTTTTTTCAAAAATCGAAATTTTATATTTATATTTTGAATCACTGCAAGTCCATTGATGCAAAAAATTCAATACAAATTTTTATGAAAAGTAGAGTTCAAATCGAACATTTCATGTTTCATATATTTTGTTCTTAAATCAAGCTAACACTAAATGAAAAAATATTGAAATCTTCAGATTTAAAGAAATACCGAATTTTCGAAAATCCGTCAATAAAAAACCAAAGTTCCAATTGAAAAATGCTTTGGTATGTAGGTTTTAGTCCTGAAATAGAACGAGAAAAAAATTTTGAAAGAAAATCGGAGACCCATCGGTTGAACCGTTTTCGTTTTGACGTGGAATGCCCCATATATATATATATATGGGGCTGTCCACGTCAATTCACCTAGCCTCCAGACCGCACCATCTCCGATTTGCCCCGTAATTTTTTATATCGTTGTCTTTGCTCTAAAACATTTTCCTGAATTTTTAAAAAATTTTCAGACCAAGCCTTTCTGAGTTATAATTTTTTTTAACCAAAAAAGAAGGACCATTTTTAAAAATCTGAAAAGATTCACAAAAATTGTTTAAATGACGTAAAACAATTCTCCGCTAGTGAGAATGTGGAACACATTTTTCTTATATTTTTTTTTACTCAATCAAAAATTGTTTTTTTTCAAGAGAATTCAACAAAAATCCGCTGTGGACAGAGACGTGGTTTGGGAGGCATAAAACAATGTGGAACATAATCTTTAGATAGATCTTCATAATTTCATTTTGTTGATTGCTTACGAACATTTTTTTTTTTTCAATAAGGTGTGTTTTGTACTTTTCTGCACTCGAGTATTCTTTGGTAAAAACGACTTCATTGCATTGGGGGATGCATCAGGACGATTGTACACGTATGGCAGTGCTCATTTTTTGACGTTTAATCGACGATCGTATTCTAGTCGAAGATTAACGTATATTTTATTGGTATACATATTACCTGGCGGAAAACGTTGATAAATTATGCGGCTAGTTCCAACGTCAACAAAGCGTTGTGTGAAGACGTTGAAATGTTGGTTTATCGCGCGAAAATTTTTAGGTTTATTCAACGTTAACATCGGATAGATTGTACACGTATGGTAGTGCTAATTTTTCGACGTTTAATCGACGATCGTCTTCTAGTCGAAGATTAACGTATATTATATTGGTATATTGGCCGGCGGAAAGAGTTGATACATTATGCGACTAGTTTACACGTCAAAAAAACGTTGTGTAAAAACGTGGAAATTTTAGTTTAATGCGCGTACATTTTTCGGTTCATTCAACGTCAACATCGGATAGATTGTACACGTATGGTAGTGCTAATTTTTCGACGTTTAATCGACGATCGTATTCTAATAGAAGATTAACGTATATTTTATTGGCATATTACCCGGCGGAAAGAGTTGATACATTATGCGACTAGTTTACACGTCAAAAAAACGTTGTGTAAGAACGTGGAAATTTTAGTTTATTGCGAGGACATTTTTCGGTTTATTCGACGTTAACATCGGATAGGTTGTACACGTATGGCAGTGCTCATTTTTTGACGTTTAATCGACGATCGTATTCTAGTCGAAGATTAACGTATATTTTATTGGTATATTACCTGGCGGAAAGAGTTGATACATTATGCGACTAGTTTACACGTCAAGAAAACGTTGTGTCAAAACGTGGAAATTTTAGTTTATTGCGCGGACATTTTTCGGTTTATTCGACGTTAACATCGGATAGGTTGTACACGTATGGTAGTGCTCATTTTTCGACGTTTAATCGACGATCGTGTTCTTATTGGGAGATATTCAGCAATTTTCAAAAAGTTGTTGCAAAATTTACTAATATTGCTACTCGGAGAGCGATACAAATTGCAAATATTAATTTTCTTATTTACATTAATTTGAATAACGTTTATCCAAGATCATTCAATCTTTTCGTTCATAGTAATTACTTCGTAAATAATAGGTTTTTTAATAAAAGTTAGGACACCACCAGTTCTTTTACTAATAGAATCTGTTCTTACGGCATTGTAGTTTAGCAAATTTATCTCATGATCGAGAACCTCATCAGTTACATGCGTTTCCGATAGGCAAATTACGTCTGGTCTTTTCTCATTTACCCATGATTCAAACTCATCTTTACGATTTAGGAAACCACATATATTAACGCACACTATGAACATGTCTTTGAATTTATTTCTCGTTACAGTATGCGTATTTAATTGCTATTTATTGCACTGCAATATATTGGACTGTTCTTGTCTTATCATTTTTTCATACATCTTGCACCGTGCGTCCGTGGCTTCATGATGAATATTCCAATCTGTGATATTGTATTTATTAACCATTGTTTCACAATTTACACATTTGATTATATTATTATTGCAATTTTTCTCATTGTGATTTCCTGCACATTTTCTACAGGTTTCACCTTTGGTACATTTATCTGCACAATGTCTAAATCCCCAGCACTTGAAGCATCTTTTGACGTTAATGTAGTCGAATATTTTATAATTTCTCCACCCTATTTTAACTTTCGTTTTTTTCAGTAGCTGATCATGTATTTCAGGGTTCGTTTTTAATAAAATAGTTCCAGAGTTTTCTGTCGTCATATACGTTTTAATAATTTTAAAATCGTGATCGTCATTTATGCTATTGATTTCATTTTGCTTAATGAATGTATCACAAAAAATTTTTCTTTCCATATTTATCACATTTTTTTCTACATGCACGATTTTTAACATTGGGTGTTTTTTGTTAATGGCTGTGACGTCACACGTATCACCAAGTTTACTTTGAATTTCGTTGGCCATAAGAAGCTTGTCTGAAGATTTTGCCACTTCTAATATAACATTTCCATTCGTTTTGCTTCTAATTTTTTCGATTCCTACACCAAGTTCGATGACATCAATTTTATCTTTAACATCGTTTAACGTTTTTTTACTGTCTTGTTTATTCTTCGGTCTAATAATGATACGTTCATTATTAGCCGCAGATACTTTCTTTACGGCTGTGCTGTATAGTGGCTTAGTTACACTTACACTAGTCCGCTGATCATCGACATACTGCTCGTCCGTACTCTGCTCACCAACACTAATTGGCTTGTCACAGCTGATCGTTGAAGGCATGAACACTCTTACTTCTTTTTTTAATTCATCCATTTCTTGTTTAACTACTTCTTCAATGGTACACGTCAATTCTTGTTTAATTTGTTGTTTAATTTCTTTTAGGAAATTCATATTGTTACTCTTGAATTGGTCCATTAGACTAAATAAATTATTCAATTTCAATACTATATTAGCATTACTATGCGCGTCAACGTTGTCAGTATTACCTAGGTTAGTGAAGCTACTGTTCTCCAGTATATTTATGTCAGATTCTTCCACACCACACTCATCACTATCAGATCTTTTTCTTTTAGAATCATGTTGTTGTTCCACGACTTTTAGATGTATTGTACTAATCAAACCTTGACAAGATACCATCTCTGTGCCTTCGTATATCTTATGAGAATTTGCAGTTCGACAAGCAGGATGAAAATCCTTCAGGCATCTTCCACAGCTCTCGACAACTCGACTTATCTGTTTTTTACATCTGGCACAATTATACGCTTTGTCCGGCATTTTTTTTATGTATTTTTTTCTGTTCAACTTTATTGATTTATTTATATTTTAGCGTGTATATTTGGTTGCAATTAATTTTCAGACTTTCTCGTATGGTAAGCAGGTACACCTAACCTCAGAATATGTCATAACAACATATTTCGCAAAACCAAGTTATTCGACCACTTATATTGCTAAATTTTCATGTCAAAATGTAAAAAACTACTATCGCCAGGTCCTATGTTACATTTTGTTTATTTTAAAAACACTTTTCCACCGTTTTTTTATCACAGATTACGGAGCTCACGAAATCACGTCACGTCATAATAATAATAATAATAATAATAATAATAATTTTTTTTTTTTTTTTTTTTTTTTTTTTTCCGAAGAGGGGGGAAATGCATTAGGCATCCTGGGGCCATACGAGGCTCTCGGCAGGTATGTGGGACTCTCCTAGGGTTGGGCCATCATCGTTCAAGCAATAATAGTCCCTCCCCGGGCCTACCCACTAAAACCCTTCCTCTTTTAACTACCCTCGTTGGCTGAGGGTGCCACCCTGGACCCGCTGTTAGCATTACAAAGGGTGGCCCTTTCTTCGCCGGTTCGGCGTTCCGATCTGTTCTTTTCTTCGTTCTGGGTTCTTCTTTGAGACTTCCTGCTTCGATCTGTGACCCACGCCCGCCTCCAAGCTTGCGTGTTTTCTTTTCTCTTCGTCTTCGCCTCTTGTGTGGCTCGTCGATTTTTTTGTTTTGGAGATAACAACTCAAGAGAGAAAAAAGAACTAGGGGCGCTTAGTCATCTGGTCACGCAGCGCGGACATCGTCAACCAAGTTTCCGCTTTTCTTTTCTCGGAGTACTGTTTCCACGAAAGCTTCTACGGTGTTCCAATTTTCCTCGCCTTGCAGCATCAACTCCACGATGTTGTCGGGGGTGACCTGTCCGATCCTTTCTAACAGTTGTTCCCTTTCCATGTCCCATTGTGGGCAGTGGAACAGAGTATGCTCTGCATCATCCTTTATATGGTCACATGATAGGCAGTTTGGGCTTGCTACTTTCCCAAGATTGTTTAGGTAGTAGCGGAAGTACCCGTGGCCTGAGAGCATTTGCGTGAGGAAGTAATTGACTTCCCCATGGCTTCGCTCCATCCAGTCTTGGACTCTTGGCATCAGGCGGACGGTCCACTTGCCTCGGCTGTCCGCTTCGTATCGCTGCTGCCATTTCTCCATTGTCGTTCTTCGCTCTTCTCTGGCTATGTCCGCCTTATTGCAAATTAGATTCGCTCTTTCTGCTGCCTTTCTTCTGCCGTACACCACCCTTCTCTCCAGCGCTAGCAGATCCACGGGGATAACGCCCGCGATGGCTAATACCGCAGGCTCCGACACTGTGCGGTACGCGCTGCATATTCTCAGAGCAGCCGTTCGCTGTACTCTGGCTATTCTCTTCCTGTGTACCTCCGTTTGCGGTGTTTTTCCCCATATTTCTGCTCCGTAGAGAAGAATGGAGTTGGTGACCGACATGAGAAGTCTCCTCTTGCTGGCTCTTGGTCCTCCGATGTTTCTCATCAGTTGGCTGAGCGACGCCGTTACCACAGTAGCTTTATCTGCCGCCTTTCTAATGTGTTCCCCAAAGGTTAGCTTCGTGTCGAGAGTGAAGCCAAGGTACTTGATATTCTCTTTTGTCTCGATCTCCAGGCCCTCCACCTGCAAGTTCTGGATGTTGTCGAAGGTTGCTTTCTGTTTCCTGGTGAGGAGGATCAGTTCCGTCTTTTCAGCTGCAAGGTCTAGTCCGTGATCGTCCAGCCATCTTCTGAGTCTCCTCATAACAATGGCCAGCTTGTGCTGGATTTCTTCCTTGCTTCTTCCCGTGATGACGATTGCTATGTCGTCGGCATAGCCTATTAGATAGCAACCGTCGGGTAGCTCGATCCTCAGGATATCGTCATACGAGATGTTCCATAGTTCTGGTCCTAGAATTGAGCCTTGGGCGGCGCCCGCTGTCACTTTTTTCGTCCTGACTCCGTCCATGGTATCATGGACAATAATAATAATAATAATAATAATAATAATAATAATAATAATAATAATGATGATAATGATAATGATAATGATAATGATAATGATAATGATAATGATAATGATAATGATAATGATAATGATAATGATAATGATAATGATAATGATAATGATAATGATAATGATAATGATAATGATAATGATAATGATAATGATAATGATAATGATAATGATAATGATAATGATAATGATAATGATAATGATAATGATAATGATAATGATAATGATAATGATAATGATAATGATAATGATAATGATAATGATAATGATAATGATAATGATAATGATAATGATAATGATAATGATAATGATAATGATAATGATAATGATAATGATAATGATAATGATAATGATAATGATAATGATAATGATAATGATAATGATAATGATAATGATAATGATAATGATAATGATAATGATAATGATAATAATCCACAGTGGGAGGTGATACCCATACGTGGCGCGTCCCCGGGTGGTGGATAGGGGAATGCTCGCTGTGCGTGGAAACACGAACAGAGGGTAGGAGCGAAATAAAATAACTCCCGCGAGCCAAAACACTAGGGGAAGCAACCCCGAATAAAAAACCAACAATGGACAATGGGCGATTCTACAAACATTGTACCCCAAGCGAGCACACCCAGCAGGGAAAATCTCACCACTGACTCCGACCGAGTGAAAGCCCCGGTGGTCAGTGCCGGCCTCACGGATTTTGGGGGAGGCCAATCGCACACTGGAACCACGACAAGAAAGAGTGCAGAGGAAGACTCTACTGACTTAGAGAAGCGGATCGCAGAAGCCGAAAGAACCGAGGGGCAACAGCTTACGGCCATCAGCAGAGTTTTACAAACGATGCGACAGGCTACTGCTAAACAGAAGAACGTGAGCATGGACATAAAGAACGGTCTGCAACAGATGGAGGAATGCTTAGACGCCATCCGCGAGAGCAAGGCAATACGCACGGAGGCCACAAAGTATCTAAAGGCCAAGGCGATCCTGCGAGCTGCGCCTACCACACCTGTACCAACGTCGGTACGAAAGCGCTCCAGAGCCGTCATATCCAGCCCAGAAACGGAGGAGGAGACAAGGAGGAAGAAAGGACAACCGCCGGAGGCCCAGGAACAGTGGGTCACCGTCGAACAGCGAAAGAAAAAACGGACTGACAACACCACGACTGCAACGCCGCAGAAGGGAAACCCGCAAGCTACGGAGCAGGCGAAGAAGCAAAAACAGCGACCGAGACGCCTCAAGGCAAAAAGGAGTGCCGTGCTAATCACCGTAGCTCCAGGAAAATCGTTTGCCGAAGTCCTCAGTGCTATCCGCACACAGGTGCGCCCCGAGGATTCAGAAACAGAGGTCCGACAAATCCGGAAAACGCGAAACGGCGGCGTTTTACTCGAACTGGAGCGGTGCCGAGACCAGAACGCACTACAAGGAGCGATCCAAGAGGCTCTGGGTCAGACGGGTATAGTACGAGGTCTAACACCACGAATGAAGCTCGAGATACTAGACTTGGACAGCTACACGTCCCAGGAAGAAGTCGAGGCGGCGATCAGACGCGAGGCAGGCACCGAAACGACGGAGGAACTCAAGGTCACACTCTTCGCGCCAAACGCGCGAGAGCAACGCATGGCTGTCATAGAGATGGGCGAAGCACTGGCCTTGAAACTGATGGAAAAGGCGCGGATCAAGATCGGCTGGGTGGCTTGTCGCGTCAGGCGCAGGGCAGACGTCCAACGCTGCTACAAGTGCCTAGGCTACGGACACACGAGGAGAGAGTGTAAGGGCCCAGACAGAAGCGACTGCTGCTGGAGATGCGGTCAGAAGGACCACAAGGCAGCGACATGCAACACTGACCGCCGATGTCCGTTATGCTCGGACAGAAGGGACGGACAACCGACGGACCACGTACCTGGAACGGGCGCGTGCAGAAATTTCAGAGAAGCCCTAGCCGCAAGGAAGGAAAGGCTGCGAAAATGACAAAGGTCCTGCAGGGAAACATGAACCGAAGCAAGACGGCCCACGAGCTCATGACACAGATCATCTCTGAACGAGAGGTGGACGTTGTCATCATCAGTGAGCCGTACCGAAACAGGGACGGTCCGATCTGGTTCAACAGCACCGCTAACACGGCCGCTATCTGGGTTCCGAATGCCCGCAAGGCCCGAATCGAAGGACACGGAGCAGGAAATGATTACGTCTGGGCCAAGATAAGCGGCACCACGTATCTGAGCGCCTATTTCTCCCCAAACTCCAGCGCGGACGCATACCGCGCCAAGCTAAACACGCTGGAGGACGCACTGAGGGAAATGCCGAGCGAAACGATCGTCGCTGGCGATTTCAACGCCAGGGCATCCGAGTGGGGAATGCCCCAAACGAACTCAAGAGGACGCCTCCTTCTCGAAATGGCTGCCAGGCTTAACCTGGTGGTGCTGAACACCGGCACGACGCCTACATTCAGAAGACCTGGATGGGGAAACTCCATACCAGACGTCACCTTCGCAACCGAGGCAACAGCGGCAAAAGTCAGGGACTGGCAGGTGACCGAAGAGTACACAGGCAGCGATCACAAGTACATCCTTTTCAACATCAGGGACCGGATCGGAAGAAAAACGGCCATTGACCACAAACCCCGCTGGAATGTCGGGAAAATGGACAGAGCTGAATTCGACGCGGCCCTCCGGAACGTTCAGAACCGCCGCTCCAGACTCCCCGGAGACCTGGGCGGACGGGAGAGAGTAGAGGCGCTGGTGGACGATACCATGAACATGCTGAAAAGAGCATGCAACGCTTCTATGCCGCAGACGAAACGAAGAGACGGAAGGCACCCCGCGTACTGGTGGACGGAGGAGATTGCCGAGCTCAGAAGACTATCTCTCCGGGCCAGACGAAGAGCACAGCGCGCCCGCAACGGACGCGAGGCAACCGACCTATCGCTGGAGCAAAAAGCGGCGAAAAAAGCTCTTCGACGCGCGATCAAGAAAAGCAAAAACGACTGCTGGAAAAAACTGTGCAACGAGGTGGACACGGACCCCTGGGGGATGGGATACCAGATCGTGACCGGAAAGCTGGGAGCTCGCGGCCCAGCAGCAGCGCTGGATTCCCGCACGATGGACACAATAATCGACGGACTCTTCCCATCGCACCCACCGAGGAAAGAGAGAAACGCCGTAGCCACGACAGGCGAAGTACCGGCCTTCAGCGAAGCGGAGCTGGATAAAGCCACTTCCCGGCTCAAGGCTAGGAAGGCTCCAGGGCCAGACGGTATCCCGACAGAGGCGCTCAAAGCCGCCGCGCGAACATCACCAGAGCTTCTCTTGAAGATGTATAACGCGTGCTTGCAAGAGGGCGTCTTCAGTACCCGCTGGAAGAGAGCGAAACTAGTGCTCATTAGTAAGGGTAAAGGAGACCCGAACTCTCCTTCGGCATATAGACCCCTGAGCATGCTGGACACGGCAGGGAAACCGTTCAAGCAAATGCTGAGGTCCCGACTACTGGCCGCCATTCAGGAGGCGGGAGGCCTCTCTAACAGACAGCACGGATTCCGACCGAGGCGCTCTACCATAGGAGCCATCAAAGAGGTTGTGGTCGCTGTCGAGAACACGAGAACTGCATGCCACCAAGCGCGCCCCATAGCGGTACTCGCCACACTAGACGTGAAGAACGCGTTCAACTCGGCAAGGTGGGCGGACATCATAGAAGCTCTGAAGCACACCTTCAGGATCCCGACGTACCTCCTTCGAATCGTGGAGGACTACCTCGACGACCGGGTCCTGCTTTACGAGACGGAGGAAGGCGAAAAAGCTAGAAGACTAACAGCCGGGGTCGCGCAGGGATCCATCCTGGGCCCAGACTTCTGGAACGCTCTGTACGACGGACTACTCCGCACAGAGACACCAGAGGATGCTTTTCTGGTCGGCTACGCGAATGACGTCGCAGCGGTGATCGTGTCTCGCAACGCTGAGCTGGCTCAACTCAAGCTCAACCAGGTCATGAGACGAGTCAATGGATGGATGAGCGGGCACGGATTACAGCTCGCCCTGGCAAAGACGGAGATCGTACTGCTCACGCGAAAAAGGATCCCTACAATCCTGCCAATGAAGGTGGATACTATAGAGGTGCAGACGAAGGCAAGCGCTAAATACCTAGGGGTCATGCTAGATACAAAGCTGACCTACTGGGCCCACATCAAGAACGCAGCGGATAAAGCCGCAGAGAGGACAAACGCACTAAGCAGGCTTATGGCGAACGTGGGCGGACCCAAGCCTGGAAAACGACGACTCCTGATGTCGACGACCCACTCCATCCTCCTGTACGGGGCGGAGGGACTGCAGGTGCAGAAACACAGAAAATGCATGGCTGCGGTACAACGGAGACGGGCACTGAGGATCGCGTGCTCTTACCGCACAGTCTCCGAGGCAGCAGTCCTGGTAATCGCACGCGTGATCCCCGTGGACCTTCAAGCACTCGAGCGGAAACGGATATACGAGGAACCCACTGGAAGAGCAGAGTCTGCTAAAGAAGCGAGAGTTTGCACCATGAACACATGGCAGGAACGCTGGACCGCCGAAACCAAGGGCAGGTGGACCCACAGGCTGATCAGACAGCTGAGACCATGGGTACAAAGAACGCACGGCGAGGTGAACTTTTACCTGACCCAACTACTCACCGGGCACGGGTACTTTCGGCACTACCTGAACAGGATGGGGAAGACCACGACTCCCAGCTGTACATACTGCGGACACGACAAAGACGACGCCGAACACACTTTCTTCGTCTGTTCCCAGTGGAACGACGCGAGAAAAGGAATCAATGGGGGAGAACGAGTCACGCCCGACACTGTAATCGAGCTGATGCTAACAGAGCCAGAACAGTGGAACGCAGTAGCCGCGTACGCAGAGGCTATACTACGCCGGAAAAAGGAGGACAAGTGCCTCGAAGGATGACGGAATAAGAAAAGTCTGAGACAGAGCATGAAACCAGAAACCAATTAACGAATAAACAAGAGGACACCAACGCGGGTGCAATACAACCGGCCCCAGTCTGAAGTAATGCGAGAGCGGTTCCGGACTGGGGAACCGAGAGAAAAAGAGGTGGGTTTTTAGTCGGTATGCCAGGATGCCGAGCCCGACACACGGGGCAGCAAGAGCGCCCTACGGTGCGCAAAGCATTTTCCCCCTCTATAAAAAAAAAATAAAAAAAAAAAATAATAATAATAATAATAATAATAATAATAATAATAATAATAATAATAATAATAATAATAATAATAATAATAATAATAATTTTTTTTTTTCGGGTAGGTGGAGAATGCTTTACGCACCATAAGGAAGCTGTTCTTGCTTCCCCGTGTGTGGGACTCCCCAGGTATGGTATACCCACTAAACTCCACCTCCGCTTGGGCATTGGTCCACTCCGGTACTAAGTTTTCACAATGCTTCGGAGTGGTGCCCTCGTTTTTTCCTTTTCAGGTTTTCGTCATGTTATTTCCGTGTTTTTGTTTTTCAGGTCCTTTTCCGGGTTCTCTGTTCCGGTTCGCCTTCGAATATTCGTCGTTGGACAGCTATGACTGGGCAATTTCAGGTAAGGTTCGGCCGTTTCTGGTCCAGTAGTCTTCGTCGTTTTTTTTGTCTCGCAGGGTTGTTTCCACGTACCCTGCGACAGCGTTCCAGGTCTCGGTGCTGTGCAGCATTTTGTTTACGATGGTATCCGGGTCGATGGGTCCGGTGATGAGTTCTAACGCGTTTCTCTTTTCTTTCCACTTTTCGCAGATAAAGAACGTGTGCATGGCGTCGTCGTCGCGGCGTCGGCAGTGCAAGCAGATCGGGCTGTCCACCTTACCCACTTTGTGCAGGTAAGTCTGAAAAATACCGTGTCCAGACAGAAACTGCGTCAGGTGATAGTTGACCTCGCCGTGCGCTCGGCTTGTCCATTTCTCCAGGTCTTTGATCAGTCTCGCCGTCCATCTTCCCTTCGTGTCGCCGGACCATCTTTCCTGCCATTTTGCCATGGTCGATGTTCTGGCCTCTTTTTTTTGGCTCGTGTTCTGTCGGGCTCGTTCTTCCGTGCTTCGATCTGTTTTTTTTTCGAGCGCTAGTAGGTCGATCAGTATTACCCCTGCTATGACGAGCACCGCTGATTCCGAGACGGTGCGATACGAGCATGCAATTCTCAGTGCGCCCGTTCTCTGCACTGATGCCATTCGTTTTCTGTATTTTTCGGCTTTTAGCGCGTCGGCCCAGACCTCCGCTCCGTACAGCATAATCGACCGCGTAATCGACATCAGTAGCTTGCGCTTGTTGGGTCGCGGCCCTCCGATGTTCGCCATGAGCCTGGCTAGTCCAGCTGTCACGCTCGCTGCTTTTATAACCAAGGCCCCAGGGGTCCTTGTTTAGTTCCTCCCGAAGAGCTTCCCACGCCCGGGCCTGGCTACGTTTGATGGCTTTGCGGAGTTCTTTTTTGGCAGTCTTGCTCTCTTCAGTCTCTCCGAGGGCTGTGACAGCTCCTTTTTTCCTCGCGCGTTGTGCCAGGCGTCTCGTGCGGAGACACTTCTTCCGTAGGTTGTCTATCTCCTCCGACCACCAGTACACCGGTTTCTTGTTGTTCCGTGGAGCCGCCTTCCGTGGGATCGCTTCTTTGCAGGCACGAATGATGAGCCGCATCGCTGCGTCCACCACCCCCTCCGCGCTCTCTCGGCTTGGTGATTCCTTGAGTGCTCTGTCCAGCTCCTGTTGGTTATTTCGTAGGGCGAGCGAGAGTTTCTTCTCATTCATTTTTTGGACGTTCCATCTTGGTGTTTTAGGCTCAGCTTTTTGGTGCCTTAGGTTTACCTTCTTCGGGTCGACCGAGAACGTAATGTGCTGGTGGTAGCTGCCTGTGTAATCCTCGATTACTCGCCAGTCCTGGATTCTGGTTGCTAGCTTCTCCGAGGCCAGTGAGATGTCGATAACCGTGCCTCTACACCCCGAGCGTCTGAAAGTTGCCGTTTTTCCTTTATTCAGGATGGTGAGGCCTAGCCTTGCAGCCATCTCTATCACCCGGTTGCCTCTGGAGTCTGGTACGTCGGCTCCCCATTCCACCGCCTTAGCGTTGAAATCGCCGGCTACGATGTATTCTCCATTTGTGGCGCGAAGGGTGTCTTCCAGTTCATCCATCTTTGCGCGGAAACCTCCAATTGGTTCGTTTGGCGTCAGGTAGCAGCTGTCATACGTAATGTCCGCTATTTTGACCCACGCGTAGCCGTTTCCTGAGCCGTGGCTATCTATGGCCATGTCTGTCTGGCACCCAGATAGCTGCCGTGCCGAGTTTGTCGGAGATCCATGTCGGTTCATCCCTGTTCTTATATTGCTCGCTGATGAATACAACGTCGGCTTTGAGTTTGAGCCGCAGTTGCGACAGCAGATCGTTCGCCAGCCTGCCCCTGTCTATGTTGCCTTGTAGGATTCGCCTAGCCATGCTCTTGAGATCTTTTTCCCTCTAGGGCGCGGCGAAAGACCATGCAGCTGCCTGACCCGGGTACATGTTTGGTATTTTCGCTGATTGTGACAGAGTCACCGCACAGTACGCAGTGCGCTTCTTTCCGGCAGTCTTTCAGCTTGTGTTCGTTGCTGCCGCACTTGTAGCAGAGGTCGTGCCTGTCCGGACCTTGGCAGGTTTTTGTGTGGTGTCCGTAACTGAGACATCTCCAGCAGCGTAGAACCTCAATTCTTCGCCTGACTCTGCAGTTGGTGTACCCGACCTTGATCCTGGTGTTCTTAAGTATGGCAGTCGCTTCCGATTCGATAAGGGTGACAATTGCCATTCTGAGCCCTCGACTGTTTTCCTTGGTGACAGTGATCTTCTTCTCTGTCGTGCTGTTCGGCAGGGCGCGGGTAATTGCGGTCCGTACTTCGTTCTTGTCCGTCACGGAGTCGGGATCCCTGATCTCGACGGTCGTTTTGGGCACAAGGTGCTGTGTTTTCCGGTCTCCTACCGAGGGCGTCCATAGGTGGCGGATCATGGAATGCTCGCCCTCGGTGTGGCAACACTCCGAGGGAGGGTAGGGGTGAAATAAAACAGCCCCCGCCGACCAAAACCGGAACAAAAATAAACACGAAGAAAGGTGTTAGTCAAAATGTACTACCCCAGGTGGTAAGCGACCTCGGTCGTGAATCCACCTCTGGTTCCGATCCGGTGAAAGCCCGGGTGGCCAGTGGCCGCGGTATGGATTCTGGGGACCGCACACTACACCTAGACGCTAGGAGGCTGCAACTGCACGACCAGCACCTGAAACTTAGGTCGAATAGCGTCAGCAGCGTCATCAGCAATGTTAGCGCTGTGAGCGCCGTAAGCGCGTTTAGCAACGCAACAGCGAAGGACACCGAGACCAATGAAAAAACCTGGCAACAGTGTTTAGAATTGAAGAACGAAGAAGACGACCTGATGAACAACATGGAAGAAGAAGTCAAGCGAATGATGGACACATTCAGGGTACAACCGAATGTGAATAAAACCATCAAGGAAGGATTGCCGAAGGTGCAGGCCTGGCTAGCGACAATCAAGTCGCTCCGGGCCAGGAGCACCAGGAGTTTAGAGCATTACCAAGAATGCCTTGTGTGGGCAATGGAGGCAAAGGAAGAAAGGGAGAAAATAAAAAATAAGGTTAGGATACAGTTCATGAAGGACGCGATTAGAGCAGACGCCCGGGGTGAGAAGAGGGACAGGAGTCCGCAGAAGAGCCCAGGAAAAAAGGAAAAAAAAAGAAGCTCGCACAGGTCGGATTAAAAGAGGGTGCCACAGCGGCCGAGATAGTAGCGCCCACCTCGGAAGCTAACCCAGAGACGTCCAGAAAGAAGTCGGAAGAGAAGAAGGAGGTAAAGGAAAACCGAAAAAAAAGAGAGAAGAGCCGAAGAAGATACTGATAAAGATGGAGCAGGGGCAGACGTACGCAAGCGTTCTGGGGAAAATCCGTAAGGAATCTAAACCAGACGCATGCAGTGCGACTGTCCTGGGAGCTGTACCGACAAGAAAAGGAGACATCCTCATCAGACTTGACAAGAAGTCGGATGAAAAGGCTTACTCCACCGCTCTCAGGAAGATAGTCATCGGAATGGGAACGGTTGCAGAAAGCCAGAAGAGGAAGACAACAGTCGAGATTAGGGACCTCGACTCTTTGACGGAAGAGCCCGAGGTCACCGAAGCTCTCGACAGAGTACTGGGAGGGCCCAACGAAGACAGAAAAGTGTTTCTCCCGGAACCGAACAGGAGAAGTCAGCGCACGGCTATTGTCACCATAGAAGAAAAGGAGGCTGCGAAACTGGAGCAGATGAGACGCATTTGCATCGGATTCGTGAGCTGCAGAGTGCGGAGGAGAGTGCAGGTCACGCGCTGCTACAAATGTCTGGGCTTCGGACATTATAGCGTCGACTGTCAGGTCGAAGATAGGACGAAGGCGTGCTTCAAGTGCGGCAAGGAAGGGCACAAGAAGAAGGACTGCACGGAGAAAGTCCGATGCTTTCTCTGCGAGAGTAACAGGGACCACGTGGCTGGCACTGGTGCCTGCGGTGTGTTCCGGGGGGCCCTCAAGGAAAAGAAAGAGGAAAGCAGATGACTCTAACAAAAAGAAAGTGCAGAAGAAAGTAACGAGCAGAACAGACTGAAATAGAGCTTACGCACGCACGAGAGCGTGAACAGAAGAAAAGAGGACAGACGGCATCCAGAGGATGATAAAGGCGGCGCCACCCTGAAGTCATGCGAAAGCGGTTCCGGGGTGGTCTCCATGCCGCGGAAAAAGGAGGTTAGGGTTTTAGTCGGTAGGCCACGTTGGAGAGTCCGACACACGGGGGGACATCTCCCTACGGTACATAAGGTATTTCCCCCCTCCTCGCAAAAAAAATAAATAAATAAAATAATAAGAAAAATAATAATAATAATAATAATAATAATAATAATAATATTGAATGAATGAATGAATGAATGAATGTAGTTTATTTCTTTAGCTCATTAGCTATCTTTTTTTACATTTTTTGTGGTTTATACAATATAATACAATATCTTTAGTTCAAATATTTATATTTTCTTTAATATATTCTAGAATCAGTCTTTTAAATACTTTCGTATTCGATTCTTTTTGTATCGTCTTTTGTAATTTGTTGAACTCGTCAAATCCTTTGTAAATGATTGATTTTTCCGCCGTATTTGTTCTAGTTTTCTGAATTTTCAACAAGTTATTATTTCTAGTTTCATAATCGTGTACATCACTTACAAGTTGCATGTGTTTTGTTAAGTACTTTGGTGAAAGTCCATTTTTCATTTTAAAAATAAAAATTTGTCTGTTGAACGTCAATCTTTGATTTATCGAGAGCCACCCCAATGCTTGTAGCATTTCAGCGATTCTAGTATATTCGTTTACACCCAGTATGTTACGCATAGCTCTATTCTGTAATTTCTGTAAAATATTCATTTTGCCTTGAGAATAATTTAACATCACTGTTGAGCAGTAGTCAATGTGGGGTGCCACTATCGAGTTATAAATTATCGTTTTTGTATATCTCGTCACGTTGTTTCTCAATCTACTAATTAAATTAATTTTTTTTGCCATTTTTTGCGCAACATATCGACGGCTGAGCGGAACAACATCGTATCTCAGAATTTGGTTCAACAATATCGTATCTCAGAATTTGTTCCAAAAACATCGTATCTCAGAATTTGCTCCAAAAACATCGTATCTCAAAATTTGGTCCAACAACATCGTATCTCCTATATCTTATACACAGAGATACGATGTTCTTGAACCAAATTTTGAGATACGATGTTTTTGGAGCAAATTCTGAGATACGATGTTTTTGGAACCAATTCTGAGATACGATATTGTTGAACCAAATTCTGAGATACGATGTTGTTCCGCTCAGCCGTCGATATATTGCATTGTCATCGAATTTCAAATTTTTATCAATTATTACCCCTAAGTACTTGGTTTTGTCAACTTCTACAATGCTTTCACCGTCTATATTTATTTTACATTTCCTTCTAACATATTTATTATTTTTTTCGTCTCTAATCATCATGCAGACCGTTTTCTTCAAGTTGATTTTTAATTGATTTCTATTCAGCCATTCTGACAAAACACTTAGGGCATTATTCAATTACATTCAATTTTGTCTAAATTCTTATCACAACAGTATAGTTTCATGTCGTCAGTAAATAACTTACATTTAACATCAACACTTTCCATCAGCTCTATTACATCGTTGATATATAAAATAAATAAAAGAGGCCCCAATTTAGACCCCTGGGGAACACCATGCTCTACGTTAATTTTATTCGATAATTCCCCATTGATTTTAACAATTTGCTGCCTGTCTGTAAGGTAGGATTTAAACCAGTTGATTACCTTTCCTTGAATTCCCATACTATCTAATTTAATAAGAAGTTTGTTCCTGTTTATCGTTTCAAATGCACGAGCGAAGTCAATGAAGACCACCCCGATAAATAAGCCGTTGTCCAGGTTGTTTTTCCATTCTATAAATGAGCTTTGTAATGCAGTCTCACAAAAAAGGACTTGCGGAAACCTGACTGCTCGTCTTTCAAGATATTATTGTTTGCTACAAACGACTCTAGTTGGTTTTTAACTACTTGTTCCATAATTTGTTCGTAAACAGGAAGAGTATTTATCGGTCTCAGATCTTCGCATTTTATGCTATCCTTGATCTTACGAATAGGAGTTATGACGGAGGTTTTCCAATCATTCGGTACAAACCCAAATTTGAGACAACTATTTATAATATCTATTATTACCTTACTATTATTGTCACAGAAAATCTCAAATGTTTTTCCATTTATAATGTTATTAGAACCTTTTTTTGGGTTGAATGTTTTCAGAATTTTTTGTATATCATCATAGTCTATTAAGTTAAACTCACACCATTTTTTATTTGTTGTATTCAGATTATTCATATTATAATTAGAATTCACATCACTTTTCATACTATCAACAATTTTCTGGATACTCTCTGAAAAATATACATTCAATTTATTTGCGATGCTAACTGGATTTTTTACTATCTCGTTATCGAAACTAACTTCCTTCATACTACTACAGCTATACTTTTTATCACCTATAATTTCTTTTCAGCGTTTTCTACATTTTTTGTGAATCGTGATTATTTTCATCGATGTTATCCTGATAATACTTTCTCATGTTTATTTGTTTTTGTTTCACAATTTCATTACGTGCTCTTTTGTACTTTTCATAATCATCTACTGATTTATTGCTTTTAAATAATCTATATAAACTATCTCTTGTTTCAATCGCATCAATCAATTCTTTATTCATCCATGGTTTATCTTCCCATTTTTGAGTTATAATTTTTTTCGTTAACGGTAGCACGTCTTCTACTGAATTTTTTATACCGTCAATTACCTTATTTACTAATAAATTAAATTTGTTGAGGTCAAAAGATTCTTCCTTATAGTGCGTCAGTTCAATTAAACTAAAAAACGAAGTTAATTCAGATCTATACTTATCTATATCTAATTTTTTTAAATTTCTGCTATAGCGCACTTCAGGTACATATGTAGTAATTTTCAATTGTGGTATCAGTATCTTTATTATATTATGGTCTGAGATTTTGATTGTGTCGTTTACTTCCGTTTTTATATAAAAATTAGCAAAGACTAAATCAATGATCGTGTTTGATGTTGCTGTACTTCTAGTTGGAGTATTAATTTTTTGTTTTAATCCGATGAATTTCATTTCGTCAAGAAGTTTTTTACCATAATACGTTTGTTTGCTTACGTCAATATTAAAATCGCCTACGATAACTGATTCACCTTCGTTCAATAAAAACTCGGCAAACTTTAAAAATTTATTGCAGAATTTAGCGATATTGCTGCTGGGGGAACGATACAAATTACAGATATTAATTTTTTTATTTACGTTTATTTGGATAACATTGATCCATTATCCTTCGGTCTCCTCGTTTATATTAATTACTTTGTGGGTAATAGGTTTTTTTATGTAAGTTAGAACCCCACCGACGTTTGCAAAAAGTTGTAACTCTGAAAAGGGCTGCTTTGATTTGGTCCTGATCCGGTATCCGCAAAAATGTGTCGTGGTTCTCATTATTTTTTTTTTGTACGCTTTTTGTGTAGAAAGTCCTTGATGAAGAGTGCGTCTTGAGAATCATTTTGTTGACTTCAATCGCTGTCGCCAGTCTGCAATAATGCTAACAATTAATTGGGATTGATTTGAAAATAACATTTTGCGATTCTCTGATAGCAATTTTTCAGAATACGTCAAGTTCCGTGAAATTCTGATACTAAAAATTATGCCCTATTGGTTGAACAAATACTCCAGCGCGCTACTTCAATAATTGAAATTCACTGTCGAATTATTTTAAAAAAAACAAGGCCGAACACCCTCCCACAAATTTCAGAGATTCTTTAGTATTCGAAGGACTACCTTCAGTAAAATTTTCATCAAAAAAAATTATCACCTACGGTTCGAAAACTGAAAGACAAAATTTTTTTGAAAAAATCGTTGACAAAAATTTTTTTTCAAAAATTTCTGAGTTCACAGCGTGAAGGGTGGAAGTTTTGCGATTCCGAATCACTAGTGGTAAGCATCTGTATGACTGCTTAAACCAAAGTTACGTACGCCTAAAGATCCTCCGGTGCGTTTAAAAACAGATTTTTTCATATTTTGAACATCGAATAACTTTTGAACCAGTTGATACCAAGGCGAATGGCTCTAGATTTGTTGTTAGGGATCGGTTAAGAGTCAAAATCTCACGTGGTACCAAAATCGGTGACCTATGCGCAGAAAAGTGTCCCGGATGAGGGAGACTACCTCATATTCCAGTCTTTGATGTCATATTTACTGACCATCTTCTCACAATTGATACATTTATTTGTATTATCATTGCAGTTCTTTTCTTTGTGATTTCCTGCACATTTTCTACATATTTCGTCTCTAGTACACCCAACGAGGTTGATTCTGATCCCTTCCGGTTTGGGCAGCTCCCGAAACAACCAATCAGTGCTCTGGACTACAGCGATTCTTGCAAGCCGATTGGCTGTCTCGGAAATTGTCCAAACCGGAAGGGTTCAGAATCAACCTCGTTGGGTGTGCACTTATCCGAACCGTGTCTAAATCCCCAACATTTAAAACACCTTTTAACGTTAACGTAGTCAAATATTTTATAATTTTTCCACCCTATTTTAACTTTGTTTCTATTTAATATTTGTTCATGGATTTTAGGATTTTTTTTTAATAAGATTGTTCCAGAGATTTCTGTCGTCATATATGTTTTGATAACTTCAAGATCAGAGTCGTCATTTATGTCAATTTCATTTTGTTTAATGAATGTGTCACAGAAACTTTTTTTATCCATATTGATCACATTTTTTTCTATATGCACAATCTTTAACATTGGGTGTTTTTTGTTTATTGCTGTGACGTCACAAGTATCGCCAAGTTTATTAATAATTTCAGTAGTCATACGAATTTTGTCAGACGATTCTGCCACTTCTACTATGACATTGCCATTTGTTTTGCTTTCAATTTTTTCAATACCTATGCCTAGTTCTATTACATCAATTTTATTTCTCATATCATTTAGTGTTTTTTCACCTTCTTGCCTATTTTTTGGTTTAATAATTATACGTTCAGTATTTGACACGGATACCTTCTTAACAGCTGTACTGTATCAAGATTCGCGGCAGCGAGTCGCCGCCAAGTACTCTTCGGCGAGCGCCAGCTGAGAATCATTTACGCTGGCCAACTTTTCATACCTGTGAACATTGCGTCATATTTTCGGAACCAGCTTATATTTCGGGCTGAAATTTATAGGGCTAATTGTCCGAGTCTGAATGAGTTTCCGAAAAAATTTGGGACCAAATCGATCGAGTATTTCCGAAGTTATAGACATCTAAAGTTGACGAAATTTTACAATCTTCTTCTTCTTGTTCTTCTTCTTCTTCTCCGCAAAATTTTTCGCAGACGTTTTTTGTGAACACCGATATCTGTCGAACCGATGCACCGATCGACTTGCAATTTGAAAGGGAGATTCTCTCTATCGATATCTCGCTCCCTATTGATTTTGGCTAAAATTCGATGACGTAATCAAAAGATATACTCCAATCAATATGCGAAGTGCATGCAACTATATATTTTATATATACAATCTATATATAATACTTATATATACCGAGAGTTTTCGGTGAATCCGCACGACCCCCTCCTAAGGCCAAACCAACACAGGCATACACCGCGTGTATGAGGCTCGTTCAGGAGGGGATAGGCTACTAGTAGCATTGCTCATCCCCTCCTAAACGAGCCTCACACATACGGTGGGTGTCTGCGTTGGTTTGGGTCGTGCGGATTCACCGAAAACTCTCGGTATATAATATCTATATCAAGAGACTCGGCAGAGTCTCGCGCCAAGTACAATAAAAAAATCCATATATATAGGTATATAGCCGCGCGAGACTCGACGAGTCTTTATACCCGTACGGGAGCTGAACGGCATGGTGGGGGGACAGTATTTTCCTAATTTCTTTCGTCTCGCGATATCAATGGGATTGAGATTTTTATTTCAGAATGTGGGCACGAAGAGCTTTCATTTGAGTCTAGCATCAATTGAATCGGTGCACGGAGAGCTGAGATATGATTAATCTCAGTTTCTGAGTACCCGTTTCGATCGAAAATTTTTCGTCTTCTTCACCTTATTCAGCCAGATTACAGTCCACTAAAGCTATGCGGGTGAGAATGAGGAAAGAGTGGCCACTACAGCACCACTAGACAGCAGAAATATAAGTACTCGACATCAGTTGCTAGATGGCGCTCATATCGACAATGTTAACGTAAGATCAAGAATCGAACCTCCGTATACTTAGCAGGCAAATAAAGGTCTTATTATTCTTTATCAATGCAATCGATTGGGAATCGTTTGGGAAAGTTTAGGAATATGTTTTTGAAGTTTAGGAAATGATACTTGATTTTTTAATATTACGAATTTATTGGGCGTACAGTTAGCAGGCACTATTTGAAAAAATATTTTTTTTCCCCCAAACAACTCGAAATTATTTGGGAAACACGTTTGTGATTTTTTCAACATTTGGGAAATTTTATTTTATTTTATATAAATAGTTAGTATCAGATAATTCCGAACTACTTAGATGCGTGACGCCGGATGCGTTCAGAGCGTGTGCATTTTCCTACCTTATCGACGATACCTTAACCTAATTCCTGCTACGTTTTATTTCTATTATTTTTTACTTCGAAGGTCTTTTTAGACCATTTTGGAGCAATACAGGTGCATTGGGTCATTCTTGGAATTAGTCGCAGTAAAGTAATATGTCAAATAAAATTGTCTCCATGCGTTTAGCATCAGCGAACACGTATCTAAAATGGTTGGTACAAATCTTAGCATTTCATCATTTCGTAAGATTTTATGATGATATTCTTTTGTTATGTTTTTTTTTTTCTTTTTTTTTACAAATAGAAATATACTAAAAGTGCAATAGGTATCAAGGTAGTTGTACTCCAAGTCAGAAGAACATCATTTGTCATATTCCTTCTCTACATGAATACTTTATTTTTGCAACTTCAAACAAATTATTTAATGAGATATTTTGAATTTTTGTGTCCTATACATACATTACATTTCGGTTTTTGGTCAATATTTCAGTTTTTGAACAATTTTTCGAAGTTTTTCATGCATTTGTCGGCACTCAGTCTGATACTAGAGGAAAAATCAATTTTCATTCGCGACTTTTTCACTCCGGCATTTATGACAAAGTTAAATGGTCCGAAAACTGCTGAACTTTGAACGAGTACATCTCCAAACATGTACGGTAAATAAATCTGTAATTTCGAGCGAATGTTCTTTGATAAGTGAATTACTTTTCCTCAAAATTTCATGAGGCTGTCGGCATTGATGCATTTAGGATACAACTGCCTTAATGAGTGAATGGTACGCTAGCTGAATATCGACTGTGTACTTAAATTTTCTTAATTTCACTACTTGATTTACTAAAGAATCAAATCTAATGACATTAATAAACCATCCAGCTGGTCAACAAGAAGTGAAACTTACATGGAGGGAATTAAGGTCATAGAGGGTGAGGATGATGAAAAGGAAGAAGCGTTGTCGAGTCAAAGTTGTACAGTGCTGTTGCCAAGAAGATTATCGAGTTCGTGGTTGGGTCTATGAAGTCCCATGGTGACTTCCAACCACAGAAGTCTATCCAAAAGGCTTGGATAATGGAAATACAAGCACCTTGTGAGTTTGGAGATTTCGGGTGAAAGTAGGAACCCTATCGGAGTCAACACATGGGTTTGCGGAAGCCTATTTTACTGTGGCGGAGGACATAGGAAGATTATTTGCAGGCTTAGCCAAGGCTCAAAAGTTGGTAGAACTAATTTGAACGAGTGTAATAATCATAATTGAATAGTAAGATTCTATTCAAGATCTATTGAATGCTCTGATTTACTCTTTTATTATTCTTATAAAATTTCATTTATTTTGCCAGTGCGTGCCCTCAAATAATGTATTTTATGCTTGCCATGCCTGTGAAATCCATGATTTTCACGCTATTCACCCATGCTAACTCATATTTTGATTACATGATAGCATATTCAAGTGAAGATGACCATCTTCTGAAAAGAAGTCCAAAGTATTTATACCCTTCGTTAAAGTTTCGCCTACCGCTCAATAATACTACAACTTGGGGATTGCCAAGAAAACGAAGGCCTACTAGACGGAACTGTAGAGCAGAGGGTCGATATTGGGGGCCAAGAAAACACCTTTGCAAGTTTAAGCAGAATCCGTGATCTGGAGATGTGATACTCTTCCTGTTAGTATTTCCTTTTTACAGTCGATAGATCTGAAAAACAATTATTGATTTATTCAAGTAGCTATCTGAATATGTTAGCTCTGAAACTGTATGTTACATACGGTGGATATTTGTGGAAATGGGATAGTTGAAGAAGTATTATACTTGCACAGTGTGTCTGTGAGCTGCCAGTTGCATAGCCAAGTCACCTAAAGCCCGTCCTTTTTAATTTCTTCATAGGTACTAATTACATCATTGGGTCAGCATATTTTTCAAAAACTATGCAATTTGTACGTTTTCTCGGAATTTTATGGATGTTCGGGATCTTCCTTGAATAATGGCATCACCTCCAGAAGTCAGGAAAGACTTATCTTGAATGGTTTGTAATACTTATAGGTATTCATCATTTCAATACATGTCAAGTCCTGGCGGTTTATTCGTTCCAGTTTGAAATGAATAAGAAAGCTAATTTGTTATTTTTATAGTTCATTTATTTATTGATTCATTTATTTTTATGATCATTTTTTTGTTATGGGATTCAATGATAGTCTGAAACTATTCCGCTTGAGATTGTTAGTTGCGGTAGATGCCATTCATGCTACATTTCAAATTAGTAATCTTGAAATTGGAGCTCTGCAAATTATAACAGGCTGACATACACAAGAAACTCCGGACGGAATGCGAAGCTTTTCACTAGATCGGGCTCGAAAATTGATAGTGGAAAACTATGGCCATTCACGAATTCTCAATTAGTAAGCAATAATTTTTTTTAAATTTGGTTATTTCGAAAAAAATTGATATGTACATAATTCCGGACTTGTTACTATCTGCTTTTTTTATGACGGAAATAAAGTTACGAAAAATAGAAAAAAAAATTTTAAAAAAACTTTCCAATTAAGTTACATTATTACTAGCCTAATCGCAATATAAATATGTGCTCTAGGGTGTCAGTTATTTTTGTTTTAGTTTAAATTTTTCGATCCGAAGGCATAAAATGTTTCTAAATAAATAGAAAAACAATATCCCCGGTACCTAGGATTTTTATTTTAATATTCAATGGTGCCACGGGACTCTTGAAGTTTCCGTTTAAATGACATGATGTCTTCCGATGTTTCAATTTTTTTACCAGTATCCTGGGTTTTTTGGTAAAAGTTTCAGATTTACCAGGGTACTGCTGGGAAAAGCTTCCGAAAATTCTCAAAAAAATCTCATTTGTAGGGGGCTTCCAATGTCAACATTTTCGCGAATTTTCAGATTTTTAAACGGATAATCATGGATGCGAGAAAAAAAAATTAAACAAAAACTTCAGGAGTCCCGTGGCACCATCGATTATTGAAATAAAATTCCTGGGCGCGGGGGATATTTTTTTTCTGTTTATTTAGAAACGTTTTAGGCCCTCGGTGCAAAAAATTCAAAACAAATCTAAAATATCTGTCACGCTAATGTGCTCGAAGAGTGGGTTCAGCTATACGAAAGATCCCTGCACTATCGACTAAGTTTCCTATACTCGCCTGTACTCGCAGTGTTGAATTATCAGATAATGTAGTGATCTATCGTATTTTTGAACTTACCGGAACTCACTCTTCCATAAATGAGTTATCGGTCTGAAGGATTTATCAATCAATGCTGTAAAAAAAAAAATAAAAATAAAATCATACGCAAAACCATAATACGAAAATTTGCCATAAAAATCAGTCGGTAACTACAACCTGAAGTTTGATTCGTCCGTGGCTCATAAACGCGAAATTCAGGTCGTGATTTTTTTACATAAAACCGAAATTCACAGAAAACAAAAAAAACACGACGAATCGTAATTGTTAGTGAAACCTCCTGTTGATAGATAGTCTTGGTTTCTTCATAATTGAGGAGTTTAAGAACAAAATGCGATATTTTTATTTTCTATTCTTTCCTTTTTTTTCATACAAGATAAAATAGCAGAACTGATGTGTTTTTTTTTTTTCTTTGCTTTTGTACGGACGAAACAAAAAATCACTGATGTTTTCGTACAGCCTCAAAAAATACGAATTTATCCCCGTTTTCGATAAGTCTTGGAGTAATCCAAATTTAAAATCGCAAATACAACCTTTTGGTCCATATCATTAACAAAGGTTCACTTTTTGCTTGTTGAAAGAAACATGTCCATTTTTCATGTCTGTCAAAATACAAATGGTTTTTTTTTTTTATCTTTAAACTACATATTTAAGAATTATTATCAGAACACCTGTTACCATTTCATTGCAAATGAACTCGTCATTTATGCGTACTTCAACATTACCAATTATATTGTGTTTTTAGTTTTTAGTAAAAAATATTGGGGCAAAAGTGAAAATATTGCCTCTTGTTCGTAAACCCGTCGTGTATAATAATCTGTTTGAAAATAACCTTGCTTTTCAAAGGGTGAATAATGAGGAAAACAAGCTCAATGTTGGTCAATCATTTTGACTTAACCCTAAGTAATCAAACCTGTCTTTCAGCACACATGTTCATCATATTGGGATCGTAAGAACCCCACACCGATTGTTGATCTCAAATATTCAGTTACAAATGATCGCATTTAAACCTCGTTTTCAATAGACAATTGTCAAAAAAATCCTTCCATATGTTCTGAAGGTCTAAAAACTCAATAGCTTTCAAGATTTACTTGTTTATGAAATGGCTTTCTTAAAATAAACACGAAAAATTCTCGAACTTTTAATTTCGCTGGGGTGTCTGAGACCCAGTGTGGTTACCTAGGGTTAACAAATATTTTTCATGATAGTTTTTAAATTCCTTGAAATGTATGGTCTGTATTATGTCATTATTTTTTGATATATTCTTTTCAGATGGGACGGCCTCCCAGTGTCACTGATGATGAAGCAATCTTACTCATACAGAAGTACATACAACACTTTAGAACTAACAGTTTTCCCGCGAGCGGAGAACAAGTCTGGAAAGACATGAGCAACGATCTTAATGGCAGGTGGAAGCCTCACTCGGTATACACGCACGTAAGAGAAAATAAAAAAGACCATCTCAAAACTGCTCGCTCAATTTTGGGTATTCAAGTCGACACTCCATCATCAGTTGCAGTTAATGTGGCTGACGACTTTAATATTTTTCACGAACCATCAGTGGCCTCTGAAACTGACGATCATTCATTGTACCACGATGATGAAGATGAACACGATGATGAAGATGAACATGATGATGAAGATGAACACGGGGTCAAAGCAGGATATGAGTGGTTTGACCTCACCCTTTCAGCAGCTGAGTGGGAGCAAATAAGGCCTAGTAGTGATGCTTCTGCAAGTCAAAAGAGGCGATTACGACCCTGGGTTTGGGCAAATATTATTACTATGGCAATTTGGAATAGATACGCAATCCAATGTGCTTTTCTCGGATCATATTCGTATCTACGCCTTCAGACCTCAGACGAAGATGACGGATCTTTTCTTATGAAATTCAAAGCTTTATGCGCGAGTAAAACATGTAACAACAAGCTCTCAGGCATTGGTGACAAGAATCCTGAGAATAATGTTCTCCATTTACGCTTCAAATGTCGTGATACTCGAAACGAGTACCATGAAGAGGTAAAGAGACCGTTGAATGGCCTGGAGAGGAAAAAAACTGGACAGATACTTATGAAACGAGGAGCTGCTGGACTACATGACGAAAAAATCGGAAAACACATGCAGTTTGGAGAAAACGTACCGTTTTTTGTTCAAGAGAAGCACATCTACAGGCAAGCGGAACAGGAGGCTATCAAAGCGGATCTTGGAGTGAAACTGAAATGCAAGACAAATGTGATAGCTGCAATTCAAGAGCTGGCGATGGACTCTAGATACGCAGATGCCATCCAGAGTATAGGGGCAAAGGAGTTTTTTGTATTTTTCTGTACGAAAGAACAAATCTATGTTTTCAAAGAATACTGTCGAGTCACAAAAGACTTTTCTAAAATTTGCCTGGATGCGACAGGGAAAGTGGTTAAAAGTTTCGAGATCTGTCCGGGTCGAATGACTGGACACATTTTCTTATATACTGTGACTATCAATTTCGAAGGTGAAACAATTCCAGTTCTTCAAGTACTGACCGAAAGACATGATCAAACTTTTATCGCATTTTGGCTTCAAAACTGGATTCGTATCCTGGGTGTTTCTCCGCCAAAGGAAGCTGTAAGTGACCGAGAAAGAGCTCTTTTATTAGCGATGTGTGACTCTTTTAATCATCAGACAATCAAGGAGTACGTCGATGTCTGCTTTGCGTGGGCACAAAAGACAATATCGGAAAGACCACCAAGGCCAGCAAACACAATTATTCGTGAAGATGTTGCTCACCTTCTGGCTTCAGTCTCTAGGTGGAAATGCATCAAGAACATCAATCACCCTTCCATACGGAGCTTCTATATACGCCTAGTTGCTTTTATGATTGACTGCCAAAATCTGAAGGAATTTGAAAAGGTCTTCCAATTGACCTGTGTCATTGCTCTCCACCATTACGAGGACACCCCAGTCAACATACCAGAAATGAAACAGTCAACAGTTCTGGAAGCTCGACAAACCCTGGAAAATCACGTTGCGGTGCGAGGGCGGATCATCGAAGATTTGGAGACATCAGCTTCACATATCTGCGTTAATAAAGTGAGCGATAACATTGTTATTCCAAATGAAGAAAATGACTCCAACAAATTAACTCTGACGCATGGGTGGATCAAGAAACTCATTGCTCAAGCCAAACCTGGAACTCTGCAGGAAAAAGAAAGTTTCATTGTAAATGCTTTTTTTTTTCGAAGCTTTCATCCCAGACCTCGAACGAATTGCCAAGGAATTCCCGCTTTGGACTGGAGCAGCAATACCTAATGGGAGCAAACATGCTTCAACAGCATGTCAAGAAGGATACTTCGCTAGTCTCAGGCCAAGAGTTTTCGAAAATATACCTTTGCCATGTGCAGCAAACAGATTTTTGAAGGTGTATATAGATCATGTAAGAAGTCGTACTAATTTAGTTGCCGCTAAATTGAAACACTTTAATCACGCAAACGCACACAAGGCACCAATTCCTAGTGTAAGAGATGACGAGTCAGTACTGTCGCTACAAACGGAAAGAGTCAATCTCAAACTTTGTTCAACTCCGTTACCTACGAATGGTAATTTTCTAAATGATTCAGATTTCAAAGTGAAAGAACATTGGTACGGGCTGATAAACGACGACAGACCATTTTTGCGAGATGAGGAAGAATTTGAACAAACTCCACCAGATGAAAAAGAACCGAATCGAACTTCAGCTCTTCTGTCTGAGTTTCTTGATCTTGACACTGATGCTATTATCGACATTGTTGATGACAGTGTCTTCACCAACGAAAAAAATTATGACCAAGATCGTCAGTTGGTAAAGACAAAACAGCATAGTGTTATAGAGATAAGTGATGAAAGTGAAGTCGTCGATAGAAATGAGGAAAACTCATTTCTATCAATGACTTCAGTTTCGTCACTTGTCTATAGAAGTCCCATACACTCGAGCACACCATTGAATCTTGATCATTCATATGCACTTTCCCCGCTGAAAGAAAAAAAAAATGTTGCAACAAAAAATAAGTTGACGAAAGTAGCAGCGCCAAGTCACTACTTCAAACCATATCCAGAAGGAAGAATTATTAATGCTGGAATTGTCGATACGGGAGTTGCGCCAAAAAGGGGCTATTTATCGCCAAATGGTAATATTTGCAGAGTTCTCCGAGTTGACAGCATGGCTGTATCGGTGCAGGAAACATGCCCGTATGACACTATTATGCAAATAATGCAATTTGGAGCTATAGATTATCCTCAATACAATGCAGCTATTCAGGCCTCGAGGAACAAAGCATTAAAGTTTGTAACCAAGCTCATAAAGACCGGACCAACCACAGAAATTCTCAGAGAGCGCATATGCATCTTGAAAGAGTTTTATACGCTGACAAAAGATCCAAAAGCAACATCACTTTCGCCGTATTTCCTGAATGCACATGACTCTATTGGAGGAATATGGAGAAAATTGTTTTTAGATTCAGAACCGAGTGAACCAAGTGCATTAAAAACATATCAGTGTAATAACTCTAGATGCGTGAGACAATAAACGATTAAAGTACCTTTTCTATCGGTCAACACCAGAATCATTGGACGATATGGCGGATTTCAGGCTATAGAAAAGGCACTTGATTACTACCCGCAGATTTTTAATATTAAATGTCGGCAAGCAACTTGCACGGGATTGGTTACTGAAACAACTTCCCTCAATATGCATATTCTGATTGAAACGGATGTGAGAACGGGAGAAAGACCACAACCTCGCCGTCAATGCCGGTTGGCAGATTTGCCATTAACCTTGAACTTGGAAAAGCAGTACAGGTATGATATACATAAATAAGCTAGCTTCAATTCTGATAATTTCATGAATACTACAATTTTTAAATATTTTCAGGTTGATAGGTGTTGTTGATTTTCGTTCATCTCACTTCGTAGCATATTGCCGGAGAGCAACAGGCAATTGGATTGAATGTGATGGCTTAAAAGCGAAAATCAAAGGATGTCAGAATACGAAAGAAATTACGCCGGATGGTGCTATTTACATCCGTCTTTAACGGTGAGTTTGAACTGCTGATTTCTTTTTATCTATACAATGTCAATTCTTAATCAAACATACCTATCCATTGTAGGCTTGAAAATAAAACGAATGTCGTTTCTTTTTACAGATCTAAAAACGCTCACTTAAGTCAATTTTTTGGCTTGGACATCATCTCCATGATGTCCACGCCAAAAAATGAAACAATACAACTTGTTTTCCACGTCACCAAGAGCGTCCGCTTCGCCACATTTACAATAGCAATTTTTTTCTTCCTTATTCCAGTACATGTCTTTTTGTTTCAATAGATATTCTTTGTTAAATTATACATTTCGTTATCCCACGAACTACCTATTAAAGTTAGGTATCTGTGTTTCTTACTATTCTTTCACCTATTTCGAATACGATTTGTGTATTAATTTCATTTATTATGTACTCAATACAAACTTGTGCTACTAGATGTTATTAATATCGAAACTATAATAAAATTATAATAATATAAAGCTAACTAATTGATAAGGGTTGAAAATTCTCCTTCATATGTGAGATAAAACTTAAGTAGACGTATCACGGTGTTACCTAGATATTCATTTTGCTTTTGTAATTTTGTAGTTTATATGTAAAACATGTAGATACACTATCTTCTATATATAAGCATATTATAATAATTGTAACTGGCCAGATAAGTTTTTATTAATAGCAACCATCGGCTTATTCGTGAATACATATTAGTTAGAGTAGTCTGAAAGAAATATATATATATACGTTATTGTTTCATAAATATAACAAAATTTTTCTGAAAAATGCAATATCTTTTCATTTACACTTATGTAGGACCTGACTACGACCCTAAGATGAATATTGAGATGAGGAGCAATTGTTCAATGATTATTTCAGTCTTCGATATCAATTTTTTTCTTCACGAAGATGAATTCGAAATCGACGCCCACTGAAATGGGGTTATGGTTGTCTCACTCGAGTTAATTATTTTATTTCACGAAAACTAAGAGAGAGCAATGTAAAATAAAGGTAGAGCAATTAAGAGCAATAGGGGAGCAATTTTCGAGTCCCCTGTAAAACGTATCTTCATCCGTTTGGTTAAGACACGGATTTGAATTTAGCGGCCATTCTGCCATAGAAAATCCCGATTTCGTTTCTTCCGTTAACGTCGAAAACTAGACTAGAGCAATTAATGAAATTAGTGGAGCAATTGAGAGGAATTAAGGAGCAATTGTTTGGTATTGGTATAAAAAATTGACAAATAATAAAGTCGCTGGCTAATTTCATATAGGTACACGGAGAGAAAAATCTAGGGTTTCATCCAAGAGAATTCATTGGATTCACGCGCGACTATTTGTCATGTGAACCGCGCAGGCCTCTCATACTCTATTCACTAAGACCTCATGGGTTTAATGCACGACAAGCCCTGTTGCCGTTAATGCACCAGCGCACATGCGAAGGTCCCAAGAATCAGTTGGATTCATAGCAATGCTCGCCTTGCGTTAAAACCGTGAAGTTATCCGAGAAATATTTCCAAGAGAACCCACGGAGTTTTTCCGTGAGGCTCCTTGCGATTGTATTTTAAGCCACGCCTCCTATGCTGTCGACGTGCGTTGTAACCGACCCGTGCGGAATGAATTTATCTATGCTTTTGATATAATTTGAGTGACGTTCTTACGTGCAAAGTGCTTAACATAAAAAGGTAAATATATTTCAATTATCAGAAACTTTTAGCATGTTTGTAATGATTCTAACCTAACTAACCTCTTTGATCAAACACGTGTTTTTCTTCCGCGCTTCAATTTGAAAGTGGTCAAAGACAAGAATGATTTGGTTTTCCACAAAAAAAAAATATTTAATTT
Organism: Macrophya alboannulata; assembly: GCA_949628255.1. NCBI lineage: Eukaryota > Metazoa > Arthropoda > Insecta > Hymenoptera > Tenthredinidae > Macrophya > Macrophya alboannulata. Next base: position 11,229,607 of record OX451212.1, on the reverse strand, counting down.
TAATTCTTTTCGTTTTTCTGTAATTTGATTATATTAGAATAAAACGACGACAATAAAGGAAGAAAAATGAACAATAAGGTGGTGAAGGTATAAGTGATCGAGATTTTTCCAGCGGAGGTTGCTCTAATAATCATCGTGCTAGTCAATCATACGGTTTGCATTTTCTCAATATGGATTTGCATCTATTGTCACATATGCATTCGTTAAAACATCTTTTATTCTGCGATCAATAATTTAATAAATACTTAGTTCGATTGTTATTTTTTATCTTTTTAAAAATGTAAAAGACGATTTAGATTTAGGAGTGTGTATGTGCTCGTTTCATACTACTGTTTTCAGTTCTAGCAAACTTCAACAGTACGAATAATTGTCCACCGAGAAAGGGACGAGATGTTATTAATACAATCACGTCAGTCCCGTTGCCTGGTCCTTTTGTGAATCAACTGTTTTCATCCTCAAGTTTTGCCTCGAATTTAATCGATACAATACAGGTTAATGTCGTTGATCAATTACCAAATTGCCAAATAAAAGACACAAGTTCGGCACCGTTACTTAACTACAACAAAATCCCACAGACGGCAGCGGAAACTAATAAACAAGGTACCACAATTCATATTTGAACATTTTTAATGCTTCACATACCTACTATTGTTGTAAACAATTTTTCTTTTTGGATGAAGTACATAATTCTCGATTGGAAAATTATGTATATCAAGTTTTGATGGAAACGGGTGAGGGCGAATTCTTGATTCAGCTTTACGATTTTGAGCAAAACAAGGAAAATTATAAGACTTTGATAGAGTCTAAGAAACGAACGTTCTTCTCAATTCGAAAAGTTGCAAGACTTCTTGTGCATCACGAAATTCGACGCACAAAATTGTACACGTGAGTAAAAGTAATTAGCATAACAAAATGAAGGGATATAATCCTTGTACATTATTTAATTTTTTCCTTATTTTTTTTATTTGATAACTAGAATGTCATTTGGTGAAAATTTTATGAAAAAAAAATATTGAATTAGCGTTTTCATTATACAAATGATAAATTAACAAATTTGAATTTTTTGTCTACAGGATAACTTCAGAAAGATTTGAGTACTTAGCAAAAAGCGCGGCGCAACTTTTTACTTCTTATTTAAAAGAGAGTTTTTACACGAGTCCGACTTCGACGTGTAATGCTCACGGAGCTCTACAAGGGTACTATGAAAATATTCGAGAAAAAGCTATATCTATCAAACTAATCCAACCAACAGGAAGTCACAAAAGAAGAAGAGAAGAAAGTATATATTCGATCGTTTAACCTGCATATGAGTATATTTAAAAATGGATACTTTTCATTATCGAAGAATATTGAATGGCTTCAAAGTTAATATACTACTATAATTTTTCATTTCTACAATACAGAAAAACATTTTTCCAATGACTTCGAACAATTAAAAGAACCCGTCATACTCATCGACGAAGAATATAAAAAAAAATGGGGCCGTACAGCAACGTATGAGAAAATTGATTTTTTTAAAAGCTGCGATGTGAGAAGTGCACTGAGTACGTTTCCCAACCTTGCAAATCCAGCCGGATATACTTTGGTAAGATTTATAATATCATTATCATTATTTCAACATCCATGCGTATCTTTTATTTTTATATTAATCTTATTTGTAGATTCAAGAAGATTTTTGTGCATTTTTCAATAAGCCAACTGACTTGTTTGCTAGAACTTGGCCTCAAATCGCTTGCAAAATTTTGAAATTTGCCAAGACAAAGGGTAGTGATAAAGCTGTTAAGAAGATTATACAAACAAACGAGTCAGCTTTAACAGATGGTTAGTTTTTTTTTTTTTTTGTAACATGAATGTTTGTGATGTGCTTTACGTAACAATTTCATTTACTTTTCAGATAAGATTCAGACTATAGCGTTAATTTTACTGCTCTATCTTTTTAAAAAGATAGTCAAACAAACAGTTCGTTCCAAAACTCAGAAAAATTGGTACCCAGAAAAAGACGAAGTTTTGGATACATTTATATTGCACATAAAAGTAAATATAAAATGTATTACATGTTCTACCCTTCAATGTTTTAATAAGTATGGATTTAAAAATAATTCGGTTGAAATATAAATTTGAAACTAATGAGGTTGAAACTGTATTTTGAGTGTAAACCAATTTTCAGGAAACGGAGCGCTACAGCGACGCCCTTCAAGCAGCCCAAACACGATTGAAACAAATGCACATCGACCATAAGTTGACTTTGCAACCATACGTAGTTATCAGCGGAGCATCTCTGGCTACAATCACATCTGCATACGTTATTGTTGATAACTACACGTATCAAGTTGTTTCCCCTGTACAAGCCGTGGATATATGTTTCCAATTTGTAAAAGTTCTACACATGGGATTCTCGCACGTTTCGAAACATGTGTGGCAATTTTTAGAACGAGAAGTATACGGTTTTCCAGTCCCAGATTTGTATAAAGGTGTATCGGAACTAATAGAGAACTTGCGAAAATTTTAATGCAAAGAGAAGTCTAATATCTAAAGTACAAAGCCTGTCAAGTGCAAAATGTAACGTTAAACTCATAATTTTAATAAAATCTCAATACCAAAGAGTAATTCGTGTTCCTAAATGAGACAGGGTTCCAACATAGTTTTCATGAGAGCTTATTATAGTTGGATATTTATGTCACTAAATGTGTACTGGTATGCATTATAAATAATTGTTATTTTTACTGTGAAATAATTAATCTTATCCCAATAATTCATACTGATTATTTATTCTACGAGTTTAAACTTATCGATAAATTGATTCATCTGAAAAAAAAATTTCTCAAATAAAAGATGGATTTTGCTCAAAGTTTTAAGAGTCCTGGTAATATAAGTAAAGAAATGCTTGATAAAGAAATGTTAAAATTCACATTATCTTTATATGACAATGCACTCCTTTCTCGAAAAGGAGTAGATTTTGTTTTACAACAATTCGAAACGTTCATTTCACAACTGTTCGTTCCCTTTATTCAGAGTCAAATGGAAACTCAGCTGAAGCCTATGGCAAATGATGCATTATACTACAAAGTTCAATTTATTTTAGAAAACAATAAGCAACTGTTTCGCAAGTTTTCGACAGAGCACTTAAGATTCAAACTTTATGAGCAGGAAAGTTTCTACATACCTCCTCAATTATTTGAAATCGGAAAAGACACTGTATTTCTTGATGGTGATCAAGGAGGTACGAGAGTCGGGACAAAACCCATATACGCAGTTCATGTTCCGCTTAAGAATACACTACAAGCATTTTTTAAAGTTCCTAGAATGTTTAATCAAATGCAGGATTATGTCAATAACCTCTCTAAAGATAAAACGATTATTTCGAATTTTATACAAGGAGATTTATGGGCGGAAAAGTACAATAGCTCAGAGAAATTGATTTTCCCATTATTTGTATACTTTGACGAATTTGAAACAGGAAACGCGTTGGGAAGTCACAGTGGAGAGGAAAAATTCGGAGGGGTCTATGTGTCACTCGTTTGTTTACCTCCTCATCTGGTTGCTAAGGTGAAAAATATTTTCATTTCTACTATTTTTCATTCGAAATACTTAAAAGAGTTCGGAAACGAAAAAGTGTTTGAAAAAGTTATTGGAGATTTTAACGTTTTATCTGAAGAGGGTATAACCGTTAACGTGAACGGACAAGATAAAACAGTATATTTCGAATGCGTTCTAGTATTAGGAGATAATCTCGGTTTAAATAGTATTTGTGGATTTTCTGAGAGCTTTACGGCAAATCGGTTTTGTAGATTTTGTTCTGCTACGATTGCTCAGTGTCGACAGTTAGCAGTAGAGGACGAAACTCTTGTAAGAACGATCAATACTTATGAATCTGACGTTCTTAAAAATGACTTTCGCGAAACGGGCATTAAAGAAAAATGTATTTTCAATAATATGAGCAATTTTCACATTGCTGAAAATATATGTGTTGACGTGACCCATGATTTGTTCGAGGGGATTGCAGTTCATACAATTGAAAAAGTTTGAGAATCGATGATTCAAAGCAATGTAATATCTTTGGAAATTTTAAACAATAGAATAGACAGCTTCCCCTATAACGATACAGAGAAACCCAACAAACCAAGACCTTTGTTCTTCAGAACCGGTAAAAAAGGAAGTAGTAAGGTAGCATGCAGACAGTCCGCATCGGAATCACTTTGTTTGACGAGATATTTAGGTTTAATGATTGGAGATTTAGTACCTGCGGAAAACCAATATTGGAAGTTATACTTATGCCTTCGACAAATAGTAGGTTTTTTAACTTCTCCACAATTAAATAGAGGACAAATCGAAAATGTGGGCATGCTCATACAAAAGCACAACAGACTTTATTTCAAATTCTTTGGAAAATTAAAACCTAAGATGCATATATGGTTACATTATTCACGAGTTATGCTATTAAATGGCCCAGTCATCCATTTCTCAACGTTAAAGTATGAGAGAGAAAATAAAAAACTAAAAGAAGTAGCACTTGGAACTACGTCCAGTGGACATTTGCCGATGACGATTGCAATTAGACATCAGCTACAATTTTGTCATAATTTACAATGTTGTCCAGTGTTGGAAGGCGATGTCGTTATTGGACCAGTTGAAAATGACAATGCGCATGAAGCTTTAAAAAAATTGGTTCCACAAATTCCAGACGAAACACCTGTATTATCTTTAAAAAACATTGAGATACTTGGTAAAAAGTTTTCTGCGCAAAGCGTATTTGTGACGACTATTAATCAAGAGGGGATTCAATTTGGCTTCGTAAAAAAAATTTTTTATTGCAATAATAATGTTTACTTCCAAGCGAATGAATTCGATACAATTTGTTTCAATCATTTGTATCATGCATACAATGTGCGTTCGGATTCAAAAAAACCGGATTTGTTAATTAATGTAGAATTGTTACCGAGAACACCGCCATGTTTATTAATAACGAAAAATAACGAAAAATTTGTAGCTACCAGATACGATATTTAGAGTAAATGTAATTATTTATTATAATATGTTGTGATCTATAAAGTGTGCTACATGCCGTACACTGATGCGTATATGAGAGTGTATATGTGTATTATAGTATGTATTATGATTTAATAAATAAAAAGAATCTGAAAAATTCCTAATGTTGGTGTGTATAATTATTTATAATAAATAACTGTAGCGAAGATTTTGTTTTTCGTAGCGTAATAAGTATTTATAAATACTGAACTCTGAGAAAAACAAAGGCTTCATTTCATTACCATGATATTTTCATTTCGTATACTGTATACCTTATAATTTCATACAAAAGTATGATTGCTCAACTTAAAATGTAGAAATTAGCAGCTGTTTGACTATTGGTAAAATCGAGTGAATTTATATTGATGTTGGATTGAAGAAAAACCAAAATAAACGAACCAATCAAATTTCAGACAGGTTTTTCTTGGAAACTTTTGCGGTTTCAAATATCTGACGTTTCGTTTTCAGTTACCTATTATAACCCATATACCCACAAGTATACATGTGTATATGCGCATCGCATCCGCGTCGCAAAACTGCCGGGGGCGTGGCCTAAAAGTCAATTGCAAGAAATCTCAGGGAAAAAATCCGTGGGCTCTCTTGGAAATATCCCTCGGCCAACTTCACGATTACAGTGCATGGCGGCGCTTGCTGTATGCCCAAGTGACTTGAGGGATTTTTCCATATGCGCCGCGCTTATTGTCCGTAGCGTCGTTGCTTGCGCTAAACGGAAGTAGTCATGCAAACATTCCAAGAGAAATGCTTGCTATTAAAGCGTGACCAATGCTCACGCGTTAATTGCTAGTTTTTTCTCTCCGTGTAGGTATGCAATGTTTAGTCAACGATACAATACATAGGAAAGTACAGTCGATGGAATAGGAAAACGCACATGCAGGCGCATCCGGCTTTGCGCATTGTTCCGAGTTATCTATTAACTAAATTTATATAAATTAAAATAAAATTTCCCAAATGTTAAGAATGTCACAGACGTGTTGCCCAAATACTTTCGAATTGATTGGGAGAAAAAAAATATATTTTCAAATAGTGCCTGCTAACTGTGCGCCCAATAAATTTGTATTATTAAAACATAAAGTATCATTTCCTAAACTATAAAAACGTATTCCTAAACTTTCCCAAACGATTCCCAATCGATTACATTGATAAAAAATAATAATAACTTTATTTGCCTGCTAAGTATACGGAGCCAAGAATCGATTGCACAAGACGACGAACTCCCGAGACAGAGCTGTCAGTTCGGTCACAGAATCATAACCTAGTTCTGTTCATATTCATTCCATATTCATACGTCTTAACATATTGCAAATTTTATTTTCTCATTTATGCTCCCTATAGTTACTCATTATGAAATTTACGTTCAAAGCGAGGGTCGGAATCGTAAAAATCTCTCATAAAATGATTGAGCGCGCAATTTTGAGGTTGGGTTTTAGATGCGGTTATTGAATCGCTTGAAGGTTAATCTATACCTTATATGACACAATCGATTATGCACGAATGAAATGAATAAATATGTTAATTTCCGAATATTTTCGTATATTTGATGCGTCAAATATATATCATATTCAGTAAATGCACGAAAAAAGATATCTACATAGTGCTTGGAAGGCAACAAATGGTAGTGGGTGCCATTAATTCAGGCCTCTGTGCTTTCAACACATATTATTTATCTTGCTTTAGTTTACGAATAGTGACTATATAGAAAACTAGAACTATATAGAAAAGATTATATGGTAACTGGTAAAAGAGTGTTTCTCAAAATAATAATTTGTATTAGACTACCACATTTAACATTACTGTTTACCGAGGGATTCAGATGATATAAAATGTATCGCCGTACATGCATGCATTAAGATACTTATTGAAACAATTAGCAGAATGATGACGACCGAGCGAACCTAGCGAGCAAGGATATAGGGAAACTCAATCGAGCGAGCGTAGCGAGCGAGCACAATTATTAGGTAGTCTAGCAAAATTCTACAAAAAGTAGTGATATCACCCCCAAAAGCACCTCTGGTGCAAAAACCTTTCGCCAAGTACAATAATGCAGTCACCACCGACAAAAAAATCCATCAACAAAATACTATAAAAATGTCTACTCACAAAAGACTTGAAATCAGATACAATTGCCAAGTACATACATGTTTTCTGTATAGTAAAGGCTCACAACAGAAAATTATTAAATAGTTATTATTAAATAGTGTTGTTTTCTTCTGAATAGTGGCTTTTGATAATTTGTAGGGAAAAAATTATGAAAAAAAATTTAGAAAGTGGTACTCGGCGGGCCTTTATAGCAATATACATATTACAGAACAAACTACGTACCGATCTGAGTGCAGTGCACTCTTCCATTCATCTATACCTGGCCCGCCAAGTATATATAGGTATATATAGGTATATATAGGTATATATAGGTATATATAGGTATATATATATGTATATATAGGTATATATAGGTATATGTTTGTATATCTAGGTATATATAGGTATATGCATGTATATATAGGTATATATAGGTATATGTATGTATACATAGGTATATTTAGGTATATATAGGTATATGTATGTATATATAGGTATATATAGGTATATGTATGTATATATAGGTATATATAGGTATAAATATGTTTTCGGGACACTTTGAAGTCCAAGGGTATAGAAATATATAATGTAATGACTATTTCGGGGACCGGTGAATACTTTGAGGACGATCCTCAAAGAATTTTAGGATTTAAGGGGAGGCTCTAGGCGATTTTTACCGACATCAACTATTCTTTCGAATATCTCCGAAACGGAGGGTCCAATCGGATTGTCCTTTGGGCAGTCGATGTTTGACGAGGAATGAATTCGATCTATCATGAGAAATTTAACGAAATAATTAATTTTTTTTTTTTTTCAATCGCAAAGTGCGGGCGTGCCACCTATATCGACTTATATCAAGGCCTATGCATCGAAAATGCAAAATCGGCTTCCTGAGCCCGATTCTGCATGAAATTCCGAACACAACCATCCGAAAACATCTTCGTTTTCGACAACGATAAAGACGTGATCCGTATTCTACGAATTTGTGGTATTTAGCAAATGTCAACGGCTGGAAGCAGCCATTATATAGTTATATATTAGTTCCCAAAAAGCCTGTAAGACGTCGCCGCGCGCGAGTTTTCTGCTTCTCGTTCTTAGAGCATATAGACATGGAGGAAGCATAGCCGCTGAGAAACCGAGCCGAGCCGGTGTGAGAGAGAGGGACGTAGAAGCAGTACATGCCCTCTCTTTCTATGGCAATAGCGTACTTACCGTAAATGTGTGCCCTGAACACTATATTGATGTAATGTGTGAAATTGTGAAATGAAAAGTAGTTGACATGAAAAGTTCGAATATTTTTATTAAAAAGAATCTAGTTTATAATTATTAAATTGGAATCTGAAAGTAAATGGAATGTCTAAACGTAAGGTAAGTTCCAACGATAATACTACTATAATGTATTATAATGGAATAACAAACAAATTAGTTAACACATGACATTAAAATTCTATCAAAAGAAAAGCGCGAACCGAATGCTCTAATAGCAGACAGTAGCACACCTAGAATAGAAATGTAGCAGATCAAAACAAACAGGGCCTGGGCACAGGCTCATTATGCTACGAGCGTGAGTGCTCGGCCATCTGTAATAGTGAGGACCAATCAGAGCCTGCCAGACAAAGAAGGCATATACTGTCCCTCAGTCTGTCTCATGCCCGTTTCCCACTTGCGCTAAGGGGTATCTCTTGCTTCCTCCATGTCTATATGCTCTAAGTTCTCGTTCTACCACCACTGTTACGTTGGTATGCTGGTACCACGTGATTCGACGTGCAGTCAGAGATGATTTGAAGACTAACAAAACGTAAGTATATTCACGATATAATACTTTTCAATGATTTCTGCAATATCTTGGTAAGTGAAAATATTTAATCGATTCATAATTGAGCATTTTGTTCATTTATTTTCATTATTCTACAATTTTTCTATGGATTTTCAATACAATTATACGGAATAATATGTAAAGGGTTGTACTACATATAATATAATATAATTTCATGCTATACATCAGTCGTTTTATCTATTATATAAAATCATATGAAAATACATATGATATACGATCTATACATACAATATGACCATGGTTAGTAGAATATTCGTATCTATAGATTCGTTCCAAATACTTTGAAAAAAAATATCTTACGATCGTCAGCCCTCCTTCTCAACCAGTGTTGCGAGTCCCTTATTACAATTAAATCACCCATTCAATTACACATTACCGAAGTAATGAGTAATATTACACATTACCAAAGTAATGGGTGATTGAATAAAAATTAAATTACCTATTGAATAAAAATTTAACTATACGTTACCAAAATAATAAAATATGTATAAGAACTAATGATATTCAGGCTATAATTCTTGTATACCTACATGATTATTTTGGTAACGCGTAATTGAATACTTATTTAATAATGAAAATGAATGAACAAAATGCTCAATTATGAATCGATTGAATATTTTCACCTACCAAGACATTGCAGAAATCATTGAAAAGTATTATATCGTGAATATACTTACGTTTTGTTAGTCTTCAAATCATCTCTGACTGCACGTCGAATCACGTGGTACCAGCATACCAACGTAACAGTGGTGGTAGAACGAGAAGCAGAAAACTCGCGCGCGGCGACGTCTTACAGGCGTTTTGGGAACTAATATATAACTATATAATGGCTGCTTCCAGCCGTTGACATTTGCTAAATACCACAAATTCGTAGAATACGGATCACGTCTTTATCGTTGTCGAAAACGAAGATGTTTTCGGATGGTTGTGTTCGGAATTTCATGCAGAATCGGGCTCAGGAAGTCGATTTTGCATTTTCGATGCATAGGCTTTGATATAAGTCGAAATAGGTCGCACGCCCGCACTTTGCGATTGAAAAAAAAAAAAAATTAATTATTTCGTTAAATTTCTCATGATAGATCGAATTCATTCCTCGTCAAACATCGACTGCCCAAAGGACAATCCGATTGGACCCTCCGTTTCGGAGATATTCGAAAGAATAGTTGATGTCGGTAAAAATCGCCTAGAGCCCCCCCTTAATGTATATTTCGAGGACCTCAACTTCTTGATACAATGTTGGGGCCCCCGACAATTTGGCATATACCAACCCAACCCAACCCAACAACGTGCTAGTACGCACCCGGGTGCTACGACAAACGGAGTATAGGCAGGAGTGTAACTAGGCGCCCAAAAAGTCAAGGTCCGCAATCTATACCGGTTACACATTTATATATGTATGTATATATAGGTATATATAGGTATAAATGGGTATATATGGGTATATATAGGTATATATAGGTATATATGGGTATATACAAGTATATATATAAATGTGTCGACCGTACAGATAGGGGACACTACCATTTTTGGGCCCGTAGTTACAATCCTGCCTATACTTCGTCTGTCGTAGCACCCGGGTGCGTACTAGCACGTTGTTGGGTGGGTTGGTTTTGGTATATGCAAAATTTTGGGGTGCCCCAACATTGTATCGAAGAGTCGATGTCCTCGAAATAGTCATTGGATGAATAAGTTTTTTGAGGACAGTCCTCAAAATAGCCAGGTGTCCCCGAAATAGTTATTGCATCAGATATTTCTATATCCTGTGGGTTCAAATGCGCCGAAAAACATATATATAGGTATATATGGGTATATATAGGTATATATGGGCATAGATAGGTATATATAGGTATATATGGGTATATATAGGTATATATAGGTATATATGGGTATATATGGGAATATATAAGTATATATAGGTATATATAGGTATATATGGGTACATATGTGTATATATATGTATATATAGATATATATGAGTATATATCTGTATATATAGGTATATATAGGTATCTACATATATATATATATATATATTAGGGGTGTGCGAGTACCCGATTCACTCGGGTACTCGATGTTCGGGTCGGGTCGGGTACTCGTCGAGTCGGGATTTCTTTATTAGTCGATATAATCGGGTACTCGATACAGTCGGGTACCCGATGTACAAATCGGGTACCGACGCAGTCTCGGGTACTCGAACGTTTTCGGGTAGTCGAACGTTTTCGGGTACTAGTAGTAGTAGTAGTAGTAGTAGTAGTAGTAGTAGTAGTAGTAGTAGTAGTAGTAAATGGGCAAGAACTCTAATCAACGGAAAGCAGTACTGCCTGTGGCCGCCTTATAGCAAAAAAAAAATGTCCGATGCGTTGGAGAATTTGCACGACATTGAGAAAAATTGGGCAAAGTACGATATTCAAAGAATCTTTACATCAACAAGTAAGTCTCAACCTAACTTTCTATTTCTTGCAGACAATTTAAGGAAACACCTCTGTGAAATTTCCATATCAGAGGCACCTAAGTCCAGAACAACCACGTTCTCGTACAGGCCCCTCATTTTCTTCTGCGTGTCTTTACTACCCCGAGGAAAAAAATTGAATAGTGGTTTTGCGACATATTTAGTTTTCGTCGAGACCTATTACTCTGCTTCATACAAACATGATTGTTTTCCGTCTAAACGGATGTTTGAACGTGAATATTCTGCCGACATCCAGAAAACTACATAATGGGAATAATATATTTTTCTTATGCAGTTTAGCTTCATTTGGGGAAAACAAGATGATGATGAGCATAAGACTGTAAATACCACTAAAAATTGATCGGATTGGACAGCGATTTCTTGATTTTTTCTTAGGGTTATGTGAGTGGACAGAACAAATGTGAAACCTGTACGATAAGAATCCTGGATGCTGAACTATTTTTTCTGGCTTGAGCTATTGCGTACCTTGGCACTGCCATTGAATAATTGTTGTATCAGGTTGTTCCCACTTTCTAGAGTTAAAAAACAAATCGCTGAAACGATCAGGATATACCGGGTAGACGATGCATCAGATATAGAGATTCCACAGAGGTGTCTCCTTAATATAAAGAATGCTATCTGATTAGAAATGTTTGTAATTGAAATTACATAGCACATTCATCCAGATGATTCGACCAGTGATATTAATGAATAGTTGCAAGTTCACTAGAGACAATTCTTCTACCATGTAGTGAATTACGTGAAATGTATTGTTCGAGTAAATACTAATGTTGGTTTGTTACATCTACTAATATATAACTGAATCTGGTAATTTGATAAGTATATTATTGAAAACCCTTTCTTTTATAAACTCAAATCTTGCTAGCCTATAATAACAAAAGTTTCTCAATTCTCTCCAATACATAACTTCCTACGTTGGGTTATTCGTAAATTTCTAGATGATTACGCCAAAGGTGCTGCAATTGCGATTCAGGCTACCGATGAAAGCACCTTCGATGAACTAAGTCCTGATGAGGATAACCAAGAAGACTCTTCACAAACCGTGCAAGAATCTACCGAAAAAATACAAGACCATAGTGGAACAATGGACAATTCGACATCTGCAGACCCACAGAGCTCCGGACAGAAAAATACGAATCTCAGCCAAAAATCCAACAAAGAACAAAGATCCACTGAACTGGTTGAAGCAAGTAGCAAACTAATACCTGCAAATCAGAGCACCGGGCACAAAAATTCGAATCTGGGCAAAAAAACCAACATCAAACAAAAATCCACTGGACCAACTGAAGCAAGTACTAGAACAATGGATTTGATAAATCTCAGCAGAAAATCGGATGATCTAAGTTCTGAGAGTGATAGCACTTCATCATCTGTTGAATCTAACGGAAACAATGTGACCATAAAAACGAAAGGCACAGTTCTAACATTTTCCTAGTTTTGTTCTTTATTTCAATCTCATATAGAATCTTCTGATTATTGATATATTGTTCTTTACAGATCCTTTGTCTAAGCGCTATCAGTTGTTACTAAGAATCAACCAAAAGCAAGACGAAATGGTGAAAGCCATGAATAAGATGAAAGTTGAATTTGAGAAGGTCAAACAATGTTTGATGCTCAACAAACCAGTAAAGGCAACAGATCTAATGGAGAAATTTCCGAAGATCTTTGAAAATGTCTTGCCTCTGGCAAATGAAAATTCAATACAACAAATGGAAAAGGCACTAGAAAAACCAGAAAACTTTCAGCTTCTTGTGAGTTGATAAATTCTTTCCGAATAGAACATATAGTATATCGTTGCCCGAGGACCATGTTCTCGCTTCACTTTAAATTACACTTTTCTTTACACTTGTTATAGCTTTGAATAAATAGTTACAAAAACTTAACGCTATTTTTTTTCAGCTAGGAATTGAACAATCTTCATGTGAGATATCTTCGAAACAAAGACTATCTTTTTTAAATAAAATTATACGGATGAGACGTATAAAATTAACAGTCTTATGCAGTTAACTTACGAGCCGATAAGTGGAGATATGATAACTTGGTTCTGAGCGAGTGTTTATCTCAATGTTTTTAATACAAATATTTCAACATTAGCAGTGACATGATTGAACGAGCTATTGAAATATAACTTCATATTGAGGGGTTATTCACTGTGAAATCTTTGAAATCATTTGGATAATCTTGTGAAATATTTCGAAATCTCTCGACATGTTTTCAAATCCTTAGATATCCTCCATGTTTAGAGTCATCTTAAATCGTTTGGAATTGGTATGTAATGAATCCCTCAGTTTATGATATTTTTTATTGTATAGAATGAATGGATGTTAGTTACCTGTGGCGGAACTACTCAGAAAGAGTACGTCTCAGACGTTATGAAAAAGATCTTGGCCAATGATCTCGCACTTGAGTACAGTGGTCAGGGTAGGAGAAATATGAAAAAAAAAATTTCACTCCTTCGTCTTCATGAATCACTCACATGTAAGTCGGCGACAATTTGATTTCATAGGCGTAACTTTGAATTATGGAAGATATTATTTTATTCTTCGAATCATTTCATATTCGGTTTTCCATGTTCAATTCTCGAAATCAAATATTATGCATGTGATAGTAGTAATAAAAGTAGAGATAGTAATAATAATAGCAGTGATAATGATAATAGTATACTTATACTAATGATAATAAATGGAGCATTCTCGAAGGCATGGGGAAAAGAATCTCAAAAAAGGGACTGTATCAAGTAGAATTATGTAAATGTTAAACAGTGTAAACTCACAAGATACATACTACGCACGATTACGTATTTTGGTACTGAAATAATTGAATAAATTGATATGCGTCATTTAATTTATACTTGCAAAATGTGGCATCGTCGACGATGAAAACGAATTATGATTTTTACTGTCCTTGCTTCGTAATAGAACATCAGCATTCTAGACTTCTAGGTTCGAGATATGATGAGTATAAAAATCGATTATTTTACAGATGCATGTTTGGACAAGTTTCCGTCATGTGGTGGATCTAGAGAAGTAATACCTGTGGTGAGTCGATTTCTTGTGGGCGCACGGGATAGAGGGGATGCGAGGGTTGCCCGAATAGCCCGAGCAGCAAAGAATAAAACAACTCAGGATCAGGCAATACCTGAAAACAACTAGTTCGGCACCGAAGCAATACCTCCAGAAGGAGAGATCAGCACTCAATTTTTTTATGGAACCCTCTTCAATACGTAGTACTGATTGTAAGAATACATGTTGACATGAGGTTAGTTGGTGCAATATTGTTTAAAACGAAATTGTTTAAACTATTGCAAAAAAATGTTACTTTCAACCGGGACAAATTTTTTTCATATTCAATCATTATATACGAATATAGAAGGCTCTATGACTTTTTCTGATAAATTTAATATTTTAGGAGATATGAATTTTTTAAAATAGAAAAATCACAATTTTGAATATTTTCGACCCATGAAAAAAAATATCAAAATATACGGTGCGATATGAAATGTAATTTTTGTTAGAACCTTTATACTATGGTCAACAAAATCTATAGATTTTCTTATTCCTGCTTATAGGCAGGAATAAGAACATTTTCATTGCTAACAACTTATTTTTAATTATTTGATACGCGCTGCATCAGCCTCTGTGCGCGTAATAAATATTTAAAAATAAGTTGTTAGCAATGAAAATTTTCTTATTCCAGCTTATAGATTTTGTTGACTATAGCATGAAGGCTATGAAAAAAAAAAAAATACATTCATATCGCACCGTATATTTTGATGCATTTTTCATGGGTCGAAAATAGTCAAATCTGTGATTTTTCAATTTTAAAAAATCCATATCCTAAAATAATAAATTCATCAGAAAATTTTTTAAGACTTTTTGTATTGATATTTAACGAAAATATATGAAAAAACTTTGTCTCGGTTGAAAATAACATTTTTTTTGCAATTGTTTAAACAATTTCGTTTTATACAATACGGCACCAACTTACCCCATGTCAACATGTGTTCTTACAATCAGTACTATATATCGAAGAGGATTCCATGAAAAAATTGAGTCTGAATAGTTTTCGGTACTCCTGCGTCGATTTCTCGTAGACTTATAATTAATAAGTATTTTAGATTAATCTACCTCATACCGTGAATTTCTCCTTATGCAGGCTGGTCCATATGCCTTATGCGCACGGACCAGCCCGCATAAGGAAAAACGCACGTCATATAACCCTGTTGGTTTTCTTAAAAAAAAACAGAGTCTTTTTTGCGTAATTTTTTCAATGTTATGTGCCCAATAACAGGACCAGAGTGCATTAATTTCCTATGATGAGTATTGTTATAGCTTTTTTTTGGATAAACTTACCTTCGCAGACCTCTTTTTTGAAGAAAACGTCTATCCTGCAATCTTGTCAATGCAACGTGCCTGTAAATAGGACTAGCTTGTAAGCGAGTTCTGCATTATTAGTGTGAAGAGCTTGGTATTCATTATCATCATTTACATAGCTATTTAAGATAAAACTTACCATTTATGTCTTTAAGTGTGATTTTCTGTTCAAGAATATAAGTTTGATAATATTTTCATTCAATGACTATTTTTTTCGACGAGTTGTTCAACATTTCTAAATTCTTTATGTTCATATTGATGAGTTACCGAGGTAATTAAAAAATTTCTCTATTTCCAATGTGATAAGCTACTATAGATTATTTCGATTGTTTCGAAACATTTAAATCGGTGTACGCAATTTTATCCAATTTACAGCAGCAACGCAGGTGCTGCATCTAAATCCCACTTCCATTCGCATAGGCTGTATACCTATAATGTGCACTGAATAAAATATCAGAGCTCGCAAACCTCAACCGTCGATAGACTCAGAACTGTTACCGGAGAAATTCAGAACATTAAACAGACAAAAAATTCACATCATCATACCGGGCAATCTAGACGAATTAGACGCCCTCTAAATCCGACGAATTGTAAAAAAAAGTTAGATTAAGCGAGTGTGCAATTCGTCTGGATTACCCGGTATGATGATGTGAATTTGTTATCAGATAGTAGGATCAATGCCCACTAAAATCTCGTGATTACAGATTTTTTCAACAATTATTACCCTTACCATAAAATATTTTCTGAGACCATAGCCGGACCACGTGTATTTTGAATGGGGAGATTCAGCCTCTTGGGGGGAGGGGTTAGAGATGAGATAAAAATCTGAAAAAAATACGGAATTGTTTTAGAATTATTTTGAGCCGATTTGGGGAGCTTCTGCTGAAAAATTCGTCCGAGTCCTAAATAAGGACCACCCTAATGTTTATGGTCTATTACTGAATACCGGGTAAAAACTCCGCTCACCGCTTAGGTTACCTGGAAATTTAGCAACTCGGTCACTTCGTAGTTAGTTTGTCGCATAGGGTTATGCAGTCACCACCATGAAACCATCGAGAAAAACTGGTTCGAAGTGGTTTTCAAGTTGTCAAAGCCGCTAGAATGCCACATAAGAATTACGCCTATCGCGTAGGTAGTTACTGGGAAGTTCAGCCACATGGTCACCCCGTAGTTTGCCGTCCATAGGTGCTGTGTGGTGACCACCCTTGAACCTCACAAGAATACTGCCAGCCGGCGACCTTCAAACCGGTTTTTATAAGTGGTCAAAGCAACTAGAATGCCACGTGGAAACCACGCTTATCGCCCAAGTAGTTACTGAGAAGTGTAACCACATGGTTACTCTGTAGTTTACCGTTCATAGGGGCTGTGTAGTGACCACCCTTGAACCTAACGAGAAGACTGCCAACTGGTCACCTTGGAACCGGTTTTTCAAGTTCTCAAAGCTACTAGAATGCCACGTGGAAACTACGCTTATCGCCCAAGTAGTTACTGGGAAGTGTAACCACATGGGTACTCCGGAGTTTGCCGTTCATAGGGGATGTATAGTGACCACCCTTGAACCTCACGGAAAGACTGCCAACTGGCCACCTTCAAACCGGTCTTTCAAGTTGTCAAAGCTGCTGAAATGCCACGTGGAAACTACGCTAACTCCCCAAGTAGTTACTGAGTAGCGAAGCCACATAGGCACTTCGTAGGTTGCCGTTCAAAAAAGCTGTGTAGTTACCACCCTTGAACCCGACAAGAAAACTACCAGAATGCCACCTTGAAAACCGCGTATTTGTTTGTCAAAACCACTGTTGAGAATAGGCATATATATGTACATTTCCATTTAAAGACAGGCGACGCCATCTGTTAGACACAGTTAGATCGTTACACGCCAGTCTGCAACTTACGCTCACAGTGAGCACATGTATAAGATGTACTCGCCCACATAATAAATATATTCTCTTATATATAAATAAATCTATAATAAGTTATTCGATCCAGACCTCTAATATCCAACAACCACAAATGGTACATGGTCGCCAGATGGCCTGACCTAACAGCCGCCACGAAAGTACGTAGCTATGCCGCCTAGCTGCCATCTAGCTGCCGTGTTGATTTGTTACTCGGGTAGCAACCTGAAATACTCAAAAAATAGGCGTGGGATCTAAATTCGATAACTTGAATAGATCACTTTGTTATTTAATGGAATAAAACTTTCAATTTCTCAATCAATAAAATTAGACTCGTTCATCACAAAGTTTATGTTTTTCTATATAAAATATGCTGTGAAAAAAATTTACAAAAATGAACTATAATAATGATAAAACCATTAATATGGCATCTCTACATGCATAGCAGGCCATTATGAACAAATATATAGCACAGGAAGACATTTTATTGCCCAATTAATATCGAGATTAGGTGATATTAATCAATTGAAAATTAAAAATAAATGAATACTCACGGCTTTTCCATTTTAGTTTCATCCATAGTTTCATTACGATAAATGACAATCACACACACATCACCGATGAATCTAACTAAAAATCAATATTCACTATACAATAATTACCTCAAAAATTAAAGTTTATGACATGTGTAGAAAAGGCATGACATACGTTTTTTGTTCTAGATCAGAGCTGATATCAAACATCACCATTTTCCGAGCAATAGAAGTTAACAAACATGTAACATTGTTTGGCATTCGTTTCACACGCCATATTTTCAAGTCTGCTGAATCGCATGGATAAGTGAAAAGCGGGTTTATTATTCTAAGGATTGTTCCACTCATCTCAATTGATTCTTCACCTCTATTTCGCGGAATATGTATATCGTTGATTTGTATTATTGAACCATGATTCAAGAGTGCAATATTATTCGGTGGTTTCGTCGAGAACATTGCTCCTTTGTATTGTATCCATTTAAAATCACGCCTGTTGCATCAGGACGAAGTTGTCGTAATATTTTCATGACAGGTGGAGGACTCGCTATTTCTGAATTATTAAAAAATATCTCATGTAATCGGCGGCATATTTGTGCAAGTGGTCGATTCCCGCTTCGCGGGAGGCCTTTAATTGTTCCCAAAGAACTCTCGAATGGAAACGCTGTTATTTTTGTGAGAGGACATCCCATGTATGATACATCATCAGCAAGATGAATTAAGTTATGCATGCTGCCTGTCAGGCATTGCCTTCCATAAATTTGTGGTGCTATACGAAAAAAGTCTCTTAAATATGATTTAGCATGATCACAATTTTGCGTAGCAAGTTCTTTGGAACTTAATATGCGATAAGCTGCATGAAGCAATAAAAAGTGTTTAAAAATCTCTGGAGATAATATTTTTTTAAATATGATAGGCCCAGCATATAATAGAATCAACTGAAACTCGGAAGCCTTAAACTTTTCGAATTCACCTAATGATCTCGTTGTGCGATGGAATTCCTCTGGTATTTGACGTTGAATTCTCGTCATGAGATTAAGTAAACGATCTTTTGCATTTTGACTCAACCGATTTGTTAAATTGCCATGTAACCAATATTCCAATATTTTTTTCATTACACCTAAGTATATAAGATGCATGGAATCAAGTACAAAATCATCGATAATATTAATTGGAGGATCAATAGAAAGTGATCGTGTGACTCCGTGATGATGCTCTAGATTACTTTGCCTACGGAACGATAAGTCACTTCTTTGTTCGCAATCATCTTCAGGATAAATTGTGCGATTTGCTACTCTTTCTCCTCGTGTAATACACCGCTCACATGCCCAGTAAGCACCATGATTTTTAATGCATTTAGGAAATGCGCGAGCAGGTCGATCACATACAAATGCCTTTACACGTATATTAAATCTTACACCATTTATTACAAATCCGTGTTGTTGTAGATGATTAATTTTCATGATAAATTGCTCCACGTATCTCTCCAAACTTGTAGGTTTTTTTTTCCCCGAGAAAATTGCAACGGGAAACGGTTTGTAAATATCAATATCATTGAATACTTCACATAATATTGGCCAAAACTGCACACAGCTCGATTTAAATAACCGAACTCCGTCAACATTGAAAACTAATTGAATAGTATCATCTGCGTGGTATCGTACATTGATGCACGCTTTGAGATATTGAGCTATACCAAAGTACACGAATTCACTATTGTCGTTAACATCGAACACGTTTACTTCATAGTCAGATGACAGAGTATGAAGAAATGTTTTTGCAGTTTTGGGAAGATCGGGTAGTAATCGTCGACGTAGAATTTTCAATAATGCATCGAGGCGAGTGTGAGGAATAGATGGACGTGTACTTAATGCCCATTCTCGGAGTTCTTCAACTTCATTCATTTCTTCAATTTCATCATCACTGTAGATTGATTCAACTACACTATTTTCAGAATCCAACTCATCAGATTCTTGGTTTTCATTCTCTTCAACGATATCGGCACTTGCGCTTGACGAGTTGGAGGTTAGGTTGCCACCAATATCGCCGGCATTAATTTCATTCTCATTACTTGAGTTTTCTGGAAGATGTGGATTAACAGGGTCCGTTGATGGAGAGGATGATGATGATCTCAGAGACGGTGATGGTATTTCTATATCCGCGGATTCACTAATGTTATTCTTATTTCTACGTTGTTGTTCGCGAAATCTTTGAACTCTTAGTCGAGTTAAATAACGAATCCTTTTTCGACGATTGTCACTCATTTTGATCCGGGATCCAACTATAAACTCTACACCAACAATTCAATGAATTCAAAAGTCATACAAAAACGTGTCAAGTGGAACAGAAAAAAATTAGACGCTAGACATAAGGCTGCACTATATTATAGCCACTGGCGCATGCGTACTTTTAAACTGTCATATGAGATTTCATGATTTTTTCAAGTCTATCGTAAATTGTCAATATACAATTGTAAATAATTCACTAATCAACCAATTATAAGGTGACCATATACTACATTATTTTATTGATTGTAAATAATTCGTTCTTCTACATTTTTTAACTATCATATTTATTAGGATTCATTTTCATCAATTGAAAGAAAATTATTTATAATATCTTCTGTATCCAATCATTTTCACATTTCTTATTTTATAATTTATACATAAGTAGATAGGCTAGGCGGGTTCTGGCTCACCGCGTGTTAGTGCACACGTACACGCACACACACATGCATGCCTCCGCCGTGTCCGTGTGAGGGTGGTGGAGGGGGTTGATAGGATGACGTCATGCTCGCTGATGCCTGCTGGCTTGTTCAGACCTGTCAAAATGACGTCACGCACCCTTAATATGACGTCACACACCCTTAAAAATGGCGGCACGTACCCTAAAAATGGCGGCACACTCCCTCAATATGACGTCACACACCCTTAATTTGACGGCACCTACCCTTAATTTGACGGCACATACCCTTGATTTGACGGCACATACCTACGATATGACGTCACGCGCCCTGATTCTAACCCTTGCTTCCAGAAGCTTCCTCAAGGCCAAGTTCCTGGAATTTTTCGGCACCCTGTGAGATTTGATACCCCTGCGCAAAAAACCTGCAGATGCAAGTCCTAGCCAATGATTCGTGGAAACAAACGGTTCTCGGAATTTGTCGGTATCCTGTTGGAAGTTTTTGAGGGATCGAGTTACTTTGCGTGTTAAAATGCAAAATTATGATAAGATTCTCAGAAAATTAGTTCTCGGAAAGACTGTGGAAGGTTCTAGATGTTTAGGTATTAGTGGAGGGGTTGTCAGCTATAAAAGGGTAAAAATTTGCTATGGGACATCTCATTCTACAATCATTTCTCGAATGGTTCAAACCACTCTCAAACGTCGTGAATTAAAAGTGCGACTTGAGCTGCTCATAAAGAACATCAACGAGGTGAAAAGCTTGATCCATACAAGATCAGAAATCAACCGTCTTACGAAGAAACTAGAAGCAATAAAGATTTGACTAAAAAAACATGGATCTCTCTGCAATCAACAAATTGGGTCGCTTGGAAGAATTCCTTCCAACGAAGAAGCTGAGTGAGCTGCAGGTGTTCGAGAACTATCCGATTACCGATCTTCGGACAGTTCAAACCAAATTTGGAGTCA
Organism: Macrophya alboannulata; assembly: GCA_949628255.1. Classification (NCBI taxonomy): domain Eukaryota; kingdom Metazoa; phylum Arthropoda; class Insecta; order Hymenoptera; family Tenthredinidae; genus Macrophya; species Macrophya alboannulata. The sequence goes on along the minus strand of OX451212.1, from coordinate 11,207,732 downwards.
GGATAGTGGTGGATGTAGACAACAGATTTTGCATCTTCTTACCGGCTCGAATGGCAAAGATTCTAAAGGATGACGACGACTTGCTGCACAAGATGAGAGATGCTGCTGATGAGAACCGCTTACATATGAAGTACCTTGGCGGCCAATATAATCAAGTCGAATTCAACTACATATAAACACACACACACACACACACACACATACACCATGATATCTGATATATGATGTACCTATATAATACACCCACGCTTCCATACATACCTATATATGATATACCTATGTGATGATCTTGCACATATATATGATATACCTATATGATACACCTATACCTTTATATACCTATATATGATATACCTATATGATACACCTATACCTATGTGATATACCTATATATGTATATGAGTATGATTTAATGAAAGAAATTATTAATAAACTACGTGTTCATTACACTACTTCAATAGATGTAAATAATCACATATACTTACCTGAAGACTAATATACTTATTCAGATTTTTTAAATTATGCTATGAATACGACAAGGAATAGGATTTTGGTTAGAGTAGGGTACATAACATGCGTTGCAATAATAGATTGAAAGTTTAATTTTCAGTATATAACTTTTATTTTGTAAACTGTATGCTCGTTTTTTTTTATAATAATGTTTACTTAACACTTTTTTTATTGCAACATTTGAGAAGTCTACATTTTTCGGAGCCACCAGCTCCCATCCGCCCGCTGGAGTAACTCAGCCATCGTACCTCTGTACTCCATTAGCATCATTGTATGCGGCGGCTGGTTTGTAGCCAATTGAACCATGAAACGGACAGACTCCATCAGCTCCTCCAATTCAATAGCTGAAATATTAGCTGTCCACTCATTCGGCACACGGACGTTAAATTGTGGTAGACTGTCCATTTCTGAAAAATAATTAACAGACAGATTTACACCAATTTTCTAAGCTGCGTTAAACCACCTCTAATCTTTCATGAAAAGATTCATGTGTCATACAAGAAAAGACACAGGTACATCAACGTACATTATAATTCATGACAACTTGAAACAAAATTCTATTGATTTTATCAACTTTTTGGTATTAATCACAGTATACGTTACACTCACCTATGTTTTTTCACTTGAAACACACAAAAAATTTTTCACTGAGGTTGATGACAGGTTGATTGATGGTTGGTGCTCGTTTGAATAGCAGAGTTAGACTGACGTGCTGGTACATGGATTAGGCTCTTCATATATACCCCTCATGTTTAGGGTTAAAATCGTAAATAAGATAGCTTGAGAGCCACGTGCAGTTTCGCGAACGATCCCGGTCCTGCTCACAAGAGTCGTAGATGTAACTAAATACCGTAGCGCAAAACTTTCGAACGTTCTCACACACTTATCGATGTAACTAATACGATAGCAAATAGGCACTGGAAACTTCCATGGTAGTTGAATCATGAACCAAGTGCCACGAATATTCTAGAATATCTCTTGAAAAAATTTTCAACGAAATGTAGATGACAAACTTATCATTTGTAAAAAAGAGTTATTCGGAGGAAACCAATTCTATCGTTATCACTTTACTTGCTATAAGTCTTGGTTTTGAAAAAAATCGGATGAAAAAAGGTTTCTCGCGCAAACGAAATACATATAGGTATCACATTACAAGATTCTTAGAATTCATCGATGAAGCTGACCTATAAAATGACCACCCTGCAATGTGAGCGCATCATTCAAGTTTACACTTTCATAGCATACAATTGTTATTAGTGAAAAAAATGGACGCAGCTAAATGTCTTAAACTTATTAGCATTATGCAAAATGCTTATGGAATTTTGAAAAAGAAATCATCAACCACCGAAGTACAAAAATGGATAAGATTCGGGACTCAGAATATCAGACTTTTGAATAAAATCTGGCGAAAATCCGCTTCAACGGTCGGGGAAAAAACGAGAATTTTGACCACAATTGGAATCCTAAAGTCGTTAAGAGCGCGGTTTGAGCAATGTCGAAAAAGAGGGGAAGGTGTAAGGAAATTGCGGAGAAGTGACAGGGTAAAGTGGGAAGATCTGGAGTCAGCTTTCGATGGAAGAATAAGAACGGGAGTCATAGCGAATCTGCAACACAAAGATCTGGAACATTTTCTGGATGACTCAAAAAAACTAATTATCTCCAGATTGAAGAATATTCTCCGCAAACAAGGCAACTTGAAAGTCAATGTAGTTTTGTCCTGTAAATTCAATACTCTGAAAAGCGGTGAAATTATCGAAGAGATGAAGTTCTTCAATACCAAAAACGAAGCTATTCTACCAGCGACGAACATGGATGAATGGTTCGACGAAAATGTCAGGGAGAAATTATTAGTCAAGATAGATGACTTCCAGGAAAAAGATTCGGGATGGTCTTTGTCTGAAATTATAAATCTGACTGTTAATATCAACAAATATGTACCACTGCGAGGAGGCATATCTACTTACACACCGTTACCCAAGTATATACAAGATAAGAAGGCGGTGGTGAATATTATGAACGACGATTCCTACTGTTTTCTCTGGTCAGTCACAGCAGCTCTGTTCCCAGCAGGTAAAAATGCTGGCAGAACGACTTCTTACCCACATTTTAGCTCAGTGCTGAGGTATGAAGGTTTGAATTTTCCCATGAGTCTTGATAAAATTTCAAAATTTGAAAAATTGAACGGTTTGTCGATTAATGTTTACGGTATAGACGACCACGAAATAGTACCCGTTTATTTAAGTCGAGAAAAATCAGACAAGTCTACCATACATCTCCTTATGTTAGAATCTAATGTCGAGTCAAACGGATCTGATGACGCTAACAATACAATATATCATTTTACATGGATCAAAAATTTATCTCGACTATTGAGCTCACAAATTTCAAAACATAAGGGTCATACCTGGTTGTGCGATAGATGTTTGAGTCATTTTCAGTCTGAAAATTGTTTAGTCAAACACAAGCTTGATTGCGCGAATTTAAATAAATGCAAAGTAATATTACCGGACGAAAAGGATAAAATCTTGAAATTCAAAAACTTTAAATATAAAGAAAATGTTCCGTTTTGTATTTACGCCGATCTCGAATGTCTCTTGCAACCGGTTGACGATACATCTGAGAATAGAAGGGTGTATGAAAAACATGTTCCGTACAGTATCGCTTACTATTTACATTGTACCTTCAACGATTCAGTTTCCAAATTTAGAGTCAACCGTGGAAAGGATTGTATAGAATGGTTTGTAAGCGAGTTGGAGAGTTTGGCTCATGCTTTAGAACCTTATTTCAAGTGTGTGATCCCGATGGAATCTTTGAGTCATGAACAAAAACAAGCATTTGATTCAGCTAAGATTTGTCATATTTGTGAAAAACCGTTCGCACCTCAAGACGTGAAACATCGCGATCATTGCCACTTCACAGGCAAGTATCGTGGTGCAGCGCATGAAGGTTGCAATTTAAATTACAAGGATTCGCACATCATTCCGGTGGTCTTTCATAACTTATCGGGCTATGACTCACACTTTTTGATTAAAACATTAGCAACAGCTTTCGAAGGACCCGTCACTCTCTTACCGGTTAACAAAGACAAATATATATCATTCACAAAAAGTGTAAAGGGAACATCTATACATTTTAGGTTCATTGATTCGTTCCGGTTCATGCCGGGCAGTCTAGAAAAATTAGCGTCTTATTTAAATGACGATCAGAAATTAATTACGCGTAAGTATTGTAGGAGCGTCGAAGAATTTCAGTTATTGACGAGGAAAGGTGTATTTCCATACGAGTATGTAAACAGTTGGGAAAGCCTTGAAGAAGTACAGTTACCACCAAAAGAAAAATTTCATTCAAAATTAAACGATTCAGATATTTCGGAGGATGACTATTTGCACGCGTGTAACGTTTGGCAAACTTTCCAAATCAAAACTTTGGGTCAATATTCAGATTTGTATTTACAAACGGATGTGCTTCTTTTAGCGGATATTTTTCAAAATTTCAGGAATAATTGTTGGTCCACTTATAATTTAGATCCGTTACATTATTATACGGCGCCGGGTTTATCGTTCGACGCGATGCTCAAGTGCACGGGTGTTGAGCTCGAGCTTCTTATCGACGTTGATATGTTATTGTTTATAGAACGAGGAATTCGAGGCGGAGTTGCCCAATGCTCGAACAGATACGCTAAAGCTAATAACAGATATATGGGATCGGCATTCGATCCGCGTCAGGAAGAATCGTACCTCATGTATTTTGACGTTAATAATTTATATGGTGCAGCTATGAGTCACTTCTTACCGTACAGCTCCTTCGAATGGGTGACGAATTTCCAAGGTTTTGATGTTTTAGCAGTTTCAGATGAATCTCCTATAGGTTACATACTTGAAGTAGATTTAGAATATCCGCGAGAACTTCAGGACTCTCACAAAGACTTACCATTGTGTCCAGAGCATTACGTACCACCTCTGTCGAGATGTAAGATATCTAAATTAACAACTACCCTTTTCTCAAAAAAGCGGTATGTCGTTCACTATAAAGTTTTGAAACAGTGTTTGAGTTTGGGTATGAAGTTAGAGAAAATCCATCGGGTATTAAAATTTAAACAAGCACCGTGGCTTCAGAAATATATAGATTTGAATACTGAATTGCGGAAAAAGTCTAGCAATGATTTCGAAAAAAATTTTTATAAACTCATGAATAACGCCGTTTTCGGAAAAACAATGGAAAACGTTAGAAAACATAGATGTACGGTTGATTACAAAGTGGGATGGGAGACACGGAGCAAGAGCGCTTATTGCTAAGCCAAACTTTCATAGCTGTACCGCATTCGGTGAAGATATGGCAATAATTGAATTGAGCCGGACGAAAATCAAATTCAACAAGCCTATATATGCAGGATTTTCTATTATGGATCTTGCTAAAACCTACATTTATGATTTCCATTATAATTATATCAAAAGTAGATTCGGAGACCGAGCAAAGCTCATGTATACTGACACTGACAGTCTTATATATCATTTTACCGTACCCGATATATACGAGCTAATGAAACGCGATTTGGATCGATTTGACACGTCCGACTATCCTCCGGAGAATGTTTATGAGATGCCGCTAGTCAACAAGAAAGTATTGGGATTGATGAAAGACGAGAATAACGGGAAGATAATGACTGAGTTTATAGGTTTAAGAGCTAAATTCTATTCCTTCAAGGTTCTAGGTGAAAAAAGAGAACAGAAACGTGCCAAAGGAGTCAAGAGAGCTACACTAAAAACAATAACTTTCAATGACTACATCGAGTGTGCTATGCAGCATCAAAATCTAATAAAAAGTCAGCATCTAATTCAAAGCAAGAATCACCAGGTTCATACGGTAACGCAGAGGAAGATAGCGCTGAGCTGGAACGACGACAAGAGGATCATATTTCCTCATACTACCGACACGCTTCCATGGGGTTATGATACATGTAAATAAACTGCGGTGTATGATATATATTAAAGATTTATTCATTCAATAAAGGCTTACAAGTCAGACTTATCTATCCAACTGTTATGTGTATTATCGAAACCTAACCACTTCACAAACAGCTTGTTTCCACGTTTCTTGAGCACCTTCTCCACCAGGTAGATGTCGGAGTTCTTGACTTTGAGAAGTTCCTGTTCGTAGAAGCCACCTGCTATAGGCTGATCCTGATAGTCTTTGAGCTTGTACGTTACCGGGTTGGTATTGGCTACTTGTACAATCGTAAATATTTCGGTCGTCCAATTCGGTGTATAGCCTTTCTCAAAAACATTCTTATATTTGCTGATTCGTACTTTATCTCCAATTCTGAACTTTGCCGGTTTAACGGATCTGCCTCGAACTTTTTGGTATACAGTGTGCAGTAATGTCTGGAGGAAACGTCTTTTGGCTTCATGCGAATAGTACGGTGCTTGGAGTTGTTGTAATCCGAAACCAAATCAGATAAGATGTCTGTCCACTTGTAATTACCCTGCAGGCTGAACTGCATCCACATTTTGTTTTTCAGCGTACGATTAAAGCGTTCACAGATCGATGCCTTCAAGTTGCTAAAGGTTGAGTATAGCTTGATATTATACCGCCTCATGAGAGAATCGAAATATGAATTATAAAATTCTCCGCCTCTGTCAACGTGTAAATTCTTCGGGACACGTCCCTGTGCGAGTACAGATTCCATAGCACTTGCGGTATCTTTACCCGTCTTACTCTTCATCGGCACGGCCCAGGCATACTTTGAGAATATATCGATGACGGTGAGCATGTATTTGTAGCCTTTGTTTTCTCCTGCGTACGGTGCCATGTCAACGAGATCCGCTTGCCAGATTTCGTCCAAACCACGAACATCTACACGACGACGTTGATAATTCTTTCTAGCTGACCGGTGCAGCTCCGTCACGAGCGCTAACTTTTTCTCGTTCATTTTCCAATGCTGTCAGTCTGGTGTCCAAGCTGAGAATGACCTTGGAGTTGCGAACCGACAACTCTACTGCCGATTCGATATCACCACTCAGGTTTTGAAGAGCAGCTATCGTACGGGAGTACGAGACGGCTGTCGCTAAGCGGATTTCTTCTCTCACAGCGTCGATTTCCTGCCGCATGAGTTTCATGGTAACAGCCTCATTTTGCTGCACGGGATCGGCTACGTTGCACAGTCGTTTATTTTCTATATCGTAATGTCCGTCAGCGGTGAATTTGAATCCAACACCGGGAGGACCCCGACCGCTGGGAGCCGTAGCCTTGTCCAACTGTCGTCCAAACACATCGACGCTCATTGTGGAAATGATGGTGGAAACGATGAGGGGTTGCTTAATAAATGATGCCAGCTTCGCGCAATTCTTTGATTATCGATACGATTTCGTTGGAGTGGCTCGAGTTACCAGCTGCTTGGGAAGCCAGGAGCAAACGAAGACGTTCCACCAGCTCATTGGGGTCGTCCCAGTGAACGTAATCCGTTCCTCTACCTTCTTCAGCGACCATAAGCTTCGGTAGCACACCTTTACCCGTGCGTGGAAGGGGCACGGTAAACGCTTGCGCGATAAATTTCTTGAACTTGGGGTTGTTCAGCTCCCGAACGGGTTGACCAGCTTTATAGTATTTTCGATGTGCATTTGTAGCAAATACGATTTGTCTATAATTTTGGATATCATCAGAGCGCACGTAGGTCTCATCGGGTATCTTTTTAAATAACAATTCCAATAAGCCTTTGGTCTTTGTATAAGTCATGTCACCTATATGAACAACGTCATTTCCAAAACTTATCGGTGAGTCACCCATCATTAACTTTCCGTGAGCGAGTGGGCGTACACCGTACACGTTATCTAGATCGCTTCTTTTTATATTCTCATCTCGAAACAATTCAAGATAGTCGTTAGGGGCCTCGGGTTCAGGGTGCGTCGGCTGTAAGGTCGTATCCATTTCATTTTCGTCACTTGTTGTTGAAAAGGAATCGTCTACTCCAGGTTCTTCCTCTTTAATCGGGTGAATCTCTTCTTTGCTTGGTTCATCTTTGATCGGCTCTTCTTTGATGGATTTAGCAGTCGTTTGAGAAACCTTCACCAGTTCTTTTAACGGAGTGACTACCGGTTTGAAAACATCGCTCATCTTCTGTTCAGCGATCTCTTTGCCCGACTTTATCATTCTGTGTTTACGTCGAATCGCCGCGCTGGCTTTGGCGATATGACGCAACACTTCTTTTTGGTCGTGAATTTTTGTGTCCTGCATGTTGACCGAGTCGTATCCAAAACGCTACTGATTCTACGCCCCCGAATTTTCTCCATTTATGCTCACGAAACAGTCAAACCCTTTCCTATATCTACCCTCATTCATCTCACTGTCCTTGTCTATTACGATGAATCCGTACTTATCGTTGTTCCAACAGGCCGAGCACAAGTCTTTGAACTGCGCGTAAGTCATGTCAGTGTTCACATGATCATCGTATACGTGTCTCAAATTCATCTCATCCTGCTTAAATAGGACTAAAAGATTGGTATTGTCACGCACTAGATGTTTGGGGATGCGAGCATAGGTCTGACAAAGATAGAAGCAGTCTACATTTTTGTGTCTCCCCATACAGAAGAAAGCTCTGATGTTATCCTGCTTCTCACAAGCCACGTCATCGAAGACAATGATCGAATTAGGTAGAGCATCGTTTGGTAAAACTTCCTGTTCATGCTCGTCAAACGGAAAGTACTCGACACCCTCTACACATTCGATTAACTGCTGCAGGAACTTGTACTTGGGTTGATTCAAAGACTTTGAGTAGATATAGATATTTTCAAATCGCAGTCCGTTAGGGTGTGTTATTAGAGTGAGCAAAGCATTAGTCTTGCCGCAGTTGGACGGTCCGCAAAATACTGCGCGAACGCTGTTTGGTAGCAAATCACCGTGCCGTTTTCTAGTTTCGACATCCCGTTGCACGATTTTGTCGAAATTCATGACAGGTAGCTTGACAGGTTGTTTCTCGAACCTCATCTTGACTCTGACTGAAGCCAAACACTATAAATATCGCGTTTATAAAGATGATTCCTCATTCACGTACAGATCGTCGACATGATCGTGCACAAAAGAGTCGGTCGTAAGCGTCGTGGGAAAGGGTTGGTCAACAGGATCATCAACAGTCTCCCGGTAGAGCTGCATATACCCGGTTATCAATACTGCGGACCCGGTACCAAACTAGCGAAAAGACTGGCGCGAGGCGATCCAGGTATCAATCCTCTCGACGCAGCTTGTAAAGAACACGATATCGCCTACTCAAAGAATCGAGAGAATCTCGAAGCCAGAAGTGCAGCAGATAGGATTTTAGCTGAACGAGCCTGGAAACGGGTTCTTGCCCCGGACGCAAATATCGGTGAGAAAGCAGCCGCCTGGGCAGTGACAAACGCGATGAAAGCGAAAACCAAGCTTGGCATGGGAATGCGGAAGCCAGTGGTATTGAGAAAGGTTATCGATGCCGCCAAACGGTCCATGGTTCCCGGCAAAACTACAAAAGTAGCCATCAAGTCTGCATTGAAGGGTGCGCGAGGAGCTGTCAGAAAGGCCGGTGGTAAATGCCATGTACGATCTCCGCGGATTCTACCTGTTCCAGCCAAAGTTGGTGGCTTTTTACCGTTCCTCATACCCCTTTTTGCCGGGCTCAGTGCTACGGGTGCGTTAGCTGGCGGTGCAGCAGGTATCGCAAAAGCCGTGAACGACGCAAGTTCCGCCAAAAGACAACTGGAAGAGAGTCAACGGCACAACAAAACTATGGAAGCTATCGCTGTAGGCAAGGGGCTCCACCTGAAACCGTACAGAAAGGGCTTAGGAATTCACCTGAAAAAACAGCCAAAAAACTAAAAGTGACGCTACCACGGCGGGCGCTAACTGACGCGGACCTACTAAAGTACGCGACGGCCGTTCCACATTTCCGCGGCGTCTTTATGCGCAACGATTTGCCTAAGGACGGGCCGCGAAGACGTGAATCAGCGATTGTCAATCTAGATGATAAAGATGGTCCCGGAACACATTGGGTTGCGTACCGCAAGAACGGCAACGAAGTCGTTTACTTTGACAGTTTCGGTAACCTTCGTCCGCCGTCGGACCTCGTCAGATACCTTGGTGTTGGTAGCGTCAAGTATAACCATGAAAGATATCAAGACTACGATACGTTCAACTGTGGTCACTTGTGTCTCGAGTTTCTATATAAACATGCGACGTAATTCCTCGAAATCAGTTCGACTTTCGCAGTAGGCATGGACGATTTGTTTACACTGACCGTATCGGGGAACTCCTCGGTCCTCGAAACTCAATACTTTCCTCCCATTGATCTTGACCCTCTCAAGAATTACTCCCTAGGTCTGGTAGAGTTACTGACTTTTAATTCGATTCCTAACGTAGACGTTGGTCACAACAAGATTTACGCGGGTGAGGAAGTAGTAACCATACCTACCGGCAGCTATGAAATAGAGGATATCGAAAGCTATGTACAGGGTGTACTACTGAATAAGGGTATCACCATCAACATTAAACCGAATAATAATACACTGCGTAGCGAAATTAAATGCAGTCACCCTGTAAATTTTCTGCCAGCCGATTCTATAGGCAGCCTATTAGGTTTCACTCAACGTACTCTACAAGCCGATAAAGTTCACGAGTCTGACCTTCCCGTGACTATTCTTAAAGTAAACGCACTGCGAGTCGAGTGTAACATTACAACGGGTGCCTACGTCAATGAGCGCAAAGTACACACCATTCATGAGTTCTTTCCCGTCGTTCCACCTGGATATAAGATCATTGAAGTACCGTCTCACGTCATTTACCTACCAGTCACCGTGAGGACCATAGATCATATCCAACTCCGTATAGTCGATCAAGACGGGGATTTGGTCAATTTCCGTGGAGAGGTTATAACTGTGAGGTTGCATATCAAGGCTCAATAATGGGAATAGTTTACAACAGGAGTAGTTATATCAGTAAGGTGAGATACCCCAAACACGTCAGTCGTCAATCGGTTCTCAAAGAGCTGACACCTCAGAACGTGCTGCTTCTGAAGAGCTTGGGTCTCAAGGTTGCGCTTTTTGGAAGAGGAATTTCCACAAAATAAAACTACGATTCGCTCGCATCTGTGTCATCCGCTGTATACCATGGAGGAAGAAATCTTAGACATTCAAACACCCGTCGTCTTTGACGAGTCTATCGCACACTACGAGGTTCACGCACACAAACCCTACGCCTCATCGAGTTTCAATAACAGTGACGAGATTCGTATCGCTGTTCAACACCAAGACCTGTGCGTATTACCGTGCAAGAGTTCGTTGCATGTGTACGGGAGGATAGTCAAGGCTGATGGAACTCCGTCGACTACCGCAACACTGGTCAACAACGGGGTTTGTCATCTGTTTGAAGAAATGCGGTACGAGATAAATGCTATTGAGATCGATAGGAGCAAAAACGTCGGTCTCACCAGTCTCATGAAAGGTTACCCTTCCCTACGACCTGGGCAGAATTGGATGTTGGAGAATGCTGGTTGGCTTAATGTGAATGCAAGTCATACCGATGGTAACTTCGACGTGTGCATACCGTTGAAGATGATGCTAGGGTTCGCCGAAGACTATCGCAAGATAATCGTCAACGCCAAGCACGAATTGATCTTGACCCGTTCGAAGACCGATGCGAACGCGGTTTTGCAAACTCAAGACGAGGAATTCAAAATCATGATCGATAAAGTCGAATGGTTGTTACCATATGTCAGACTCTCGGATGAGCGAAAAATACAGCTGTTGAATTTTATCGAGAGGGATGCACCGATCTCGATGAGTTTCCGCAATTGGGAATTGTACGAGTACCCTGTACTACCCACCACCTCAAAACACGTTTGGACCGTGAAGACGTCGACTCAGCTGGAGAAACCTCGCTACGTCATATTGGGTTTCCAGACAAGTCGGAAGAACAAGCTGAATAAGAACGCCAGCCATTTCGACCACTGCAATATCACCGATGCTAAACTCTTCTTGAATTCTCAATGTTATCCCTACGGGAACCTGAATCTAGATATGAGTCATAATCAGTATGCTCTGCTGTACGAGATGTTCGCAAATTTCCAAACCTCCTATTACGGCAAGGAACCTGAACCATTGCTGAAGAAGAGTGAATTTCTACAGTACGCTCCCCTGTTCGTCATTGACTGTTCGAAACAAAACGAGTCGCTCAAGTTTGGACCGGTGGATGTTCGTCTCGAATTTGAAGCCAAAGATAACTTCCCTGCCGATACATCTGCATACTGTTTAATCTTACATGATCGAGTAGAACGAACCTGTGACCAGGTGGTAACGCGCCACGTATGTCTAAACCTACGTCTACATCTCTCTCTTCCTCCTCAATATCTCCACTACGCCGTGAACTTTTGCGTCCGCGTCCCTGTTGCACACCCGATGTACCGGCGCCTTCGTTAATCGGAGGGGTCCACGGTCTCTTGAACGCTCCGTTTGTAGCTCCTGGACCTGATACCGAACATTTTTTTTTTTTTTCTCTTCAATGTTTCAGTTTTGCGACGTCGTATATCCACGTCTATAGGTACACGGGTCGTAACTACTCACCGGAAGATGGAAAAACGGTCGAACCTGCATCCTGGGTGGAGGATGGCATAGCGCTAGTATTTAGACTATGAATCATCGCGGCTTCTTGTTCACAGAGCTCGGCAGCGGTAATCATTTGCTGCACCTCTTCGTCCTCTTGCTCGCAACGAGCGGCCTCGACGCACATGAGATAATCCTCGATATAGTCGTCGTCGACGTCGGTGTCATCGTCATCGTTGTCGTCGCCGTCGTAGTAGTCGCGGGCACTCCCTGCTAACCATCCCCCAAGAAACACCCAAACGATGACACATCACATGCACATTAACGCTCTGTACGGTATGAAAAAAAAATTTACCTACCCATGCAGTCTCTGTAGTAACGTCGCAGGTTACCGACGAACGCTGAGCACAATGATCCACGTTCCTCGAGTACAGTCGCAGCCACGCGAATACAGGGCCACGAAGCTTCGAATACGCCTACGTCATACATGCGGCCTATGTCGCGTTCGGTACACGATGAAAGCAGGTTCCGTAGGCGGAAAAGTAACGCTGATGTGGATAGGTTTCGCAGTTCCCAGGACCACGAATCGTCAAAATCACGAACCGTCGTGGGGGTCGACCGTCTCACGAAACACAACACATCGCGCACAATGGATCGTATTTGGTAGTTAAGATACATATCTCGGTTCGATACCGACATATTAGCGAAGTTAACGTTTTGGGAACTCATTCTCACGAAAGATATCTCAGAACTGAGGATATTTTATTCTTCTTTACCTAATATACCGTGGCTGATGCTCACTGGTCTGCTACAATTAGTTATTGTAAAGATCACGTATGCATGAAAAGATGTTTTCCAAACACACGGCATTGGTAGTATGAGCATATGAGCTGGTGTAAGTATTGTCTCTATGGTGTAGTGTAGTGTGCTGTAAAAGTGACATCCTGACGAATGGCGGGGGCATTGCTGAAAAATGTCCGATACTTCGTCTCAGAAATCTAGCAGACAAATCTAACAGTTCAGGGAGAAAGGAACAGAGGTAAGTGTCGTTATATCGAAATTCTGCGGCGTACGGTGCGCAACTTATATTCATTTTCTGTCGTTTATTGCAGAATAATGAGCGCCTCTACAAACTTTATTTCGGATGTGTTGAGGCACGGCGATGATCGGGATCTGTGGATTTACGGTATACCCGTAGAGATCACCGAGGGTCAGCGCAGGGTAGACAATTTTCAGTCGTGGCTGGACGAGATGCGTGATCCCGGTTTCGAGGGGTCGGAAACCGGCTGTGAGGTCGACGACGACGAGGATGAGCAGGTGGAATCCGACCCGGAATCGGAACACGTGGTGTACGGAGGTCATGGGGGCACCGTAACGGAGGGTGGTGTGCCAGAGATCGCGGACCCTCAATACGACGCTATCGACGCCCGTATCGCAATCGAAGAAGACCCCGACATCGCCTGGGTTCTGATCGATGCGAGAAACCGATTGGATCTCCAGCGACGTTGGGGTAGAGAAGTGATGCTACCGGGCGGAGAGGCCAGAGTTATGGAGGATCCGGGGTACTCCAGTGGTACGGAGCAGCTGGAGCTAGAAAATTGAGTGAGTAGACTTTTCTAATCTTCTATAACCCAGATTCGGATCCTGGGGCCCGTAATGGGCGTAAATATATTTTTATATTATTTTTTCGTTTTCAGGCTCTGTGCGGTGCCTCATCCGACGGATGTGTGTGTGTGTGTGCGAGTGTGTGTGTGTGAATTATATTATATCTGAAAGTAATTATGGAATAGTAACAAGTTAACCCATAAGATAATTTTTTTTTTATTTTATTACGACCTTAATTGTAATATATAATATAACCGATATATAAGAATATGTAATATAATTAATGTAATATATCTAATAAATATAATATAACCGATATATAAGAATATGTAATATATCTAATAAATATAATGAACATGATATAATGGACATAATAAAATAAGAGCCTCTATTCATCATAATCATCAGGTGAGGGAGACGCAGGTGGGGAGGGGGAGCGCGGTGGCGCGGGAGAGCGCTGATGTTGCCTCTCCTCGTCTCCGTTGTTCTCCGGGGTTGAGGAGGAAACTTCCTCGTCTTGAATAACAACCCCAGCGGCCCTCTGCTGCTCCCGGTGACGAAGTAGAAGGTCGTTCAGCCGGCCCTCCCTCCTGAGAAGTCGGAGAATCGAGTTCCCGGACTCTATAAGATTATTTATAATTTCTTCCGGCGCCCCACTAGCTCGGAGAAAATCCAGCGTCTCCCTCGTGACACCAATAAATCGCTGCCTGATAAGGGTTCTCCGATATTCGAATTGTTCCATCTGTAAATCGTTATTCGGTTATTTGATTATTGAGACTATACGAGCTGAAGAATTTATGAGCATACCTTTTTCTTCTCCTTCTTCTTCTTCTTCTTCTTCTTGCTGCTGTTGAAATTGCACTGATTGGGAGAAACTAGAGCTAGTGTTCCAATGCATCTATACCTCTGAGGTAACATCATCCTCAGATACTACGGCCGTATGACGAATATACGTGTGTCAGTGTGAGAGATGTGGTGTCAAAGCAACCTCTTCAGGGGTAAAGATCATGTGAAGGACCCGTACTCCTCTGGGGGGGAGATCATACCGCATAACCCTGAGGTGAGATCACCTATCCCTCAGGTACTACGAACGTATGTGCAGCTGGTGAGAGTCGTGTTGTCAAAGTAATCTCTTCCAGCAACATGGCTATTGTTCGGGATAAAGATCGTGCTGAGCGACTGACACAAATATCAGCAGAAGCGAGATCATCCCGAAGGTAAGGAGAATATGCACGTGCAGGAGACGTGTCGAAAGAGTCAACTCTCGGTGCAGCCTGAACGTGCTAGAAGATAACTAATAAAACCGTCTACTTCTTCGAAGCGAGAGCATCTATTGTTCTATATGTTTTAATCGTGTGCGAGTTGCATCGGTGTACCCAGCTGCTGATGCATACAAAATTACGGCTCAGCTGCTCGAAGTATGACGGGAGAGTTCAGTCTAACTTCAACAGTTACAGAAATCAGACATCATGGCAGCTCCGAAGACGGGTTTAGTGAGAGACGGTTGCAGTAAATTGTTCAAGACCTTTGAAATCGCTTTGAAGAAATCCGAGCGTCATCTGGTATTGTCGACAACGTACGGGTTGAACACCTCGTGGTCGAAGAAGGTGGTCGTTGGGTTACGTCTGAAGTTGGACGGAACGTTCGAGCCGGTAGTAAAATTCGTTAACAACTACTCGAGCGGTGTATCCCTCACCGTCGCAGCCTGGGAAGAGTTGGTAGCAAGATTCGGGGAACTCGACAGCTATTTGGAGAGGAAGGAAGAACGCGGGGCCGGTGCACTGAGCAGTTTGCTCAACGACACGATTTCTCTCGATGGTGGCTGTTCCTTGAGATTTACTTCGGCTCATGGCGCAAAAGTGGTCGCTTTCTACACGCGCAGTACCGAGCCGATGGATAATGTCGACACCACCGCAGCGAATGAAGACGATGACGACGCAGAACCTAGCTGTAAAAAACGAAAAACCTATTCACCGCTGATTTTGATGCAGAAAATCACGTTTGACGGTCTGAAAAACATCTCTTGCTGCGTGAACGAGCATCTGCTGCAGTTGGAAGTGTTGACGGCTGATGTAAACCAGTGCAAGACCTCGTTGGTGGAATATTTCGCAGGCGTAGTGAAGGCCAGAAAAATGAAGACTCCGACTCTGCAGCAAATCGGTGCCCTTGTGTGTGAGGAAGCGGACGCTGCGCGAGAGGTCATCAGTTTGCAGACTGAAGGAAACTTTCGCGATCACTATTTCGACATTGTGTTTTGTGAGTTGTTACGCCTGTTTTTGGCGTACATTATAGCTGACGTACGTCAGAGTGTTATGATAGCGTCATAGTTCGTGACATTAGTTTTTACACTATGTACGCGCGTGTGTGTGTTACGTTCACGAATCGTTCACGAAAACGCCATTCCATTTTAATACTAAAAACGCCACCGATTTATGTTTGTCCGGATTGAGATTTGAACTCACGCCCGCCCGCATTACTAGTCGCACGCTCTATCCACTACGCCACACTACCCGATGATGACTACTTCAATGTTTTTTTATTTATTCGAAGTCTACACATTAACAGCTTTATATGTATATGTATGTATTTAATTGAAGCCGAAAATTCACTAATTTCTAATAAATGATGCAATTTATCGATTCAGCAAATAAAGGTAATTATATCACTCCGCAATAATATATGATGTGAAAATAAATTGTTCATTTCAAAACGGACTATATTTCATGGTGAGATCCGTTTTTCAACCAGCAACGAGGAAAGTATTTTTACCATCACAATGATTTGAAACCAATGGTGAAATATATCAAATATTTTCAGACATTTTTAGACATTTTCAAATATTCTCTGTATATTTTATGCTGTCTCGGTATGGTCGGGGCCTGCTCAGGGCCTGGGCACTTACAACTACTGAAAATAAATATAATTTATTCGGATTTTCAAGTCATTCATTTCAATAATTGCAGGATTCAGATTACCTCTTTGGATATACGCATAGAAAATTGGGAATTTAATATTCAAAATGAGATGTGTATCTCGACAAGATAGTTTGAAAAGTTAAAAGTACGGCTTTCTTTTCTATCTCCAGAAAATAATTATGTGATTATCACTCAAATATTCAAAAACGTGGAAATGTTGGTAGTTACGTGACTTTTATATTTGGCTAACGATATGTATCAAAAAAATTGAATATTACTTTTTGCTCATGAAAAAAAAAATGTAATGTTCTAAAGTCTGAAGTGATATCAATTACAATGTCGTTTATAAACTACACGGCCGTGAAGTTTGTTGTCATAAAAAATGTGATGTTTTCAATTCTTTATATGTACGATAATTTCACGGCGTTACTGATGCGATACACGCAATCCAGATTTACTATGGATTGTATGAGTGAATTTTATTTTTTGTTTTCGAAGTTTCCGCGAGGTGTTTCTGAAAAGGGATTTATCAGATAAACCTTGATAGGATTCTAATAGCGCCGACCTGGTCAGGGCTCCATCAGGCACACCCCGATAGGATTCTGATGGCGCCGACCTGGTCAGGGCTCCATCAGGCACACCCCGATAGGATTCTGATGGCGCCGACCTGGTCAGGGCTCCATTAGGGACACCCCAATAGGATTCTGATGGCGCCGACCTGGTCAGGGCTCCATCAGGGTAACCGCGATAGGATTCTGATGGCGCCGACCTGGTCAGGGCTCCATCAGGGACATCCTGATAGGATTCTGATAGCGCCGACCTGGTCAGGGCTTTACAAGGCCTGCTACGGCAAGGCTAGCCTGATGTGGCATCCATCAGGGCTCCTGAAGGCATGTTCTGACAGAGCAAGCCTTGACCAGGCCTGATCAGGGCCAAATGGATCATCAGGTTTGCCTGAACAAATTTCCAGTCGGGTGTAATTCGCAGGTTTCAGGATAACTTAATATTACCCGTCTCACTGCTGAATATAAATCATGAAACATAAATCATATTTTGGCGCTGTCGCACTACTTGTGACGTATTGCAAAATAGTATACCTAATTTCTCATTCGTCCTTTTTCCATAGACTCAAATTACCAACCAATTATATTGTCGTCTTCTGACTTCCGTTTCCGTCAGACACCAGCGACATCCGCAAGGGCTACGCTGCTACAAGCTGAGATCGCCATTGTGAGATCGGCGTGTGGGCAGATTCGTTGTGCCCGCACATCGTTCGGCAATCCGCGGTTTACCTATGCACAATCATCAATCATGTGTTGACTTTTATTATTAGTTTCAAATTTATATACTGTAACGGCAATTTCCGAAGCTCGGGTGACCCCGAAAAATTAATCCGCACACAAACCTGGCTCCAACGATGGTAAGGGGAAGTTGCTGGGCGCCAGACTCCGGGGGAGGAGTCCTCTCTCTCACGCTCTCGGCACCGGCTCGCCGATACTATAGTAGAGGGATGTGGTGGGGGCGAAGAATAAAGACACCAGTGAAAATTTAAGTTTATGGAAATCGTTTATTGAAAAAAAGAAAAAAAGAAAAAGGTCGCGAATTACCGCCCGCTACCTGGCGTATAGAATATAAAAATAAAATAATGACGCGCGACTCTACTCTACTAATAAATACTAACTAACAATAAAATAAATAAAGGACTCTAAGCAAATTGACTAAATGACTCGACCAGATAACTCTTATACAATACTGTACGCGGCTGTAGCTGTTTAGCTCAGCTGTCAGTCTTCTCTCTCTCTCTCTCTCTACTGGGGAAGACGGTACTGTGGCTCGCTCACGCACACAGAGTAGACGTCGCTTGCGCGACGACAGCTCGGCTGCGGAACAGCTTTGGCGGGGGAGGGGTGGGGAACGGTACTCACTCGGGCCTCGGGGAAGCGGCAAGTCTCTGCCAAGCTGCAGCACTCTGCGTCGCGTGGCAGCAGAAGACTCGATGCAAGATGGCGGTCGCGGCGAACTAGACGTTAGGCGCGCAGCGACAACGCAACTGGCGCCCTAACACGCAGCACGACGAACCACGTGGTACACGGAACTTTCAAATCGGGACTCTAACTGACAGGGGTTCTCTCGCACGGGTATAGGGACTCTCTGGGACACTCTCGAGACTCGTGGTGTGATTTAGGGGTAGAATTACGGGACTAGATTAATACGGGGAAAGATCAGAACGATCCTACCTTAGGCTGGCGACGGTTGAGGCGTATATTCGGCGACGGTGTGGTTCTGTGAATCCCTCGTGTCCGTTAAGAATAGCCGTGTTGTCGTAAATCCCAAAAGGTCCAGGTAGTCGTCCAAAATCGACCCTCACCATTTTTGATTCGACTCGAAATTTTTTATGTTGTTCACCCACATGGGTAGAGACTACCATATTTTTTCAGAATTTTTTTCCATCCCGTTCTGGAGTGACAATTTTTTGAAAAAATCGATGAAATCTTCTAATTAAAAAACGCTATCGCAAAATTTCACCCGGTCAAATTTCTCGTCTTGAAGTCTACTTTTTTATGAATTTTTTTAAAAAATTTTCCAATTTTTTTTTTCTATCAAAAAATCAAAAAATCGATTTTTCGAACTGAGTCCCAATTATTAATTTTTCCAAAAAATCACAAAAAAAGTACATATAAAAACAAAATTTTTGAGCTCTGTCTCATCGTGGGCAGATTTTTTTTTGTATTTTTTTCAGCCATTTGAAGTTTATTAGTGTGATGTATAATGTTGCGTCAAGCATCCCTCGGAATATAACAAAGAGAAAAAATCATCGGAAAAATATATCCGTCGTGATGAAATCAAGAGGGCTCAAGAGAATCATCTAACATTGAGCTGCGCGAACTTATTTGAACATCGATAATAGTATATTGAGTACCAAGGGCGTAAAGTGGGCTTTTTTAGACCGAGTACGGAGTTTGCAGTACGAGTCGGAGCAATAATGATTTCATTATTGCCCGCTTTTTCAATAAGCTTTTTCAATAAGCGGGCAATAATGAAATCATTATTGCTCCGACTCCCTCTTCGTAATCGCTCGTCTCTTCTCGGGCATCCTCGGTCGGGCCTGGCTAGCGGGCCTACTTTTTCTCTGTTACAGTTCGGCCCTTCCTGACTTTAGGCCGTCTCGGTCTAAGCTGAAGTAGATAGGCTAGGCCGGTTCTGGCTCACCGCGTATTAGTGCACACGTACACGCACACACACATGCATGCCTCCGCCGTGTCCGTGTGAGGGTGGTGGAGGGGGTTGATAGGATGACGTCATGCTCGCTGATGCCTGCTGGCTTGTTCAGACCTGTCAAAATGACGTCACGCACCCTTAATATGACGTCACACACCCTTAAAAATGGCGGCACGTACCCTAAAAATGGCGGCACACTCCCTCAATATGACGTCACACACCCTTAATTTGACGGCATCTACCCTTAATTTGACGGCACATACCCTTGATTTGACGGCACATACCTATGATATGACGTCACGCGCCCTGATTCTAACCCTTGCTTCCAGAAGCTTCCTCAAGGCCAAGTTCCTGGAATTTTTCGGCACCCTGTGAGATTTGATACCCCTGCGCAAAAACCTGCAGATGCAAGTCCTAGCTAATGATTCGTGGAAACAAACGGTTCCTGGAATTTTTCGGCACCCTGTTGGAAGTTTTTGAGGGATCGAGTTACTTTGCGTGTTAAAATGCAAAATTATGATAAGATTCTCAGAAAATTAGTTCTCGGAAAGACTGTGGAAGGTTCTAGATGTTTAGGTATTAGTGGAGGGGTTGTCAGCTATAAAAGGGTAAAAATTTGCTATGGGACATCTCATTCTACAATCATTTCTCGAATGGTTCAAACCACTCTCAAACGTCGTGAAATAAAAGTGCGACTTGAGCTGCTCATAAAGAACATCAACGAGGTGAAAAGCTTGATCCATACAAGATCAGAAATCAACCGTCTTACGAAGAAACTAGAAGCAATAAAGATTTGACTAAAAAAACATGGATCTCTCTGCAATCAACAAATTGGGTCGCTTGGAAGAATTCCTTCCAACGAAGAAGCTGAGTGAGCTGCAGGTGTTCGAGAACTATCCGATTACCGATCTTCGGACAGTTCAAACCAAATTTGGAGTCAGGATAGTGGTGGATGTAGACAACAGATTTTGCATCTTCTTACCGGCTCGAATGGCAAAGATTCTAAAAAATGACGACGACTTGCTGCACAAGATGAGAGATGCTGCTGATGAGAACCGCTTACATATGAAGTACCTTGGCGGCCAATATAATCAAGTCGAATTCAACTACATATAAACACACACACACACACACACACACACACACATACACCATGATATCTGATATATGATGTACCTATATGTATAATACACCCACGCTTCCATACATACCTATACATGATATACCTATGTGATGCACTTGCACATATATATGATATACCTATATGATACACCTATACCTATGTGATATACCTATATATGTATATGAGTATGATTTAATAAAAGAAATTATTAATAAACTACGTGTTCATTACACTACCTCAATGGATGTAAATAATCACATATACTTACCTGAAGACTAATATACTTATTCAGATTTTTTAAATTATGCTATGAATACGACAAGGAATAGGATTTTGGTTAGAGTGGGGTACATAACATGCGTTGCAATAATAGATTGAAAGTTTAATTTTCAGTATATAACTTTTATTTTGTAAACTGTATGCACGTTTTTTTTTTATAATAATGTTTACTTAACACTTTTTTCATTGCAACATTTGAGAAGTTTACATTTTCGGAGCCACTAGCTCCCATCCGCCCGCTGGAGTAACTCAGCCATCGTACCTCTGTACTCCATTAGCATCATTGTATGCGGCGGCTGGTTTGTAGCCAATTGAACCATGAAACGGACAGACTCCATCAGCTCCTCCAATTCAATAGCTGAAATATTAGCTGTCCACTCATTCGGCACACGGACGTTAAATTGTGGTAGACTGTCCATTTCTGAAAAATAATCAACAGACAGATTTACACCAATTTTCTAAGCTGCGTTAAACCACCTCTAGTCTTTCATGAAAATTTTAAAAGATTCATGTGTCATACAAGAAAAGACACAGGTACATCAACGTACATTATAATTCATGACAACTTGAAACAAAATTCTATTGATTTTATCAACTTTTTGGTATTAATCACAGTATGTCACACTCACCTATGTTTTTTCACTTGAAACACACAAAAAATTTTTCACTGAGGTTGATGACAGGTTGACTGATGGTTGGTGCTCGTTTGAATAGCAGAGTAAGACTGACGTGCTGGTACATGGATTAGGCTCTTCATATATACCCCTCATGTTTAGGGTTAAAATCGTAAATAAGATAGCATGAGAGCCACGTGCAGTTTCGCGAACGATTCCGGTCCTGCTCACAAGAGTCGTAGATGTAACTAAATACCGTAGCGCAAAACTTTCGAACGTTCTCACACACTTATCGATGTAACTAATACGATAGCAAATAGGCACTGGAAACTTCCATGGTAGTTGAATCATGAACCAAGTGCCACGAATATTCTAGAATATCTCTTGAAAAAATTTTCAACGAAATGTAGATGACAAACTTATCATTTGTAAAAAAGAGTTATTCGGAGGAAACAAATTCTATCGTTTGCTTCCGTTATCACTTTACTTGCTATAAGTCTTGGTTTTGAAAAATTGGATGAAAAAAGGTTTCTCGCGCAAACGAAATACATATAGGTATCACATTACAAGATTCTTAGAATTCATCGGTGAAGCTGGCCTATAAAATGACCACCCTGCAATGTGAGCCCATCATTCAAGTTTACACTTTCATAGCATACAATTGTTATTAGTGAAAAAATGGACGCAGCTAAATGTCTTAAACTTATTAGCATTATGCAAAATGCTTATGGAATTTTGAGAAAAGAAATCATCAACTACCGAAGTACAAAAATGGATAAGATTCGGGACTCAGAATATCAGACTTTTGAATAAAATCTTGCGAAAATCCGCTTCAACGGTCGGGGAAAAAACGAGAATTTTGACCACAATTGGAATCCTAAAGTCGTTAAGAGCGCGGTTTGAGCAATGTCGAAAAAGAGGGGAAGGTGTAAGGAAATTGCGGAGAAGTGACAGGGTAAAGTGGGAAGATCTGGAGTCAGCTTTCGATGGAAGAATAAGAACGGGAGTCATAGCGAATCTGCAACACAAAGATCTGGAACATTTTCTGGATGACTCAAAAAAACTAATTATCTCCAGATTGAAGAATATTCTCCGCAAAAAAGGCAACTTGAAAGTCAATGTAGTTTTGTCCTGTAAATTCAATACTCTGAAAAGCGGTGAAATTATCGAAGAGATGAAGTTTTTCAATACCAAAAACGAAGCTATTCTACCAGCGACGAACATGGATGAATGGTTCGACGAAAATGTCAGGGAGAAATTATTAGTCAAGATAGAAGACTTCCAGGAAAAAGATTCGGGATGGTCTTTGTCTGAAATTATAAATCTGACTGTGAATATCAACAAATATGTACCACTGCGAGGAGGCATATCTACTTACACACCGTTACCCAAGTATATACAAGATAAGAAGGCGGTGGTGAATATTATGAACGACGATTCCTACTGTTTTCTCTGGTCAGTCACAGCAGCTCTGTTCCCAGCAGGTAAAAATGCTGGTAGAACGACTTCTTACCCACATTTTAGCTCAGTGCTGAGGTATGAAGGTTTGAATTTTCCCATGAGTCTTGATAAAATTTCAAAATTTGAAAAATTGAACGGTTTGTCGATTAATGTTTACGGTATAGGCGACCACGAAATAGTACCCGTTTATTTAAGTCGAGAAAAATCAGACAAGTCTACCATACATCTCCTCATGTTAGAATCTAATGTCGAGTCAAACGGATCTGATGACGCTAACAATACAATATATCATTTTACATGGATCAAAAATTTATCTCGACTATTAAGCTCACAAATCTCAAAGCATGATCATCGTAGCTGGTTGTGTGATAGATGTTTGAGTCATTTTCAGTCCGAAAATTGTTTAGTCAAACACAAGCTTGATTGCGCGAATTTAAATAAATGCAAAGTAATATTACCGGACGAAAAGGATAAAATCTTGAAATTCAAAAACTTTAAATATAAAGAAAATGTTCCGTTTTGTATTTACGCCGATCTCGAATGTCTCTTGCAACCGGTTGACGATACATCTGAGAATAGAAGGGTATATGAAAAACATGTCCCGTACAGTATCGCTTACTATTTACATTGTACCTTCAACGATTCAGTTTCCAAATTTAGAGTCAACCGTGGAAAGGATTGTATAGAATGGTTTGTAAGCGAGTTGGAGAGTTTGGCTCATGCTTTAGAACCTTATTTCAAGTGTGTGATCCCGATGGAATCTTTGAGTCATGAACAAAAACAAGCGTTCGATTCAGCTAAGATTTGTCATATTTGTGAAAAACCGTTCGCACCTCAAGACGTGAAACATCGCGATCATTGCCACTTCACAGGCACGTATCGTGGTGCAGCGCATGAAGGTTGCAATTTAAATTACAAGGAATTCGCACATCATTCCGGTGGTCTTTCATAACTTATCGGGCTATGACTCACACTTTTTGATTAAAACATTAGCAACAGCTTTCGAAGGAGCCGTCACTCTCTTACCGGTTAACAAGGACAGATATATATCTTTTACAAAGAGTGTAAAGGGAACATCTATACATTTTAGGTTCATTGATTCGTTCCGGTTCATGCCGGGCAGTCTAGAAAA
Source organism: Macrophya alboannulata (assembly GCA_949628255.1). Classification (NCBI taxonomy): domain Eukaryota; kingdom Metazoa; phylum Arthropoda; class Insecta; order Hymenoptera; family Tenthredinidae; genus Macrophya; species Macrophya alboannulata. The sequence goes on along the minus strand of OX451212.1, from coordinate 11,183,316 downwards.
ATTAGCGTCTTATTTAGATTACGATCAGAAATTAATTACGCGTAAGTATTGTACGAGCGTCGAAGAATTTCAGTTATTGACGAGGAAAGGTGTATTTCCATACGAGTATGTAAACAGTTGGGAAAGCCTTGAAGAAGTACAGTTACCACCAAAAGAAAAATTTCATTCAAAATTAAACGATTCAGATATTTCGGAGGATGACTATTTGCACGCGTGTAACGTTTGGCAAACTTTCCAAATCAAAACTTTGGGTCAATATTCAGATTTGTATTTACAAACGGATGTGCTTCTTTTAGCGGATATTTTTCAAAATTTCAGGAATAATTTTCGGTCCACTTATAATTTAGATCCGTTACATTATTATACGGCGCCGGGTTTATCGTTCGACGTGATGCTCAAGTGCACGGGTGTTGAGCTTGAGCTTCTTATCGACGTTGATATGTTATTGTTTATAGAACGAGGAATTCGAGGCGGAGTTGCCCAATGCTCGAACAGATACGCTCAAGCTAATAACAGATATATGGGAGCGGCATTCGATCCGCGTCAGGAAGAATCGTACCTCATGTATTTTGACGTTAATAATTTATATGGTGCAGCTATTTCCGAGTCATTTCTTACCGTATAGTTCCTTCGAATGGGTGTCAAATTTCCAAGGTTTTGATGTTTTAGCAGTTTCAGATGAATCTCTTAAAGGTTACATACTTGAAGTAGATTTAGAATATCCGCGAGAACTTCAGGACTCTCACAAAGACTTACCATTGTGTCCAGAGCATTACATTCCACCTCTGTCGAGATGTAAGATATCTAAATTAACAACTACCCTTTTCTCAAAAAAGCGGTATGTCGTTCACTATAAAGTTTTGAAACAGTGTTTGAGTTTGGGTATGAAGTTAGAGAAAATCCATCGGGTATTAAAATTTAAACAAGCACCGTGGCTTCAGAAATATATAGATTTGAATACTGAATTGCAGAAAAAGTCTAGCAATGATTTCGAAAAAAATTTTTATAAACTCATGAATAACGCCGTTTTCGGAAAAACAATGGAAAACTTTAGAAAACATAGAGATGTACGGTTGATTACAAAGTGGGATGGGAGACACGGAGCAAGAGCGCTTATCGCTAAGCCAAACTTTCACAGCTGTACCGAATTCGGTGAAGATATGGTAATAATTGAATTAAGCCGGACGAAAATCAAATTCAACAAGCCTATATATGCAGGATTTTCTATTATGGATCTTGCTAAAACCTACATTTACAATTTCCATTATAATTATATCAAAAGTAGATTCGGAGACCGAGCAAAGCTTATGTATACTGACACTGATAGTCTTATATATCATTTTACCGTACCCGATATATACGAGCTAATGAAACGCGATTTGGATCAAGAGACGCGGTAGCGTCTCGCGTCAAGTACATTAAAAAAAAGCGCGACTCGCCCGAGTCTCTTTACCGTAGAGGCAGCTCTGAACGGAGTGGGGGGATAATGTTTCAATACATTACACCGAATTGGTAATATACCGGGGAATAACGTTTTATTTTCGTAATAAGGGTCGAAAGAACTTCCATTTGTGACCCAAATCTAGGCAATCGGTGCACCAACAGCTAAGAAATTAATAATTTCTGAAATCGGATGGGTCAGTTTCACGATAATAATTTTTCGTCTCCTCCGTCATAATTTTTCTCCGTCGGCAGAACGCAATAATCAACATAGAAAGTCCATTATCGAGATGAAAATACATGGATAAAATTATAGTGGGAGCTGTCGCTCTTGACTATAATTACAAGTTGCATATGTTTTATGGTGTAACGAAAAATACTCCTACTGCGCACGCGCGTGCACATAACCGAAATAGTTATACGCATTCTTGAATGACAGCTGACTGCTTGGATAGATGAGAAAAATATTACGAGTAGCTGAAAACCTTTGGGAACCAACAAATGATTTCTTATTACGCTTGCTGGAAAATATGGAGAAAGTGCGGAGTAAAAAATTGTCATTTAATATTAGTCTCGATGTCCTCTGAAAGATATCCATTCAATCGTTCACGTTAGGTTGTCCAGATTTCGAGGTTATAAGAGTAGATGTCAGGTTGCTGAGGTTATCGAGATTGAGGTTATGAGAGATTTGCATAATGTCACGTCGATCGTGATTATCGAAGCTATTCATTCGTAGCATATTTTATACTTGTAAAATTTGGATATATATTAATAATTTTTGAAATTATTATACCTACGAAGCTGATGAAGAAATGTTTATGATTTATTTACGTTATGCGGTCCTAGGTAGATCATTAAAATTAGATGACATTTTTTCATAAATACTTTCTGAAATGTGGGAATATAATTGTACTAGAATTCTAACAATACCAACAGCTAATAAGATTCTAAATTCTCATTTCTATAAGCTCAATTATTACCGTCTTCATGAACGATTGATCAATATCAGTGATTGAATTGTCGTGGCCAGATACTAGATTAATATTGGTTGGCCACTAGCACTATAACCCTATTTGGATTATGTATGTACTTCTCACTACTCGGTATCTTTGGGTAAAAATTTGAAACCCATGCTGTACGATTCATTCTAATGAGCTCGCGTTCTTTTTCTGAGCTTAAAGTTCTGGTACCACCGAGCAATTTTTCAAGTTGTCTAAAAATAATGAGAAAAAAATGTTCGAGCACTTAAAAAGACTAAAGATGTAATTTTGCTATGTCATTGTGATCATTTTACTAGCTCAAGTTAATTTGATCAGCATTCGACCCTGCAGTGATGAAATTATAGTCCTCCGTAGCCTATCATTTTGTCTTCGAAAGGTTCGCTGCGGCAACTTGACAGTACTAATTCGAAATTATGTTGAAAAAAGCATCAATGTGACACAATCTGAAGAATAGTGTCCACTTTTCTGTATGATTATTCAACAACTGTAAATGACAGTATATTATGTGAAAAATTTTTTAAACTGGATTTTCCACAATTTTCTTTGTGGATGTTTTTTTAACATTCTTTCAACTTTATTCTGTCAGTTTGAAGCTCTGTCGACAACTCTTGGTAAGCAGTGATCCTTTCAAAGTCAGAATCATAAGCTACAAAGGTCTATAATTTTATCATCGGTGGCTCGAATGCTGATCAAGCTAGAATTACCAAAATAATCACAATTAGGTAGCCTCATTACATCTTCAACTCTTTAGGTGCTCAATTATTTTATTTTTTCAAATGTTTTCAGACAAATTCAAGAATTGCTTAGTAAGACCAGAACTTCGAGCTGAAGAAAACAAGAGTTCATTAGAATGAATGGAACAGCACTGGTTTCATGGTTTCATTCGAAAAAACACCCCCAGAAGTTTTATTCAAATCTATAACTTGGAGGTCTGATATTCTCCTTCTTAGTCTACCGAACACATAATTACGTTAATATGACTTTGAATTTATATCGAAAGTAAGTCTATGATATCTACAGTGAAAGTAATGCTAATAGGGGTCAAGGCTTCTTATTACAGTTCATCTTTCACTCATCGATAACAACACAGCCTCATCAGTGAAACTCTTTCAATAGAACTCATAACAGTTAGAGAAAATATGAGAAAAATAACATCTAACAGAAACAGCCAAGAAAATCAAAACGTCTACAAAAAGTAATAAAATCCCCCAAAAGCACCTCAGGTGCAGAAACCTTGCGCCTAGTACATTAAAACGTAAATATCAACAAAAATTCGTTACTAAAATATTCGACGAAGTAGCATCTGATCTACAAAAGTATTGAAATCAATAGACGTTACCAAGTCAATCAAATTTTCCCACATATATTATACTACAGATATTAAGAATTATCAGTCGACCAATAAGATTATTATTTATTATTGAGTAAGTATTGAGCAAATTTTTTTTTTGCTTCAAACGCTGTGATTATAGCCAATCGCGCAATACATTTGCAATGCTAATTTTGTTGTAGAAATTCGCGAACGAGGAAATGAACATAGACCGGTGGAAATAAATCTCTTGATGCAGTAATAGTTATACCGTTTAAGTAGTAAGCATTACACTTGTTATAGTTGCGGCTCGGGGACAGATTTATTGTATTATTGAATTCATCACAAGTGAAAATAAACATAGAAGAAACCGGTACAAAAAGTAGTGAAATCCCCCCAAAAGCACCTCAGGTGCAAAAACCTTGCGCCAAGCACATTAAAACGTTGTAACTATCAACAAAACTATCAACAAAACTTTGTTACCAGAATATTTGATGAAGTAGCATTTGATCTACAAAAGTACTGAAATCAATAGACATTGCCAAGTACAATTTATTTTTTCACAATTAATTCCTGATTGTGACCTAGTGCCCATTAGTGTTTGGTTGGTATTCACATATGAATATAAATGACATGCGTAACACCTTATGATATGTGACATATGTATTCATGAGAAAAGATTAATCCAAATTAAAATTGAGAAAAAAAAAAAAAAAAAAATTGAGGTAGTGGTACTTGGCGGGCATTTTTGCAGAAATTACAAGAAAATATAAATTGAACTATTTCAATATTCTTGTAATAATTGACCCATCAGCCCGCCAAGTACCACGTACTCCAAATTTTTTTTTTTTTTTTTCTCAATTTTAATTTGGATTAATCTTTTCTCATGAGTACATATGTCACATATCATAAGGTGTTACGCATGTCATTTATATTCATATGTGAATACCAACCAAACACTTATAGGCACTAGGTCACAATCAGGAATTAATTGTGAAAAAATAAATTGTACTTGGCAATGTCTATTGATTTCAGTACTTTTGTAGATCAAATGCTACTTCATCAAATATTCTGGTAACAAAGTTTTGTTGATAGTTTTGTTGATAGTTACAACGTTTTAATGTGCTTGGCGCATTTGAGTATTTTCGCTGCGTCTGTCGTTCGCGCCGAGCATCGACAATTCTGAACCATGCTCCCTTCATACTGATTCTGAAAAACCATGTACTGCTCCCTTCATACCGATTCTGAACCACGAAATGCGCCGCGCGACGATCCCGAAAACCAATCAGAACGGGTCTTAAGCGACGACAATAGACTTCGAGATTAATCGTGACCCACCGATCTTTTAAGAAGGGAAAACATCGGATAAAGGACTCATTAAAAAGACAAAAAGGTAAGGCATAATTTCGTTTTCATGGGACAGATATTTAATAATTATATATAATTATATATCAGACAAAAGAGCACTTTTTTGACAAAAAAAAAGAACGATTTTTAAATTATTTGATTTGTAATTTTTTTGTCGGAATTTATAAAATTTAGAGTTGGCGAATTATTTGATTTGTAATTTTTTTGTCGGAATTTATAAAATTTAGAGTTGCCGCACAAGAGGGTCGTGGCGAAGGAGAAGTCCCATCCATAAGGGTTACTTCGCGCAACAGAAACGAGAAAAACTGAACGAAAGGTAAAATAAAAATTATTATGACACGATGTTTGGCTCGACGCGTTTTGAAGGCGATGATCATTTAATGGTCCCTGATATCTAATGTTAATGTTGAATATTTGAATTGAAAAACAAAATTAAAAATACTGTAAATCCTAATTCGTGGTATGAATTTATATACAATTTTTTTCATTTTTCAGGTTGTGGACGGATCTACTTATTGATTAAAAAAAAAGAGTTAAAACGAGATTATATAAGATTACATGAGATTAACAATGAAGATTGTATAAGATTATATGAGATTACAAAAAAAAAGATTATGTAACATTATACGAGAGTCCAAAAGAGATTAAAAGAATATCGAAGATTAATAAAGAAATTATCTGAGATCGAACGTAGTGAATTTGATTGTATTTTTAATGTCACTATATTTATCATAATTATCTAAATTTGCATTTATTCCAGTCTTTATTATAAATTGAATTACCGAAATTAGGAATGGGTCGACGTAAAATTTATCGTACACCTGAGGAAGAGGAAGAATTTCACCGCGTTAGTTTGGCAAGAAATCTTGAAAATCAACGTCGATGCAGAGCACAAATAGCTGCAACATCTCACGTACCTTCGTTACAACGGCAGAATATCGCAATTCATACCACGCAGTTAATAATTGAGTTAACAACGGCGTCAACAATTGTTGGGTTTCACGGTAATGGCTATCGCGAACATTACATCGGTATGATGGACGTAAATTGCATTCATTGTGGTGCTAAGCATTTCGCAGCTGAAAGAGTTGATAAGAAAGTAAATTCTTTCAATGATTGCTGTAGTCATGGTGCAGTCAAACTTGAAGTACTACCTGATTTTCCACAAGAACTCCGTGAGCTGTTTGAAATGAAACATGCGAAATCAAGAGATTTTTACAATCGTATTCGCTGTTATAATAATTCGTTATCGTTCGCATCTTTCAATGCAAATTTAATCAATTTCAACGCAAGACGTCCAGGTCCCTAGTGTTTCAAGATACAGGGCCAGATTTATTATCAAGTTAATACCGCACTATATCCTGAAGTGGGAAAACCACCAAGTTATGGTCAATTATTTATAGTGGATGCCAATGAAGCCATTGAACATCGCTTCAATCGGAATTCTGATTTGGATATTGAGGTTGTAACGATTTTAGATCGTGTAATACGCCGGTATAACATATTTGCCCAGTCGTATAAGATGATGGGAGAGGAAGTTGCAAGTCAGCGTCAATTAGCGTTAGAGAATGTTGAACCCATGCCTGATATGCAAATGCTTTTTACTTTAAAGGCAGGATTAGATCGACGACGATACAATTTTCAGAGAACCAATGAAGTAGCTGCGATTTTCACAACAACGGCAGACGGTGAAATACCAGAATCTTTTGTTACTATTAGGAACAAAAATAACTCAACTTTACAGTGTGTCAGTACCATGGATCCTAATGTTGAACCGTGGATCTATCCATTATTATATCCGCATGGTACTCGTGGCTGGCATCGTGATTTAATGCGTATAAACAGCACGAGACGTGTATCTAGAAATGCTTACGTCAAGTATCGTATTGCTATAAGAGATGACTTCAATCCTTTTTTAATGGGTCGTAGATTATTCCAACAATGGATTGTAGATAACTATGTTAAAATCGAAAAAGACCGAATTCAATACTGCAGGACACATCAGAATGATTTACGTGCTGAGACTTATCAAGGACTTATTGATTATCTTCAAGGTGTGACAAACAATACGAATAGTCGTATAGGTAAGATGATTATATTACCATCAACATTCATTGGATCGCCCCGTAACATGTTACAGAACTATCAAGATGCTATGGCGATTGTTCGTAAGTATGGTAAACCCGATCTATTTATAACTATGACATGTAACCCTGAATGGCCAGAAATAACAGAAAATTTACTTCCAGGGCAGCAAGCAGCTGACAGACCAGACTTGTGTGCACGAGTTTTCAATATAAAGAAAGATTATTCAATCCATTTGATTGTAAAACAGAAATGTTTTGGCGAAGTTGCAGCGTATGTTTATGTGATAGAATTTCAAAAACGTAGTTTGCCACATGTTCATATGCTTGTGACCTTAAAACAAAACTACAAGATAACTTTACCTGAAATCGCTGATCGCTACATTTCTGCAGAAATACCTGATCCCGTGGAAAACAAAACATTACACGATACTGTCATGCGTCACATGATACATGGGCCATGCGGTGATTCGTGTACCGTGGAAGGGAAATGTTCGAAACACTATCCCAAATCTCACCGAGCACTGACAACGATGGATGCTGATGGATATCCGCATTACAGACGCAGAGATACAGGTGCCTATTTTGAGCGGCCAGGTGAATATATGGTGGATAATCGATATGTTGTACCATATTCGCCAATGTTATTACGTACGTTAAATAGTCATATAAATGTAGAAATAGTTTCGAGTATTAAAGCAGTGAAATATTTGTATAAATACATATATAAAGGTCACGACGCTGCAAATGTTACTATAGTCGAAACTTCGTCGGAAGATAACATTATTGATCACGATGAAATGAAAGATCATATTGAAGCACGTTATGTAGGACCAGTGGAGGCCTGTTGGCGTATTTTGAGTAAACCTTTGCATGAAAAAAGTCATTCCATTGTTCGTTTACCTGTACACTTGCCTAATCAGCAAAATTTGACTATCGATGGTGGAGCGGATGAGCAGGAAATGATTGATGCATTACAACGAGTCACTATGCTGATTGACTACTTTGCGTTGAATGGCCGCGATGAACAAGCCAGGCAATACCTATACAGTGATATCCCAGCTCATTACACATTCAAAAAAAAGAAAATAGACGGCAGAACTATTTCTCGATGGGAAAAGCGAAAAGCTTGTTTTAACTGTATTGGGCGTATGTATTCTGTGAGTCCAGCACAACTAGAATTGTTCCATCTACGGTTATTGTTACTAACTATCAGAGGCGCTACAAGTTTTAATAGTTTAAGAACAGTTAATGGTGAATTACAACAAACATTTACAGCAGCATGCTTGCAATTAGGTCTTATTGAAGATGACGAAGAATGGAGGCGCGCAATGCATGAGGTTTGGATGATGCCACATCGACTTCGTAGATTATTTGTTCGGATTCTTATTCATTGTCTACCGGTTCATCCAGAACAATTGTGGGAAGAATTCAAAAGTCCAATGTCAGAAGATTATGCATATCATACAAATGTGTTACAAGGTCAAAATAAAGCATATGGACAAATATGCGCTATGCTTATCGCGGAAGGTAAAACTCTCGATGAATATCCAACTATGCCGCAAATGCAAGAAATTACTGAGGAGGATTATAGTAATGATGCAGTTCAACACGCTCAGGAAAATGGAACAAAGCAATATGAAATGCTTAATAAGCAACAAAAAGAGATAGTCGACACTATTTTAAATTACATTGACAATGTGAATATTGAGGAAAATTCATGTTTCTATGTTGATGGTCCTGGAGGATCAAGAAAGACTTTTATTGACAGTACTTTGTGGTATTTGCTGAAAGGCAGACGAAAAAATGTAAGCACAATGGCTTTTACCGGAATCGCAGCTACCTTACTACCAAATGGAAGGACAGTTCATAAAACATTGGGACTTCCAGTACCGTTGTTTACAGACTCAACTTCGAGTATTAAAGTAGGATCCAAAGAAGGTAAAATTCTTGAGATGACAGATGTTTTTATTTGGGACGAAGCTCCAATGACAGCACGATATGCTTTGGAAGTTATGGATTGCACGTTGCGTGATATTATGGATATTGATTTACCTTTTGGAGGAAAAATTGTTGTATTAGGTGGGGATTTTAGACAACTTCTTCCGATAAAAATACGAGGCACTCGGAGTGAAACTGTAAATCTTTCGATCAAATTCAGCTCGCTGTGGAGTACATTTAGAACGTTTTCTCTAACTCAGAATATACGAGCTTTATCAGAAGAAATAGAATTCGCAAAGTTCGTATTAGATGTAGGTGATGGAGTTCTCAATGATGCAGATGATAACGTAGAAATTCCTGAATACTGCATTATAAGCATAAATTCAGATATAGCAGATAACATATACGGCGATTTATTAAGAGGTAAAAAATATAAAGCAGCTGCGAAATGCGCAATACTCTCGGCAAGAAATGTTGATGTCGATGAAATCAACAAAAGAGTTGTTGAACTTCTGGATGTGAGCAGTGAACGCATATATACCAGTATAGACAGTGCAGAATGTAATGATAATGGGAACATTGGGGAGGCTTTATTACCAGAGTATTTAAATGCTCTTAATCCGACTTCTCTTCCACCATATGAGCTACGATTGCATAAATTTGGTGTTGTAATGCTTATAAGAAATCTAAGCATAAACGAAGGTCTTTGTAATGGCACAAGATTATTAATTCTAGAATTTACGAATAATCTACTTCGATGCGAAATTCTAACAGGTGATAAGGCAGGAGAAATTGTTTATTTGAACCGAATTACTCTGTACAGTGAAAATGATTATCCTTTCTCATTCAAGCGAAGACAATTTCCGGTTAAATTAGCTTTTGCAATGACCATTAATAAATCACAAGGACAGACATTCGATCGAATTGGGATTGATCTACGCCGCGATGTTTTTAATCATGGACAATTATATGTCGCTCTTTCAAGAGTTCGTTCGTGGAATTCATTGGAGATACATCTTGGCGATCAACGAGAAAACAGAATTGTAAAGAATTATGTATACAAGGAATTATATTAATAGCATTGCTATGAGCACTGTCGTATCTTATTTTTATTCGTCGTCTCGCACTATGTTTGCAAATTTTATTATGATAAATTAACCAAAACATAGTTTCTTCTTTTGGAATGTATGCATACTTATCATGTGGATATTCAATGTACTGAGATAATAAAAGGTTAATATAGTCTATTTAAAACATTTCTTACTTTTTTTTGTATTAATTTATTGGTATTTATTTATGCTAGATAGAGGGAATATATGTATAATAATAAAATGAGGTAATCACAGGAAACGGAATAACAAAAAGTTTCGAAATGGGAAATAGAGTCAGGCAGGGCTGTCTGATCAGAACAATCGTTTTCAACCTATGTTTAGGCGATATCGTTGAGATCTGTGAACGGAACAGTAATGGCGGAAAAGAACGTCAATGTACTGAAACATGCATGCAGATGACATAGCAAATATAGAAAATAAACCTCTATTTTTAAAATAATTCTTTATTTCGTTTTAGAAATTGGGTCTTCTACAATTTTTTTAATTACGATTGGAAATTTTTTTTATACAATTACAGACAGAATCATTAAAATGAACAAATAGAATATAACACAATTATAAACACATTGGAGAACAAACTGATGAGAAAAAGATGTACATGAATAAACAGCATTGACAGGTATTTGCCAATTAATCGGTCCTTGGTTTTTTTGCAGCGTTTTTGAATGTATCAATCGATTCGCTTTCCTCTTCTATAACATGTTTAGAAATGCTACGTCTACCTCGAATTAGCTCTTTGAACTCCATTTTTTGGTCATCAACGAGCGTAATATCGTCCATAGAGTTTACGGAAAAATATACCGGATCAGCTATAACAAATCATAAAAACGAATTAGTTATTTTACACAGTAATCTGCACACTGCACCGATTGAGTATTTATGTGTATACGAGTATTGAATTTTAATTAAAACTTACTATTTTCATCGATTCTACCATTCACGCAGATATGGCTTCCTTTGTCGAATAACGTGGGGTTGTTTATGAAGTTCAGAACTCGAATTTCTAATTTGAACGTTCCATCTGTAATTGAACCACATCCATACCCCGGTCCTTCGACATCGTACCTCACCTCTTCACCTCCTTCAGTGTAGTTTTGATGAATCCTTTGATTTCTGTATTTAAGAATCAATTTTAACTATATTAATATAACTTTTTGATGAAAAATAAACAATGATCTGTACAATACTTACGGCTATATTTTAAACTGTGTCCCACCTTTTCAATAGTTGTTTTTTGTGGCATCTCGGCACTAACAATTGTATGTTCGAAATTGCGTTTACCAAAAATATTAATAATGGTATTCGATTGGATGGTGAGCTCTTGGTTCACCGAGCCTCTATTATACTGTCCAATTTTTGACGATTTTGCAGAAGCACCGTCAATATGTACAATCTAAAAAAAATTTATTGCAATTTTTTTTTTATTTACTATATATTTTTATACCATTTGTCATGTATATGTTGAAATATTTATTTGTTTGATTATTAGACATAACTATTCAGAAATATTTATTCATATATTAATTGAAACTGATATTCTACTGTATAAAATTATAATCGTATCAAATCCTTACGAAATTGGGTCTTATTATCGATTCTGCCCTTTTCGCTTCATCGTCCCAGGCGGTAATTTGGATGCTATCAGAACCATTACTCAAAACAAATTTGAATACCGTCAGTGAATTGGATCGGACTTTTCTAGACGCCTCGATACTCTCGATGTATCCAACGATTTCGCTAAAATCGAAAAAATGAAGCCAATTACTAATAATCCATAAAATACAGTCAGTCGGTTAAAATTTAGAGTAAAAAATATCATTCCGTTTATGCGTGAATTTCATATAATATAATAATTTGTTATTGAGAGGAATGTTAGAAATCTATCATATAAAGGAATTTTGTTGAATTGAACTCACACGGTGCAGTCGAAACTAACTATTTCCGTGAGCATTTCTGAAGAAAATAACGGAACGTTGGTGGCGGCTCGCATGACATCGCGGTTATTCAAACCAAGATCATCTAAGATTGCATAAAATATAATAGATGAAGGGATATAATTATTTACTCAGATTCTAACAATTCAAGCAAACAATTTATTTGTACGTACTTGTCTTATTTCCGTCGAATGAATCCATTTTTGAAAACACGTCTGACTTTTAGAAAAATCACAGTTGTTATAAAAATATTGACGATATTGCTATGGGTAATGAAAACTTGAATAGTAAAATACTGAATGTCTTTTGTCATAGACTGAGTCCATAAAAATGTTATTCTTCTAGAAATAGCAACGCACCCTTTGAAAAAAAAAACGATTACATTTTTGGTTACCGACTGTCCGTGTTTCATAAAACTTTGAGGCGATGTGAAACCCCAATTAACCGTTTAACCAACACACAAAATCTTACATCTAAAATTTTTGAAAGGTGAGTTGAGAATTCTGAATTCGAAGAGTGTTGAACATACATGTATATACCTGACAAAATTTATATAAATATATGTACCATACATTTCGACAATCAATAGATATTGCAGAAACGTAATGAGTTTGATTTCCTGTGTGTTTGTCATTTCCATGTCATCCTGTATATATTAAATAAAGAAATACAATCACTTGATGAATATTATTATACACAATTTTTATTTTTGAATAAAAACGATACATTAAGATGTATTGTCTCAACCATTCTTATGACATTTTTTTCAAACAACCAATTAATAAAAAAATTAGATAATATTTTTAAATATAAAATTATGGCACCATTATTTTGAAAATTGAACAACTTAAAAAAATAACTCGAAACAACATTCAATTTGAATTCGAATTCAAGTCTCAGGGAACATTAAAAAAGAAAACGCAGAAAGAATCATCGAAGATTAATTAATAAATAAATATCTATTATCGGAAAGGAAGATGCGGATCTTTTGTTAGAAAAAAAAAAATGCATCTTGTAGACGTTCACAGTCTTTCAGAACGATTAACTTTAAGTGTCCTGAATCCTTGCAGTAGATTTTCAAATTTCATTTGTTCTGTGTCCACGAATTTCACGTCTGCCATTGAATTTATAATGAAAAAAGTCGGATTAGCTGCAACAAAAAAATTGATACAATTAATTTTATAGATATGGGGCATTTCAGGCCAACTTAAAAAGTGGCCGACCCTGATCTTCAACGAAAAAAAATTGGTTTGTTATTTTGGTTAATTATTTTTTAGATGATTTCATTAATGCTTAGGCAGAAATCAATCATACTTTGTTTATAGTTTTCTAAAAAATAAAACAAAAAAATTATTGGTGAATGACGAATCCGTTAAATAAATAATCAAAAAAAAAATTGCGGGATCGAATGGTAACTTCAGTAAGTGTTATTTATCGCGGTATGTTATATGCTTCTCTAACTGCAGTTGAACAAATTAAATGAATAATATTAACACAAAATTTACCGTGGTGCTTGAGATATCCGTAAGCAGCAATGTGGTCGCCCTTCTGGAAATCATGATTATCATCAAAATTTTGCACATGCACTTCAACTTTAAGACTTCCATTGGTTATAGAGCCACAACCGAAATCACCCAATGAACACACGATGGTACAAAATACGTTTGATATACGTAAAGTTGGTATAAAAAGAGTATAGGTAGAAATTATAAACGTTCCTGGATCTTCGTTGTATAAACTGGTGGATAATATACGGCGGCAGAAAACGTTCAGACTACGTTTCGAAGAATCTATCTGTTTATTATACGTTTAAAATGAGCATCTTCATGTGGTAAAAATTGACGTTTCAACATCCGTATATTCCAAGGGTGAAAAAAGATTGAATAATCGTATATGTCACAGTTGTAATAACCTAAATTCCCCTACCGTTTGCATTCGGCTATCGTTGCCGCTTTATAAACTTTTTTGAACAACGTAAATAATAGTAAAAGCAACTACGCATATTTATAGTTGATAAGACGTATTACGTCTACCTGAAGAGTAGGAATTTTGAATACTAGTGTTGAAAAGTTCAATAAACTACGTCTTATAAATCGGTGGGTGATATACGGTAGCGGTAAACGTTGTTATGACGTTTTGAGTATTACTTCATTTTATCATGCGTTTAATAATTAGCCGGTTGATTTCGTATAAATTAGAACTGCATCATTGGTGTATATTGACGGTATAAAAGCGTTAAATAATCGTATATGCAGCAGTTGTATGAACTTACATCCTTCTACTGTTTGCATTCGGCCCTGGTTGTGGCTTTATAAACTTTTGTGAACAATGTAAAAAAGTAGTTAGTGTAACGATTATATGAATAGTTGATGAGGTGTAGTTACCTATAGGACATACGGTTCTCATCGGATCTTATGGTGCTCGGTTCTAAACGTTTTTATCATTCGTATAAGATACGATGATCATGTACACTAATGTTCAATGATGGGGTCCCAGTGGCTCACTATTTTTTCTGGACCAAAACTAAAACGAGTTTTCACTCTGGCAAATTTCATGTGCCAACGCTGGAAGAAACAGTAGCCAACAAACAATTGGGTTCAATTGTTTGTCGGCTGCTGCTTCGTTGGGCATAGGCACATGAAATTCGCGAGAGTGAAAACTCGTTTTAGTTTTGGTCCAGAAAAAATAGTGAGCCACTGGGACCCCATCATTGAACATTACTGTACATAGTTAATATATCTAAATTTTTTATACATTGAAGTAGATAAATAGTTTAATATATTTAAACCGTGATGTGACGGCCTTCTTCTGTCAGTCTCTCGGCGAATCACTCTCAATCTCGCTTTAAACCCTTCAGCACTCTTGCTACGAGATTTTTTCTCACGCTCACTTTCAAACTGAATTATTTTTGAAATTTCAAATGGAATGACCACCTAATTTTTTTTCTATCTGTTCAACATTTAATGTTTTTTTGAAGTTGATGATAAAATTTCCTTTTTTTTTCACAAAATTTTTACTCAAATATTTCTTCCAGCACTATGAGAGTTTTTCCCACTACCAAAGTAAAGTAAGACGTAAAATTTTTAGATTCGGACTTTTTCGGCTACGGTTTGGCTCGATTCGAATACTTCCGTATAATATGTGTTTACAGCAGTGTATATATGGAATTATAACCTCGATGTCATCATTACGTGTAATATTATTACTAAATTTACTGTGCACATGCGCAGAAGTTGTGAGAATTTCTCTCATTACGAGAGTAATCTATATAAATTGTCGAACGACAATGTTGAAGAGGCCCGAGGGCTGCCGTAAGAAGTTTCACTTCAAAAATTACATGATTTTCTAAGCGATAGTTTGGCGTAGTGGTTAGGGCGTCCGATTAGTAATGCGAACGGCAGCGAGCGTCTCCGGTTCAAACCCCTCGGTTAGGAAACAAAAAATCTGCGGCGGTTTTAGGTTCTTAAGGCAGTAATATTAAATGCGTTCCTACCTACACTATGCACGGTAAATGCTAAATGCGGACATGATTCCGAAAAGGACTTATCGAATTCCAATTTTTATTTGGAACCTATATCTTATATTTTTATCAGGGTATTCTACGCGAATTAAAACGATGTATCTCAAACGTATGGATACAACGAATAATATAGGAGCATGAACATTCGTCGAAAAAACCTTTCGACGGTAGGTATAAAAATGGTTTAACAAACGTAAAAAATAACGTTTATGTGGCGGACATTCGGAAGAGAGTTGTCCGTGATTCATAAGCGTTTCATATACTAATGGTTTATACTTTTCCTCAACGTTTATAAAACTATCATGTGCTTATTGGGCAGTACCTCTTCCATTTTGCCGTTTGAGAAAATAGAAATTACTCTTGATGTATCCCTCGAGACCTATCAGAGTTCAAATAACATTACATTCACATTTTTTAATGGTAAAGTGATAGTTAATAAAATTACAGGGCGGATGTACCGGATTTCACCATTTTGTTATAAGAGGCAAAACCCTAAATGTAATTGATTTTTATAAACATCCAGTGAATCATTTTGTAGAATCATATGAAAATTATCATAGTATCAGAATAAAATTTTGGGAAATGCATCATAAGAAAAATATCTAGAACCAATACAGTGGTTGAAACTGATTCATGCATTTTGCCATTTTTCTACCTTCACATTTTTTAATACATCAGGTTATACGAATACTTTGGTAGTACATATACTGAAGGTACATTTATTATTCTTTTAAAGTGATATATAATAAAACGGTAATTAATGCCAATTGGAAATGGTTGTCATTTTCGCAAATAGTAAATTCAAGCGACATCCATATTTTAATCAGGCATGTGCAAAGATTTTTTAAATGATGTAATGTCAATCGTATATGAAAACACAGATAAATTGTCTGATTCTATGATTAACTACAATAAAACAATGTGTATTCATTGATTCGAATAGTTCAGAGTTATTTGTATAAACAAATAATTTAATATTCAGCTAAGAAAATTTATAATACTTACGACAATATTTTGTAGTATTATCAATCTTCTCGAGCGTAATTATAGGTGCCATTCCAGATATTTCGTCGTTCAGTTGGATATTTCGTTCTCCCAGTACATTTATTTCCGTATACGACTCAATAATAAGTTCTGTGTTAGTAGTCCCATCATTGAATGCCTGGTTTGTACAGATTTTAGCGAATGCCGAATCCAAATGTACGATCTATTAATTGTAATTAAATTTTATTTTTTTTATAATCACTTATATGAATTTTTAGAAAAAAGTTGACATTACATTCACAAAGTTCAACTTTACGGGATTCTCAGCAAACTCAAACACTTTTCTAACAACAATTGTAAATCTTACCGAATTGAGTTTAATTGCGGATTCAATGCGCGAGATCTCTGCGTTCCAAGCAATGACCTGGATCCGTTGTCGATCCCCATTATTTAAAACAAATTTAAAAACCCGCAGTTCGTTTTGGCGAACGTTTCTTGATGGGACTATATAGTCGACATATCCAATAATCTCTCTGAAATTTTAATGATTGATATAAACTCAAAACAAAATTTCAAACTCACAACTAAAAAATAAATTTGAAAAGCGTGAAATAATTAGTAAAAAAACAAATATTAGAATATTGATTATAAGAATTTATGAATGATTTTCTCCATTGTCGGAAGACGCACTTCTCACGATCACACAAGATCCTTTCACATTAGTGACGCGTATCCCAACAGTAGTGGAAATTTTTTTTTGCATAAATTGCTCATTCAGTGTGGTATGTACAAAATGTTATCAATATCGAGCTTTAAGATTTTTTATTCTTATCAAAGGGAGTTAGAATTGAGAATATAATGCTTCGTGTTCTTTGGATAAAAAAAAAATGAATATGAATAAAGTAAAAATAATATTTACACAGTCTTATCATATGGCTTTATGTCCATCAATTCTTTTGATGTAGTAAACATTGCATCGATATCTGTTTCTGCAGTATTACTTTCAGTATGACCCCCACTGTATCCAGCAACTGCAATTTAAAAAAAAAACATTAATTACTTAAGGCGATCAAGTTACCAAAATAGTTTAAAAAATAGTATTTCTATCATTTTTATGCTATAATATTTAGTTTTAGAGGCTTTAAGTTTAGAGCCTATCAAAAATGTTTGTATGTATAATGTTTATTTAATGATTCCCCTTGGGGTTACATTTCCTGTTTGCATTACACTTTTCTTATACTACTTACACTACTTATTCTATTTATCCTACGTCCCTATTCTATTCTCGCTCTCCTCTCTTACACCTTTTTGCTTCCCCGTTCTCCTCTCTCGCTCCTCATTCTCGCTCACTCTCTTTCACCTTCCGTTTCCTGCTCGTCCCTCTCATTCTTCTCTCTCTCCTCTCTCCTGCGCTCAATCTCTCTCATCCACGCCTCTCCTTCTCCCTCCTCTCCTAGTACCTGTCCCACCTTCTCCTGCCAACTTTCTTTTTTATCTTCCCCCCTTATGCACCCATCCCATACGTGCTGCCATGTCTCCTCTTCCCATTCACATATCCTGCACTTCTTTTTCTCCTCTTTTTCCCAGTACTTCGATTCTTTTACCTCTCCCCCTAGTCTGAATCTCGCTACTCTTGCCCACCTACTTTCACCCCACCCCTTTTCCAAGTACGCTGGTACTCCGTCGTGCTTTATGAGCTTGTACCACTTATTGTATCTGGAGTTTCTTATTTTTTCCCATCTTTCTTCTTTCTGCTTCTCACTATCCTTTCTTTCAATTTCCTCGTATTCCATCTCCCGTCTCTCTCCCTCTTCCTCTTGTCCTTCCTGCTCTTCTGCCCACTCCTCCTTGAATTTTTTTCTGTCTCTCTCCCAACTCGCTAGTGTTGGTACTCTTTTCGTTTCCCTTCTTTTCACTTCCTCCCAACAGCTTCTCGCCAGCTCGCTTCCTCTGCCTTCCTCCAGCCTCCTTTCAAAATTCCATGCTCTTTTCGCTGCCCTTGTTCTCAGTTTCATTCTCATAAACTCTTCCCTCACCATGTACCCTGGCGTTCTCCAATCTACCCCCAGTACCCATCTGATGTATCTTTCTTGCAACGCCTCAACGTTCTTCCATTCTCTCCATCCCCATACTTCCGCTGCGTATTCCACCACTGTCCATACCAGTCTGTCGAACATCCACATTCTTCTTTTCCAGTCCTTTCCGAATCTTCTTTTCCCTATCCCCCAGACCTGCTTCATTACGACCCCTGCTTTTCTTACTCTGTCTTTGACGTGCGCCTCTTGCCCCCCGTTTTTTGTTATCGTATACCCTAGGTATTTAAATTCCTTCACTTCTTCTATCGCCTCCCCTTTCCATTTCCATTCTACTTTCTTGCTTCTTCCTCCTCCCTTTCTACATCTCATTATCTTTGTTTTCTTCGCGTTCAGCGTTAGCCTCTTCTCATCCAGATATCTCTCCAGTCTTCTTATCATTGCTTTCATCCCCTCCTCCTCCTCCGCCATTACCGCCACATCATCTGCGTATGCAAGCGTATACACCCTTTTCCCTCCCAGCTTTACTCCTCCTATGTCTCCAGTCCTACTCAGCTCTTCTTCCATGTCCGCGGTTAGAATGTTGAAGAGAAACGAGCTTAGCGGGCATCCTTGTCTTACCCCCATCTCTGTCCAGAACTCCTCCCCCGCTTCCCCCCCTATCTTTACCCTATTCTTTGTTTCTCTGTACACCTCTTTCACTCTCTCTGCTAGCTCCTCTCTCACTCCTCTCTTTCTCATAGCTTCCCATAGTACCTCCCTATTCACCGAGTCAAAGGCCGCTTTTAGGTCTATAAACATTACTATTATTCCTCCCTTCCCGCTGTTTATTCTTCGGTTTATTAGATGGTTTAGCACATAAATATTATCCACTGTTCCCATTCCTTTCCTGAACCCGGTTTGGTTTTGTGGTATCATCTCCTTTCTTTCCATTTCCTCTTCCATCCTCCCTGCTAATACTGTCGCGTATATCTTGTACAATGTTGGCATAAGCGTGACCCCTCTGTACTCCTCCACTCTCTTTCCTTCCCCACTCTTGATTATCGGTACTATCCAGCCCTCCTTCCATACTTCGGGCCACCCCTCTCCTTCCCACACTCTGTTGCACGTTCTCTGTACCCACTCTTCCGCTTCCTCTCCTCCGTACCTCCATACCTCGTTTACTATTTCGTCTCCTCCTGGTGCTTTTCCGTCCTTCAGCTTGGCTATCGCCTTTCTTATTTCTTCCTTCTTGATCTCATTTTCTTCGTCTTCTTCCCTCCCTTCTTTGGTGCCTCCTGCTACTACTTTTCTGTCCACTCCTCCCAGTAGTCTCATGAAGTGCTCTTTCCACTCGTTCTCTCCGATTGTTTCGTCTATTTTCCTTCTTCTTCTTCTTTCTCTGTTCAGCACCTCCCATACTTTGCTTTCCGTTGTAGCCTCTTGTGCCTCTCTGATGAACCTTTCATTTTCCTCCTGCTTCTTTTTTTCGCACAATTTGTTGTATTCTCTTTTTTCCTCTTTGTACCTTTCTTTTCCTATCTCCTTTCTTCTCCACTCCCTCAGCGTCCTCCTCACTTTCGACTTTTGTCTCTTCGTTTCCTCGTCCCACCAGCCCCTTTTTTTCCTTTCCTCTCCTTCCTCTCTCCCCGCTTCCTCTTCTATTACTCTTCTTATTTCTTCTGTTCTAATTTCTATTTCCTCGTCTATCCCTCTACTATCGTCACCCCCCCATCTTACTCCTCTCCTGAATCTTTCTCTGCCTTCTCTCGACCAGTTCCCTCTCACCGTTTTTTTTCCTCTCTTCTCTTCCTTCCTCTCCCATCTCTCCGTCGCCACTTCTATTATTAACGGGTGATGGTCCGAGTCTATTTTGTCTCCCACCTTCATTCTTTTTATTTTTTCTTTTGCCTCGCTTCCTCCTATCACGTAATCTATTACTGTCTCCCCTCTTGCCCCTACATATGTTATTTCTCCCTCTTCGTCCCCTACCGTGTTTCCGTTCCATATTGCCCATCCTATTTCCTCTATCGCTTCTATCATCTTTTTCCCTTCCGCGTTTATTATCTTGTCTTTCGAGCTCCTCCCCTTCTCTTCTTTTCCTGCACCCTTGTATTCCCCCCCCTTTTTCCCCGGTCCTTGCATTAAAGTCCCCTCCTACTATTACTTTTCTTCCTCTCCCTTCCTTGCTCTCGTACTCCTTGACCTTTATCATTTTTTCTTCTATATCTCCTCTCACGTACAGCCCTATCACTGACCATTTTTCTCTATCTGGTTTTACTGTCCCTATCATCCATCCTTCCTCTTGTTCTTTCCTTTCTCCCCTTTCTACCTCTGCTATTTCTTCTTTTATTCCCATTACCATCCCCCCCATCGCCCTTCCCTTCTTGTGCTCCTTCTTCGCGTGTTGCGTTTTCCATACGTAGCCTTTCGGCAACTTATTTTTTATTTTCTCCCACCCTTTCTCCTCAACCCATGTTTCGCTCAGTACCATTACATCCCATTCTTTTAGCCCTCTCCAAAACTCTTCATCTTTTCTTGCCAGCCCAGCTACGTTCCAGAATGCTATTTTAACTCCCTTCCTGTTTTTTTCTTGCTCTTCTCTTGCTTGTCTCCCTATTTGGACCGAAAATCCCTTTCCGTTCCCTCCTTGCCTTCCTCTAGCTTTTCTTTTTCCTCGTTCCAGTTCCAGCACTTCCCTTCTATCCATATCTTTTTGTATCCCACTCTTGCTCTTCCTCCTCTTCCCCTTATTTCTTTCATTCTTCTGATGAGGTTCCTCTGTATCTCTCGCTCTTTCCACGTCAGGTCATCGTCTATGAACACCTCTGTTCCTCCTAGCATTCTCTTTCTCATCATTACCTCTCTTTTCGCTTCGTAGTCCTCCATTTGAACTAGCAGCCCCTCTCTTTCTCCGCCTAGTCTTTGCACTCTCGCCTCTTTTATTCTTATCGTCGTTTTTAGCTTCTCTCTCAGGAACTTTTCTGCGACTGTCTCAAAAATGTTTGTACTTTAAAGGAAAAAAGTTGTTTCTAGTTAAATTAGAGTATTTCATTCACAAGCATATATTCAATTGCCTTTAATTCTTGATTATTAAAATATCGCGTTACTAATGCCATAAGGTCATAAGCGACACTATACGACCTTCTGCAGAAGAACCATGGTTCTATCAAATAGAAAAGGTCGTATATTTTGTTTTTTAATAGGATTTGTCATGAAATCAATGAAAAAACAAATATCTATTTAAATTTAATAAAAAAAAATTCTTTGGCGGATACGACCCTCTGGATTTGGTTTAACGAAAAAATAAAGAAAAATAAAGTCAGGAGGTCGTATCCGCCAAGAGAAAATAAAAAAATCGTGACTTTCAATGGAAATACGCGTTTTAAAAAAATTTTAAATACGATTAATATGAAAAAAAATGTGGATACAACCTTCTGACTTTAATTTCAACGATTTTTACATGAAAATAAAGCCAGAGGGTCGTATGTGTTCGGCACATTCGACCTTCTGCTTTTAATTTTCCAATGTTCAAATATAAAGTGATTCACACGTAATTGTAGATTCTAAAGCGAATACAGAAAAAAAAAAATTATACGACCGTCCGGCACTAAAATTGTATTTTTTGAGTTTGCGACATTATGGCATTAATAACGCGATATATTATCAAAGATGATCATATCAACGAAACGCATTTCAAAATGCATTATATGAAAAATAATGTGGCAAAAAATTTTGTATCGCTTATATGACTCAAATTCTTTTTAAAAAATAAAAGTTAAATTTTAGTGAACTTTTACTAGATTATGTTAGGAAATATTTATACAAAATATATCTATGTGCAAATTTTTTTATCTTATTAAGATCCTCTAAGATTGCGCAAAATATAATAGATAAAGGAATATAATTATTACCTCAGATTCTAACAATTCAAGCAAACAATTTATTTGTACTTACCTATCTTATTTCCGTCGAATGAATTCATTTCTTACTGCGTATAAAGATAGTTCTACTCCGTAACACGTCTGACTTGTCGAAAAATCACAGTTTGTTATAAAAATCTTGACTATGTTGATATTGGTAACGAAAATCTGAATAATAAAATACTGAATGTCTTTTGTTAGCAAATTTATGCTGCTATAACGAACTGCTGATGTTTGCAAAGAAAGATATAAAAATTAAAGATTTGTGAAGACACAGTTACACAGACACAGATTTTTATCATTTTGTATATTATTGAAAGTACTTTCTGAAAAGATGTTAGAGTATGTCAAATTCATAAACTGAGTCCATAAGAATTTTGAGATGAATAAAAAATTTTTGGATTCAGACGTTAGCCGAAGGTGCGTGCCATCGATATAATATGTAGTACATACATACATGCATGGGTACGCTAGAAGTGAAATGAAAATAGGGGGAAATCGGGTACTGTGTTGTCTAAGATAATCAGGTAAAACCGGATAATAATGAACCGGGTAAGTTGAGGTGTACTCGGGTAAATTCAGATATACTTGGGTAATATCGGGTACCCGAATAACCATCAATCAACTCGCGTTTTTTTTTAGCTTTGTGGTGAATTTTTATTACACACAAGTCAGCTAAGATGCAAACGCGCGCGTAGCGCGCGCGTGAGCTAGTATCAATAAATAGAGTAGTAGTGTTTAGATTGAAAATCGAGCACACATATGGAGGCTTATTGAACCTGTTACATCGACAATTACCCGTTGCATTGAATTCAGCTTGCCATGCATTATAATAGGTACGTCAAGGGGTCAGTCACTGTAGGAGATGAATACATCGGTAACAATTACAGAGATTACAAAAAATTACGAAAGATTACAAAGATTACGAAAGATTACAAGCGGTCACAAGGAATACAGAAAGATTGCAAAGATTACAGAAAGATTAAAAAGATTACTGCAAGATTACAAAGATTACAGCAAGATTACAAAAGATTACAAGGATTACAAAAGATTACGAAGATTACAAGGATTACAGAAAAATTGAAAAGGTTACAGAAATATTACAAAAGATTACAAGAGATGACAACGATTACAGCAGGATTGCAAGAGATTGCAAAAATTACAAAAGATTACAAAAATTACAAAAGATTACAAGTGATCACAAATACCTTGTACACCAGATTACAACAGTGATCAACCCCTCGTAATTTTATAACTTGGGAACGAATGAATTAAAAATTATAAATCATACATATTTTTATAGAGAATTTGACGCTCTACAAAAAAGGTCTCTTATAGATGGCGTAAGTGATTCATTCCATAATACCGCGAAAATTACAAATATTGTATTCGCTTATTTTAATCATAAATAAAATATTTCAACGACAAATATTTAATAATATAATAATTTATTTGATAATATTAATAAAAAGCCTTGATAATATTAATAATAATAATATGAAAATTAAACTTTGACGTTGAATAACTTTTAAACCAATAGACTAATGGAAAAATTATAAGAGACCTTTTTTGTAGAGCGTTAAATTCTCTATAAAAATATGTATGATTTACAATTTTTAATTCATTCGTTCCCAAGTTATAAAATTATAAACAACAAAAGTAATTTTTCCTATGTTATTTCCATATCAAACTTAGATTGGAGTGCGCACTATCTTAGAGTTAATATTGAGAGCTCAAATTTTCAGGGAATTTTTTTTTATTAATTTAGAAGCATTTGAGCCCCTGGGAGCAAAGAAATTTGAAAATAACCTTATAAGGGACCACCCTATTGTACATACTTTAAATGGACGGATTCCAGTATGAGATTAGACATAGAAAACGTTGATATTCAATTTTTTTTCATTTTGTATATGTATATTGTATACTTATAGTATATGTAGAGTTCATTGTCATGACATGATATTTTTCCTTGCGAACCCTATATTCTATCAGAATCAGCTGTGTCACACATTTCAGTGTATTAGTGGTGATGTAATAATTATACAATGTTATTTCAAATTTGGTAATTTCGGATGTGTCAGATAACAGTAATATCAAATTAGTATGACTGTATAATACCAATGATAATCTGATTTATTTGCGCAGAAATGTTTAATGCGGTGCCAGAGATGCAGGAACCGGGCCAAAATACGGATGAAGAAATTGGTTATTAATATTTTGTTTTGAATTTTTCGAATGCAACTGCTTGGCATGACTTGAAAATTCAGTTCCTATTTTTATCGCAGAATTTTATTGTAATGTTCTTTTTCAAACAGTCGAAGCATTCGACGTTCAACCGGTCGTTGATCCTATAATTCTGGATCATGTTCAACAAGAACAAGAGAGGACGCTACCAGCAACTACCGTTGAGCATACAACCGGAGAAGCAGGTGTGTACTTACATGTATTATAAGTATTTGCGAAAAAAAAGGAGGCGGCAGATCAAATCACAGATTGGTGAGCGGCAAGTTCGACCGTATGGTAGAAAACGGCGGATGAAGAAAAAGGATGAACAAGGTAACATTACATATTGATAAAGATGCATAATAGATTTACTATCGTTTCTCGCATGGCTTTAGAATGAACGGTTAAGACGTTGAAAAGTATAAATTAATTTAGAAAATGACTACATGAATTTACTTCAATATTGAGAATGGCGAAGTAATTAATTTTTGCAAACTTGAAATATAAAAAAAAAAATGTACTTCTTGATACTCTCAACATTCAGTGAATCATCAGAGGAATGGTTTATACATCCCTCAAAGATCAAGTTTGAGTGTCTCTATAAGTGGTTGTTAGCTATGGGCTTGTTGACAAGCTTTCTTCGAGCATATCCATGACGTATACGGAATTATAGATTATAGATTTATTTATTTTCGACATTCAGACAAACAATGCATTTTTATGAAATGTCATACTTCTTTGTAATATGTGCGGTAATATATATTGAACATGAGCATGGATTTTATATTTTCACTTAGACTTTATTAGCTTTTTCAAATGTAAATTTCAAATAGTTCCGATATAACATAGTAAATCTGTTCTGCATCTTTCGTAATGTTACTATAGTGTATGTTATAAAATATTATTTCACAATGTATTCCTCAATTTATTTGAAAATGCTTCTGAATGGTGGCATGATTTAGATTTCTACCAAGTAACTTCATTGTTCGCATAAATCTTGCGAAATCTTGTACACGAGTATTTGTCGCCAGTTCTTCTAATTATTATTATTATTGTGTCAATATTTTTTATCGTAGGACATACGTACGATGAGTGATTGTTGATAACGGTGAGAAGTCCTAATCGCTAAACTTGGTTCGTGTGCTGTCGTATGCTTGCATCATGTGCAGCCGAGAGCACGCGTCCGTCTTAAATTCGTAAAGTGGAATTGTGTGCTTTTGCCCGCGTTTTTCGGAGCGTGGAAGCGGACGGCAGTGTTCTGACTATGGCTCGCGATAGTCCAAATGAAATGTTCACTTTTGTTGTTTCTCTGATTATATTCAGTATAAAAGTAAGATTTTTTCCTCTAATGCGAAACAATGAAGTTATGTTGTATTGTTTTTAATTTATAATACGTCGTCTATACATCATAACATACGCTGATAATTTTTTATTCTATATTTTTAGGCGCAAAATGTGTCATCTGCTTGGCGAACGATATATCGCACGTGTTCATCCCGTGTGGACATAACTGTTCTTGCGAAACCTGCGCTACAACTCTCGGTCTGGCCCCGAATATAAGATGCCCTAAATGCCGGGCAGATGTAACCCAAATTGTCAGAGTGTACACAGAATGAAGATTCAATAAAACAAATTTGTGTTAAAAAATTATGTGTGTAAATTGTTTTTATGTTTTTCGTATCTTATAGTCAAGAATTTTCTTTCTGATTTCCCGCAGCAAATAATAGAAGAATTCATGTATAGATATGAGGAAATATACTGCACGATGCTCACCATAATACAGGCCCATGAATTTTTACTTTTCAATAGTTGCTGTATATCGCATCTAATTAGGTATCTGATGAGGAGCATGCTCATTATAAAAGTTACTTTTTCATCCTTCTGTCACATCAAAATTCTATAGAATCATGACCAACAAACTATGAAGAAAAATTAAATCAAAATACTATTTATTATTTTCAAACTACCAAGATCGATAGATTGGATAAATTGATATTTTCAGAACTTGCAAACATATCAACAGCAGAGTTGATTAGGGTTGACACTTTTCGTAGGTTATTCCTCACACTTACCGTTGGGTATTCAACATGGTATATGCAGCTATGTCTTAAGAATAGGTTAAAGGTTGAAATCTCAAAATAGTCGAGAGAATGTAAGTAAGTAATGATGAAAATACCATATTCTTTCGACTTTTATTTTCAATTTCCTCATACTAGAGCATCAAGAAGCTGGTCTCCTAAATTTTCGGATTTTTAGACTTTCGGTATTTTGGGCTTTCGGAGTTTTGGACTTTCGGAGATTTAGACTTTTGGAGTTTTGGACTTTCGGAGTTTTGAGCTGTCTACATTTCGATCTTTCTGAAATTTGATTTTCTAGACTTGAATGTTTCTGAAAATTCAAAGTCGTCTGAAATACATTCGGAATTTCGACCGTTCGAAGCCTTTACAATTCGGAATTTCAATCCCACCCCGAATTTTTCACAGAACAACTAATGTCATTTTCAGATTTCAATGAAGATTCCATCCCTGTAATCTTCTACCAATGAATTATTTCAAAAGTAATATAGATGTGATATGAATTCAGAAATTTTGATGAAATGTTACCGATGCTATACGTGACGATTAACACACACGATGTATGTCATAACTACTGTCACTCTTCACTCCTTTTCGTCAGGAACAACTTTTATACCCATCCTATTCGACGCCTCAGTATAACAGTGTGATATCTCAAATTGTGGTAGAAAACCATGCTATCTCAAAAATATAATGTGGTAAGGTCCTTTGTGAAAGTCCTTTGTGAAAGGTATGGACATACGATGTTTTGTACAAAGAAAATTGAGATAGCATGTTTTTCCACCACATTCTGTGATATCATGGTTTTCTACCTCAATATGAGATATCGTACTTTTATACCGGGGCGTCGAATTATCTCGACTGCTACACTTCATCTATGATGGTTGATGAATAATGAAATGTTGCCCAATTATATCGATGTTACTACGGCCCTCTAATTTTACGTCGATTAATTTTAGAATATTTCATACCGAATGGAATACATTTTCCACTCATCATGAGAAGCCAATTGGCTCGTCCGTTGTCATGTTTAGTTCCATAACTGACAACACCGCGCAGATCAAAAGTTCCAGCGGTATCAGTTCGCGGCGCACATGTGCTGTGACTGTTCAGTGTTGACTTGAGTGTTTCGCGAGTGTACGTGTCTCCGTGTGTTTCGCGAGTGTACGTGTCTCCGTGTGTTTCGCGAGTTTGAGTGTGTGTGTTTATTCGTGTTCTAATTTTTATTATTTTATTTTTTTAGCATATCTAGCTATAAGTGCATGCCTAGGTTAAGTGTATATATATAATCTGTGATTATACCTACATAATCGTTATGGCCAATGGCCATTACAAAAGAAAACGCGTTCCGCGAAAAGAACGTTATCGTAGTAGGTAAGTACGATTCTTTATACAAATACAAGGATTCGATATCTCATTTCCCACATCGTATATGAATTAATTAGATGTCTCCTGCGGAACTCTATGCTGCAACAAAGGTCGAACGTTTCACACAATGTATACGCCTGAATCATAATTACTCAGTTGTCGTATAGTATTACCTTTTTCGATTGTCAAATAACCAATGAGGTGATGTCATAATCACAATAATACATAGGACCTTAAATAAATAGGCTCATTGCCGACCAGGGATCCGCAGGATAAAAATACTCAATTCTTATATTGTCTGAACTCGCTTTAATATACGGTATATCCATTAGAGCCTGGAACTAACTTTCTGTTTGAACTCGACTTTATAATCACGAATTTATTAATCCCTGAAAAAATAGTCGTTGTTTTTAAAGCAATTGTTCATTATTTGATAAATTCGTTTCTCTTTGTGAAAAAATCACGCATAATTCGAGCAATGATCAATTCTCCGATAATGAATAACTGATAATTCGTAAAAGTACTGCAATTTATTTATTCTTCAGTCAAGTATTATTCTATAGATCTGTCTGCCAATTGCCTTCCGGCATGACGGTATTACCATTAACCGCGCCAAGTATAATTTGTCGATAAGTTTCACAAAATAGTATTTGATGAGAATTTCCATTCTGACAGTAGAAATCCCTGTGAAGCCGTGTGCATTCTACATAATTCCACTGATGGAAATACTAATTGACCCGCGGTTTGTTTTAGGGCGAAGAAGGGCAACGTTCCACTTCGCGCAGAAGATGGCCGTGCTACCGCCGCAGTCGTGGATGATCGTTCCACAATGGTAAGTGACGACAATGTACTTGTCGCCGAAAACGGTCCAATGGACCAGGGTGTCAGTGACACAACTATCGAAGGTCCAACGGACCAGGGTGTCAGTGACACGACTATCGAAGGTCCAACGGACCAGGGTGTCAGTGACACAACTATCGAAGGTCCAATGGACCAAGGTGTCAGTGACACCAGTATCGAAGGTCGACGTATCGTCGACATTATGTACTTTCTGCAGCAATTGCATGAAAAATTCGACAATCACAACATTAAAGGCGTCTTCCGTAACTTCACCAAGCTAACCAAGATCGAGGTTGGGCGTTCCGTAACTGGAACTTACTAGATCGCGGTGAGATTTCGGAACGTGGTCACGGGTAACCGCGGTTAAAATTTGCTCACCCCGTCAACCGCAGGAAAAGTGCGGTTGCACGGTGCGGTTAACTTTCGGAACTTGCCCTAAAGTCGTGGTTATCTAGTAATTTTAATTTTTCGTAAACATTACTGTTTTTCGCGGGGTTTTCGTCATCGCTTTCGCATTTGTGACTAATTGAACTAGGTTTGGAGGTTACGTTGATTGTTCAAAAAAGACTGCAAACGGCGCGAGAATCACGGTTGTGGTCAGGCGTTCCGCAACTTTTGCAACCACGGCATAACTGCCTAGACACCGTAACGTAACCATAACCGCACCAACCGTAACCAAGATTAAGTTACGGAAGACGCCTTAAGTTGGGTTGCCCTTTCAGTGGACTGAAATTGGTTAAGTCGTTCAATCGAGGTTTGCGAACGCAACTGCATTTCGTGTGTCGAATGTGCGATTACACGTTCAAATTTGGACGGATCCTGATCACCAAAATATACTTGGGATCAATGGAAGTGCCGTTTGCGGTACAATTACATCGGGTACTGGGCACAGTACACTGCAAGAACTGCTTGCCGCTATGTCAATCCCTTGTATGACAGCTCCAACGTACCTGAGATATCGGGACAAAATTTTTGATAACTTCCACGAAGTTGCCGAAGCCGAAAGATTAAAAGCTGCGGCAATGGAAACAGAAATTGCCATCGAGAAGGGGCATGTTATCGACGATGTACCGTACATACAGGTCATTGCGGATGGCTGTTGGTCGAAACGCTCATACGGGGGTGGTAAACACGATGCGCTATCGGGTGCAGCCATGATCTTTGGTCACGAGACCAAGTTAGCTTTATATGTTGGCGTACGCAACAAGTATTGCGCGACCCACGCGAGAGCAGAGTTGCTGAACAAGGAACCGACCCCTCATGTGTGCCACAAAAATTGGGGTCGTGACCGTAGCTCCGACGCAATAGAAACCGACATTATTTTAGAAGGTTTCCGTACAAGCGTTGCGAGCAACGGTTTAATATACCGAAGGCTTGTGGCGGACGGTGATAGCAGCGTATATCAGGCTATACGCGGTGATAATCCGTACGCTGATTACGGAACTATTGTTGAAAGAGTAGAGTATAACAACCACTTGTTTCGCAACTTGTGCCGTAAGCTTAAAATCGCTTCTGACGTGAAGCTTAGAACTGCTCCTTTGAAAGGAACCCTTAGTATAACCCAACTTCGGGGCTATGTGTCAGCGAGCGGATTAGAAATCCGTAAAAGTGTTGAGAGAGCCAGGGATCTCCGTAACGCCGAGAATACTTCAGAGGCTGAAAAAGCAACTAGTAGTCCAGTTGACGTACCTGCTCATAGATACGATTTTGCCATATCAGTAAGTGTTAGCACTTTTCTTATAGTTTTCGACGTCCTGAATCCAATGGTGCAAGAATTTTCGCGCTGAGTCGTGAGAAAGGGGTTAAAAAAAATTGCTGAACATCGAAATTGCAATATTTCGATAACGACGAGGAAAGTGGAAAAGAGTTTCAGACAAGAGTTGTAGAGAGAAAAAAGCTGCGTAAAAAATAATTTGACTTTTTTTCTCTGAAATCGGTAGGTGAGTCAGTGGAATTATTTTAAGATTTTTGACAGCGTTGGACAGAAATGGAGGAGTGGGGCGACAGGCGAGCGCGGCGAAGGCATGGCGGGCCAGTGGTGCGGGTACCCAGGACCTTGCGCGCTGCTCTACTCTCCCAATACAATGTCGGCAGCGCGCAAGGCCCTGGGTACCCCTAACACTCGCCCGCCATGCCTTCTCCGCGCTCGCCTGTCGCCCCACTCCGCCATTTCTGTCTAACGCTATCAAAAATCTTAAAATAATTGCACTGGCTCACCTATCGATTTCAGAGAAAAAAAGTTGCTTTATTTTTTACGCGGCTTTTTTTTCTCTACAACTCTTGTCTGAAACTTTTTTACACTTTCCTCGTCGTTATCGAAGTATTGCAATTTCGATGTTCAAAAATTCTTCTTAACCCCTTCCCCACGACTGAGCGCAAAAATTCTTGCACCATTGGATTCAAGACGTCGAAAATTATAAGAAAAGTGCTAACACTTACTGATATGGCAAAATCGTATCTATGAGCAGGTACGTCAACTGGACTATAGACTCTGTAAAGATATTCTCATTATATTGGATCACGAGTTCGGTGATCACACGAATTGCCAAACACTACCGTTCGAGTGTACACCTGAGCCGAATGGTAAGAATGTGCTGGCGGAACTCCACAGGACGAGGCTTTATCCTCACGTTCAGGAGGCAGTGCGCTATCTGAGCTGTCACGCCAAAAGCTTATTGAGAAAAGTCAATAACAATATAGCAGAGGGTTGCAATTCCGTAGTGAATAAGTTGAATTCCGGTAAGAGAATCAACCATTGTATGAGAAACTCGTACGAAATGAGATGCTATGGGGCTGTTGTGCAGCACTCCACTCAGGCACTGTTATCTAAGTTGCACCTCCATAAGAACTACAAGGTTCCCGCTACTGTGATGAAAATGGAAAGGCACAGGCGTTACCAAAATCACCTAAACCGCGTGTATAAGTTGAAAAAGCGCAATCAGAGGCGTCCAAGGTTTCACGGCGTCGACAAAGACTATGGACCGTCGGCTAGAAAGCCGGATATTGATAAGGACATGTTCGGTGTTCTCGTTGAAAAACACATGGACAAATTAAAGTCCTACCAGAACAACCGTAGCGTAGATTGAGCGTGATACGATATCACAGAGCAATCCTGAGCTATGGCATCAGTTGCGTACTGAGATAATTACGGCATCGAAATTCGGGCCGATATGTCGTATGCGGCTGAGTTCTTCGTGCGCAAATATGGTTACGGGTATTCGATTTCCGAAGGTCATTGACACCGCCGCTACCCAGTTCGGGCTTGCAAACGAAAGTTACGCTTTACGAGACGTAGAGTTACAACTGGGAAAAAAAATCGTTCCCTGCGGTCTTTTTATCGATCGAGAGATCCCTTACTTAGGAGCGTCTCCAGACGGCCTAATAGACGACGATGGCATAGTCGAAATAAAATGTCCGTTTTCAGCCCAAAACGCTAATTTGGATCATGCTTTGCAAGAGAAACCGAACTTGCGAAATATTTTTGACAGGAAAGACAAGAATCTCTTGAACAAGAACCACATGTACCATTATCAGGTGCAAGGTCAGCTGCATGTAACCATGCGTGAGTATTGCATATTTGCACTGTGGACTTCAACGGATTTGAAACTCGTTAAGGTTCTTAGGGACGATGCGTTCTGGAATATAAAAATGCAACCCTTTCTGTGTAGATTCTACATGGAATGCTTGCTTCCAGAAATCGTAGATAGTCGTCGTCAGAGAAATATGCAGGTCCGTGATCCTGAATATATTCTCGAAGCCAGAGCAGAAGCTTTGCGGAAAAAAATGCGCGGCGCATTGCGCGCTCCGATAGTGGCGAAGACTGTATAGAGTCGGCACAGATCGTCTTGCAAACAGACGAGGAGAGAAAAGTTTTGTCGGTAAGTTCCAAGGACATGGGCAATTCCAGTTCAAAGAACGACAATAACGGTAACGCCGGTTGGGTAACAATCGAAATTGACGACGAAATCGAAGATTCTCATGAAACTGCCGATTTGTTAGAGATTGTGCGTCGAAATATTTCGATCAAAGAAGTCGAGGCAAATGTATTGTCGCTGAACAGTTTGTTAACGGATTCAAGCGTTGACTTGTTTCAAAATGTATTGCGAGAAAACAGCCGTTTCAATTGTAACCCTGCTAGCTATACAGCTTATTATACCTGCATCAAGCCATGTAGTCCTTTTCAAAGGGATGTCCAGATAATTGCATGTGGTAATGCATGCAGACATTGGTGCTGCCTTTATTACGATGGTTCCACACTGTACGTCTACGATAGTCTCTTACGCGGTGAATACGAGCGTTTGAGCAGAGAGGAAAGGCGTTATATTTCCAAACGATATCCTCATATCGATGTTGCGGATGTAGTTCTTCAACCCGTTACAAGACAGCCCGACTCGTTTAGTTGCGGTGTATACGCTGCGGCTTACGCAACGACAATTGCACTCGGTGACGACGTTGTTAGGAAAGCCTGTTTGCGAGATGCGAAAGCTATGAGAGAACACTTAATGATAATATTGAGATCTCATAGGTTAACATCATTTCCCTGTGAATGACTCTGAATGCTGCGACGATATGCGCAGCTCCATATAGTTATATGATCTATCGATATACATATACTTGCTCAGGTTGAGCGTCATAATCTAAGGAAACGAACTTACACAATGGTGTGAGTGGGTAAGAGTGGGTGGGTGTTTCCCTGGCACTTATAAAGTGCCGCCTGCAGCCCGCGGTTGCGAGCTTAGGATGAAATAAAATGAAATAATATAAAAAATCAACTAACGAAATTATGATTTTAACAAATATTAATTTTATTTATTATATATTAATAATATTATTATAAATACTAACCTAATTGATTATAAAATTTAAAATTATAAAAAGTGTGTGTGTGTGTGAGTGTGTGTGTGTGTGTTGTATTGTGATTATTATGATTATTATTATTATTGTTATTATTACTATTGTTATTATTATTACTGTTATTATTATTATTTGTGTTCTTATTATTATTGTTGCTGCTGCTGCT
Organism: Macrophya alboannulata; assembly: GCA_949628255.1. Lineage (NCBI taxonomy): Eukaryota > Metazoa > Arthropoda > Insecta > Hymenoptera > Tenthredinidae > Macrophya > Macrophya alboannulata. The sequence goes on along the minus strand of OX451212.1, from coordinate 11,149,162 downwards.
GCTGCTGCCGCCCCTGCTGCTGCTGCCCCTGCTGTTGTTGTTGTTGCGGCTGCTGCTGCTGCTGCCCCTGCTGCTGTTGCTGGTGCGGCTCCAGCCACTGCAGCTGCCGTTCGATCCGCTGCTTTCGAGAGGTCAAATCCCTCTTAGCAGCAGTCTGCTTCTCCCTCTCAGCACGGTCCTTCTCGAACTTAAGCTTGTTGCTAAGCTTAAGAACGAGAAGGCTGCTATTATAGAAGCAGATCTGCAGCTGGAGGATTTTGACCTCCTCGGATGTCATCCGGAGCTGCGGATCGGGCACTGGTAGTGGCTGGTAGTCGTCGGGCAGCGGTTGCGGTGCCGGTTTCAACGTAGGCAGCAGCAGCAGCGGTGGCGGCTGCCAAATGGGTTGCTGCTGCTGCTCCTGTTGCAGCGGTTGCAGTTGCTGCTGCTGTTGTTGCTGTAGCTGCTGCAGTTGCTGCTGCTGCTGCAGTTGCTGCTGCTGTTGCTGCAGTTGCTGCTGCTGCTGCTGCAGTTGCTGTTACTGCTGCTCCTGCTGCAGCGGTGGCAGCTGCTGCTGCTGTTGTTGCTGCTGCTGTCGTTGTGACGTCGGCCGTGGCGACCGACGCGGCAGCGGCAGATGCGGCCACTGCTCTCTGCTCTGTAATATAAATCATCGTTATCATCCAGCGAACGTGATCTACGGTTCTTACGTATTAGGAATTGCAATAATTTATAAAATGGTATCCACATTTATTGCTTCGGATTGTGGCTTTGTTACACATGCAGAAAAATGCATGTCAAGTCGGCAAAGAAATGACTTTGTATTCGGTGAAATATGTGTAAAAAACGTCAATATGCCATTTTTATTCTCGATTTTTTTTTTTTTTTTTACTTTTAATATCTCATAGACATTGAATTTCGTTGCGAAATGAGTGCGTAGTCAACTTTAAATATTATCTCTGGTTCTACTGGTAGTCGGAAAGATGCGTCAAGCACATTGTAACGCTTCTAGCATCAGCCTATATACAAAAATTTCTTAATTTGCAAAATAATAAAATTCAGATTGTCATCAGTAATATAAAGGTTCAACAGATTTTTCGTGTTAATATCGCTGAACATCTTATTGGATGTAGTATAATTAGCTGGCTTTGTTTTTTTTTTTTTTTTTTCGTGGATTCCGATTGAGTCTGTGAGGAAAAAAAGGTTCATGTATCGCGCTGCGTTCGCGAATTGAGCCGCGCCGAGGTGAGTTGAATCCGGTGCCACCAGGCATAACACACACGTCAAACATGAATCAACACATTATACAAAATGAAAATGATTTTCAATAAACTCAGTCGAAACTCGCCAATACTATAAACTGTCTGTTATACAGAAATTAATAAGTAATCGAGTAATTTTAACCAGAATTCAAAAAACCAACGATTAGAAGGGCAAGATCATTAGCCATTCCAATTGATAATAACAATCAATCGGACTTTTGAATTATACAACAATCAAAAAATCTTTGTTTATAAAATCTGCTTATTTTAGCCTCAAAATGTGCACTGAATCGTTTCGCTACGATAAACAGTACCGTGAATAGTAGTTCGTAAAGTTGACTGCGCGCCCATTTTTGAACGAATTTTATATCGAACTATAGAAAACAACAAACTCGAACACTAACGTACGTATCGACTCGTTTTAAAATCGAAGCACTCTATGTAAACTTTACATTGTCAAACACTCACACTTTTTAAACTGTTTTACACTAAAAATGATTTCGAACGCACATAAACTATTCAGTATAGCGATTTTTTCAATTTTTTTTCTTCAATTTTTGTAGCTGGTTCAAAATTTGCTATTTTTACGTCATAATTTTTTTCACCTGAATATATCTGAGAATTGGCTAATCGTATACATAGACAGAATCAAAGTGGCTGAAGTTGTTCGATTTTGTGTATGTATTTGTATGCGAAATTTTTTTCGGAATGGATGCAATGCTCTGACGATGAGTGAGTTTTTTATCTTTAAACACTACAAGTCCACTTCTGGCCAATGGACTTTTTTTGTGTGACTTGAATTATTTTTTTTTGAACTATAGAAAAACACGAAAATTGAGACGTACTTTCAAAGATGGCTGGATTTTTCGTAATAGTTGAATACAGAGGCTTGAATTCGGCAAAGTTTCACACACATATTCATTAGAGTGCCGCAAAAATAACAATATCGATGAGCATGTATGATTGGTGAACACAAGGCAGAATGGATCGAGCGATAAAAAAAAAAAAAAAGTGTAATGGCAATTTTCTGATGAATCCATGTTGATAATAACTGCTAATCAGGTTCGTTTATTGCTACACTACTGCGAAAGTTTAAGAAATTAAATAAATGTTGAATACAATCTTATAAAGTTTTGCATTGATTTTCGACTCAAAGAACGAATTGATCATAAAAATCATCAGATCAAAATGAACATAAATATTAGTCTGAATTCGAAATGGTACATCAGTATTACTTTTGGAGAGGTTATAAAGCTACAAATTTTTGATAATATTTAAACTGTATAATTTCGATACATTGTGCTATTCCTGCGAAAAATTGCTGCCGGGACACCGTAAAAAAGATAGAGACGGAGAGAAAAGCTAGTGGTGTCTCGATCGTACTTTACGGCACCGCTGAAGGTGCATCGACAAGCTGTTATGTGTAGCTGAATTGAAGATTTTTATTCCGCACCTTTTTTGTGTTGCCCAAAATCGCGCAATTGCGTTACTCATTAAATAGAAATATTTCGCGTAGTTAATCATTTAATACGAATATTTCAACGCGTTCAATATTTCTGCTTTTTCAAGTTATCGTAGGAACCATACACATTTTAGAACTATTTTTTAACACTACGATTTGGGATTCATTTGACGGATACATAGCGAAATTGACGATAAAAGTGGAAAATAAATACGTACCTCTGCTCTTTGGGCTGTGCCCCCATCCTCCTCACTGCTGCAGGAGGCACCTAGGCGTCTCATTGCTATGAAACCCATAAATAATCAAAAGATGTATCAATTTTTAGCGAGCAATTTACTTGTTGGACGGCTCGTTGAAACGAAGTAATGTGATTATTTCTTAGAAAACTATATTTTATGCGCTTCACAATATTCAATAAAATTATATGGTTTCATTTCAAGAATATACAGTTTAGAAGACACTTACCTCCACGTCCACGGCCTCGTCCCTCGCCACGTCCAGGCATGTCGGTTTTTTTTTTTGTTCTTTTGTTTTAGCTTCCGCTCTTGACGCCTCTAAGTCTTGCTGGTAAATGACGAGAACGTTGACAAACACTGAACGCTGGCCTGCTTTACATGTGTATGTGCATAGGCCGGTCGAGTTAGACCGATTTTAGACATCATATGCAAGTAATTCCAGGACGAAAAAAAAATATATATTGACGTGTAAGGGATGATCCACTGATCATGAATCCAAGTTAAGCGCAAAAAATTAGTTTGCAAAAGAGTGCAAAAAAAATTAAAAAAAAAAAAACCGTACAAAATAATGAATAATTTGCGCGCCGTTAGCTGTAACCGTGAACGCTGCGAGAACCGTGCCAGATAGACAAAAATTGTATATGAACAATCTTGTAGTGCATAAAATTTCCCACTAAAAAGTCAGCGAGAGCATATGTCTAAAGTCAATAGCATAGGTGTAGGAGGCACCTGAAAATCTGCCCGAGAATCGTTGCAGTATACTGAACTCAAATCAGTCAGAGGTGCGTTCCGGAACAAGAGCGTAGCTATAGGATTTTCTCCAGGGGAGAGCAAAAACGAGAAAACGTGATATAAGGTACTTATTGGAAAATTGTTTGATTGAAATCAATCTAAATCTTGTTTCAGGTCTAGTGTACGGAGGTTTTGGCTATGCCTTGACAAGACTTCTTTTCCAAAATTATTTGTCGCTTGACTAAATAAAAGGGGGGCCCGCACTATCGTGGCTACGCCCTTGTTCCGTACCTATGACAAATAAAATTGCGAAGTTCAAAGATTGTCCAAACTTAAAAAAACCGTGACCCAGGATTCTCGAAATCTCGAAATATCGCATGTAAATCGAAATCTCTGTTACGAGCAAACGACCTGCGTGCGTTTGCGTTTGCTTCCGTTAACGTTATTAGACAAGAACCGTCTGAGCGGCTAGACTGCTCTTGCCGGGGGTTGTTGCTTGTTCAAACCACAAAAGTGGACCTGCAGGTTCGAAGGAGAATTCGGTCTGTTTGAGGAAAGATGTAACCTTTGGGTTCACGCAGTATGAAGTTAATTTATTATGGAAGTATTGACAGGTTGACAACTAGAAAATATATAATGGCGTTAGATTCAATAAATTACATAACGAAGAAAATAATATAGTAGAAAATAATAAAAGAATATAATAGAAAATATATAACGACGTTAGGTTTAACAAATAGAAAATATACGATGAATAATGAACATAGGTATAGAGAACACGTAATGAAATTGTATAGGTGGGAGGAGGAATTTAGGTAGGGATGAGCCGGTGAAGCGGTGTACCTCGGATGATCGGGGGTCGACTTTTTAGAGACCTGCCACCAAGGAAGCCGAATCCTGAGTCGCCGTATAGCCCTAGCTGACGGGTGTCCTAGCGGTAATTCCTGACCTAGGCCGGTTCTTCAGTGTCGGAGTACTTCCAGTGACAAGGTGCAACGCGTCCCGTCCGGCATCTTCGAAGAGCACTTTGTCTTCGGCTTCACGATACTAGGCTCCTGGGTCAGGGGTGCGGCGGCTTTTATCCCCGACGGATGGTTATTGGCGGGGATGGTATTCGCTATTCAGCTTCTTGATGGCATGTTTCCCAATTGTCGACCGATATTAGGAAAACCATTCCGGGTCACCTACTTACCGGCTCATACCTGTATATTGAAAATGATGACAGTGCGAGCTGTCCGCCTCCGTCAGCGTGGTAGGTTGCGTAATCACGTCACGCTGCGGCTCGTTCGTAACATCTCGCATGTATTTTATTCGTTTGGTGATTGGCGGTTTGAATTTTTTACTTTCAGATATGTGATCGTGTCTTCTGTTTCGAATTAATCTGTCATTCTCAGTTTAGGGAATATCGATAACTTTTCGGTCGTGTATCTGTGACTGAGGGTTATACAGCATCACGTCTACGATTATTCTGTAGGTAATTAAATATTCTATTCTATATATAATATATATAATATTCGTGAGGAGTATTCAAGTATTGATGTATGCAGTAACATAATAAAATATGATTCAGAAAATATGATTTATATAATTATGTGTGTTGTTAACAAAACTTATATTAATACATGGTTCATTTCACCAAGGTGACGTTAGATTCCCACAATTCAGTAGAGGAAAGCAGTGCACGGTTAACGCCGCAGTATCAATATCCATGGCGATTTTGAATCCGGTTACATCATGGACGTCAAACACTATTGATGCGGTGGTAAATTATGGAAATCAATTGTATGTACATTGATAGCAGAGCTTAGCGTAGGGTTGTACACAAAAATGACGACCATGATTCTTACTTGTCGGTATCGGAGTTAATAGCGAGAGTATCTATCCTGTCTGTGGAATATTGTTTTACATTCGGTGCGGTAATTTTTGGGTACCTATTCGATGACAATAACGATATTGGTATGCCAAATTCGAAGGATGGATTACTAAAAACGTGTAATAATTAAGGATCAAAAAAGGATTATTTTTATTAATTAATAAATATTATTATTATTTACCAGTTATGATTCAATAAATAATAGCATCAACAACGTTATTTGTGTACTTGCCCCTTTTTACTAATAAAAACACATTTTTCACAGTTTAATACCAATAGAAAAAATAGAAAAATGATTTTCCCATGATGAGATAGCGATCAAAAGTTGCGGTTCTCAATGTACTTTTTAGTGAATTTATTTGAAAAAAATCGGAGGATACACTGGGCGAAAAAAAATTCTACTTGGAGGTTGTTGAAACGGAAGAGGATGAAAAATATTTTTTTTTGAGAAATACGTATGTTTTTTTTTGTCGAAAAGTAACTGAAAAAAATCGGCGTCACGAAAAAAAAAATGAAGAGGTGATGGCTGCTCGGTTGTATATAGCTGGAATGCCCCATATATAAGTAAACAATATCCTTACAAATTTCGTCCCATTTAGTGGCGCCATTATAAGAAAAACTGTATCGACCTATGTGTGCATATCTTTCATTTAGAGGAAAACTTTATCTGCCTATATCACCGTTATCGTGCACTTTAGGCAAAAAATTGTAACAACCTTTCTAGTAGGTAATTGAATTTTCTATCTTTTTGTTCAACAAATTTATTTGTGTCACTTACCGTTCATGACTTGTAATTTATTCATTCATTTGAGACAGATCAATCGTCAATTATAATACAGCTATAAAAGGATTACGAGGATAGAAGAATATACAAGACAAAGACTCTGAATCCCGGTTTTAGCGCGCGCGGAGCGCGCGAATGTAGTGACGCTAGTTTAAAAAATTCGACAAAATTCACAGTTTGTCTTTGCATCGTAGTGAAGATTGTCAAATTAGAAATCCAAATTCCGCCAAAAAAAAATTAGAATTTCGTCAGTGTTTCACTTGTGGTTTTTTTTTTTTTCGGTCCGTATTGCTTATGGTTTTTTCGTTCGTTGGTGAAATACAAAGAAATTAACGATTCTAGCAATTGTAGGTACGGGTGAAATCCACTGTGAGTTGACTAGATCTTCAGTCAATGAGTCTATAATAGTTATAATAAATGCGAATACGCTACGTGGTACGGTATTTCCCGCGCTTTAGACGAGAGCGTTCGTGAGTCGTGACAGGCGATGCCGGCTCTGGAAACACGTGCCGCGTTGTGGCGATTAGCTGTTTGTTTGTTCTTAGTGCAACGCAGGTAACATGATTACTTAAGAATTATGCGATCTTAAGTTTTCACGAAGTACAGATGTATAAGTTGACCTCGCTATTGCTATTCGTTTCGTTGAAATTATTTACGATCGTGATTGCAGCCGACTCCCGCCTAACCTCAAACAGCACAACGTGCTAGAACATGCAACGAAGCAGAGGATATACTCAATGCTTCTGATAAATCGCGGATTGTTACTTAGCATTGGACGGAATTTTGGGATATTTCCGATAATAACTTATCTCTATTCGAACAATAATTGCTCAACTTTTGGCAAAACTGTGGTTGCTTGACACGTCAATCAGTTAAGACAGGGATATCCACGGTGGGTTCGTATTATTGATTCATGAATCTACATACTTTTATACAACTAGAATAATTTCCACAAACGTGGAATACCGCTCTGCTTCAGGGCTAGGACTTGTCGCTTTGTTTGATCCGTGATCCATAGATTTTATTCAATTTCAGATAGATTTTGTTCAAATAATTTTTCACAAACATAGACTATCCTGCTTCAGGGCAAGGATGATTGATTTTCGACAGAAGTCTTTATTGTGGATTAATTTTACTGATCCATTGATTTTATTCATTTATAGGAATCGAATGAGAAATTGAATCTTCTGGAATATGTTCTGCTTCGGGGCCAGATCTTGTAGCTCTGCTTGTTTGTAACTCGACTAATTGTCGACAGGGATCCATAGATTTTATTACATTTTTCATATAATGTAACGGAATATTTTGCCACAAACGTGGATCGCAGCCCTGCTTTGGGGTGAGAACTTGCAACTTCGGCTTGCTTGCCAACTTGACCTTGTGGAAATGCGAACCTTTATTTTGGATTCGCTTTATTACATTATTAATTACTCTTCAATCTCTGTATCAATTTACGAATTCTGTAGCCTTGTCCTAGATGTAATAGCGGTGAGATAAGTTTCTCACTAGTGAACACCGCTCTGTCAAAGAGCGAGAGACGAAAGTTACTCGTCATTTCTATGTTTATTAATTCTGTATTTTATTAATTCTCTAGCCTTGTCTTAGATGTATTTAGCGGTGATATAAGTTTCTCACTAGTAAGCACCGCTCTGACAAAGAGCGAGAGACGAAAGTTACTCGTCATTTTTATGTTTATTAATTCTGTATTTTATTAATTCTCTAGCCTTGTCTTAGATGTAATTAGCGGTGAGATAAGTTTCTCACCAGTAAGCACCGCTCTGTCAAAGAGCGAGAGACGAAAGTTACTCGTCCGTTGTATGGGAAATCTATATTTCTCAATCTCTGTATTGATTTATGAATTCTATGGCCCTGTCCTAGATGTATTAGCGGTGACATAAGTTTTTCACTAGTAAGCACTGCTCTGTCAAAGAGCAACAAACGAAAGTTACTCGTCAGTTGTATGGAAAATCCGTAGTTTTCAATCTCTGTATTGATTTATTAATTCTATCGATTTGTCGTAGATAAAATAACAGTGAAAGAATTCTTCAGATGAAATCACAGTTTGGTTTATTATCTATTTGACATTCGTTGAATACTGAATTAACACACATTTATGTATGTACGTAAATACTTTCCGAGATAATCGGATCATGATTTTGTGCAATTGATTGCATACATTGCGATGCTGATGGGCATTGTCGTGAAAGACTCACGAATTTTCATAATGCGGCAAGCATCGGCTAATCAGATTTCTACTCCTGAAGTCGGTTAGCAGATGCGTGCTGCGCCACCTAGCGGTGTGCAGAGGTACCGCGGTACCGAACTTCGCGCCACCTAGCGGTGTGCGGAGGTACCTCGGTACGAAGCTCTGCATTACCGTGGAGATAGGGGCCCGCGCCGCCATTTTCTAGCGACTTTAAAAGCGCCTTAAGAGTTGACCGAGTTACGATCTTCTTCACGGGTTTTCCGAGATACGATCTTCTTCCGCCCAGGCGTCGATATGTATATACTGAGAGCGGGTAGGATTCAGGTTTCGATGATCGTATTATATACGTTTAGTCTAAACGTGTATGTAGCATATTTGTAGTGGTTTCCGAACGACGATGTGTAGGGGTGGTGTATGTAACACGTCTATAAGACGCAGTTGTACATTTATACGAATATACGTATAGCAATCCATGTTCGAGGTGAACGGAATCCCATAGTAATACGTTTTATATACGTGTGTTCGTATTTACTGAGAGCGTGTGGGATTCGGATTTCGATGGTCGTATTATATTCGTTTAGTCCGAACGTGTATATGGTATACTTGAAAGGGTTTTTGAACGACTATGTGTAAAGTTCGTGTTTTGAATACGTCTATAATACGCGGTTGTTTATCTGGATCAATGTATGTATGACGTAATACCGCGCAGAGACGTTGTATATACCTACAGTATAAATCCGTACATGTTTTAGCCGTATCCAATATACGTATATTATTGGTGTGTTTAATTATCGTATTTAAAAAATGGTTATATTTTATACCCATACCATATTTATACCCTTTTCACGTCTATCACACGTAGTTTCGACCATGATGTGTTTATTGGGAGGTAATGCATTTTAGAAATATTGAATAAAATTCTTTGTACCAATTTGGAATTTGAATGTACACTTTGATTGACTTTAATATGACTTCGTAGTTCCATAATTAAAAATTATAGCTGATAATTGTGCTCGCTTCGCTCGCTCTCTCGATTGGTGGAGCGTTGTTCCTCGCTCGCTTCGCTCGCTCGGTTGTCAGTGGTATGTCAAATATCAATATATTGTGAGGATCGGTGGGTTGGCCTTACCTATTCTAGTCTTTCGAGAGCCACAACCACCGACTGGTTAGTTCGCGTGAATGTGTGTGTGTGTGTGTCTATTTAGTGTGCAGTCCGAAAACGGACAGCACACTGAGAAGGAATGTCATCGCACTCTTAGCCGATGGTACTTCTTTATATTTGATAGAGAAGGTTTTTCAACTCAAATCTGAAATCATCAATACAAGTATCATTGGTCATAGAAGTACAATCTGTACAAACTAAATGTCTAGGTCTTCGAAAATTATTAAGGAAATGAACCTCAAACATTATTCAAAAATAGCCGCAATTCATTGATAAATAGGTCTGAATGCATCGACAAAAAAAAAGTGTATAGTATTTTGACGGAAACTCAAACTTGCACCCACCTAATGGGGAAACTATCTGCCAGAGTAAACAGGTGTTCGTTCAAAAATTATTCGTTCAACAATCTGAAACTCTGGTAAAATGTTCACAATGAAAGTACCTAAAAATGAGAATTTTCTCAGAATATATAGATATACCGTGTGTTTGTGAATTCACGCTACAGTATGTCCAGTTGCGGATCGTCGGACGGGTACAGTCGCCCACCGCGTGGGTAACCACGTTACGCAAATTTGTCGGCATGGTTCACCACTCGACCGCTAGATTCAAAAAGTACGGCAAAGCGTGCCATTGAAGTATTGAACTCCACAGCTTATGATCACGTGGATCAAACCTAGCGGTCGGGCGGTGAACTATGTCAAAAAATTCGCGTAACGTGGTTACCCACACTGTGGGTGACTGTACCTGTCCGACGATTGGCAACTGGACATACTGTAGCGTGAATGACCAAACACACGGTATAGTGTGACGTGAACTATCTACGGGGAGGAAAAGACCCTGGTCCAGCACAATTCGGCGCGGTATCGTGAGAAAATAGAATTTACGAGAAAACTTATGCTGGGCGCCAGACGCGATTGCGTCGATTAATTAACAAAATACGATACGATAAACTCACGATTGCGACGATCGACAACTCAGCTAACTCAGTTCCTTATAATACTTAAAGTAGAGGGGCAGGGTACACCATTAACAAATTATAATTTCCTTTAGTGTGCCTTGCGGTCGTATATTCTTTGAATTGAGAGACAATATATACGATAGAAGATATTTATAATAACACAGGCGATAGGAAATTATTTAACAAAGCGATAGATGATATAAAATATCAGGTAACACCAACCAAGTAATTTTTACAGTAAGTGAAAGCAGTACAATAAAGAAAATAAATACGATAACAAAATTAACAGAATGGTAAATTAACAAATTAACAAAATAGTATTGATAGCGATGGAGAGAAAGACCTTGTTACGATAGCAAGCTCAACTCAGATAATTAATTAAGCGAGACAGAATTTAAGAATAAGACGATACCAGCGAGGGCATGCGTTAGAGAGACTCGATATAAAACAAGTTATTAGACTCCAGACACAGGTACGAGGTATCACAGAGCGATACTTCGTACCCAAAAAGCAAAGTATATCATAACACAGCTAAACGCGGCGTAAGCCTTTTGTTTTCCTTTTCAGCAGGTCAGTAACAAACGAGACAGTGGCTACAGTATTTTTATGCGACGTAATTCAATTAATTTAGCGATATAAATGTTTTACTGAGCGATAGGGTGGTTCTAAACCATACGCAAGCAATAGTTACGATATTAAAGATATTAAACGATAGCAATACTGAATTGATAAACGATAGCAGTACAGAATTTACACAATTTACACTAAATATACCTGTAACGCGGCGCCCAAGCGACTCGCGGCTACTTCGCTGGGGATACTCCAGGAAAAGGAATTACGTACCCGAGAAAAAAAGATTAGATATAATCAGATATAATCAGATATCATCATATATGATCAGATCTCTTCTTATCTGATAATATCCAAGATTTTGATCCAATGATATATGAACATATATAATTATATCTGCTTATATATAACAATATATGAGTATATCTAATTGTATCTAAACAGATATAATCATTAACTCTAATGTCGGATCTGAGCTTATATGATTATACTCAACTATATATAGTAATACATGATCATATATCGCAATATATAATTCTATCTGATTGGATATAAGTATATGGGTCATTCCATGTCAATTCAACGACGTTGCGACGGTGACCCTCTTCGATTTTTTTGATTTTTTAATATGTTTGCATACATGTAAAAAGAAGTCTTCAGCTAAATTTTTAGCTCTTTATCTCCACCCACTCCGGAGTTACCGATTTTTGCTTAAAAACGTATATCTTTGACTATAATTATGATAATTCCACTCTATAGGAGTCATTTTTCTTCGTTTTCAACGCTCTTTCTGAAAAAAAAATTGAAAAACTAAAAAAAAAAATTTTTAATGCTTTTTCGGCTATTTTTAGTCAAAAAATTAGTTTTTCGTTCACTGGGACACTTTTGATTTTTTTCAAAAAAATTCACAAAATTCTACGTTAAAAAACAAAATTTTTGAGCCATAAACCGAGATGGGCTTCAACTAACTTCTAGTAAAAAAAATTAAAGAACAATTTTTTTTCCTGTAATTTTGATTTATTTTCCTCGTTTTTAATTCTTTTTACTAGAAGTTATATGAAACCCATCTTGGTTTATAGCTCGAAAATTTTGTTTTTTAACGTAGAATTTTGTAAATTTTTTTGAAAAAAATCAAAAGTGTCCCATTGAACGAAGAACTATTTTTTTGACCAAAAATGGCTGAAAAAGCATTAAAAATTTTTTTCTTCAGTTTTTCAATTTTTTTCAGAAAGAGCGTTGAAAAAGAAAAAAAATGACCCCTATAAATTGAGATTATCATGATTATAGTCAGATATACATTTTTTAAGCCAAAATCGATAACTCCGGAGTGGGTGGAGATAAAGAGCTAAAAATTTAGCTGAAGACTTCTTTTCACATGTATGCAAACATATTAAAAAATCAAAAAAATCGAAGAGGGTCACCGTCGCAACGTCGTTGAATTGACATGGAATGACCCATATATAGACGGACATGATCTTCTATATCCAAATAGATATTATAATATATGACTATATATTGTAATATATAATCATGTCTGGTCACATATACCCACACAGCACTGAAGATTTCCTGAAATATTTTGATGGAAACATTATTTGAAAGATGTTTCGAACTATTTCTGAAGTTTTTATTTGAACATTTCTAAAATATTTCACTGAAATTATTTTAATGAAAGATTTCTAAAAGGTTTCATGAATATGGTATACAATAGAACAATGGGGTATTTCTGAATATTGCAAACAAACATTTTATAAATATGTCGAAAATCTTTCAAAAATTGTTTCAAAAGCAACTTCCTGATATATTGCAAAATACAATATAAAAATATTTCCTGAATATCTGGGAGAATATTTCAAACCATATGTTGTTAAAATATACTCAGAAACACTTCTAATATGTGAAGAAAGGACACTTATTTTTAAGGATTGATATTGAATACCGTCAGTTCGAAAGATAATATGATTTCAATTTTTTCATCCAATAACGAAATTATCTAGCGAATAATTCCCCATGTAGCCCGTAATATTGTAGCCATTTTGCAGCAATATTGCAATGTTTCATTTTCAATACGTTGCACGTGTAATATTGCTGCAACCAGAATGGAACGTAGCTGTGCAACATTGTAAATGAAATATCCATGCAAGATTGCAACAACATTGTAAACTCCAAAATTATAACAATTCTACAGGTAGAAGAAGCAATAATAATTTTTTCATGAATCTTCTCAAAGAAGTAGAAATGTTTAGCTGTACAGAAATTGGAGAATTTTTTTTTCGCGGATTCTCGTAGTTAACCTAGAATCTTGTCGTCGCGATAAACATCATAAGCTATTCGTTATAGTTGTTCGCTAAATACCATATCTCGATATAAATGTGCAAAGATCAAGAATAATCGTTGATGTTATAACTTCAAAAAAATGTAACTAGTCTTATAGGAGATCATTGGAGCCATATGGAAACCGGAGATCACTCGATCAAGAACGTTAAGCAACTATCCTCAGGGCCAGTATTTGGATGGGTGACCGTTTTTAGACGATTTGATTTCATTGAGTTATATCTAACTATATATGGATGTATCTAATTATATGAGGTTGGATATAGATATACATAGCTATATCTAACTATCTTTAGGTGAAATTGATACATATATAGGTAGATATAACGATATATGACCATATACAGGGTGATTCAGTTTGACCGGGCCATTTTAGCTGGGTCGACTCCTCTCGAAATTCTAAGACTAAATTTCCTTTACCAAAAATTCGAGGGACTAATAATTTCCGCGCTACGGAAGACCTTAGTTGACCAATCACAGAGCCTACAGCTGCTCGAGTTAGTGCCGGGTCAAAAGTATAAAATAAGCAGTGCCCGTAGCTAATCGAATTTCATTAAAATGAAAATAAATTTTTGAAACATTACTAAAATGTTTCGTGCTTCGTGGTTTTCGTCCTCCAGGTCCACTGCTACGCAGTTGGTCGTCGTCCAGGTCCACCGCTTTGTAGTTTTGGTCCTCCAGGTCCACCGCTACATAGTTCTCATCGTCCCGGTCGTCCGCTTCGTGATTTTCGTCCTCCAGATCCACTGCTACGTAGTTTTCGTCGTCCAGGTCCTCCGCTTCGTGATTTTCGTCCTCCAGCTCCTCCGCTTCGTGATTTTCGTCCTCCAGGTCCTCCGCTTCCTGGTTTTCGTCCTCCAGATCCACCGCTGCGCAGTTCTCGTCGTCCAGGTCTATTGCTTTGTAGTTTTCGTCCTCCAAGTCCACCGCTACGTAGTTTTAGTCGTCCCGGTCGTCCGCTTCGTGATTTTCGTTCTCCAGGTCCACCTCTACGTAGTTTTCGTCGTCCAGGTCCTCCGCTACGTGGTTTTCGTTCGCTTGGTGGACGAAAATCACGAAGCGGACGACCGGGACGATGAGAAATACGTAGCGGTGGACCAGGAGGACGAAAACTACAAAGCAGTAAACCTGGACGACGAGAACTGCGCAGCGGTGGACCTGGAGGACGAAAACCAGGAAGCGGAGGACCTGGAGGACGAAAATCACGAAGCGGAGGACCTGGAGGACGAAAATCACGAAGCGGAGGTCCTGGACGACGAAAACTACGTAGCAGTGGACCTGGAGGACGAAAATGACGAAGCGGACGACCAGGACGATGAGAACTATGTAGCGGTGAAGCTCGAAGACCAAAACTACAAAGCGGTGGACCTGGACGACGAGAACTGCGTAGCAGTAGACCTGGCGGACGAAAACCGCGAAGCACGAAAAATTTTAGTAATGTTTCAAAAATTTATTTACATTTTAATGAAATTCGATTCGCTACGGGCACTGCTTATTTTATACTTTTGACCCGGCACTAACTCGAGCAGCTGTAGGCTCTGTGATTGGTCAACTAAGATCTTCCGTAGCTCGTAAATTATTAGTCCCTCGAATTTTTACTAAAGGAAATTTAGTTTTAGAATTTCGCGAGGAGTCCACCCAGCTAAAATGGCCCGGTCAAACTGAATCACCCTGTATACCAAGATATCAGTATATATATTTAGATCCATGTATATATGCTCGGATCATGCCGAAATACGGATCCAAATATATATAGACGATTGGATCCAATCATATATGATTATATCTAATCTTTTTTTCTCGTGTAGTACAAATTTCATGGACAAGATAAACTGAATAATAAAACTACAATAATAAGCGATAGCGATAGCCAGAAAAATAGAAAGCCAGAACATACGATAGAAAAGCCTGCGTAGCTAACTAGACGCGAGGCTGTTTAGCAAATTATAGACGATAGCCGAGCTTCTTAGCTCACAAAACCAAATTAACACAGAACTTTTGCTTGAACGACCTCGTGTCTTTACAGAAAGGATCAAGACCTTACCTTAATCGGCTTCTTTGCTGGTTAACGATAAACACTATATTTTTTTCGATACACTATTAAATTAATTAAACAAAACTCGATATAATGGAGCGATACTGATGCGAGATATAGATGCGATATGCGGTGAGGCAGCTGCTTCGGGAATCCAAGCGAGAGTAGACGGAGCAATTAGCGTAGCTCACTTATATAGCCTTTACCCTTTGCTCTGGTCATCCTTCCTAGCGAAAATAGGTCACGTGATGTATGAGGTGATTTCGTGCTTCATATCTCGATGATGATTGGTTGTCATATTTTGACAAATTCACCGCATGCTTGGTGGTGTGATGCGCAGGAGGTACCTGTTGTGCCTTGTCCGTGCGTCGTACCCCTCTTTCTACCGCCTTCCTTTAAAGTTTCCCTGACGCTGGATTAACACGTAATCTCGCTCGCCAGACTATTTTTCGATACTCCAAAGGCCTTACAGCATTGGTCGATCCTGTTGAGATAAGTCCAAATCCATGCTCGTAACGACACCTATTGTCAATAAGGAGCAGGAGATAGGTAGAGGGGATAGAGACAGGTTCGGTGACGCGAAGCGTCGAATAGACAGGTACACAACGAATGTCGTTATGTAATGATGGTGTATTGGGTTAATAAAAGTGTTCCTTGATAATAAAGATATTAATAATAAAGTCGACAGGAGTGCTTCATTATTCCTCTTACCAACATCCCGCATCTATGACTTCTAACATGGTAGCAGAGCGTGGTTGGAATTAAAAAGAGGTAAAAGATCAAAAATCAAAGTGATAACACGTGCGTGAAAGTGCGATTACTGTTGCGAAATAAAAGAGATAATAAAAATCAATAGTACACAAAAAATATACACAGAAGCAAATGCTTGATGGTAGTGACTAATGATTAATCAAAAAATTGCGGAAAAGTGGTTCGTAACCAAGGAGGATGCAAGCGGATAAAAAATTCGTAATCTAAACACGTGGTTGATATTGAATATGTGCACAAGGCCATTATCAGGTTAACACGTGATAAGTAAGAACAGATGAAGAAAATCGTAGTTAAAGAAGAAGAAAAAGTTCACACACGTGCATATTTTGGAAAAATACTGATAAGTGAAATACAAAGAATTTTTCGGTTGATGAAATTTGTTTATAGAAAAGATGAAAGTGAACAATTGAAAATGAACGACGATATGAAAATACCAGTGTTTGATGGAAAAGACTATAGTATCTGGAAAAAGAGAATCTTAATGTTTTTAAAGTTCAAAAGGTGTGACCAAGTTGCGATTAGAAGGCGAGGACAAGCGGACGTAGCAGCCACGTGGGAAGAAAATAACCTAAAAGCAATGAACTACATATATTGCGCCATATCAAATGAACAAATGGAGTTCGTCGGTGATGAGGAAACTGCCTTCGATATAATTGAGAAGTTTGATGAAATGTACTTAAGAAAATCAACAGCGCTGCAGATATGTGTACGAAACAGAATTGAAAGCATAAAGCTAAAGGACTTTGAAGATTCAAGTTTATTTTTTTCGGAATTTGAGAAGTTAACAAATGAACTAAAAAATGCTGGAGCAACTGTAAGTGATAAAGAAAAACTGAACTATATGCTACGTGCATTACCAGATTCACTGAGTTATGTTGGAGATTTGATAGATGCAGTTAAAGAATCAGATCAAACATGTGAATTTCTAAAGAACAAGATAAAATTGTGGGGAGATACGTGAGAAAAGTGAACATAATCAATGCCGCACGAAATCAAGTGCATTCAGAGTAGAAAAGCAATCCCGAGGTGGAAGAGGAGATACAGGTCGAGGAGGTGGATACCACAGTGACAATTACCAACGTGGTACCAACGTAAGAGGCCGAGGCGGTCGAGGATTCAGCAGACGTGGCCAAGGTGGTAACCGAACCAATGGACACCGAGGAAGAGGATATGGCTGGTCATATCGCAATGATGAGAGTCAACGTCGTGGTGCAGGTTACGGTAATCGCAGAAACGAAAATAATTCAAATCAAACTCAATCAGGTTCGTTTAATACTGAAGTAAAAATTGAGGTAGAAAACAGGTCTATGAATGTAGAGTCAGAAAGACATGATGAGGGTAAAATCAATTGGATTCTTGATAGTGGTTGCACAGACCATATAATTAATAACAAGTCATATTTCGCTGAATATATTGAATTGAAAAAACCTGTTGATGTGAAAGTGGCTGACGGCAGATATTTGAAAGCAACAGAGATAGGAAAAATTTACACGTATTTCATTGTGAAGGGTAAAAGAAAAGATATTGAAATTAAAAATGTTTATTTTGTACAAGATATGGATAGAAATCTATTAAGCTATGGCAGAATAACTTTGAACAATAAGATTTTTTCCGTTAGAGATACCTCTGAAATCTACAATGAAAAACATCAACTTATTGCAGTTGCAAAGAAAGAAAGTAATCTGTATAAGATGAGTAGTTTTGTGGATAACGTTGAAACTAATGTGTCAATTAAGAAAAGTCAAAAGGTAACGTTAAAAGAAAGATTTCATAGAATGCTAGGACATGTGAATTTCAAATATTTAGAGAAAATGTGTAAAGATAAATTGGTAGAAGGAATGCCAAAAGAATTAGAGTCAGAATACTCCAAATGTAGCACATGTATTGAAAACAAGATGCATAACTTATCATTTGAAAATAATAGAACCAAAGCGAAAGAAGTTCTGGAGATAGTACATACAGATATGAATGGCCCTCAGTCAACAGTAGGTTGTAATGGTGAAAAGTACTTTGTAACATTTATTGATGAGTATAGCAAAGCGGCGATAGTTTATACAATTAAATCAAAGGGGGAAGTATATGACTGTTTTGTCGACTATATAAACAGAGTAGAAAATATAACTGGTAAGAAAATTAAAAAACTGAGATGCGATGGAGGAAAAGAATATTTGAACAATAATATGTTTGGTATAGCTAGAGAAAAGGGTATCATTGTAGAGCCATGCCCCCCGTATGTGCACGAACTGAATGGCACAGCAGAACGCTATAATAGATCGGTTATGGATACGGCGAGATGTTTATTAGCAGAAGCTAAGGTCAATGTGAGATTTTGGCCAGAAATAGTTAGAACCGCAGTATATCTTAAGAATAGAACACTTGCTAATACTGAAGTAAACAAAACGCCTTATGAAATCTTGACAGGAGGAAAACCAAATATCAAAAATTTACGCATGTATGGGAGTAGGGTATATGTAAGAGTGCCAGAACAGAAGAGAAAATCTAAGTGGGATAGAAAAGCAGATTTAGGAATACTTTTGGGCTACGAAAATAATGGCTATAGAGTATTGATAAATAATAAAGTCATAGTGGCACGGCATGTCGATATAGTTGAGGAAGACGTTAAGGTGATAGGATTCGAAGAAAGTAGTGAAACAGATTTTGAAACAGATGTAAATGATAATGAAAATCCGAAAGAAAAAGAAATGCCTGAACAGGAAAGTTCGGAAAATGAGAAATCGGAGGAAGAGAATGTTGAAGATGAGGAAGGAAATGTGGTAAATGAGACGATAGCTCAGGATAAAATATATAGGCAAAATGATGATAGTGGAAAAGTAAGACAACAGATAGTTGAGTTGAGAAAATCAAATAGAAATAAGAAAAAGCCTGATAGATACGGCATCGACATTGCTCATTCATGTATATATGCGAATTATGTAAGTACAGTCAGTCCAATGAATTATAGAGAGGCAATAGAAAGTGCTGAATCAGAAAAATGGGTCCAGGCAATGGATAATGAAATGCATATTCTAATAAAAAATGATACTCTTGAGTCAGTCAAAAGGCCAAATGGGAAGAAAGCTTTAGGCTTAAAATGGGTGTATACTAACAAATCAGATGGTAGAAAGAAAGCGAGAATCGTAGTGTTAGGATATCAGCAAAAGAATATATTAGATGATATATACTCTCCTGTTGCAAAAATGCAGACACTGAAAATTCTATTAGCATACTGTTGTGAAAATGGTCTAAGTATTGTACAGATGGATGTAGAAGCAGCCTTCCTCAATGGAGAAATAAAATCTGAAGTGTATGTAGAGCAGCCAGAAGGCTATGATGATGGGACTGGAAAAGTTTACAAATTGAAAAAATCACTGTATGGTTTGGGTGAAAGCCCACGAACATGGTACGAGTGTTTAAATAATTTCTTGAAAAGCTTAGGCGTTGACTGAATAATATAAAGACAGCTCACCCTGGGTTAATTTGTGAGCCGACCAAGGGGGCCTGAAGTGGGCTTGGCGTTGCAAGCGGTATCTGTAATACCTACTGAAATGTACAGTTTTGCGTAGCCTACGATCTGACTCTGGCGGTAAATGTGGGTTGATAGTTATAGAAATCTGATATACACGCAGTCGCACTGTTTTTTTCCCTCTTTATCGACTATGTCGACACGTGCGCATTGCACTACGGATTTATTTGGAAAATGTTTTGTTCATACGAATCGCATACATTGTAAGTCCCATTATTCTTGAATATTGAATTATTTTTCTGAAAACATTCTTTCGTTTCAACATGAGGTGATCCATTACGCTTCGCGTTTACTGAATAATATATATATATATATATATATATATATATATATATATATATATATATATATATATATATATATATATATATATATATATATATATATATATATATATATATATATATATATATATATATATATATATATATATATATATATATATATATATATATATATATATTGTAACGTGGCGTTTCACCAACCCCGTTCCAGCCCAAGAAACGACACAGATTTGGTCGACGTGTGGCAGGCTAAGCAAAAGGGAACCAACCGATTTACCAAAAGTTAGGCAGGGTCTAGACTAAAAACTAATGTTTTGTGTGTATCATTTTGTATTTTGAGCGCTTCGGCGCAAGGTAAAGAAACACTGAAGGGATAAGGTACGACCAACGAGGGATACCAGCGAAGAACTTCACCAGGGACAAGGACAGACCTATGATCTCCGGTATTGCCTGATTCCGACGCACCTGCTAATGAGGAAGATCGTGCAGGTCAAGTGATGTCTGAGAGACGACATTCCGGCTAGCGATCCAAACTACCGCCAAAATCTTCCGTCAAGTACTCCCGAAACTACTTTGGATGCCACGTAGCAGGCGTACAGGGCTCGGCGAAATGCAACAATGCCTCCCGTGCGTGACTTATCGGCCTGGTGCCGAACCATCAATGGAACATCTACCGTCCAGACTCTTGTTATCGTTGCACATGCGTTCCTACGGAAAGGAGCCGTCATGAGTGGAGGCGCAATGCCCAACATGACGCTACCGTTGGAGACGACGATTGATGCTGTGATGCCATCGAACTCCAACGGAGAAACTTCAAAAGAAGAGCGCCTGGAAGTAGGCAAGAGGTCTGGCAGTACCAGGTGAGACGACGGGGATGACTTCATGTGACGTCAGGAATCAACCACCGTATAGGTAATCGCGTTGCGGAAAATTCCGACTGAGGTGCGCAACGCGTACTAATTATTCCAAATAATTGCGTCGACCTACTTATACGGTGGGGAAAAATAGGCCAGTCAGGGATCATCAGGATCATCGGACGATACCTCAGGCCCTCAAGACGAGAGTTACATCGTTCTCTCTACGTTCAACCAGCAGCCAAGCAGCACGTCGACCGGAACTCTCTCGTTTCATTGCCTATCGTTGTTATAAATTTGCTATCGTTTCTTTTCTAAATTTTCTATCGTCTCTCGTATCCTATCGTCTATCTAGTTTGTTATTAAAGTTTAGTTACAGTAAAATCAGTGTTAAGGAGGATACGAGGTCAGGAGAGGATTAAGGTAAGGCTTTTGCCTCATACTGTAAAGTTACGACGTCGCTAAAGATTCTGTAAAGTTTTTTTGTGAATAAGGTTTTTGGTAATATAAAGAAATCTGGGAAGCCGAATCTACCGACTCTGAGGTGCGTAAATGCCGTCGTGGATTCGTAGCTGACCACAGTTTGAATAAAGTAAAGTTTTTTTGAGATAAAGGATCTGTGCGACCTCGTGACTAGAATACGTGGTAACTTAAAATCATTAAGCATGAACTAGCATGATCTAGCATGTCTTAGTTTTTGTAATAATTTTTGCTTGAGTAGAACTTTTGTAAAATATGTAGTATCGCATCTTGTAGAAATTTAGTAGAAAACATTAGTTGAGAAATCGGTTGGTTATCCTTGGAAAAGTCCTGAACGTAGAGCAGCCGCGGACGAGCATTTGTTAGTTAGAGAAAATATCGTGTAATTTAGCTTCAGTAAATTTAGTTTGAAAGCCGTCCTGCGTTAAAGTTTTGTCTAGAATTAAGTAAATCTTTCGTAATCTAAGAAAATTCTCATCTCTCGTACTCTCGTTACGGAAGCCTATCGTAAAATTATTTGTTAATTTGTTTGGAACTGCGACCATCGCGCTGTGATGAGTTAACGTAGCTGATTTTGTGTTATATAGAACTTTGAGAAAACTAAGGTTTCTGAGTACCGTATATTGTGTGAGATTTTGTTAAGTAATCTGAAAATTGGAACTGAATAAATTGTACAAAAATTGAATTATTGTCTGACTGAATTATTGTATGGTGAACCTAGCCACTCTACTTTTAGTATGTGTCTCTGAGCCTAGCCAGCCATCCGTCGAGCCTAATTTGTTGGTGTGTTGCGTATTATTTGTTAAGTAAGGTGGTGCAACTGCACCTGGCGCCCAGCGAAATAAGGTAAAGTCAGTAAAGTTATTAAGTATCGTTCAGGGGCTGCGACGAAGAGTGAATCGGTGAGTCTAAAGACAAGATTCGGTCACAATATATATATATATATATATATATATATATATATATATATATATATATATATATATATATATATATATATATATATATATATATATATATATATATATATATATATATATATATATATATTCAATTCAAATAATATAGAATAATATGTATATATTCTAATAAACAATTATTATATTGAGCTAGTTGTTAATGATAAATTATTCCAGCAAACTGTAAATAAAAAATAATTTTTTTATTTTATATCTTATACAGAAAATTTCACTATTACTTTTTACGGGAAATGGTATTACAACAATTGCGATCGCTAAAATCAGAAGACAAATGACAATACAAAATTTTTTTGTTGCAAGTATTCGTTTCATACAGGGGAAAGCGGAATAACATAGCTCCCTTGAAAAATGAGGAAAACTGGGATAATACGGTCCCCTCAAACATGAAAAAAAATGTATAATCTTATATTTTATCATGCGACAATTGATTAATATTACAATTTTATTAAATAACATAATGCATCAGATTCAATAAATAAACTGGGAAATTTTTTAATCGTTTTTGGGAAGGGCCATTTCCTCGGCCATTTCACCCCACTTAATTGAATTTTTTTTCTCCGCCAAATTTTACCATATATGATACATGTGACATGCTTTTCAATCATAAATGCAGCCTAACAAGGAGAAACATAACACACGGAACATTGTTACATTAATATTTCTTTAGGGGGGCCCTATTCCCTACTTTCTACTAATTAGGTATATGTATGTCGACTTAATTATGTAAGAAAGTGTGAACTTTAATACACATTTTCATTAAATCTTTAATATTATTTTTAACAGAACCTAGAATACCTTCTTACTTTACAATATTCTGCTTTATACATTGACTGAATGAAATTTGATAATGCTATGGATTTTGAATTTTCATAGGGTTGTATAGGATTGTTATGAGGTATCTTTTGTTGTTTCGATAGGAACCTCTATTTTTTTATACAGATTCGTGATCTACAGAAAAAAATACAATTGTTCGGTAGGAAACTTTTTGTTCTAAAAGTTCAATTTCTCATTTTTTTTGGTTAAAAGATTTTTCGATTTACAAGAAAAAAAAATTGGTCAAAGAAAAAAATATCAAGAGTGAAGTCTTTTATTTTTATTAATTAATCGTGGCAAGTCATTTTTAAAATTCATTTATCACTTTAAGATGTTATTACACTATACGCGACACTATACCTATTAGCTTTGTTATGTTATATAAACGTGATTATTTCATCAACAGAAATTGAACTATTATAAAAAAAAAATTTCCTACAAAAGTATTGTATTTTTTCTGTAAATATCGAAATTGCATTAAAAAATAGGAGTTCCCGTTCGAGAAACAAGAGCTACCCCATTAAAAATCCCATCAAACCCCATAAAAATTCAAAATCCAGAGCATTTTCAAATGGCTCGGTGGAAAGCCTATAATTTTTGTCTGAAACATTTTTTTGTACGACTTTAGGTTTACCTTCTCGATTTATTTCAATAATTTTTTTTTGTTTTTTTTTTAATGAAACAATCTCACATACCTATGTATACAATATACATGTAGGTATATGAGATTGTCCACGTCAACTCATCTATAGCCTCTAGACCTCACCATCTCCGACCAAATGACAAAATTGATTATAAACATCAAACATCATAGACATCTCAAATTATAATATTCTCTAACGAATGAACTACCAAAATATAAATGTTGAAAAATGAGTTAGTACTCCATTTGTTTATAAAAAAAATTTAAACAAATTGCCCCAAGAATTAAAAGAAGGAAATGTTTTTCAATACCATTTTCTTCAATAAACACGCTAACAATAATGATAATATAATTCGATCAAACAAATGTTTAACTCCTTTTTTTAATGTTTTAATTTTTTTTTAGCTTAGATGATTTATAGCTAATAGCTTGTAACAATTAAAGATAACGCAATGCTATAATCTTATCCAGTATAGTTAATCAAAGGTCTCTACGAAGCGAAATAATTTTAGCAATTTGCCTTAAACAATTATTTGAATATAATATAGACGAAAACTCAAAAAAATAAAAAATAAATGGCTTGATTGACAATATATTCAATTGAAAAATCGGCGAGAAATTTTTTTATCGATGGACTTTTATTCTTTCAAGTGTTAAGCTAAAACCATCATTGTTAGAATTTTTTAATCAATATTCAATAGTACAAAAAAAAAATTTGTTATGTTTTACGGTCGGTATCGCAGCAGCTTAACACCGGTGCGTTCGCCGCGCGGAGCTCTACTTTCAACATTAAATTACAGGTATAAATAATTAGGATAGAGTTCCGGGAGTCGGGACTTTTTGATTGGGAATTTTGTCCTCTTCAAGAATCTTTTTCCAAGTTCACGCTATCACTTCTAGTTTTCGAGCTATCAGCAAAAAACTGGACGCCTTCTTTTCCGAATCTTATTTTGTTTGTAACTTTTGCAATTGTTTATGGGCGGGTTTGAAACATTCGCCTCGACCTTTACTAATTTTCTAGACGTCATCCCGAATCGAATGAGCTCTCGATCATATTTCAATTCAATTTAATTTGAATTTTTCAGTTTTATCTAAGATGTGAAACTGCCTATTTATGGCCCGATAGTTATAATCAACCGCCCGGCTCAGTCAGCTGTGTGAGTGGGACTCCGCGAGCTTGCGAATAGGCACAATTTATAACAACGTTCAGTCGTTGCCGGAGCGCGCGTCTAAGTAGACACATTTTCGTGTAGCGTGTGTGCTGTGATCTACGAGATAGTCATCCACGAGATAGTCATCCGACTTGTTCATTGCGTGTATAGTCCGGAACGGATATTTCACAGTCGTTGACTAATCACAGGTAAGTGATTTTTTGATTCGTAATTGATTGCCAGTGAATACGAATCATGGTTGGGCATAAAGCGCATAGTCATACTTGCGCATATTCGACATGTGGCAATCGTAGCAGAAATAATGTTCCTGGTCTACGATTCTTTGGTCTGCCGACTGCAGATCCTGCGCTCACGGTAAAATGGCTTATAAACAGTAATCTTGCCCACCTCGCCGAAGAAAATGGAAAAGAATTAGGCCGAGTAAGAATATGCAGTAAACATTTTCCGCGCAATCACATCAGTCCGAAGGGACGCTTAACGCGTAATGCGGTCCCTTTCGCTTATGATAGCAAGCCGATTATTACCGAAGATGCTTCGCTTCCAGCACTTCCAGGTATTCACGATACTTGTACTACCGAAAAAAAAGCCTTAAGACGGAAAATAAAACGTAAAAACAACGAGATCGTTCGGTTGCAGCAACGCAATGCGGAACTTCAACGGTCTTTAAAAAACGCGAAACTGTCGTTATCACGACAAAAAATTAAGATTCGGGCTGGCATTCTTTCAGACGACAGCCTTGCTAAGGCAGTGGCCCGCAGAGTCACTGGCTTTCTATATACTTTTGTGATCATGCAATTATTTCATAAGCAACAGACAGAATACCTTCCGAACGAAAAAGAAATAGCTATGAAAATGCATCATACGTCGCCAAGCCTGTACACCAAACTGCGAGACAATTTCGGATTTATTCTTCCCTCGCTGGCGGCATTGAAACGTTGGTTCGGCGATATCAATCTTTGGCCGGGCACCTGTCCGGCAATATTCGATTGCTTGAAGGCCAAGGTATCGTGTATGGAGAAAAATGAGCGGCAATGCATTCTTCTCTTTGATGAGGTCAAATTAAAGAAAGGCTTTGAGTTCAATGAAAGTCGTCAAAAAATTGAGGGTTTTCAGGATCTTGGTAGCCTAGGTTCCTCAACCGGAGTGGCTACGAGCGCTCTCGTGTTTATGGCCCGCGGATTGCTGAACAATTGGAAGCAGCCAATTGGATATTTTCTAACTGCCGGTTCTGTTACCTCAGGAACACTGTCAAAACTCATTGACATAATGCTTGATGGTGTTATTGAGACGGGACTAGAACTACGCGGACTGGTCTGCGATCAAGGCACTAATAATCAAAGTGTTATTAGTAAGCGGTTGTCATCGGATGGTCCCTATTTCGTTTACCAGTCGAAAAAAATTTATTGTTTCTTTGACCCTCCCCATTTGTGGAAGAATTTGAGGAATCAGATTTTGATGTATGACATCATGTTCGATATCCTTAGAAAGGCATCGTGGAATGACGTGCGTAAGCTGTGGAAGCTCGAGCAACCCAAATGACAAGAGCTGCTGTTAAATTATCGAGCAAACATGTCTACCCGGGCATTTTTCAAAAAATGAATTGTCGCCTGGCGTTGCAGGTTTTTAGTCGCAGAGTTGCTGCGGCCTTAATGACCGCCGGTACTACGGATTGTATCAATAGCGAGACCGTTATGGACACCGCATGGTTCTTTAGGGAATTGAACGATGGATTCGATAATTTAAACAGCCGGTGTCTTAACGACGCTAATCCGAACCGATGTGCTCTCTCTGATCAGCGCCCGCAGGTTCAGGAGAATTTGGAAGAAATTCTGAAACGATCTTCCGAGTGGCGTACGGTGACTGATAAGGGTCTGAAGGTTCCTCCGTGCTTCAAAGGTGTCAGACAAACTATCCAAGCCGTTTTATTGCTGTGGCAAGATCTAAAAATGGAAGATGTCAAATTTTTAATGACATCCAGATTAAATCAGGACCCATTGGAAAATTTGTTTTCAATGATCCGATGCCATGGAGGGACCTACAATCAGAATCCCACAGCCACTCAGTTCAGGCTTATCTTCCAGAAAAACATCGTTCTCAATTTGATGAAACCAGCTCAATCTTCGAATTGCTTGGACGATGAAGACGACACGTTGCTGCATGCCGATGTGCAAGCAGCAGCGAATAACCGGACACGAAAAGTAGCTGAGCCAAGCAGAGAGGCCGGCACTAGCGAAGATCAGTGCCACTTTGATGAGGAACTCGATAATGACAGCGATGACGATGAAGAGCTGATTGATATCGAGGAAATCGTCTCAAAGGTTGGACAATCACGCACGACCGAGGCAACACTGGCAAAATCTGCGGTGGAATACTTAGCAGGTTACATTGCGAAGAAATCGGTCGACAGGACAGGATGCGAGCGATGCCGCGAAACGCTTATCCATCCTGACCCGAAGCTCGGCGATAGGCATCTACTGACGTACTTTCGGGCATATGAAACCAAAGACGAGAAAGAATTTGGGCATATGTGTGTGGCAACCAGTAGTTTTTCATTCATTTTTGATCTGGTAAATGCGGTCTTCGACGCGGCTTATCCGCTGTTCAGGACCCAGTACGGCATCCAAGACAAGATCTTCCGTCTGATGAAATCTGCTGTAAATCATACACCCGAATATACTGGTTGGTTTGACGAAGATATCTGCGGCCAACATAGATGTGGACTCGCGTATAACTTCATGCGCGTGAAAATCAACAAAGACGTTAAGTGGATGGGCGAATTGTTAAGAGCCCAAACCAATCATAGTATGCATTCGAAAGCTCCGCAGAAATTGACGAATCTGCGAAGTGCATAGGACAAAAAAAAAAAAAAAATAAAAAGGTTCGCAACTTTTCGGAGTTGAACGAATCAAAGTCGCAACTTCGCATCTCCTTACAGAGATGATCGAGTTGAACGACAAGAAAAAAACACGGTTGGCAACTTTTCGGGGTTGAACGAATCAAAGTCGCAACTTCGCATCTCCTTACAGATATGATCGAGTTGAACGACAAAAAAAAAAAACGGTTTGCAACTTTTCGGAGTTGAACGAACCAAAGTCGCAACTTCGCATCTCCTCACAGAGATGATCGAGTTGAACGACAAAAAAGAAAAACGGTTTGCAACTTTTCGGAGTTGAACGAACCAAAGTCGCAACTTCGCATCTCCTCACAGAGATGATCGAGTTGAACGACAAAAAAGAAAAACGGTTTGCAACTTTTCGGAGTTGAACGAACCAAAGTCGCAACTTCGCATCTCCTTACAGAGATGATCGAGTTGAACGACAAAAAAAAAACGGTTTGCAACTTCTCGGGGTTGAACGAACCAGTCGCAACTTCGCATCTCCTTACAGAGATGATCGAGTTGAACGACGAAAAAAAAATACGGTTTGCAACTTCTCGGGGTTGAACGAACCAGTCGCAACTTCGCATCTCCTTACAGAGATGATCGAGTTGAACGACAAAAAAAAAAAAACGGTTTGCAACTTTTCGGGGTTGAACGAACCAGTCGCAACTTCGCATCTCCTAACAGAGATGATCGAGTTGAACGATATGTGGGAGACATTGTCAATTAGCCTCCTCGTGGCGTCTCCTGGAAATGCTCCCAAAATCAGAGCAGCTAATAATTGATAAATCGATAATTCTATACATGTAAAAATAGACTATGAATTTGAAAACTAGAATAGTCAATATTTTTTCATTACGTTACATTTTCAGAGATTAGAGTAACTCTAGCTTCAATATACATATAATATATATATATATATATATATATATATATATATATATATATATATATATATATATATATATATATATATATATGTGGGGCATTCCACGTCAACTCGACCTGGATTTGACCCTTGACCTCTCGGATTGGGCCCACGATTTTTTATATGATTGTTCCCACTTTGAAAGGCACTCAGTTTTTTTTTCAGATTTTTGCAAATCGATTTGAATTTTCTACAACTTTTGAAATCGACCATATTGATCGACACAATTTAAAAATCTGAAAAAATTCTGAAAAATCGTGTGTCAGGTATAAAAATTTTTAAGCTTAGAGCCGGAGTGGGGAGATTTTTCCTTCTTACCGTTTTCAAGCTTCTTCCAACAAAAAAACCATAAAAAATTAGAAACGGGAGTTATTTTATTATGGATGGTCGCTGAAACATTTTCATATGTTACACCGGATTTTTTTTAATTTTTTCAGATTTTCCGCAAATTTTTATTTTTTTTTTATTTTTCCGAAAAAATCTCTTGGGAAAAATCTGGAAAAATTTTCAAGAATCCCGTGTAACATATGAAAATGTTTCAGCGACCATCCATAGTAAAATAACTCCCGCTTCTAATTGTTTTTCGTTTTTTTTTCGGAAAAAGCTTGAAAACAATAAGAAGGAAAAATGTCCCCACTCCGGCTTTAAGCTTCAAAATTTTGATATCTAACACACGATTTTTCAGAATTTTTTCAGATTTTTAAAATGTGTCGATCAATATGGTCGTTTTCAAAAATTGTAGAAAATTCAAATCGATTTGAAAAAATCTGAAATAAAAACTGAGTGCCTTTCCAAGTGAAAACAATCATACAAAAAATCGCGGGCCCAATCCGAGAGGTCAAGGGTAAAAACCAGGTCGAGTTGACGTGGAATGCCCCATATATACTACTACATGAAGAGGAATCATGTTACACCAAACTTTGGCTATAAGATCATGCTAGTTGAAACCGTTAATTGTTTTTATATCATATATTCTAAGTCTGATGAAAAATGAGTCTTATATATTTCGACTTTAAGATTTCAGAATATCATTTTCCGGGCTTATTATTGGCAAGGTTCATTCCACTGTTTCGTCATCGATATGCAAAAAAGTTCTTTGCCCAATACTATCTCCGTCATTAATAAATAGTTTCGAAAGGGGCCTGAGCATCTTTGTCAGTTATTCCGCGGCTGAATTGAAACAATTTTTTTTTTCATTAAAAGTACACTTTAAAACTGTTCAAAACGGTATAGTTTATTATATGTAATCTAAGTGGACTTCGATAGGTTCGACAAATTAAAGATGACAAATGCAAATTTTTTTTTCTGTTGTTTTTTTATTTTCTCAGAAACATTTATATTGCTCAATGCGTTCATTTAGAACAATTGTAAATCAGTATATGTGTGTATTTGTAATGATTATCAGAATACGATTTGTAGATTGATTTAGTCTAATATTACTCATTCTCAATAATTCAAATAATCTATTGGATACTAATGAGAAAACTTCGTTTAGTAATATTGTTCTCAAATTTTATGAAATCTGAACTTGAGTTTCGAGCTGATTGATAGGAAGATTTTATTTAAAATCTGTTGATTCAATTTATATAATTTTCTTTCGGTTATATCTTTATTTATTACTATAACATTTACAACATTTACTACATTTATTCACTTATAGCTATGAATAAAATCGTACAAAAATTCTTATTCTTATTCTTATTATTATTATTATTGTTATTATTATTATTATTATTATTATTATTATTATTATTATTATTATTATTATTATTATTATTGGCTTCGAATATGGCAAAAAACTACCACTAATCTCTAGAGATGGATTCTTTTTCAAGTGAGCCACCTAAGTTTCTCAATATCTCAAGAAATTCCGGAATGATTCAAATGTGTTGCCTGACGTGAAAAAAAAATTTTTCTGAATTATTTCAGTTTTTTCGATGGCTGAAATTCAAATACACTTCGCTCTACTCAACATCATAAATTGAGTTCAGGTAAAACAAAATATACCGTGTAAAAATTTCTTGGTTGTTCCTCGGCTTTTTGTTCAAACTATTTTCGATTTTTTCCCGGCCCATTTGAACGCATTTGAACGTATCTAATCGAAATAGAACATCGAAATGTGTGTTTTCACCAATTCGGACAGTTTTTTTTTGCATTACACAAAATATGAGAATAATCCACATGTAATATAGGAAATTTTTATGGTTCTTTTGGAGTGAAGACTTCAGATGTCTACCAGAAAAAAAATCACTGTGCTACATTGTTCAAGTTTTACTGATTGAAAAAAAACAGAAAAATTGTATGTTTGTTTGACTTTCTCTGAGTTTCGATTTTTATAATGTCAAATTAATATCTAATTTTCATGTATTTTTTTAAATCATTAAAACTTGAACAATGTAGGGCAATGATTTTTTTTCTCGTAGACATATCTGGTCTCCACTCTAAGAAAATCATAAGAAAATCCCATTTCACATGTGGATTATTCGCATATGTTTGTAAGGAAAAAAAATAAAGAATGTCCCAATTGGTGAAATCACATATTTCGATGTTCTATTTGGATTAGATACGTTCAAATGTGTTCAAATGTGCCGGGAAAAAATCGAAAATAGTTTGAACAAAAAGCAAAGGAAAAACCAAGAAATTTTTAGACGAAACATTTTTTTCCCTGAGCTCAATTCATCAAATTAAATACAGAAAAGCGTATTTGAATTTCAGCTACCGAAAAATCTGAAATAATTCACAAAATTTTTTTTCACGTCAGACAACACACTTAAATTATTTTTTTTTGGAGACGTCGAAAAACTCGGGTGGCTAACTTGAGAAAGAATCCATCATAAGTAAAAATTATGCATTAAATATATATATATATATATTCCCGCGTCCTCGCGAGCTTCCGCCCCCCCTGCTGCCGTCACCAGGTCCGCCGCTGCCGTTGCCTCCGCCGCCCCATCGACGACGTATAGACCAGTTGTATCTGAGGCAGACGCCATAATTGGTTTATTATATAAAACAAACCTTGACGGCACATAAAGCTTTCATACACTTCATTGAGTATAATGCAAGTGTATTAGTCACTGAGTATAAATAGTCAAATAAATATTATGAATATTTCATTAAATGAAACTAACCAAAAGTTAATCATTATCAATATTCATTTTCTTCTTCGTATTCTCTATAAATTTGAGTTGATACAAGTCGGGTCAAACTTCTGAGTTTGAAATTTTATTAGGTACTTACTTACTTCGAAAGTAGCATTTTTTATGGAATAATTTAACTTTACAAATTCCTGGTGAATGATTGGAATTTTCAACTCAAGTAGCGAGCATAATTTTTACAGGCTTATACCGCTCTCTGATTGAAAATGTGACGATAATATTCGGCAAATGAGATGATGCTCAAAAAAGAATTCATTCGACCGAACAACTCAATGAAAAAGAATTTATTGCCATACCTTGAAGACAGCTTACGTTATATCAACGATAATATTAATCTGAAGAAAATACTACTGTTCCAAAACCGGAAAAAATAGATATACCTGAAATCCAGTCCCTGTAATTAATGAGGAATGATGTTCGTTATTAATGCGAGAATTATAAAATTTTTTTTTATTAGAATCAATTATGACATACTTCTTTAATATTCGAGTTTTAAGTTTTGAGTGTAAAAATACATATGATGTTCGAGATACAGAAAAATTTGATAGGGTTATTTCTTTAAATCCGTTAAATGAAAGTAAAATCACAGATATTCGTAAATTTTTGGATTTGGAAGTTTTTGGTTTTTTTCACATCAACATCTCGACTACTACTTCAGAAAAATTTTTTGCAAAAATTGTAAATATTAATGTAGTGGGGGGATTGTTAAAAAAAAAAAAAAAAAAAATTAGGCGTTCAGGCCCAGGAGGTAACCGATTTGTTGTGTTATTTTTGTTTTTGATGTATGTTCGAATGACACTCGAAATATATAATGTTTTTAAAACAACACAGGAGTCGAAAATTAATAGTTCACACATAATGGGGCCCCCGGAGTGGTGTCACTCCTCAACAATTTATATCTCTCTTAGAAAAATCGATGAAGTTCATATAATTTCAAAGTGACATGATAAAAGACCACAAGTACTTATACGATTTTATTGCGCGTATGAACACTCACTTTTCATTGCGCAGCTGTTTCTTGGTCTTCGTTTGCGTCTCCGATTCCCTGCTTCCATGTTTCCCCTTTTTTTTCTCCTTCACGCTGGGCTAATAAATGACAAATATTCACGAAAGCGAATAAAATCACGAAATAAGAGGAATTGAAGTGTGAGCCAGGTGGCTAATAACCGGACAGATATGAGTAAGGGTGATAAAAAAATGCGATGTTGATAAGGCGAACGAAAGGAATATTCTTAGATTGCAGTTTGCATGTCGTCCAAAATAATAAAATTTAATGCAAAAAAAAATTAGTGTGTGAAGAATTACGATGGCTATAAATGTACTAACAATTATTACACAATATCTATACCTTGAATCAAATCCGAGGACAAGCGAATCTAATGTTTGTGATAGTAATTCTCATTTGGTATATTAAAAGACTTCCGTGAAAATTTGATAAAAAATATTTGTTGCTACAAGTTTTTCTAATTTACCTCTGTCCTCGTCGCTGCCCTTTCTTTCTCTCTCTCTACTGTCCGTCCTCTGTCTTTTCCTGTCGCTGACTCTTCTCTTCTTATCTCCGCTGACCTTTTTTTTCTGCTCGACGGATCTTCGCTCTCTCTGTCCGCTGTCTTTTCTCTTTCTCTGCCGGCTGTTTTCTCTCTGACTTCTATCTCTCTGTCTGCTGTCTTTTCTCTGCCTTTCCTCTCTCTGTCCACTGTTTGTTCTCTGTCTTCTCCCTCTCTGTCTGTTCTCTTTTCTCCGTCTTCTCTCTCTCTGTCTGTTTTCTTTTCTCCGCCTTCTCTCTCTCTCTGCTCGCTGACTTTCTTCTGTCATCTTTCTCTCTGTCCGTTGTCTTTTCTTTGACTTGTCTTTCGAACGTCCTTACTTTTTCTGCGAGTTCGGTTTTCAATTTGTCTACTTCGTGCATTTCATTTTCCAACCTCTCTCTATATTGTTTCACCAACTCCCACTCCGCCGCTAACTTTGCAATTTCCTCCGCCATATTCTGTTCAAGAAAATAAATCGTTGCAGTCAATAAATGAATGATTAATTAGACCAGCGAGTTATTGATAAGGAGACCAGTACAAAATCTATTTCGCATTTAAAAAAATAAAATTTCTTCGAAATTTTTATCGCAAGGCTTCAGGCACATCGTTGGTCCAATTCAACCTCTCAAGGTCTTGCTTTCTTCGAACAGCAATTCTACATCTTACGAACGTAGGGATGGGTGAAAAAATAATCATGTGAAAAGTTATTACAGTCAATTATCCAGAATTTCCAAAATTTAGGCCACCAATTTACAAATAACTTAGCCTACATGAAATTATAAAAAAAATCCCTCGTTCACGTGCGATAAGGATTTCTCTTCTGAACAAAATGAATCCTCAACGATCTGAATCGGAACCGATCGAACCAGAACGATGTGCCTAAAAGCTTACGACAAAGGTTTT
Source organism: Macrophya alboannulata (assembly GCA_949628255.1). Taxonomy (NCBI): domain Eukaryota; kingdom Metazoa; phylum Arthropoda; class Insecta; order Hymenoptera; family Tenthredinidae; genus Macrophya; species Macrophya alboannulata. The sequence goes on along the minus strand of OX451212.1, from coordinate 11,114,656 downwards.
CAAAGAAGAATTTTTTTTTACGTGAAATAAACTTTGGCTGACAAGTAAATGGAGTACTTTTAGGAGTACTTCAACTTTTCAAAACCAAGCTGTACTGGTCCCCTCAAAGGGTATGTCGGAATTAGTTACTAAAACGTGGTTTCGGTTAGGCACTAGTAAGATATGTGTTTTCGTGGGAAATTGCCTCCTTCTATCCCTATTTAATACATACAGTAGAACCTCGATTATCCGAACCAATTGGGACCGAGACTAGTTCGGATAATCGAAACGTGGGTTTTTTGGGACGAGATCATAAACAACACCTTTTTACATAAAAACAGTACATACATATATATTAAAATTTGACATACATATTAATGTTGAAATATATATTATATGTATTTTAAACACCTGAAAAAAGTCGAATGCTTTTTTTTATTTATTTTTTTTCTAAAATCGTCAATTTATAATGTACAACAATGTATCTTTCACGCCAACGTTCGGATAATTGAGCGTTCGGATAAACTAAGTCATCTTTCGGATAATTGAGGGTTCGGATGATCGAGGTTCGGATAATCGAGGTTCTACTGTACTACTGTCGGTGCAAAAAGGTTTGGCCCCTCTGTTTGAGTGATCATAACTTCTACAGAGAAATTGGTAGAGCATCGAATCCGGTAAGATCGTGAAGCGCCGAATTTTCTGCGTCTGATGGTTATTTACAAATTTCTGTGTAAAAATCGTGAAAACCGTTATGATCTCCGAAAAGTTGAAAAACGTAGTTTTTTCTGAGTCAATTGCCGTACGTCAACTTCGACTCGTCACCGTTCGTCTAAAATGAGTGTAGAAAATCTGTAACAATTCAGGAATATTCCCTGAACATAAACGAACATGATAGCGCTTGGAAATTTCAAAAATATTCAAAAACCTATACGCCAGGTGCAAAAAGGTCCAATGGTACGATTTGGGGAACGGATTGATACGGGTGAACCTGAGCTAGCTCAAAATTTTCGTCAGAATATACACTTTTTGATTCCGTACTCAGTTTTTGGTTCGCAATAGTAAACTTTCAGTAATCAACGTCAATAATTTTTCAAATTTGCGAGGGGCCACGTGTGTCCCAGCCGCGATATACGTCGCTACATTTCCCCCCCGCCGCGCCGCGCCCGTCGCAAACTCAATTGTTGCTCAAAGCTTATGAGGCTACTGATATACAATATGTATTCAGCCGTGAATAATGATTTTAATACCAAAAAAATCTCTCGGCGATCAGAATGAATCAAGTTAAATCGATGTAAATTATAATTTTTCAATAAAGAAACACATTTTTGGCGAGCCCTTGGTGTAGGTATCAAAGTATACAGGAATTGAAAAACATTTTATACATATAACGATTAAAAAAAAAATTACATTCCATACAATTTCCAAATTGTATATATTTTTTCATTGCGATTCATTGAAATATTTTTTTTTTTCAAAGATTTTTCAAACAGCTCAATGAACTGCAAATTTTATTGTATGACTTTCCCACTTCACAACTTATTTATCAGTTTTTTCATAGTCGAAATTCAATTTTAAATAAATATAATGAGGATACCTGTAACAAATAATCGGCCCATAATGATGGTTGGCTTAATTCAATTTTCATGTTATATGTATAATGAACATTTTAGAGGGTTATTTTCTAAAATAATAAAACACGACGTTTATCTAGAAAATAATTTATTTTGCTTAAAGCATAAAAAAGGGTTTATCAACGTTAAATTAACATTTAAAGGATTCAAAACAATTAGGAAATATAGGCGAATTTTCATCGATATCTTATTTTAATCAATACTTATAAGAAAACTACAAATTGCAAAGGCTTCGATACTTTACTCTTCAGCACATTTATATAAAAATTTTAATAAAGAAAAAAAAAATACTGAACCCTTTCCGCACCAGAAACTACAATCAAATAAGACTAAATAAATCAAGTCGAATGAACAATTTCACGTATTAATCTTATCAGATTTCACTTTAAATTAAATATATATCATATTTTATATATATTGCAACATTTTGTTTTCTACTCACTCTTTCTGGAAGAGAAAGAGTAATGCTTCACGCAGGGATGAGGTTCAGTTCTGAACCTTCCATGTTTTAGAATTCCTCAGATTACAATTTTCTCGTATTTGACGAGATATAGGTTTTTCATGACTGGAATTCGCGTTGTTATAATCGGGAATCTGGTGTTATCGGAAACTAACGTTATTTTGTGTTAATATGAGTGTGTCGAGTGTAAATATCGCGTGAATCCGAATATGTGGAGTATAAATATTGTATGAATGTCTAAGAATTCTGTTGTCGGGCGAACCTAGACTTATCTGCCTGACAGCTAAACGGATATTCTCCGGAATTCTACGTGAATTTACTTTCATATTTTTACTGACTCTAATGAAGTTGAATTTCATGATAAATTATTCTAAGAGTTAATTTCCTAAACGGTTATGCAATGAGTAGGATACCTACTCGCTATGGAATACGGTTATTGAGCCTGGGCTATACTCAGAGGATCAACTGTGTCTTGCCATTTTCAAAATGCTTCATTCAATCGTAGTCTCATCGTCAGATTCGGAGTCAATATCTGTTTCTGATTCTGTATCTTGATTCACGTCTATTACCATTGGCTCGACAGCCATTGCCATCGCCGACTCGCTATTTATGTACTTTTGTTGAATGTTCTCTGCATGCCTGACACAATTTGGCCATAAATCTGATGGAATATTGTTCATGATATCTACACATAATCGATGAACGTCATTTATTTTGAAAGTTTTGTTTTGTGTAGCGACTTTATTTTTCACGTATGCCCATATCAGTTCTATAGCATTGAACTCGCAATGAGCAACAGGAAGCCACAACAATTTCACGCTGTCACCCCTCAGTTCTGCAGTAATTTTTTCTAGGAGATATTTTTTAGGAAAGTGATAGGCACGAGACTGAAGGAGCAAATTTGCTTTTGTCAAATCATCGAATGATGTTGCATGTTCTGGCAATGGTACGTTTCTGTTATTCATCCATTCAATAATTTTTGCCTTTCTCCATGCTGTCGTGGGATTTCGATAGTCCGGATCAAGCATGGTGTGGTATGGAGCTTGATCTATTACGATGACTGATTTATCCGGTATAACTGTTAGTACATGGCGGAACCATTCTTCATAATGCTCAGCATTCATTTCGTCGTGATAATCCATACTTCCCTTCTTTCCAACGAAGCACTTCATGCAGCCATCCGCTAGGAATCCCTCTTTGCTCCCAATATGCAAAATAATTACTCTCTTGCCAGAACCAGAAGGTGTTACGAAACCCCCACGAAATCCCATAACGAGCTGAACTCCGCTACGGTGTTCATCAAAATTGTCACGATAAATATTGTTAGGTTGTACGCATTCAACCCATCCATGCGTACGAGACTGATTAGCACCACTCCATGTCTCATCGGTGTAATAAATTTTCCAATCGTTATTTCTGTAATATTGTATCAATCTCAAAAATTCCGACCTTTTCCCAGCGATGACTTGACTCTCCATTAGAACCGGCCTTTTATTTAGTCTTTTGTATTTAAATTTCATTTTTTTGAGCTGCTTTCTCAATGTGTTTTCGCAAAAATCCGGCAAATCTTCAATATCCTGTTGCAACTGCTTCAGTAAATTTTTAACGGTAGGATACTCTTTCCTCATGTAGAAGTCCATAATTTTTCTACGAATAGAACCAAGCAAGAATTCATCAAATTCAACCGATGGTCTCCCCGGTGCGCCCTCATACGGTTTTCTCCACACACCGCTCTTCCCTTCATTTGTCACTCGTTTTACTGACCTTTCAGATATACCGAGACAAGATGCGGTCCTCTCTATCACTCTTTTTACATTTAGAACATGTCCTACAATCTTCTCCATTTCGAAATACGAACGCACCCTGTAAACCATTTGTTTTATACGCACGCTCAAGGCCCCTGTGCGGGATGTTTTCATTCGCTTCGGTCGATCAGATCCTCTACTTTCGTTTTTTATGGAAATAAAATCATTGTCGGTTGTAGTATCAGAAGTTTCTTCTGACATTGACATTTCCAATAAATTTCCAATGGTTTTGCCAGATTGGTCCGAGGCGGTATTTTCTACAGACATCTGATAGTATTCATGCACTGCAGCTTCGTTTGGTTTATCAAAATTCGCAATACTGTTGAGGTTATTCGTACAATCAGTTTCACCTAATTTCACTTCCATAGTAACCGTCGTATTACAGTCGATATCACTATTATCGGCTGTACTTTCGTAAGAAATATTATCAACCTCCAGTTTAATTAATAACTGAAAGTGTCCATCTCTGTGCGATTCATTTTGCTGCCCAGTGAACAAAAGATAAATCAATGTGAGATTTCCGTTCTCTATCAAATTCTCATCCTTAAAATATGTTCCATCTGGTAACATCCTAACGATGATAACATTCGTTTTGTAATATTCCGACGCTGCACGGCACTCGACCAATGAGCCAAACACTCCGGATCTTCCCATTTGCGAACGGTATTTGTGCTTTGTATTTATGTCCAATCCATATTTCACCCAAAATTCATACTGGGACCATCGTTGAACTACATGTTCGACGACTTCTTGGCGTACGACATGGTGACTTCTCTTGTTTAAAGCGAAGGCAAGTGATTTGAATAAGCAATCACCACCGCCTCCCGTGTCTTTGATTTCGAAATTTTCGCCGTTAATATTAATTACAGCCGGTGCCATTTTTTAAAGCGTGAGATGAAAAATAGTGAGCGCAAGAATTGGTTAGCTATTGGTTATTACAATTTATGGGAACTGCAATGAAAGAAAACATCTATGAGTAAAAATGAGCAAAAATTTAATGCAAGATTTATGACTTACGAACACTGCAATAAAAATTAAAATGTTCGTAAGATAATGAGAATGATAAGAGGTACGTACGTGACTGCCTTAAAACGGGCAAAAAAAGGAATTTGTGAGTAGGAAGTGATTATTTCGATGAATTGCTGGAATTGCAAGAGTAGCGTTTAATTCGTATTGTGTTGTCAGTTTGGATGATAGTTAAACAATGAATTCCGCGAAAAAAATTAGTGAAACAATTGCCATCCTGGACAGGATGGGGAAGGGCGAGGGCGAATACACGACGTTTTCAATTTTTTTGAATAATAATCCGTTTGCCTACAGTGTTGCGAATTCTATGAAGGACAAAAACGTGTCTTCTTCTTGTAGTGTTCGTAAGTCATAAATCTTGCATTAAATTTTTGCTCATTTTTACTCATAGATATTTTCTTTCATTGCAGTTCCCATAAATTGTAATAACCAATAGCTAACCAATTCTTGCGCTCACTATTTTTCATCTCACGCTTTAAAAAATGGCACCGGCTGTAATTAATATTAACGGCGAAAATTTCGAAATCAAAGACACGGGAGGCGGTGGTGATTGCTTATTCAAATCACTTGCCTTCGCTTTAAACAAGAGAAGTCACCATGTCGTACGCCAAGAAGTCGTCGAACATGTAGTTCAACGATGGTCCCAGTATGAATTTTGGGTGAAATATGGATTGGACATAAATACAAAGCACAAATACCGTTCGCAAATGGGAAGATCCGGAGTGTTTGGCTCATTGGTCGAGTGCCGTGCAGCGTCGGAATATTACAAAACGAATGTTATCATCGTTAGGATGTTACCAGATGGAACATATTTTAAGGATGAGAATTTGATAGAGAACGGAAATCTCACATTGATTTATCTTTTGTTCACTGGGCAGCAAAATGAATCGCACAGAGATGGACACTTTCAGTTATTAATTAAACTGGAGGTTGATAATATTTCTTACGAAAGTACAGCCGATAATAGTGATATCGACTGTAATACGACGGTTACTATGGAAGTGAAATTAGGTGAAACTGATTGTACGAATAACCTCAACAGTATTGCGAATTTTGATAAACCAAACGAAGCTGCAGTGCATGAATACTATCAGATGTCTGTAGAAAATACCGCCTCGGACCAATCTGGCAAAACCATTGGAAATTTATTGGAAATGTCAATGTCAGAAGAAACTTCTGATACTACAACCGACAATGATTTTATTTCCATAAAAAACGAAAGTAGAGGATCTGATCGACCGAAGCGAATGAAAACATCCCGCACAGGGGCCTTGAGCGTGCGTATAAAACAAATGGTTTACAGGGTGCGTTCGTATTTCGAAATGGAGAAGATTGTAGGACATGTTCTAAATGTAAAAAGAGTGATAGAGAGGACCGCATCTTGTCTCGGTATATCTGAAAGGTCAGTAAAACGAGTGACAAATGAAGGGAAGAGCGGTGTGTGGAGAAAACCGTATGAGGGCGCACCGGGGAGACCATCGGTTGAATTTGATGAATTCTTGCTTGGTGTTATTCGTAGAAAAATTATGGACTTCTACATGAGGAAAGAGTATCCTACCGTTAAAAATTTACTGAAGCAGTTGCAACAGGATATTGAAGATTTGCCGGATTTTTGCGAAAACACATTGAGAAAGCAGCTCAAAAAAATGAAATTTAAATACAAAAGACTAAATAAAAGGCCGGTTCTAATGGAGAGTCAAGTCATCGCTGGGAAAAGGTCGGAATTTTTGAGATTGATACAATATTACAGAAATAACGATTGGAAAATTTATTACACCGATGAGACATGGAGTGGTGCTAATCAGTCTCGTACGCATGGATGGGTTGAATGCGTACAACCTAACAATATTTATCGTGACAATTTTGATGAACACCGTAGCGGAGTTCAGCTCGTTATGGGATTTCGTGGGGGTTTCGTAACACCTTCTGGTTCTGGCAAGAGAGTAATTATTTTGCATATTGGGAGCAAAGAGGGATTCCTAGCGGATGGCTGCATGAAGTGCTTCGTTGGAAAGAAGGGAAGTATGGATTATCACGACGAAATGAATGCTGAGCATTATGAAGAATGGTTCCGCCATGTACTAACAGTTATACCGGATAAATCAGTCATCGTAATAGATCAAGCTCCATACCACACCATGCTTGATCCGGACTATCGAAATCCCACGACAGCATGGAGAAAGGCAAAAATTATTGAATGGATGAATAACAGAAACGTACCATTGCCAGAACATGCAACATCATTCGATGATTTGACAAAAGCAAATTTGCTCCTTCAGTCTCGTGCCTATCACTTTCCTAAAAAATATCTCCTAGAAAAAATTACTGCAGAACTGAGGGGTGACAGCGTGAAATTGTTGTGGCTTCCTGTTGCTCATTGCGAGTTCAATGCTATAGAACTGATATGGGCATACGTGAAAAATAAAGTCGCTACACAAAACAAAACTTTCAAAATAAATGACGTTCATCGATTATGTGTAGATATCATGAACAATATTCCATCAGATTTATGGCCAAATTGTGTCAGGCATGCAGAGAACATTCAACAAAAGTACATAAATAGCGAGTCGGCGATGGCAATGGCTGTCGAGCCAATGGTAATAGACGTGAATCAAGATACAGAATCAGAAACAGATATTGACTCCGAATCTGACGATGAGACTACGATTGAATGAAGCATTTTGAAAATGGCAAGACACAGTTGATCCTCTGAGTATAGCCCAGGCTCAATAACCGTATTCCATAGCGAGTAGGTATCCTACTCATTGCATAACCGTTTAGGAAATTAACTCTTAGAATAATTTATCATGAAATTCAACTTCATTAGAGTCAGTAAAAATATGAAAGTAAATTCACGTAGAATTCCGGAGAATATCCGTTTAGCTGTCAGGCAGATAAGTCTAGGTTCGCCCGACAACAGAATTCTTAGACATTCATACAATATTTATACTCCACATATTCGGATTCACGCGATATTTACACTCGACACACTCATATTAACACAAAATAACGTTAGTTTCCGATAACACCAGATTCCCGATTATAACAACGCGAATTCCAGTCATGAAAAACCTATATCTCGTCAAATACGAGAAAATTGTAATCTGAGGAATTCTAAAACATGGAAGGTTCAGAACTGAACCTCATCCCTGCGTGAAGCATTACTCTTTCTCTTCCAGAAAGAGTGAGTAGAAAACAAAATGTTGCAATATATATAAAATATGATATATATTTAATTTAAAGTGAAATCTGATAAGATTAATACGTGAAATTGTTCATTCGACTTGATTTATTTAGTCTTATTTGATTGTAGTTTCTGGTGCGGAAAGGGTTCAGTATTTTTTTTTTCTTTATTAAAATTTTTATATAAATGTGCTGAAGAGTAAAGTATCGAAGCCTTTGCAATTTGTAGTTTTCTTATAAGTATTGATTAAAATAAGATATCGATGAAAATTCGCCTATATTTCCTAATTGTTTTGAACCTTTAAATGTTAATTTAACGTTGATAAACCCTTTTTTATGCTTTAAGCAAAATAAATTATTTTCTAGATAAACGTCGTGTTTTATTATTTTAGAAAATAACCCTCTAAAATGTTCATTATACATATAACATGAAAATTGAATTAAGCCAACCATCATTATGGGCCGATTATTTGTTACAGGTATCCTCATTATATTTATTTAAAATTGAATTTCGACTATGAAAAAACTGATAAATAAGTTGTGAAGTGGGAAAGTCATACAATAAAATTTGCAGTTCATTGAGCTGTTTGAAAAATCTTTGAAAAAAAAAAATATTTCAATGAATCGCAATGAAAAAATATATACAATTTGGAAATTGTATGGAATGTAATTTTTTTTTTAATCGTTATATGTATAAAATGTTTTTCAATTCCTGTATACTTTGATACCTACACCAAGGGCTCGCCAAAAATGTGTTTCTTTATTGAAAAATTATAATTTACATCGATTTAACTTGATTCATTCTGATCGCCGAGAGATTTTTTTGGTATTAAAATCATTATTCACGGCTGAATACATATTGTATATCAGTAGCCTCATAAGCTTTGAGCAACAATTGAGTTTGCGACGGGCGCGGCGCGGCGGGGGGGAAATGTAGCGACGTATATCGCGGCTGGGACACACGTGGCCCCTCGCAAATTTGAAAAATTATTGACGTTGATTACTGAAAGTTTACTATTGCGAACCAAAAACTGAGTACGGAATCAAAAAGTGTATATTCTGACGAAAATTTTGAGCTAGCTCAGGTTCACCCGTATCAATCCGTTCCCCAAATCGTACCATTGGACCTTTTTGCACCTGGCGTATAGGTTTTTGAATATTTTTGAAATTTCCAAGCGCTATCATGTTCGTTTATGTTCAGGGAATATTCCTGAATTGTTACAGATTTTCTACACTCATTTTAGACGAACGGTGACGAGTCGAAGTTGACGTACGGCAATTGACTCAGAAAAAACTACGTTTTTCAACTTTTCGGAGATCATAACGGTTTTCACGATTTTTACACAGAAATTTGTAAATAACCATCAGACGCAGAAAATTCGGCGCTTCACGATCTTACCGGATTCGATGCTCTACCAATTTCTCTGTAGAAGTTATGATCACTCAAACAGAGGGGCCAAACCTTTTTGCACCGACAGTAGTTGTGCAGTCGATAAGATAAGAAGCGAGGACTGTTCTCTCAGGAAATCATTTGACCAATGTACATCAATCTTGTATAAATATCTATCAATCAAGAAGATTCTATCGATATCAAGAAGAAATAAATCATTTGTTAATATTCTACGAAATCAATGACATCATTTGTGACCTTCCATCAATAATACAAAGTCTCATAATTTACCGGAAAATAAGCGTTACAAATAATCGGAGGCGCGCTAGCTGCACTAATGTATGTTATACTGCAATGTCTTTGGGATAACAATAATTCTAACGAAAATTATTGGGAAAAATCCCTTCACTGAATATATCGAGCACTGTTCAGAAAAGACGGTCGTTGAATGAATATATATTATTGAATCAACGATTCGGTTGTTCAATCGTTAATACATTTTTTTTATTGAAAACTTATGTATTTAAACAAAAATAATTTTATACATATTTTTTCCGGAACTATGCCATTAAACAACTATTTTCAGACCTTTGCCTTTTTTTCATACGATGAATATTTTCTTTGTCACAGCTGTTTGAACTATTGAATTTGCTCCGAAATTCGAAATATTTTAAATAGTGGCACACAAATTCTGAAAAGATCGGATTACGCTGTTTTCTACGAGAATACAAGACGCAATTCATTTTCGGGATCACATAATTGATATTATTATTATTATTATTATTATTATTACCATTATGTTCAGTGGTATCTCATTTAACAGATTTTTCTACGATATTTTGAGAAGAAGAATACAATACTATGAATTTTGAAACATTTCAGAATAACGAAATGATGCAGAAAAGACACAAGCGTGTAAAATAAATTTCTTCACTACACCTGTAGCGTAATGAAAGGGATATAGGAGATGAGATTTGGCATGCACGACCATCTTATAGTGCCTAACTGTTTGTCAAGTCTAGTAAAGCGTTTTATAATAGGGTACATAAATTTCCAATTTATGAATAAATCTGGTACTTACCCCAAAAAACAATACGCTCCTCGCAGTACAAACGATACTGCCGTACTGATGACGAACACTGAACACTGTATGCCTCTTGCGGGCAATTGGAGCGTAGACCCACTACGTTGCCGTGCAACACAGCTGTAGAGCGAAGTGGGATATCTCGCATTACTTAAATAGTGAATAAAATAATGCACGCGTAAAGATGAATAAATATGAATGAAAAAAATAATAAATATTTGAATTTAAATAAACGTTACAAATATATAAAATTTATTTAAGAACAGCAGAACAGCAAAAAACTTTATTATGCCCTATTGAACATTTCTTCAGCTGAAAGTTTGCGCTTACTTAAAATTACCTCGATAGACGAAGCGATTGAAAATTGTTTAACCCCATTTCGATAATGCTTTACAACATAATTCATACACTTTTTCTATAACAAAAAGTAGTATGTAATTTAAAGTGGTATGTTATCTTAGACGAGTTCAGTAGACAACTTAACTGATGTTGAAGTAAAATTGTAAATAACCCTCGAAATAGCCTTGCCTTTCGGAGCGAAATGAAGTGTGAAATACCTTTAGTCTAGTTGAGAACTGAGTTTCCTGCGAAAAATAGTACGGAGTCTCTTAAAAATATGAGCGATAGTTCATTCGATTCGGAATGCGATTCTGAAAAAGACGTATTTTTTTTCCGCAAACAAAAATTGTAATTGTTGTTAACAAAAAACAAAAACAAAAAAAGACGCCTCCGGTTTTTGACTATAACTCCAAAATTTTAAGAGATAACGGAAATTGAAAAAAGGCATCTTAAAGAGAAGGAAATTTCCAATTAAAAAGTCCCGACTCCCGGAACTCTATCTCGATTATTTATAATTTCATTTTGACGCTGAAAATAGGGCTCCGCGCGACCGTTTCAGCACTGACGCGTCGCCGCTGAACAGAGAGTGCGATAGAAATTATTTTTTTTTACTATTAAATATTAATTTAAAAATTTAAAAAAATTATGCTATTATCAGAATACTTCAAAGAATGTAGCCCCGAAGAGAAAAAATTTCAAACTTCATTTTTCTAAAAACTATACAATTGTTAATTAACTCATTTTTTTCGGACTTCTGTTTTCATAAATGGCGACATAAAAGTTTAAATAATTGGCCTATAAAATTTTTACTTCTTGGAGCCTTTCTTATATGTATACTTAACAAGATAACGTGATAAAAGATTTTTTTATTAACATTTATCAATCTCATTGTTAGATGTGAAAACCGCCATAATATAATTTTCCTTACAAAAAAATTTTAGACCAATTTTTTTTTCATTTATCATTTTGTTGGAACTTCGTAAATTTATTATAAACAAATAGAACAACTTTCATAATCCATACAAGCGAATTTAACAGACCAGACGAACTCAAATTTCAATGCAATAATCAATTTTAATACTAAAGTCTTTTTGAACTGTGAGATTCCCACTCAATTCGAGCAGCGTAATCTACAGTAGACAGAAAAAAACTGAAAAGGTACATTCTAAATTTTTATCAAGTAAAAATTCCTTCGGCCTGGGTTCGAACCGGGACTTTCGCATCTATACTGCGACGCCTTATCCAATTCGACCACCGAAGGACCGAAAGAATCTTTACTTGAAATTTGTGTGATTCTAATTAGTGTTGACATTTTTTCATTGACTCAATGTCAAAACTAACTTTCATAATCTTTTATTACGTTATCTTGTTAAGTATACATATAAGAAAGGCTCCAAGAAGTAAAAATTTTATAGGCCAATTATTTAAACTTTTATGTCGCCATTTATGAAAACAGAAGTCCGAAAAAAATGAGTTAATTAACAATTGTATAGTTTTTAGAAAAATGAAGTTCAAAATTTTTTCTCTTCGGGGCTACATTTTTTGGAGTATTCTGATAATAGCATAATTTTTTAAAATTTTTAAATTAATATGCAATAGTAAAAAAAATAATTTCTATCGCACTCTCTGTTCAGCGGCGACGCGTCAGTGCTGAAACGGCCGCGCGGAGCCCTATTTTCAGCGTCAAATTAAAATTATAAATAATCGAGATAGAGTTCCGGGAGTTGGGACTTTTTTATTGGAAATTTCCTTCTCTTCAAGATGCCTTTTTTCAATTTCCGTTATCTCTTAAAATTTTCGAGTTATAGTCAAAAACCGGAGGCGTCTTTTTTTGTTTTTCTTTTTTGTTAATAACAATTACAATTTTTGTTTGGGGGAAAAAAAAAATACGTCTTTTTCAGAATCGCATTCCGAATCGAATAAGCTATCGCTCATATTTTTAAGAGACTCAGAACTATTTTTCGCAGGAAACTCAGTTCTCGACTAGACTACTTACGAAATTGTTTTTTTCAAAATCCCACTATTCGGGACTATTTCCAAAGCGACGAAAATTACAAATTTCATCTGAGATTGTGGGTTTGAAAATTTAATTCCGCAAACATATTTTACAAGGCATAAGGATTAGCCACCTCGGTCGGCCGGCAGAATTTGATATGGGATTTTACAATCCGGCGGCTTGTCTCGTTAGAACTTAGATGAATAAAGTTATATCATTCGTACTCAAGATATCGTCGGACAAAAAAACTGATCACACACATACATCCATGCATACATACTAGGATGATTTTTTTTCCGACTATTTTTATTTTTTCACTCCCCACCTAAAATTTTGTTGGACATGTTGAACAAAAAAATTCCCTGAAAGTTATAGCCATAAGATTTTCCATCTAAAATACACGTAAAGCAAAAATTTTTTTTTTCAAAATTCTATAACTCAGCAGCATTTTATGCTATCACATTGGTCTTGGTCGTAATTTCCGCAGAATTAAACGATCTTCAAAAGTGTCTATAACGGCGTAAGTGCAACTTACACTGGTGAGATGGTACGGGTCACTAAAGTTGATTTTTACCCAAAATTATTGTTTTTTCGCTTTTATCTCCGAGATGATTAACTTGACCGAAAAAATGTAGAGGAAAATTTTTTTGGAAATTCAATTTCCTACAAAAAAGGTCTAGTAGACCTAAATGGTCAGATTAATATTTCTTGAGATATTGAACTTTAACTTACTTGTGGTATAAAATTGTTATGGTTTATTGAGTCATTAATCGTTTTCAATTGTTGATATTCCATATGATAATTTATGATATCATATCATATCTATGATATTTATCATAATTATGTAAACAATAAACCCTAAAAATTTTATACCACAAGTAAGTTAAAGTTCAATATCTCAAGAAATATTAATCTGAGCATTTAGGTCTACCAGACCTTTTTTTGTAGGAAATTGAATTTCCAAAAAAAATTTCCTTCACATTTTTTCGGTCAAGTTAATCATTTCGGAGATAACAGCGAAAAAACAATAATTTTGGGTAAAAATCAACTTTAGTGACCCGTACCATCTTACCAGTGTAAGTTGCACTTACGCCGTTATAGACACTTTTGAAGATCGTTTAATTCTGCGTAAATTGCGACCAAGACCAACGTGATAGCATAAAATGCCGCTGAGTTATAGAATTTCGAAAAAAAAAAATTTTGCTTCACGCGTATTTTAGATGGAAAATCTTTTCACGCTCTGGGAAAGTACTTAATATTAATATTAAGGGCTATAACCTTTATGGATTTTTTTATTCGACATGTCCAACAAAATTTTAGGTGGGGAGTGAAAAAATGAAAATGGTCGAAAAAAAAATCACCCTAATACATACACACACTCAGGTCTTATGCAGGTATGTCTCGACTCAGCTGATTCTATTGCTAAATCGCTTAATTAGTGATGCCAAAGGTATGAAAATTCCTCGAGTCAAAAGATGGCTAGATAACTTGTTCATTCGATCATTGACATAATTATGATTTGCTCCAATTATGTTTTAAATAGTGAAAGACATATTTGTTTAAACCTACACGTTTTTTCTTGTCGTCATATTCAAATGCCGGTATCTAGATGTGCATATATCAAGTTCTACAATTCGATGTAACTTATATTTACTCCTGAGGGACTTGTTTTGGGGCTAATTCAGCATATTGCCATAATGTTGAAGCAGGACGCGTGAATACGTCAGCATGTTTTAGTTTCGCATTATTTAATAATTTCATCATCACCGATAATCCTTTTTGAATTTACGTAATTTTTTTTTAACTACAATTCTCGGAGTCGGTAAAAAAGCGTGGTGGGCTCTGGGATATCTGCGATTCTGCAACTACCTATTCTGACATATCATCACAGAAACGGTATATTTCAGTCGGTAATCGTGACACATATTCAGCGAGTTTCAAGATTTTTTACTCAGTTGCTGAATACGCCGTCACAATTAGTGAGGGGGCGCTAGCTCGCGATGAATTTTAGTCGGCTCTCGAAGGTCCATAAGGTGAGCTGTCTTTATATTATTCAGTCAACGGCTTAGGTTTTAAGAGAAGTGAAAATGATTATTGCCTATATATACTGGAAAATGAAGATGAAACAATTTACTTATTAACCTTTGTAGATGATCTACTGATCTGTGGGAAAAATATTGAAAAGATTAATGTGATTAAAGCGAGTCTATGTAAAAGATTTGAAATGAAGGACTTAGGTGCTGTCAAAACCTACCTAGGCATAAATATAAATTATGATTGTAATGAAAACGAGATGACACTAGACCAGAAGGATTATATTGAGTCGCTAGCTTATAAATATAATGTTGAAAATGCAAAACTATACAACACTCCAATGGAGCAAAACTTGAAACTAAAACCGGCAAAATCGAATTGTGATAATATCAAATATAGAAACTTAATCGGCGCCTTGTCATATACATATAAGTTCAGCGACAAGATTAGATGTAAGCTACAGTATAATTTACCTGAGTAGGTACCAGAACTGTTATGATGAATCTCATTATAAGTATGCCTTACGAATACTGAAATACCTATACTTGACAAGAAACTTGAAGCTAACATATAGAATAGGTAGAACTGGAGATATTGTAGATTGTTTTGTGGATGCCGACTGGGCAGGTGACCAGGTTGACAGAAAATCGACTACAGGCTATGTTATTAGAGTATATGTATAATGAAGTTGTTTACTGGAAGTCAAGGAAGCAAGGAAGTGTTACGAAATCGTCAACTACTGCTGAATATGTCGCTTTATCTGAGTCAGTTAGTGAATTGAAAGTTGTAATCAATCTATTGAAAGATTTTGAAATAGAAATAAGTAAACCAATAAAAGTATTTGAGGACAATTCAGGAGCAGTGGCAATCGCGAAATATGGGAACTTTACCAAGAACTCTAAGCATATAGAAGTGCATTATCACTTTGTTCATGAATGTTGTACAAGAAAAATCATCGATGTTATTAAAGTAGATTCTGAAAATAATATCGCCGATATCTTTACCAAAGCACTCGGTAGAAGTAAGTTTGAAAAGTTCAGAGGTTTATTAAATGTATTGTAAAAATGAGCATGAATTTAAGGAGGTGTGTTGAGATAAGTCTAAATCCATGCTCGTAACGACACCTATTGTCAATAAGGAGCAGGAGATAGGTAGAGGGGATAGAGACAGGTTCGGTGACGCGAAGCGTCGAATAGACAGGTACACAACGAATGTCGTTATGTAATGATGGTGTATTGGGTTAATAAAAGTGTTCCTTAATAATAAAGATATTAATAATAAAGTCGACAGGAGTGCTTCATTATTCCTCTTACCAACATCCCGCATCTATGACTTTTAACAGATCCAATGGAAATATACGAGACAATAGTAACGTGCTGGGCACACAAGGAGCCTCGCTCACGATAAAAAGCTTGCCGGTCGGAACGCTGTACCGGGGGTTTTCTTGACCAACCACGGCCGCGATAACGCTCACCAAGAAAGTAGATGATTGCGGGTCTAATTCGGCTCCAGGCCGATGAGATGAAGAATCGGGAGGCTGTGAAGTGCGCTTTCGCGCGGCCCTATACGCCGATTCTCCAGCATTTAGATAAAGTAGACGGAACTCTGTTGGTTGACGGGAGGATTTTTTAGTACTTCTCGTACACCCCTATACGCCGTCGATCCCAATGTAGAGGCGGGCAGATCCTCGTGGACGATAGTAGGCGCTGACCTCGACGCTTTCAGGGCGAATCGAAGGTTTGCACGCCGTTTTTGTTTCGTGAATTTGAGATACGGTAGGTTTCAGGCCAGGATGACTGATGCGTTGTTCGCGGGAGGTCCAACGGTGTTAGATCAGATGGCGTATCGAGCTCGTTTTCACATAATTAACAAAAATACAAATGACATTAGCTTAATTCCAATTTTTTCCTAATCCTTAATTATTTTCCTGGAGTATCTCCCTAGGCGCCACCTCACCGACTTCTCTATAGTTTCGCCCTTGTGGCGGGGTTAGACTTATACCACGTCACAATACATACATACATACATACACCCAACGAGGTTGATTCTGATCCCTTCCGGTTTGGGCGATTCTCATTCTACGTTGGCAACGGTATCGCTCGCAGCGCGCCATGTCGGAACGGCGTGCGACCGAAACACGACCCGCCGGCTGTCATCTGGACGTCCAGCGACGTTAACCTCAAAATGCACGCGGGCTAGCGTAAGTGACGAGCAACGTTGAAGGTATTCAGACAAGATAGAGAAGTGACGATGCTCGAACACGGAGTGATTGTCAAAAAATGTTAAAAATTGTATTGAAGTGGGAAATGGAACTAAAAAGGAATCATCAGGACTGTTTAATGGTAAGGGGATTTATATGTTTATTTATTTGACGAATGTATTGATAAAAGAAGAGTTTTGAAGTGTTGGAAATTTTACAGCTACGGCCCAGTTGAAACTTGATAATTCGACTGCGATACGACTAGTGACCGATCAGGAATCATCGAGTATATGAAGGAAGTCATTCACACATCACAAGACTCATTTTGACCGACACTATTTTTTTTTGACTGAACAGAAACAAAACGTATTCTACAAAACTTGATACGATGGAATAAAGTGAAGTCGAACCAAACATATTCTTGATATAAAGTATTTTTCATCACTCTAACCTCAAAATCGCAACTTCGCAATATTATCAACTAACGACCATACAAATACAACTTATGCAAACAATGATTAGGAAAAAAATAAAATCTATTAAAATACAACGAATTGTGCATCAATCATTCATTCTCCTCCATGTAAGGATAAGAAAATTAATGAAGCTAACCGAACTGAATGAAAGTTGAATCAGAAAATATAAATGATCGTAGCGTTATGCGACCAGCGATCACAGTTTGGCTAGACTAAACTAGATATAAAATATAACTGATCGTAGCGTAATGCGACCAGCGATCACAATTTGACTAGACTAGGCTAGATATAAAATATAACTGATCGTAGCGTTATGCGACCAGCGATCACAGTTTGACTAGACTAAACTAGATATAAAATATAACTGATCGTAGCGTAATGCGACCAGCGATCACAGTTTGACTAGACTTGGCTAGATATAAAATATAACTGATCGTAGCGTAATGCGAACAGCGATCACAGTTTGACTAGACTAGGCTAGATATAAAATATAACTGATCGTAGCGTAATGCGACCAGCGATCACAGTTTGGCTAGACTAAACTAGATATAAAATATAACTGATCGTAGCGTAATGCGACCAGCGATCACAATTTGACTAGACTAGGCTAGATATAAAATATAACTGATCGTAGCGTAATGCGACCAGCGATCACAGTTTGACTAGACTAAACTAGATATAAAATATAACTGATCGTAGCGTAATGCGACCAGCGATCACAATTTGACTAGACTAGGCTAGATATAAAATATAACTGATCGTAGCGTAATGCGACCAGCGATCACAGTTTGACTAGACTAGGCTAGATATAAAATATAACTGATCGTAGCGTAATGCGACCAGCGATCACAGTTTGAGTAGACTAGCCTAGATATAAAATATAACTAATCGTAGCGTAATGCGATCAGCGATCACAGTTAGATATAAAATATAACTGATCGTAGTTTGAAGATTACAGGAGTCTTTTTTAACTAGGTGATATGATTATTCACTGATGAAAAAGTTTCCTACACAAACAATGAATGAATAAAAAATCAAGATTCGCGGCAGCGAATCCCCGCCAAGTACTTTTTATAACTTTTTTTTAATATAATTTTATAAAAGGCGAGCGCAGCCAAGAATTATTTACCCGAGGCAACGTTTATACCTGTAAACAAGGCGTCGTATCTCTCGAACAGCTGAATATTTTTTGACGAAATTTGCAGAGCGAAAATTCCCAGCCCATACGAGCCCGCTCCGTTAATCTGAAGCAAATCGATTGCATAGTTTCAGAGATAATAACCATCAAAGTTGCTCAAATTCTTCTTCTTCTTCTTCTTCTTCTTCTTCTTCTTCTTCCCCTCCTTACCAATAACTTCACCAAGAGAATGGTCAATTTGCTATACACAACCATACATGTACACACATTGTAATAGTCAATGCGCTTGAGGGGACTTGTCCCAGAGCGCCAAATAAACACAACTCTGACTCTGACCCTGACTCCTTCGTCACATTTTCGCAAGCAGCGGCTATGCCACACGATTTGAGACGAACCGGTGTACGTATCGACTTGAGATTTAAAACACAGCTATTCTCCCTCGAAATCTAGCCCCCTATTGATTTTGGTGCGAATTCGAACACGCACTCAGTCGGTTTATTTTACCGAAGTCACGAGGTGGTAGTACGGTCAAAACGATGAATTGGTGATTTTCAATTTCTAAATTTGCGGCTTTCGAAATCCAAAATCTTTTGAACTGATCAAGATTCGTAGCAGCGAATCGCTGCCAAGTACTTTTCGGCTGGCGAAGAAGTAAGAAGAAAAAGAATAAGAAGATTGAGATTTTTCATCAACTCTAGGGGTCTGTAATTTCGAAAGTACGCGGTCAATTACGTCCAAATTTCTTGAGGAAACTCATTCGGACTTAAATAGTTGGCCCTATGAAGTCTAGCCCTGAATATTGTCTGATTTCGGAAATATGACGCAATGTTTACAAGTACGAAAGTTTGCTGGAGTATGAATGATCCTCTGAAAGATACCTGAGAGTGATTCGCTGCCGTAAATTTGTTATTGTATTTGTTATTGTTATTGCATTTGTTATTGTATTTGTTATTGTTATTGCATTCTTACAAAAAGAAGTGAAATCCGCGCCAAAAACATCTGAAATGTAAAAAAAGCCGCCAAGTACTCAGATAACAACACAATAGAAATTCACGAAAAACTTTTTGCCAGTCTCTGTCGTGAAGTCGGACGTCGCTGTTTCGTGTAGTGATATCGAAACATCATTCCAAGAGCTACGTACTTGGCGGGCACATTTTTTTTATTATTCTTCGCCCCGTTTAATTATTACGAAATATCTTGAAGCCACCTATGGTATCATGACATTAGCAGTACTGAATTGATAATAATATGTAGTTATACTGATAACAATAATGTGTGAGCAGAGGGTGATACATCATCAGTTATAATCATCATTGGTCACGTAGGCAATTTTTAATAATCATCAGCCTCATCGCGTCAAGTGTTTTGTCTCTACGTTAAAGAACTTGGAATTCCTGACAAATATCGGTCGATTTATGAACGATTTCACGTAAGGGATAACCAATCAAACGTATCACTCTGTTGCTTCAAAGTTACATATCCTAAGCCCAAATCGAGTATGTTATACATTAAAGCCATAAATGTTAGAAAATAAAAATGGTCAGTGCAGAAGTACGCAGTATAATCATAGATATTTAGAATGACCTCTCATACAAATACAATTATGGCAACATGTGTGTAAAAAAACGTGATTTCCTTACTCGATTACAACAAAATTCCGATAACTATTGACTGTATCTGCATTTGATGATTGTTTTCATCTCAAGCTACTGACTGTGAAAGTCGGAATATCGTTGCGCGCGAGCGTACTGACGGGCTCGTGCGAGGGCGTCCTTGGGCGCCCGCGCGCGGGCACGTCAGTATGCTCGCGCGCAACGATATTCCGACTTTCGCATTGCGACTAGTTCCGAACCAGTTCTTTACAGTAAAATACCAAAAAGTGTCAACTGAAACAGATCGGTATATCTTCTTATTTTCTGAAAGAATTACTTTCCATGATCTATTGCCAATCGAGCTCCGGAATTCAAGATCAATTATATCATACAAGAATATATGTATAAGAATGTTTGTTTTCGAATTCATCAATTCTATGCTAGAATAGAATCACGCAAAGTGCAAACGGGTTCTAATCATGGCAGAGTAAAGAAATTAAATGTGCCCGCCAAGTACGTAGCTCTTGGAATGATGTTTCGATATCACTACACGAAACAGCGACGTCCGACTTCACGACAGAGACTGGCGAAAAGTTTTTCGTGAATTTCTATTGTGTTGTTATCTGAGTACTTGGCGGCTTTTTTTACATTTCAGATGTTTTTGGCGCGGATTTAACATTTACTTTCAACAAAACTGAAACAATAATCTAATTTGAACTAGTGTAAAAAAAGAAAAGAAAAAAAGATAAACATAAACTTGAATCATACTCATAACTAGATTTGAAACACAAATGTGAGGAAGCGGGTAACAGTATTCCAATGTCATACTCCGCAATTGAAGTTAACTCATTACTGCAGCTAATGAATATAGAAGAATAAAGAGGAATTCTGAAATGTTTGACGCTTGTCTTCGTTAGAGTCAATACACTAGACTCTCGATATAAGAAACACGCCGGGGATTTGTTTCCTATATCCAGAGGCATATACCGTGAGCGCCAGGTGAAACGGGTCAGTGAAACGACGATGACGCTAGCTTACTTGAGATTTAAAGGGAGAGCCAATACACTAAGAATATCCCTAGTTCCATATTGAATGGCGTTTGACGTCTACGCTTCGAAAGGCCTAGGGATATTTTCGCGATGGCAGTTAGTTCCCCTTATAAATTTCAAGAATCTAGCGCCTTCGTCGTTGCACTGACCCGTTTCACCTGGCGCTCACGGTATATAGATATAGTTCTTTGAACTCGACGCGTTTGGAACAGAGCCGTATGTAAAATTTTGCGGGGCCCCGAATGATAAATGTCGATAATTGCAGTAATCCTTTTTTTATGTTTATTGATGTGCAACATCTTGCCGCTCGGTTTCTGTGGTAGTGATTTCGTGAAAAGGGACGGAAGTGTGTAACAGGAAGCCGGGGAAGCCGGCATCTATTTGATTGACCAATGAAAAATCAAAAATTATAGGTGATTTCGAGTATATGTGGGTACATTCCAGTATGTATGGGTGATTTCGAGTATGTATGTAAGATGTCAGATGTTACACATCAGATGCGACTGCTGTAAGGCTCGCTCGTTTTTTTGTTTGTTTCGAGTTTCTTTAATACACGAAAATATTATGCATTTCAACTTTTTTATTTACTATAAATTCAACTTACCTAGTTATATCATTGATAAATCGTGTTTAATCAATGAAATTTAATTCACAAAAAAAAAGCGAATGAAAAAAAGTAATATTATGATAATAAATTAATGTACATACATATAATAATGTTTTAATTTAATTCAATACAATATACATGAATCGGTATGATTCTTTCATTTAAAAAAATACAAGAGCTGCAAATTTTTATTTTTGTATTAGAATATTTTTTCTTGACTATCATATGAACGGTAAATATATTAATACTATAACACAGTGAGGGAATCCACTTTTCTTTTTCCTTTTCTTAAATGTTCAACTTCTTAAATACACTGGAAAGCAAATGTGCATCGAATTTAATATACAGTCTCAATTAGATTGCACCTCTTATATAATATTCAAAGATTAATGAAGTCTTGTTCCGCACAAGTTTTGGGAGCAACATGTTCTTGAACTAATTTTTTCAGTCTTCTAACAACTATTCAGTCTTCTTCAGAAATAGCGATTTCTTTCTGCGTTTCAAGCCAAGAGAGTGCGTTAGAACATTGATAAGCATTTTCAGCTGTCGTGAAATTGGAAGCAACGGAAAAATGTGTGGAATCATCTAAATGGACACCATCATTAAGATGCGTGTTTTCATAATTCACATCGTTTTTGCCCGCAGAAGAAGAGTTTCTATAGTCTCGCGTAACGACTGCTATGATTTCTGCGTTCGACAAGGGTTTCCACCCCATGTCACCTTCGTCCTTTTGAAGCCATTCCAAAATTTCATTCCTGATCTTTTGCCGAGAATCGTCTGGAACCTGAACAGATTCTAGAATACACTCAACAGCGCATTCATCCTGTGCACATTGTTGTCGGGAATCATCTGACATCCTACTTTCCTCCTTGTCTTCTGAAATCATTTTTAATGAATTTCCTCGGCCGGCAGTGTCATCATTAAGTTATAATGGTCGAGAGTGCTAATAATTTATTTCTAATTATTTTCTTGAATTTTGTGCTTTCTAACCAATTTCTGCATTGCCAACTGAAGACTCTACATTTTTTTGTAGTGCTGGATCTTCAAATGCAATTGCTGAAGAAATGTCAGGCAAAGCCAAATGACCGAGTGAAGGCTTCCATACTTTTTGTACAGTCAAACTCTCTAGAGAATCCCAAGCCTCACTCAGCTTGTCAAAACAAAGCCTCAGATTTATTTTCTTAGCTCTCTTAATAATTTTTTCTTTGTTCGTATCATCAGAATAAATATATTCTGTGATCTTCCTCTTATAGAATTTCTTTGTCAGGGAAATCAAGCCTTGATCAAGTGGTTGAATGGTGGCAGTTGTGTTAGGAGGAAGAAAAACCACTTCAAAATTCTCATTAACAGCATTCAAAACCGTCAGTAAAGGGTGCGATGGAGCATTGTCAACAAGCAAAATAACTTTTCCATCGACACTTTTTTTCTTTTTGATGTTTTTCAACATCTGGAATGAAGTGATTCGTGAACCAGAAAAACGTAATGATTTTCCTATAAATTATCAACGGTGTATCTCTTTTTAGGCAGTACATCTCGGGGATAAATGTCAAATTTTCTCTTTTTTTCTGCCTGATGTAAAAGTGTGAAACCATTTCAAAATTCACCAATCCAAAAATATGACGCGGTCCATCCAACTGCTCTTTTGCGACGTATAAATCACTGGTAAATTCTGCACATCTTTGATATCTCTTGGCCTTTTTGATTTCCCAATACACAAAATATCCAACTTGTGGGATCCAGTGGCATTGCAGCAGAACAGAGCATGTGAATCTGTCTTTAAGTTCTTTATCTCCTCGTACTGAAGTCTCTTTGTGGGATGCAAGAGTTGTACGAGATAAACTTTTGTAATTAATCCCCGATTCATCGGCATTATATATGTTTTCTAACTTCAAGTTCTCGTCGTTGATTCTTTTCAAAAACTTCTCTTGGAAAAGAACAGCTCCTTCAGTATCGCTTGAAAGAATTTTTCCTTTCGCAATCATTTTTCTTATCCCATGTCTTTTTTTAAATCCAGTTAACCAACCTTCACTCGCATAGATGAAATAATATATTATATTATCCTTTTATTGATGATACGGTGCGAACTTGAGCGAGACACAAAAAAACAATCACAAAAAACAGAGAGCGACACTTTGCGGCGCGACACTTTGCGGCACTCGAGTGCATTAAGGGCGTTGACTAGGCCTCGTCGATCGCGCGCGATCAGATTTCTTCGCATTTCCCTATTTTTTTAGATAATGAGGTTTTCTTGAAGTCATTTTGTAGGTAAAGGATAGATCTTTGCCACCTCTTTTGCCGAATTTTCGATTTCACTCTCAGGTTTGCGAAAAACCAGCTCGAAAGTAAGCTATCTTTGAGATGAGGCAGAACGAAGAGTGATTTTTTTTTTTAATTCAGCAAAAGAGGTGACACAGATCCATCCTTTATCTACAAAATTACTCCTAGAAAATCTTATTATCTCAAGGAATGGGGAAATGAGAAGGAAAGTCACGAGGCATGAAACAGCAAACTTTCCGCGTTGTATAAGGGGCGGGGCGTACGACCGTCTCCGTCATTCACTCACGCTCTTCAGTGATGTTCTCTCTCTCTTGCCTCTGTCGCGCGGGAAGCCGAGGAGCCCGCGCTCTTTAGCTAGTCAACGCCGTTAAACATTAATATACAAACATGATCTCAACAAATCTGCTTTACAATGCGTAATCTTACCACAAATTTTCGATTTTTTCCTTTCTGTGATACTATATCCCGGTTTTGGGCTTCTGCTTCTAATTTGTCATAGAAATTCAATGCTTTATGTTGTAGTATTGGTCCACTAATTGGCCCACCGAGTTCTCTGGTCTGATAGAACCATGTAACGAGAACTTCTTCTAACATTTTATCATTCGGAAGCTTGTTTGCTTTTTTCTCTTTCATTTCAAACCTCGAAGCATTTTCTCTTATACTCTTCTCACTTTTAAAGATTTTCCATAAAGTACTTCGGTCTATGTTATATTTTTGCATGGCTTGTTTTTTATTTATAATTTCGGCCTTCACTTCATCGATTACTTTTAGTTTTTGCGTATTAGTAAGCCTTGTTCTCTTCATTTCGGTTGTTTTTTAATTTATGTTAAGTATTACACAGTTAACGCTCAGTTACACAGATCACCGAAATGCGCTTTATCGACTAACGACTGCGTCGGCAACTGACAAGTGACGGTAGCGCGCCACATACAGGGAAAGGAATTTGTTGCGTATACACATGTATCACTATGCCAGTATGGGCGTGAAGGCCATACTTGTATGGTATAGACAATTTTCATTCATTATAATAGGCTGGTCAACAGATCTTTAATCAGAAGTTTTTTGTATATTCACCAAAAATTATGAGCAAGGTGTCATTTGATTCGGAAAGGCATTTAGAAACTCTTCGGAACGATCCTAAGAAAGGCCGAAAAAAATTGCGAAAGTTATAAACAGTTAAGTAAAAAAAAAGGAGAGGTTCGGTTTTTTGCGAATATCTCGAAAACTATTTGAGATATTCGAAATCGCAAAAAATATCCTAAAAGAGCAGAAAATCTCCTACGGAAAAGTCCTGCCTCCCCAAACTCTACAACCAATATTTATAATTTTAATTGTGCGGTGAAAAAGGACTAAAAACGCGCGCACCGCCGGCGCATAACCCGTTTTTAGTCCTTTTTTAACCGCACAATTAAAATTATAGATATTGGTTGTAGAGTTTGGGGAGGCAGGACTTTTCCGTAGGAGATTTTCTGCTCTTTTAGGATATTTTTTGCGATTTCGAATATCTCAAATAGTTTTCGAGATATTCGCAAAAAACCGAACCTCTCCTTTTTTTTTACTTAACTGTTTATAACTTTCGCAATTTTTTTCGGCCTTTTTTAGGATCGTTCCGAAAAGTTTCTAAATGCCTTTCCGAACCAAATGACACCTTGCTCATAATTTTTGGTGAACATACCGAAATTTCTTTCCATGTACAATGTAAACAACACGCGTACGCTCCTGAGTTTTTCTCGGAACGGAGCGCGTCGAGCCCCGGCCGCGCGATTTGTTTCTTATATCCAGAGTTCTTATATCGAGAGTCTAGTGTATATTCTGGTGATGAAATGCCATGAGAGATAATTGTTGAATCTAACAGTGCAGTCCATACGGAGAAGGTCAAGACTCTGCAAACGAATCTGTGCAGTATGAAAATCGCTCGTCAACAAAACCAAAATACATTGAAGTCATAGTGGGTTCATGTATCGTCTACTGCTCTTAGATCAACATAATGACAGCTGGTCCAAAAATATTAGTAATTGATGGACCAGCCATTATTAAGTATCACGTCGTGCATACGTCGAGGCATGGATCCCACTACAGCTTCAGCATATTCTGGCCGTGCTCAGAGCTCTTCCCAAGCTGCACGGACTCGACGACAGAGACCTGCTTGCCTCTCACCCTGCACTGGCTCCCATCCCCGCCCTATTTCTGACCGAATTGGCGGCACGACGACAATTCAGACCATCCTCCTTGAGTCGATTGGCGACGATCCAAGATGTTGCGTCTATATTGAGGATCTCAGCAACTTGAGAGGCGGGTTGGAATGGATCCTCTCGGATCGCTCGTCTAATCGCCTCATCTTGATCATTCGTTGTCTTGCGCCGTGCCCCATTATTATTCCGATTGTCTTGTAGGCCCGCCATACCACCTTCTCTATACTTACGTATGTAGCGTTCTACAGTGGGAATGCTGCATCCCACTGCCGCTACAGTCACGAAATAATTGGTGAATTGATAAAGATTTGAAACACGTTAAGAATAACCGTTTGACGATATCTTATAAGACCAATTCACCTGCAATTTCATGCTACAAGAGCCCACCTAGCCGTAGCCCAATGACTCGGCCGTAATCCTTCGGGTTCGATCGAAACATACTGTAAATTACGCGTGAAAATTGATATGAATAATTATAAATCGACCATTTTAATAAACAGTACGGAAAAATTGTTCAAATTCCGTGTCCGTATATAGATTTCTTATTCTCCGAGTTAGTTATATTATTCAAAACTTACGCTTGCTCGCAATCTTTTCCTTGAAATCTTCTCGTTGTAAATGTTTTCTAAGTCTTCTTCGTACGGGTTGTTGATTGATAATGAACATTTCCGCAATGGTCAACGTTGCGCAAGTAAAACAATGAATTTGACGTTGGTAGGGGTATTTCGAAAAATCCCGGGGGAGAGAGATACCTGGTTGCATACCCGGAATCATTCACGCATGAAATTCCGAGAAATTCGAAAGTATGAAAATGTATATTTATGAGAAATGGTTGATTTACAATATTTCTGTTAATAATTCAACTGATTTTTTTCATGTATCATTGCAATATATTTCACGCAACCCTCCGGAATTATCACCGATGTAAGGCTGTAGGCACTACACAGGGTGATTTTTTTTTAATCGCCCCAGACCGATATCTCGAGAATTAATCACGATACGAACAAATACTTCGGATGAAACTTGTAGGATATCAAAGGGGAACAAAACAGTGCAGCATCAGTTTCAGTAAATGGTGATGCCAAGGCCGAGGGACGGTCAGGTTTGTTTTTTTAAATGGAAACCCATATTTTTCATAACGTAATTTTGTTCTACTTGAAATCTCAAACGACTTTTGTATGAAACATTCTTTTGTCAGACATCAATTTTTCATGATATTCAGCTAAACAACTGGAGATTTTTGAACTTCTGAGCACATTTCACCTCTGAACTATCAAGCTTGGAGAAAAATTGTAGGAGACAAAAAGTGCGTAATTTTATGCGAAGATTTGTGGAGAATAATTGCAGATTTTTGTTTAACAATTTTTGATTTCTTTCACGCAATTGAAGAGTCTGCGATAAAAAGTTATTGGGAAAAATTCTGCAATTATTCTCCAAGAATCTTCGCATGAAATTAGGCACTTTTTGTGTCTTACAATTTTTCTTCAAACTTGATAGTTTAGAGGTGAAATGTTCTCGAAAGTTCAAAAATCTCTAGTTGTTCAACTGAATAGCATGAAAAATCGATGTCTCACAAAAAATGTCTCATACTCAAGTCGTTTGAGTTTTCGAGTCGAACAAAATTCCGATATGAAAAATATGTATTTCCATTTTAGAAAAAAAAACTCGACCTTGCCCCGGCCTTGGCATCACCAACTACTGCAAATGATTCTGCACCGTGTTCTTTCCCCTTCGATATCCTACAAGTTCTATCTGAAATATTTTTTCGTATCGTGATTAGTTCTCGAGATATCGGCCTGGGACGATTAAAAAAAATTACTCTGTATATGAATCGTTTTTACAGCCGACAGTATTGTAGTTGATATCGGAGTATTGCCATGGCTGGTCGAAGCTCTGACTACGTTACGCTGGGATCAGTTCCATTTAATATTCTATCTTGTGCAGGCAAACTGCGATCGCTGGTCAGAGCTCTAACTACGTTATGCTACAATCAGTAATATTTTATATCTAGGCTAGTCTACTCAAACTGTGACCGCTGGTCGCATTATGCTACGATCAATTATATTTTATAGTCACGATTGAAGTTATCACTCGGGTGTGGTTAATTAAGAAGAGAAGGTCTTATCAATCAAGCCGAGTCAATTTATTCATTTTTCACCTGACGTTTCAGCAGTGATGTACTGCCCTCATCAGAGGCTATTTATTACAAAAACAAAAATATACATACAATAGTAACAAAATAGATGGTCAACAGAATAAAATTATTTCTGACATACAAATTTGAAAAAGTCAACGAGATAAAAAATTGAAAATAAAACATAATATAAAGTAGTTACACTATAATGAGTGACAGTTATCAGCACACAAGAAACAAATTTGTGCGACTACCCTATGTAAAAGGTTTCACGGAAAGATTCAGTCGTTCTCTTAAGAAATTTGACTTCACACCAGTACCCTTCATAGATAATAACTTGAGTTCGATAATCATTAAAGGCAAAGATCGTACTGACAAATGTGACCAATGCAATGTAGTATATAAAATCCAATGTAATGATTGCTCAGCGTCTTATGTAGGCGAAACTAAACGTCAGCTTAAGACGAGACTTAAAGAGCATAAGGACAATATTAAAAAAAAAGCTGATGCACTATCTGTAGTCTCGCTACATCAAATAGAGTGTAAACATACTTTGGATTGGGACAATGTCTCTGTATTAGATAGGGAAGCAGTGTGGTCAAAGAGGATCACCTCTGAAATGTTACGTATTAATTTACAACCGAAAGGTCTAAACAAAAAAGAGGACACCAAAAAACTTCATCTTCCTTATTCTAATTTGCTACACCGTTTAAGATCGAAAAGTGTCTCATAGATTCTAGTCAGTTATACTCGGGTGCAAAAACCTTGCGCCAAGTACATTAAAACGTAATAGCTATCATCAAAAATTTATTAAAAAAAATAATCGAAGAAGAAGCGTTTGATTATACATTTGATCTACAAAAGAATTGAAATCAATGGACGTTGCCAAGAACAATTTGGTTGGTATTTACATCTCAAGATACATAATATGCGTAACACATAATGAGATGCAACATACGTACTCCCAAGATCAATTGATATTAAAATTGAGAAAAAAAGAAACGAAAAAAAAAATTCGGAGTACGTGGTACTTGGCGGGCTGATGTTCGAATTATTATAAGAATATTTAAATAGTTTAATATATATTTTCTTGTAATTTCTACAAAAATGCCCGCCAAGTACCACTACCTCCAAATTTTTTTTTTCGTTTCTTTTTTTCTCAATTTTAATATCAATTGATCTTGGGAGTACGTATGTTGCATCTCATTATGTGTTACGCATATTATGTATCTTGAGATGTAAATACCAACCAAATTGTTCTTGGCAACGTCCATTGATTTCAATTCTTTTGTAGATCAAATGTATAATCAAACGCTTCTTCTTCGATTATTTTTTTTAATAAATTTTTGATGATAGCTATTACGTTTTAATGTACTTGGCGCAAGGTTTTTGCACCCGAGGTGCTTTTGGGGGATTTCATAACTTTTTGTACTAGTCTTGACTTTCTTAACCGTTTCTGTTAAATGGTATTTTTCACGAAATGATTCATTTCTATAAATCTAACTGTTAGTTCTATTGAAAGTGTTTTACTGACAAAGTTGTGTTGTTATCGATAACTGAAAAATGAACTGTGATGAGAAGCCTCGACCCCCGTTAGCATCAGCTTCTATCGTAGATATCGTAGACTTGCTATGGATAAAAATGTAACATCATGTTAATGTAATTATGTAATCGATAGACTAACAAGAAGAGTGTCAGACCTCGTGGTCATAGATTTGGATCAAACTTCTAGAGGTTCTTCTTGGGATAAAAACATTAAAACCATGCTGTTCCATTCATTCTAACGAGCTTGTGTCTCCTTCTTGAGCTCAAAGTTCTGGTACTACTGAGCACTCCTGAATTTGTCTAATCAATTGAAAAAAAATTTACAACAATTTAGTGTAATTTTTTGTTGCTGAATAATCGAAAAATAAAAGTGGAAACTCTTCTTTAGATTACACTATGTTGATGCATTTTAAACATCATTTTCAATTGGTACTGTCAAGTTTATACTCTGCAGTCAACTGTCGAAGACAAAATCTTAGGCTACTTAGGACTATAATTTCATTATTGAATGCTCGAATACTGATCAAGTTATCTTGAACTAGCAAAATAATCACAATTACATAGCAAAATTACATTCTTATTAATTTTTATTTTTATTCACTTTTTTAGTCCTTAGTCCTTTATCTTGTTCATTTCATTATGATCAGCCACATTGCATGCATTGATAGCTCTTAGTGCAAAAAACGTTTCCCAGGGCACGGTGACTCAATTCAGATTATGCATTATATTTGGCATTTAGTTACAAATACCTCATTGAATCTTTGGTAACGATGTTATTTGTCTAGGTATTGTTATAAAATATGTCAGTACTTCATACACGATATTTGAACCATACAACATCTCTTCAGCCTCAATAACTAATCGATCGCATATTTTTCTTCATTTTGATCACGTTCAGACACATTTCCTCAAAGGCTGTAGTAAGCTTCGTAACCGATTTGTTTATCTGCAGATAGGTTAATATGCAGATAGGGTTATTTTTATTCTATTGCAGCAAATAATTTTTTGACAATATAAAAAAATTGAATTTCATGTGAGCTACTTTCTGTTATCAGAGAAATAACTATTCAAATAAATATAGGTAAATTACTGCCGACCCTTTGTTATGTATAAATCGCGATCAATCATGACAGATAATTCCCATAACCTCAAAGGCTCGATCTCGTGAAATAAATGAGAAGATAGATATGATTATTATTTCATAGGACTTCTGTAATAACTGTAATGTAATGAACAACTATCGCTTCCCAATCTTTTCTGAGCACATTTAATTACATATTACTCCATATTTTACATTATTTTCATCCTCATTTCCCGCAACTGTCATCGAGAATATGATAAAATATACGTTCCACCATACGCGCTTATGCTGCCTCTCGTGGGCCATAGAGAGCGTTATTGTGTCATAGACCGACGAACTCGCTATGCTTTTATTTAATTTTTTCTGTGTGTAACTTTCGTCTGTTGAAGGTACTTTCTATGTTGTTAGGTAGCCGGGCAAATGTGCAAATCTGGCGTGAGCCGGAGACGGAGAAATTCTGATCGTGAAACTGACCCTCTCTATTTTATAAATAATCATATCTCAGCTATCCGTACACCGATTGCATCGATATTAGGCTCAAATGAAATCTCTTTCGCACCTTATTCCTGCATTAAATCGGCGAGCCCTGGGATATTGCCTATATACGCTTAATGAAATAATATGGTTACCCCCACTCCTGCGCTGAACTCCCGTTCCGGTAAACGAGAGTGGTAGAGTCATGAGATGAATTTTTTTTAATGTACTTGGCGCGAGACTCTACCGAGTCTCTTGATGTGATGGTGCCATAGAGCGATTTCTTGATGTGTGTTTGTGTTGATTCCTATTTTCAAAACAAAACATTCATTGACGTCACCATTGACGTCAATAGTTTTTTGGTGTGATTGACAATAGCTAACGGTGGTGTATGTCGACACAGTGACTCACAGTGATTTACCTATTTATAAAGCGTATTGACACACTTGTACACAGTAGTTGCTTTTAATCTTAAGAGGACGGTAGTTACTGATCCTCTTAAGCAACATGATCCACCACCATCAAGTTCTTTGCTCTACGGCACCAATTAGCCTAAGGTACCGAGTTATAGATCTATCTGATAACTGTCACTCATTATAGTGTAACTACTTTATATTATGTTTTATTTTCAATTTTTTATCTCGTTGACTTTTTCAAATTTGTATGTCAGAAATAATTTTATTCTGTTGACCATCTATTTTGTTACTATTGTATGTATATTTTTGTTTTTGTAATAAATAGCCTCTGATGAGGGCAGTACATCACTGCTGAAACGTCAGGTGAAAAATGAATAAATTGACTCGGCTTGATTGATAAGACCTTCTCTTCTTAATTATATTTTATATCTAGCCTAGTCTAGTCAAACTGTGATCGCTGGTCGCATTACGCTACGATCAGTTATATTTTATATCTAGCCAAGTCTAGTCAAACTGTGATCGCTGGTCGCATTACGCTACGATCAGTTATATTTTATATCTAGTTTAGTCTAGTCAAACTGTGATCGCTGGTTGCATAACGCTACGATCAGTTACATTTCCTGATTCAACTTTTATTCAGTTCGGTTAGCTTTATTAATTTTCTTATCCTTACATGGAGGAGAATGAATGATTGATGCACAATTCGTTGTATTTTGATA
This sequence comes from Macrophya alboannulata, assembly GCA_949628255.1. Taxonomy (NCBI): domain Eukaryota; kingdom Metazoa; phylum Arthropoda; class Insecta; order Hymenoptera; family Tenthredinidae; genus Macrophya; species Macrophya alboannulata. The sequence goes on along the minus strand of OX451212.1, from coordinate 11,081,829 downwards.
GATTTTATTTTTTTCCTAATCATTGTTTGCATAAGTTGTATTTGTATGGTCGTTAGTTGATAATATTGATTCATTTATTTTCTGATTTTTAAGTATAGCTTAATAAATACTTTATATCAAGAATATGTTTGGTTCGAGTTCACTTCATTCCATTGTGTCAAGTTTTGTAGAATACGTTTTGTTTCTGTTCAGTCAAAATAGAATAGTGTCGGTCAAAATGAGTCTTGTGATGTGTGAATGACTTCCTTCATATACTCGATGATTCCTGATCGGTCACTAGTCGTGTCGCAGTCTAATTATCAAGTTTCAACTGGGCCGTAGCTGTAGAATTTCCAACACTTCAAAACTCTTCTTTTATCAATACATTCGTCAAATAAATAAACATATAAATCCCCTCACCATTAAACAGCCCTGATGATTCCTTTTTAGTTCCATTTCCCACTTCAACACAATTTTTAACATTTTTTGACAATCACTTCGTGTTCGAGCATCGTCACTTCTCTATCTTGTCTGAATACCTTCAACGTTGCTCGTCACTTACGCTAGCCCGCGTGCATTTTGTGGTTAAGGCGGGGCTGTCGGCGATTTTTACCGACATCAACTATTCTTTCGAATATCTCCGAAACGGAGGGTCCAATCGGATTGTCCTTTGGGCAGTCGATGTTTGACGAGGAATGAATTCGATCTATCATGAGAAATTCGGCGGAATAATGAATTTTTTTTTTTGATCGCAAAGTGTGGGCGTGCCACCTATTTCGACTTATATCAAGGCCTATGCATCGAAAATGGAAAATCGGCTGCCTGAGCCCGATTCCGTATGAAATTCCGAACATAACCATCCGAAAACATCTTTGTTTTCGACAACGATAAAGACTTAAGAAGTATTCTACGAATTTGTGGTAATTAGCAAATGTCAACGGCTGGAAGCAGCCATTATATAGTTATATATATTAGTTCCCAAAACGCCTGAAAGACGTCGTCACGCGCGAGTTTTCTGCTTCTCGTTCTACCACCACTGTTACGTTGGTATGCTGGTACCACGTGATTCGACGTGCAGTCAGAGATGATTTGAAGACTAACAAAACGTAAGTATATTCACGATATAATACTTTTCAATGATTTCTGCAATATCTTGGTAAGTGAAAATATTCAATCGATTCATAATTGAGCATTTTGTTCATTTATTTTCATTATCCTACAATTTTTCCATGGATTTTCAATACAATTATATGAAATAATATGTGAACAGTTGTACTGCATATAATATAATTTCATGCTATACATCAGTCGTTATATAAAATATATGAAAATATGAAAATACATATGATATACGATCTATACATATAAGATGGCCATGGTTAGTAGAATATTCGTATCTATAGATTCGTTCCAAATAATTGAAAAAGAAATATCTTACCATCGTCAGCTCTCCTTCTCAACCAGTGTTGCGAGTCGCTTATTACATTTGAATTACCCATTTAATTACACATTACCGAAGTAATGAGTAATATTACACATTACCAAAGTAATGGGTAATTGAATAAATATTTAATTACGCGTTACCAAAATAATCATGTATGTATAGAAGAACTATAGCCTGAATATTATTAGTTCTCATACATATTTTATTATTTTGGTAACGTATGATTAAATTTTTATTCAATGGCTAATTTAATTTTTATTCAATCACCTTTGGTAATGTGTAATATTACTCATTACTTCGGTAATGTGTAATCAAATGAGTAATTCAAATGTAATAAGCGACTCGCAACACTGGTTGAGAAGGAGAGCTGACGATCGTAAGATATCTCTTTTTCAATTATTTGGAACGAATCTATAGATACGAATATTCTACTAACCATGGTCATCTTATATGTATATATAGATCGTATATCATATGTATTTTCATATTTTCATATATTTTATATAACGACTGATGTATAGCATGAAATTATATTATATGCAGTACAACTGTTCACATATTATTTCATATAATTGTATTGAAAATCCATGGAAAAATTGTAGGATAATGAAAATAAATGAACAAAATGCTCAATTATGAATCGATTGAATATTTTCACTTACCAAGATATTGCAGAAATCATTGAAAAGTATTATATCGTGAATATACTTACGTTTTGTTAGTCTTCAAATCATCTCTGACTGCACGTCAAATCACGTGGTACCAGCATACCAACGTAACAGTGGTGGTAGAACGAGAAGCAAAAAACTCGCGGGTGGCGACGTCTTACAGGCGTTTTGGGAACTAATATATAACTATATAATGGCTGCTTCCAGCCGTTGACATTTGCTAATTACCACAGATTCGTAGAATACTTCTTACGTCTTCATCGTTGTCGAAAACAAAGATGTTTTCGGATGGTTATGTTCGGAATTTCATACAGAATCGGGTTCAGGCAGCCGATTTTCCATTTTCGATGCATAGGCCTTGATATAAGTCGAAACAGGTGGCACGCCCACACTTTGCGATTGAAAAAAAAAAAAAAATCGATTATTTCGCTGAATTTCTCATGATAGATCGAATTCATTCCTCGTCAAACATCGACTGCCTAAAAGACAATCCGATTGGACCCTCCGTTTCGGTGATATCCGAAAGAATAGTTGATGTCGGTAAAAATCGCCTACAGCCCCGCCTCAACGTCGCTGGAAGTCCAGATGACAGCCGGCGGGTCGTGTTTCGGTCGCACGCCGTTCCGGCATGGCGCGCTGTGAGCGATGCCGTTGCCAACGTAAAATGAAAATCGCCCAACCCGGAAGGGATCAGAATCAACCTCGTTGGGTGTACATACACACATACACATATCCATACATACACTATGTATATGTATATATGGGGCATCCCAAGTGAAACCGGCGAGCTATCTCCCTCACCCCCTACGATTTTGTCGCTTATTTTTTTTGGCTTCTATGTCACCCCAAATGAGCCCCAATTTTTCTTCAGATTCCCCCCCCCCCCCCCCCCCCTCCTTGTCGTCGAGCCATGTGTTTTTTTTTTGTTGATACACTCTCTAAATTTGAATCAGTGAAAAGTCACTATTTAGTAGTGAAAAGTCACTATTTGAAATAGTTAAAAGTATACTACTACTAAATAGTGAATATTTACTCATTAAAATAGTGAACAACTCACTTGTTAGAAATAGTGATTGAATCACTATTGAAATAGTGAACAAATCACTCATCGAAATAGTTAGCAAGTCACTACTGAAAGAGTGAACTCATCACTTAATGAAGTAGTGAAATTTTTACAAAAGTTTTCGGAAAAAATAGGATTTTAAATAACTCAGAAATTCTCTGGAATGAATGAGAAATATTTTAAGTATCAATCGTACATTTATTGTTGTTATCAACTGTCAAGTTACTAAAATATATTAAAATATCATAAAACCAGCCCATCTGGTATATAAAAGTATATAATAAATCTAGTTAAATATAATTTCAAAACACACTTATATAATAGGGAGAAAAACACACTTATGAAACGCATGCATCGTGATCATCTTCTGAAAATTGATCAATTTCAAAATTGAAAATATTTGTATGAACCGAAGACACAATGTTGTGGGGCTTCACATTCATGATATCGTAAACATATGATTCTAAGAAATTATAAAAGTTGCGTAAGCTTTCTGGCCATTCAAGATTCATAACATAATGAAACTTAAATAACAAATCAAAACTTGCAACTTGATTACCATCATCATTTACTTCTATAATCCAACTGTCCCCTCCAATGGAAGAAGATGTGCATGACTGACCGGAGACTAGCATTGAATATGGCTGTAAATTTGTATTACTTCTCTGACGGATGTTCTTGACATAATCTGTTAGATTAGTGCCTTCCTGAAAAATTTATTATAAAAAGTTATAAAACTTTCTAATATAGTTAACCTCAGACTGGTCACCATGTGAGACCTAATAACTTTTATTAATTATTGTGGGATTCTCTAAAAAATTTTCTTTCAATAGTTTTGGTTTTTTGCCAATATGGTGACTAGTCTAGAGTTAAATATTTACAACAATTTTAAAAGATTGGTATTCCTACAGGTAATAGTTTTAGGAGAAATTTATTTGGAAATGCAATTTTTATAGGCTCAATTTCTTCTTCATTCTCTTGTTCTTTGTTGATATCATTTTCATTTTTCCTTTTCTTTCCTTTACCTTTACCCTTGCCTTTACCGGTTTTGACTGAGTTAGATATTGGAAGCAGTTCTATGGCACGCCGTTTTACTTTTTAATAGCTCAAAATAATATAGTCGAGTGTATTTTATAGATAATAAAAATTATTGGAACTTATGTACCAGTATAATGCGATTGAGATGAATCAAAATGTTGTTGGTGTGTAAGTTTCATTTAGAATTTTTATTGTCTCGTGAGATCATTCTGAATCATCGAATTATTATTATGTCACAACATAATCGTAATCAATCAAATTATTATTATGTCACAACATAATTTAAATTTTTCCAATTATTATGATGTCATGACATCATATTAATTCCAACTTATTATTATGTCACGACATAAGAATAATTCGCTGAAATCAAGTTATGTCTCAGGATAATACTAATCCCGAATGAAAATTATGTACATAATTTTTATCTGCATTAATATTATGTCACAACATAATTTCAATTCATAGAATTATGTCGCAACATAATTTTAATTCATTCAATTATTATTATATCTCGACATAATTTTAATTCATTCAATTATTATTATGTCGCGACATAATTTTAATCCCGATGTATTCGATTTCGATTGAAACGTTACCAGATCATGGCTACACTGATCGTGAGTAACAAAAATAGGCGCGAGAGGGCACCGTTGATGCTCGGATCGTATGATTCGCACATATATGTAATACTCCCTATATCGCCAGTTGGGGTCGGAAGAAACTCTGAATCGTTACGGTGCAGACAATGTCTATCCCTCTTTGTCGCACGGGGTTCCCTGGTTCGTGATACGCATGCCCAGCAATTTCAACTCGCTACCACCTGCGCGCCTAGGCTGCGCATTACATACCACGGCTGCGCATTACAGACCACGGAACACTGTCTGTCTCACTTCCTCGCCGGAGCTTCCACTTACAGGGACTGGCGATATAAGGAGTATTACATATATGGATTCGCACGCGTGTTTCACATAACCTAAAAAAGTCTTTGCATCGGCCTGAGTTTATTTGAACTGTTCGTTAGCGAAGAATAGAGTTGTTACTAAAAAAATTTCTTACCTGATTGTCACAAGAACGGCCGATGATGATAATAATAAATTATCGTACCTGATTGTCACAGGAACGGCCGATGCAAAGACTTTTTTAGGTTATGTGTAACACGCTTGCGAATCATACGATCCGAGCATCAACGGTGCCCTCTCGCGCCTATTTTTATTACTCAGGATCAGTGTAGCCACGATCTGGTAACTTTCAAATCGAAATCGAATACGTCCGAATTCAAATTATGTCGGGACATAATAATAATTGAATGTATTAAAATTATGTCGAGACATAATAATAATTGAATGAATTAAAATTATGTTGTGACATAATAATAATGGAATTAATTCAAATTATGTTGCGACATAATAATAATGCAATAAATAAAAATTATGTACATAATTTTATTCCTTGAATTATTATCATGTCGTAGCATAAAAAAAACTCTGAAATAAAATTATGCCATAGCATAATATGAATTCATCCCGATGAATTAAAATTATGTCACGACATAATAATAAATTCAGCGAACCGAAATTATGCCCTGACATAATTTTAATTCATCCAATTTCTATTATGGTACGTAATAATACAAATGATCGAATTATTTTTAGAAGCAACATAAGTTGAAATCATTCAATTATTATTATGTCGCAACAGAATTCTAATTCGTCGAACTTCCATTATGGCGCGACATAATTTTAATTCCTACAATTTTTATTATGCTGCTACATAATTTAAATTGATTGAATTATTATTAGTAGCAACATAATTTGAGACTTCCGTTTCCGTGAGTAAGGTGACAGGCGAGAGTGGAAAAACGAGAGTCGAAAAGTGTGAAAAAGTGCAAAGAGAGAGTGTGTGTGAGAAAGGCAAGAGTAGGAAAACCAGAAGGGAGGACCAGAAAGTGCAGGTAAAAAGAAAAGGGCACAGCCAAGGGAACAATAAAGAGAGAAAGGAAGAGAAAGACAAGGAGAGGAATCTGAGGTTAGATAGACAGGGAGGGAAAAGGCGGGAAGTCAGAGCACAGCACAAAGTAAGCAGTGATAAGAAGGTAGGCAGACAGTTAGCAGGAGGATCAAGTAGGTAAAGTAGGAAGAAGAGATGGATAGACAATCACAGAGGTAGATAGATAGGTACTGAGGTAAATAGTCGGACACAGAGATGACCGATAGCGAGAGCGAGGCAGAGGGCGGGAGTGCGAAGGCAGGAGCTAGGAAGGTAGGGAGGCCAAGCAACGCGGCGAGGCTGTTGAGAGAGGGGGGGAGAAGCCAGAGCTCGTGTTCACTACAAGAGCTCTGGAAGAGGAAGAGGGATATGGAGAAGAAAGTGGGGAACGATGATATAAGCGGGGGTGAAGGGCAGGGAGAGATGGATGAAAGCCTAGTCTTCGCAAAATCTAGAAAAATATATAGGTCACCGGAGGAGAGCAGGCAGGTCGGAGAAGGGATAGAGCAGATAGAAGAGATAAAGAAAGAAATTGAAAAAATTATAAGAGAGGCGGAAGATAAAAATGAGAAGTTGAGAGAGGAAATAAACAGAATAGAAAAAGAAGGAGAGAGAAAAAAAGCGAAATGGGAAGCTGAAAGGAATAGCTTGATAGATAGAATAAGAAAACTAGAGAAAATTGCCGAAGAAAAGGGCAAGACAGCGGGGAGGTAGAAGGGGGGGGGGTCAAAATTCCGACAGAGCAAACAGTAGACTGGCTGAAATATCGAATTTCAAAAATGCGAATACTAAAATAACGACAGGTGAAGTAATTCGACATTTTTGTTCCCGACAGATCCCTGAGTCGAATAATCATTTCACCCGAAGGTTATATATATAGAAGGCTCCATTAGTTGAAAATTTGTTTTAAGATAGTTTATACTTCGAACGGGCGAAGTATAGTTTTTCATACTATAGAATGTTGAAAATTCAGAAATTCACAATGTAGACTAGATAGTATTCCGAAAAGCCAATATTCCAACAGTTTATATGTCGAAAATGGAAACTACGAAAGAGTAAAATTCATACACGTAAAATGTAGAACGACCAAAATCTCTAAAAATGACATCGCAATCGGCGCCGTCAAAGTTTTTATTATTATACTTTTGGCTAATTATTAATTCTAGAACTCGCGACCGATCTAAGGTATGGTCTTACTTGTTATCAATTCTTATCAAAATATTTCCCGTCCTGCTTAAGTTTGGCTTTGATAACCAGCCGAAATTTGTACTCAAATTTTGGTCTAGTCACATCAATTTACGTGAAACAACTGCCCGTGTAATACTCAGAGGGAAAGAGAATCACAGCACAACGAACATGTTATTGCAGGTAACTAAAAAATATTTTTATTTTGATTAAAAATTGATTAAAAATATGCAATAAGAAAAAAATTATTTTTAAATTAAAATCTTATTTTTTAATAAAATAGGTATATTTTAGAAATATTCTTATTTAAAGTTAGTTGGTTGATAATAGCTTCAATTTTTGAATAATTTCAAAATTTTTATTGAAACTTTTCCCATCAAATTTTAAATTTGATTAAAATTTTTTTTTTAAATAATCACACTGAATATTAATAAATATATGAACAAGCAAATGAATATTGCATTTCAAAACAGAAATACCGATACTGACCTGATTGCCGTTTAGTAATGAAATCACAGAAGAATTGGTAATATAAACATTAAACATAGAAAATAGGAAATTTAAAAAATTACATACAAAAAAATGGAATAAAAGAAGAGTTGATTACAATAAATATTTGTATAATCTAATACTAGTCTTAAAAAATTCGGAGATAGGTCTCCAACCATACTGGCGAGTGGAAGAAGGCGTTTTGTTGTTTGCATATTTTATTGGGCAAAATACATCCATTTTTAATTTTTTCATATTTCATGAACAGTAAGCTCATCCCTCTGAATGCATAAATATGCGATGTGGTGGCTGTGTGGCAAGTGTCCTACAAAAGGGACAGCGACGCTCATCTGGTGGCACATCCCAGATACGGACTGCGCACGTACCACGTATACCGTGAGCGCCAGGTGAAACGGGTCAGTGAAACTACGATGGCGCTCGCTTCTTTTACAGTTTGAAGGGAGAGCCAATACACTAAGAATATCCCTAGTTCAGTTGCAATTTCATATGCTTACTCCATGGTCCGCGGCGGCATCAATTATATTTGGTTGACAGATGTCAGAAGTTTTTCAGGGTTATGATAATGTGGAATTGTACACGAAATAGAGTGAAAGTACGTGATGAATGTTTTAGAAATGTAATAAACAAGTTATAACAATGAATCAGCGGACTACAGGGTTTTAGTTAATCGTTAGTTACTGTAATGTATATGTAGTTGAATTTTGTTAATTTCACGTTAACTTTAACGAAATGAACATCATATAACCCCATGGCACCTCTCGCTGATTGGAAAAAAATGCTGGTCAGTAAAATACTCGTCTCGACTATTCTTACCATCTCAATCCACTTTATTTCGCATCAGTCAATTCCAAATCTTTATAACCTGTGAAACATAACCTGAACAAATATTTCGATAGTCGTCTAGCATATTTAATGGCGGTCTACGTCTACGCTTCGGCAGGCCTAGGGATATTTTTGCGATGAGAGTTAGTCCCCCTTTTAAATTCCCTAAAGCTAGCGCCATCGTCGTTTCACTGACCCGTTTCACCTGGCGCTCACGGTATAGCGGTGACCGCATGGCAGGAATGTGTGTGTGGCTCTTTCCATTAGACATACGCGACACATTGCTATGAAATAAAAATAGCAAGGAGTACACCTGACTTAATAATGATAACATTTATGTCGAAATGAAATACAATGACATCGACGTTTCAATTCATAACTGTGGATTTGAGTATTAGAAATAAGACTTGTAGGAAAGAAAACCTTATTTTTTTTTCGAAAAATAAGTTCAGGTCAATACAATACCATAATACATCTTTAAGGTGGCTCAAGCACGAAGGTCCGATTTTTTCGGGGGCTAAAGCAAGGCCCTCTTTTTTTCGCGAAAACGCATTTTTGTGACAATAAAGTTACTTCTGATGAAATTATTGATAATTTCACGTGCATAATTATTAGTTTATACCGCTAAATAAAGACCGTAAAGTAAAAGTAATTTTACGTTACGGTACTGTACAGAGAAAAACGGCAACGTCGCATCTACCATCTCACTCAAGCCTACAGTTTCTTCGCCGTACTCATGATATCGGCCTGGCCTCCGTAGCCTGGCCGTGAGTTGTCAGTTGTCACGTGCTCGAGCGGTTATCAACAAACATTCGTGTTTTTCATAAATACAGTTGAAGTTTTTGATGGTTCAATAAAGAAAAAAAAAATGCCTTTTAATGTGCGTGCCAGTATTGGAAAAAGAAAAGGAAAGTTCATAAAAACTAAAGTTAAACGGGCAATTGAAGTTGCGATACAGAGACTACCGTGGAACGCCGAGAAACAGGTTTGTTATATTTTCTGTATATAATGGTATTGTTTTGATAAATGTACTTGATTATCAAATAAAAACGGCCTAATAACTTTGTTTTGAGGATCTATCTTTATGCTTTAACAATTTTACAGAATGGAAACTCTGAAAGCGAACCATCGAACAAACCTAACCTCGTAGGACGTAGAGTCGTTGAACTTGACACGATGGCAAAAGAGTTGTGGTGCAAGAGTTGTGACCTGCCATTATCATTGCGAAATGTTCATAGTGAAAGAAAGTGTGGATTTGCGAGCAGTTTGAAAGTGGCCTGCACCAGTTGTAAAAAATTAACCATCGTTCAGACTAATAAACTGAATGCACAAAAGCGATGCCACGACGTGAATTTCAAAGCAGCGATTGGTATGTAGATAAAACAAACTGCAAATGACATAGTATCAATTTCATAATTTTTAAATCTTATTTTTCCTCTTTTACAGCAATCATTGATGCCGGTATAGGTGAGAGTCAGATGAACACTATTTGCTCATCGATGAATATCCCTAGCGTTACCGGAACCTTGCTCAAGAGGCACGAAAGAGCCGTGGGTCCTGCAATCGAAGCAGTGGCAAAAGAAAGCTGCAGAGCGGGAATAAAGCTGGAAAAAGAAATGTCGATGGTCAACAATAGTGAGTTAAAGTAAGTTATCGAACAGATATTTCCAGTTAGCGCAAGTCATTTTGTATTCATAAAAGTATGAATATTTCGACCTTTGATTCTCTGCCTCAAACATCACCAAGATCAATTAACTATTCAGAATGGCTTTCAGCGATAATGCTCTGCGCAGTATGTACGGTCTGAAAAACTATGCGACATTTGTCTCCAATACTTTATAAAATTGAATCATATACACGGTTTAAAGATCATGCTATTATACAACATAGGAAACTTTATTTATTATTTTAAATATCATACTATTATACAATATAATAAACTTTACTTATTATTTATTGAGTTGGATTCTATCGATTTCCGTACCGAAATCAGAAAATTCCAATAATTATTTAAATTTAGATTATTTTATTAATTCGCAATCAAATAAGAAATTGTTTCAATATAGAAATGCAATGAAATTCGTTTTTCAATTGTAAATAATAATACGTTCGACACTAAAGAACAATTTGATTATGTACTCTTTTGATTATGTAGGCAATCATACTAATTTATCGCATGCAATTTTTATGTAATCTTTGAGGAAAAGAATAATTTATGAAATTGTCGTCCCACAACTGTATACATATATAGCCAATAAGCATATAACTCTGACTCTAAAATGAATTTTCTGGATAAACTGATTTGTATATAAAAATAAAGATTCCTATTGATCCCTAGTAATGTGTTATTCAATTAATGTAACTACAAAATACATGAAAACGTGTACATCACCACACATTTGGGGAAGTTGATTTTGCGGTGCAATCTATAGTTTGTACATGGGTCTGTGTCACCTTTCATTATAGCTTCCATCTCAGAATCGATCACAACAAGTATACGCAGCGCACCACTTCTTGCGGTAACTATTCATGAATTTATTATAGATCTTCGTCCGTAGTAACCAAAGCAACGATTCACTTTCGACGGAACATCCGAACCTTACCCCAAATACTGAGACGAACGAAAATATGTCACCCGTGTCCAATCCTCCAAGTAAGCTAATTGCTTCGATTGATGCTGGATGGCAGAAGCGAGGTACCGGTCACGCGTACAACAGTTTGTCTGGCCATTACATCAACTTACGTACAATTCAAATATATTCTCGAAGTGAAATGTCTATATCAAGAATATTTTTATAATAATAAGTAACTTACTGCACAGGTCATAGTTCACTTATTGGCCACCATACAGGTAAGGTCTTATCCTACTGTACTCGCAGTAAGAGGTGTAGGAAATGTGAGTCAGGATACAAGAAGGACCACAATTGTAAACGAAACTTTTCTGGATCAGCGAAGACAATGGAGCCTGACATGGCCGTAGAATTAGTCAACAGAAATGAACTTTTAAAAGATGAAAATTCTAAGATTTCTGTACTTATAGGCGATGATGATTCGTGTACTATTGCGGCGGTTCGTAGAGAGGCTAGCGAAAAAATAGAGAAGTGGTCAGATTTTAACCACGCGCACAAAGCTTTAAAAAATGCGCTGTACGCAATGAAGCTGCAGCCTACACTCATTACATATTTTTCGCATTGCTTTTCTTGCGCGGTCAAGCAGAATAAGGGAGATCCGGAAGGCGTTGAGGCTTCGCTGAAGAACGTAGTTCCCCATGCATTCGGCGAACACGATAACTGTAATCAATGGTGCGGCTATAAGTCTATGGGCGATGCGTTTGTTCATCAAAATCTTCCTCATGGAAAACCGCTCTCTGACCCATGCCTCAGACTGTCTATGTCAAAATTATTCGAACGTTTCGCTGCTAACGCTAATAAACTAGCACCATGCGCATCAAGCCAGGCGAATGAAAGTTTTAATAGTATTGTGGCTAGTAAACACCCGAAATGTAGATTTTATGGTGGATCGGAGTCTTTTGACACTAGAGTTGCAGCTGCAGTAGGTCAAAAAAACCTTGGCACTGAATACATCGTCAATGTCAATAAGTTGGTCAGTCTTTCCCCGGGCACAGAAACCCAAAAATATAGAAAGCGGAAAGATGAGATTAGAGTGGCGCAGGCAGTTTCAAGGAAATCTGTTCAATGGAAAAGAAGGAGACTTTTTGCTAAGAAAGAAAGATCCACAAAAACTGCTGCGATATCAAAACGAGAAGGAATCACATATTTAACGGAGAGCGGATTGAGTAATGTTTCGGATTTACTCAAAAATCCATCCCCTACTGGTAAGCTAGATATTAATGCATAATTAGTAATCAAAATAAGAACAATATCAGCAAAATTCAAATAATTTTTGTATACCCAGGAAGCGTAGACTTCAACAACTGCTGTACCGTAATCTTTGACCTAGAAACTACTGGATTACATAAAACGTCCGAAATTTGCCAGGTATGAATTAATTCCACATACCAGCAATTTTCATGTTCAATCTCATCAAACTAATTAATGCGAATTAACACATACGTAGATTGCTTGCTGTACTGAGAAGGATCAGTTCAATTCCTACATCATACCATCGAAAGGCATGACACCAGGAGCAGCTCAAGTCACTGGACTAAGAATTGTAAATGGTGACATGTATCTGAAAGACGTCAAATTGGATACAGTTCCAGCTGGAATTGCATTCACTAACTTTTTAAAATTCCTGCAGTCTCAAGGCAAGTCAGTTGTCCTTGTTGCACACAACGGCTTCAGGTGATTATTGTTTTGGTGAAATTGGACTATTTGCTGAAAATTCAGGCATGATGTTGTTTTCTATTCGTGTTGTATTATTGATTTGCAGATTTGATGCCCCACGGATTTTACATTTGGCAGCAAGTCTTGGTGCGATAAAGGAGTTTACGTCAGTTGTTCTCGGATTTGCGGACACACTGCACATACTGAAGGAAAAACTTCCTGGACGTAAAATTCAAAAACAAAAATTCACTCAGGAGGCGCTGGCTGCAGATTACCTCGACTCTAGCAGTGAATTACAAGCAGCACATAATGCTATCAATGATGTGCAAATTTTAATGAAACTGTTACAAAGCTTAGAGGTTGATAGAGCACTAATAATAAAGCATACAAGAAGTGTTATAAGTTTGCTGGAAGCTGATGATACTACTAAAAAAAGTGCGATCAACAAAGCCTCTTTGGAGAAATTTAAAGAAATCTCAGATCATATGAGAGGTAAAATCGCTAAGGCAGGCATCGATGACTTGTTACTGAAGAGAGCTTTCAAAACTGGCGGCGACGAAGGAGTATATTTATTACTGGGTGAAGATATCGGAGGCAAACCGAGAGTTACGAAGACCAAGAAGGTCATTGATAAGATACTTGAGCATCTGAGGACCATGTAACTGGTGTCAGCCTTGTATAATATTTTTATTTTATACCTATTCGTTTTCGTGTACTGTGCAATATTATAGCAAACATATAATTTATTATTCTGATTAAACTATGTTCATTTCACGAATTGAATCAATTTGTTATTTTTTTGTGACGAATATCCGCCCATCGGTTTTCTTTTCCATCCAGGCAGGTATCCGGCTATTCTTATCAATTTCGTAATTGATTATAACGAATTCTGCATAAACGTCAGACACTGACAGACTGACAGATGTTTCGGATGATAGGTTAACTCTAGATATTCGATTCTCGCGCATGCGCTCTTGCGTTATTCGGACCAGGTGATTTATGCGACGCTGCCTGTTCTTCAGGCGGCTACTAAACCTTTCTCAACTACGAATTTTCAGACACTTTAACATTCAATATCTTTTGAAGACAGTCGTCGACCCCATACTTTATTGCGGTGATTGTAATTCTCATGATCCAATCGACATTTGTCTAGTTTTTCGACAGCATCTCTAGCGTGAATGTCAAGATATTACTCGGCCCAAGTCTTTCGGCGCGATTCTCCCATAAGCCCTGTGTTAAAAAATCGAATTTCAACAATTTTTATCTTTCTTATCTAGTCGATGACCGGGTCTGAGATTTCGCGTACGTGAAGATGGATACTTTATGTACGATATACTAAAAAATTATTTTTTTCTGTAGCTGAAGGTTTTCGTGCTTGAGCCACCTTAAATGTGACTTTAAAAATTTTTTTACAGTCTCATGCCTCAGAGTATTTTTGGAAAAAGTGGGATGACGCCTAACTGATTACTTTAAGGAAATGCAGGCTCAAAGTTACCGAATCCGAATTTCTGAAAACCGACGCGTTGACACGATTCGTACAAATAACATATATCGTTATAGCTCTGAAGAAGCACAAGCGCCAAATTTCCCCCCAGCGCTCGGAACGAACGCCGGCGACACCGCGGTCCACGTTAACTCGAGAGAGAAGCGGACCTACGGCATCTGCTGCCTGATGGCAGGGTACAGTATAGACGCTCGTGTCATACAGGACTGTACTCTTATATGCTCGATAAACGCATGATTCGCGGCAAAAATCGTGATCTAGAGCTCCGAAGAAGCATACGCGCCATATTTCCCCTCAGCGCTCGAAACGAACGCTGGCGACACCGCGGTCCACGCTAACTCAAGAGAGAAGCGGACCTATGGCATCTGCTACCTGACGGCAGGGTACAGTATGGACGCTCATATTCTACAGTACTATCTTCTTATAATTCTCGATAAATGCATTATTCGCGGCGAAAAGTTTTATCGAAATTCTAATGAAGCATAAGCACCAAATTTCCCCCCAGCGCCCACATTGAACGCCGGCGACACCGCGGTCCACGTTAACTCGAGAGAGAAGCGGACCTACGGCATCTGCACCTATGTCAAGCTGGAACCGCCACATCGAAAAATCGAAATTCACTATAGGGCATAATTAAGGGCTAATTAGAGGCTAGTTAAATACCCCGTCGTCGAATTGAATGCTCTTCGATTTTTTCGAAAAATCTATGGCGGTGCTGGCTCGAGATTTAGTTAGCAGCGCCACATCGAAAAAACCGACAAGGACAAAAAATTTCCAGAAACTTAATATGCTGGAATTAAAGGCTAATTAAAGGCTCTCGATAGGGACTATTCCCGGATTGATTGCCCCACCCCTAACCCCGGAAAACCACCCCCCAATATCGAAAAACGATAGTATCTAATTCCAGAACAACGGCAGCGGGTTCTGAAGAGTCTAGAAATTCTTCTCGAATTAAAGGCTCTCCATATAGACTATTCCCGAAATGATTGCCCCACCCCTAACCCGGGAAAACCACCCCTGAATATCAAAAACGAGAGTATCTAATTCCAGAACAACGACAGCGGGTTCTAAAGGGTCTAGAAATTCTTCTCGAATTAGAGGCTCTCCATATAGACTATTCCCGAGATGATTGCCCCACCCCTAACCCCGGAAAACCACCCGCCAATATCAAAAACGATAGTATCTAATTCCAGAACAACGGCAGCGGGTTCTAAAAAGTCTAGAAATTCTTCTCGAATTAAAAGCTCTCCATATAGACTGTTACGTGCTCGTGTACTCACACTTCTATATTTCACATTATATTACCTACGATATCAACTGAAGACATAACATCCTGCAGCTGCATCCTATCTCTCAACCTCTAATCAGAAGAAGCCTCAATCTCAATCCGAAGAACCTCATCCCTACTTACTTACCTTTAAAACTGCTACCTTGCATAAACGCGCTCACGCCCGAGAGACAATGAGACAATAGAAACACTTGCCCACAAACTCTCAACTCAATCACTTCATTACACATCAGGCAATTATAATAAACTACACACTCAATCTTGCACTAAACTCAAACAGAATATTGTATTAGATAATAAGTCTATATAATAAACTCACTCTCAGTATTATCAACTATACATAAAGTTTCATCCACATCATTCATCCAAGCACCCAAATAATATCCGGTTGTCCCCAGACGTAGAAACAAGAGAAAAGAACCCAAATTCATAACTATCGTATCAGCAACAATCTGATTCATAACAACGGTGGCAGCTCCTCTCTAACTCTTATCAACAGTGGGAGCTCCTCCCTAATTCATAACAATGGTGGCAGCGGCACTCCTTGTTTACCGGAATTTTAAGTGCTAAAAGTTAAGTGAAACCAATTCTATACTACTAGAAGTGACGGTATCTCAGTGTCAAAAGAACCGAATTCTACATCATTATCCTATCAGGATCTACAAACTACAAAATCATCAATCTAGAAGTCACGTTATCTCAGTGTCAAAAGAACCGAATTCTACAACGTACTCTTCAGGATAATCATCTCAAACTCTACAATCATCGTGACTTAAGTGACAAGAATCCATAAGAAATAATCGAATTGCTACCAAATCCATAAAACTAAATCAACTGAAATTCGGAAACACTGAATCTACGCTTAAACACAAACATATAAATTCATAAATCTACATTGAACAAACAAAGTGCATAAATATTGAGTGAATATAAAATACTGTGTCCTTTTAACTACTTCTACAAAATCATAAGGAAATAACTCAGCAAAAAAAAAAAAAAAAAAAAAAGAAAAAAAAAAAATCGAAATTCCAACGACTCCTCAAAGGCACCTAGCCCCACAAAGATTCATCTGAATCCACCGAGGCCCATAAGAGACACACTTTCCACAACATCAAGACATCTCTATCCATCACGACACCGAGACAGCTCTACACATCAACCTCATCTACAAAACTAATTGAGATCCGTATAGAAATGAAATTTATAATAATTCTGATCATCAGCTTGTAAGTAACCTTAATTTTATATTACACAAACAGAAATTACCTAACACAATATCGCCAAAATGTCCGACGACGAATCCCCATCTGGTACACTACCACGAAAATATTGGTCTCTTAAAGATGTACTTGACACAATCCCGTATTTCGATGGTCGAAATGTGAATATAAACAATTTTATCAGAAGCTGTGAAAATGCCAAACCTCTCATTAACCCAACACAAGCCCCAGTTTTAACGCGCATGTTACGAACCAAAGTCTACGGACTCGCAGAATCATATCTCGGGAACAAAGAATATAACACCATCGACGAGATTTTACTAGCTCTAAAACGAGCATTTTTACCAAAGAAGACCATTTTTGAATGGCAAACCGAGTTAAATAATGTCAAACAACAACGCGATCAACGTGTCTTAGATTACGGCACCAAAGTTGAGGATATTCTCTATAACACAATACAAGCTATCAACAATACACACACTAACACCGACACGACTAGCATGATTTCGGCAATCCAAGACAATGTACTAAAATGTTTCGTTAGAGGCTTGATTCCCGATATAGAGTTTAGAGTAGCGGGTACTCACCCGACCACTTTGAACCAAGCAATTGAAATAGCTCTTACAGAAGAACAAGAATTTCTAAATCGCAATGCCTATAACACCCAAAACAACAGTGATAGCAATCCAAATATTAGCAATCAAAAACCCCAACAAAACAAATCACATCCTCCAAACATACAACCAAATAGACGATTCAATAATCACCCACAAAACCCATCAATCCCTCGAAATCCAAATCAACGACCAGATCCCAATCAAAACCCTACAACTTGCACTTACTGCAACCGCAGAGGTCACACAGAAGACGTCTGTTACACGAAAAATCGCGATACCAGACAAGCCAAATACTGCACACACTGCCAGAGACCAGGCCATACTCTGAATGAATGCCGCTCTGCCAAAAATCAATTACAACAGCCTAATCAATTGCAACAACTTGATCAAATGCAACAACCTACTCAATCAAACACACAATATTCCTCATTATCCTGTAATTATTGTAAACGCCAGGGACATACAATAGAAAACTGTAGAAAACGCGCTTATAATAACGCACAAAGACAACAAACACAGGGTTCTTTAAACTCGAACACTGTCCGCCGGGAGAACGTGCCGACGGACCCAGATCAAACACAACAGCGTTCAACGATACAACAAATCACATCCTCGATACAAAATCAGAATCAGCAAATGGACTTTTACCAGTCATCGAAATGGATATACGAGAGTTAGAAACAAAAGCAAAATTCATAATAGACACTGGTGCAGACTTAAATATCGTAAAAATCAGTTGCTTAAAAGAGGAAACTAAACACGACAGAAGTAAAACGCGAAAAATGACAGGAATCACAGATGGATTTACTACTACCTTAGCCGAAACCAAATTGCAAATTAATGACAAAGATTACGAATTCCACATTGTCCACGACGACTTCCCAATAGCTCAAGACGGCATTATCGGACAACCTTTGTTATCCAAAGAAAAAGCTCTAATTTCCTACAAATCTAATACGCTAACTTTGACAGATACGGTAATTCCCTTTGAACTCCAAAATTCACGTATTACCACTATCATTACAATACCAGGTCGTACTGCTCAAGTAATCCCTATTAAAATTTCAAATTCGGAAATCGATCAAGGCTACGTAGATACAGTTAATCTAGGCCCCAATATTTACTGCGGTAAGGCATTCTTAATAAACAGAAACGGTCAAGCGTCCATATATGCGATAAACTCAAACGAATCAGCTGTTGAAATAAGAGTACCAACAGTAACTCTAGAACCAGTCCTCGAAATCCTCAGTACACTCACCCCTGCAGAAACTACTACAAATCACTCTACGCTTAATCAACTTTCAATAACTCACGGTGACATATGCAGATCTACAGGAGCAATTATTCACTTCATACCGCAAAAATTCCAAATATTAAGAGGAATTTCAGTCAAATTATTAGAAGCTTGCAATTTAAACGAATACGAGCTCATAGCCTACGCGAAAAATAGTATCGTCGGAGATACTATAAAAGATATAATTCCTAAAACCTCAAAAGCATTATACCACTCAATAATTATGGAAACCTATTACAGCGATACAGATGACACAATGATTACGAAAACACTCGAAGCTCTTAAGAATCATCTAATTTCAAACAACACAAATTCAATCTCAATTCCTGACCTATCCAACGAACTAGGCAAACAAAACTGGAATAAAATCTTACAAATAATAATCTCAACCTTCAATAACACAAACATTCCAATAAAAATATATACTAAATCTCAAGACCAAACTCAAAATACACACCAAACTCTAAAAGTGTTGACAATGAACAACACGATAGAGCCCAATGACACTACAACCCTCGATAATAATATTAATAATAACTCCGAAAGATTAACAATCCTTAAAAATTTAATGCGTTTGGATCACCTCAACGACGAAGAGAGAGAATCTATACTTACACTCACGACAGAATTCAACCACCTATTTTTTCTGCCAGGCGATGAACTATCACACACATACTTAACGAAACATTCGATTCCAATAACAGATGACATTCCGATTAACGTAAAACAATACCGATATCCGACTATCCACAAAGACGAGATACAAAAACAAGTTTCAAATTTACTAGACCAAGATATAATCAAACCATCATCCTCACCTTACAATTCCCCCGTCTGGATTGTACCGAAAAAACCTGATGCAGAAGGTAACAAAAATTGGAGAATGGTGATAGATTACAGAAAACTTAACGAAAAGACAATAGGTGACGCATATCCCCTACCAAATATGAACGATATACTCGACCAGTTAGGGAACGCCAAATATTTCTCAACCTTCGACCTCGCTTCAGGGTTTCATCAAATTCCGATGGACCCAATAGACGCGCATAAGACAGCTTTCTCAACTCCACACGGACACTACGAATTTAAAGACATGCCATACGGACTCAAAAACGCCCCAGCGACGTTTCAGCGACTCATGGACCAAGTTTTATCCGGTTCAGAAGGAAACGTTGCATTCGTATACTTAGACGACATCGTCATCTATGCACATTCTATAGAAGAACATGAGACTAAATTCAAAAAACTAGCTAACAGACTACAATCAGCAAATTTAAGCCTACAAATTGGTAAGTGCGAATTCCTTCGAAAGGAAGTAGCCTATTTAGGACACATTATTACAGAAAACGGTGTAAAACCAGACCCAAAGAAAATAACGGCAGTCAAATCATACCCAGTTCCTAAAACAGCCAAACAAATCAAACAATTCATCGGTCTTATCGGTTACTACAGACGATTTATCGAAAACTTTTCAAAAATATCGAGACCACTAACTACTCTACTGAAAAAGAACGTTAAATTCCTCTGGACATCTGAACACCAACTGGCTTTCGAAACGTTACGAGACTTGATATGCATATCCCCTATACTACAATATCCTAAATTTGACCAACCATTTATTTTAACAACTGACGCATCCAAATACGCTATCAGTGCTGTACTCAGCCAACGTAAAATCGGAGAAGACCTACCAATAGCCTATACATCACGCACACTGAACAAAGCAGAGTTGAATTATTCTGTAATCGAAAAAGAATTACTAGCTATTGTATATTCAGTCCATCACTTCAGACCTTACTTGTACGGACATAAATTCACACTTGTTACGGATCACAAACCTCTTGTTTGGGTTAGCAATGTTAAAGACCCAACCTCACGACTACTAAGATGGAGATTCAAACTCGAAGAATATGACTACGACGTCGTATACAAGAAAGGACAAATTAATTTAAACGCAGACGCGTTATCACGTAATCCACCCGTAGATACTGATAAACTATTACCAATCAACGTAAAACGCGACCGAAACACGAGCTCAGATAGTATATCAAACCTTGACGCGAAACGGAGAAAAGAAGCTCACCAATTCCCGACCCACCCACGACAAAGTACAGACGAGTCACCAAATCCTGCTCCTACTAAACGATACAAAAGCGACGTTGAATCCGCTGAAATGGATCTAAATTCAGACAATGACAAACTTAGTCACATTTCCATGGATTGCTTACCATCAGAAAGAGATATATCGAATTTTTCAAATAGACCGATGAGAATTGACTCACCAGGCGATACATCTGTAGATAGTCTACCGCTAGCAAAAAGACTAATTCACCCACCAGACAGACGCACAGTTCATAATTCATCTACAGAGCTTCAATGGACAGTCTCCTAACCACTTTCTCAAAAGATCTATCCTCAGACGACTCAACAGACAGTTTTCCTATGCCTAAAAAACCGATTAACGTCTCGAAATCTACTGAACCAATAACAATCGATTCGTCCACTGACACCTCAATTGACGATTTACCATTGTTTAAAAGATATCAACAAAAACGAAACGCTACGTACACAGACACTTCCCCGAATAATTTACCCGTAAATAAAAAATCACGTAAACTCCGACGGAACCCTACATCAACTTCGTTCAAGAAAGATCCGTACCTGAACAAAAATTCAAATAATAATCCACAATATATCGAACGCCAACCGAACATAAGCGCTTCAATTGATAAACCTGATCTTAGTTCAAACGAGCCTAGTGATAACTCAGAACCAAATGATACACTTAAAAATAAACCAACATACAGCTAACGCACCAGCACGCAATCTCCAACACATGAATACAAACATAAGCTGCGACCAAGAAAGCCTAAATCCCCTTCACAACCGCCTGATTCTTCATCGTCAGACGACAACCATGTCCCTTATTATGAACAAAAATTACCTACTTCCAGTGAATCATGGACTCACAGTTCTAATCATAAGAAATTATATTCAGACGCTGTCAAAGGAAAACAACCACCCACTATACCTAAAACTACCACCCCGAGACAATCCACGTACCCGATGGCCAAATCCATGTATTATAATCCATCCTATAAACAATTCCGAGAAGTCTCAAAACTTTTACCGATCCCAGAGAACCGTTTCATAACTGAGGTAACTCAAGATTTATTTACAACAAACGACAACTTGGCACATTGCATCCCAGCTGACTGTCTAATTGGACGAGGTATAGCACAAGAAATGATCGAACGAAATATTATAAGTCGCGACGAGTTAAAATCAAAAAACCCTCAAGTAGGTGACATTATAGTAACACCATACAATGACATCAAAGTTTATAACTTAATAACTAAACCTGAATTTTTTGACAAACCTACGAACGAAACTATGTACAACATCCTATGTAAACTCAGACGAAAGTTAGAAACAGACAACGTACAGTCAATATCGATTCCAAAAATCGGTTGTGGACTAGATAAACTAAATTGGAAGACCGTGCGATCAATGATATACTTTGTTTTTCAAAATTCTTGCATAAGAATGACTATTTGCGACTCCAAACCAAGTCAAAATATTGTACCCTGTTCAGGAAATAATGTTGCTAATTCAAACTCAAATAATGAAAATCGTATACGAACCGAACATATCGTCGTACCTGAAAGTTTACACCATTACCACATAGAAACAGACAGAATCAGTACCTCGAATAATATTCTTCCATCAAACGACAACCGACTTTTACACGATATCGAAGAAAATAGTACAAATAATATGCAACAAGTTCAACCTCAAAATCCGATTCCACACTTCAGCCATACAGATCCAACCCCACTAGCACCTAATATCAAAGAGACAAACGATGATATTCTTATGAGAAAAGATAATTACGTGCACTGTATGTCAGCAGATTGTATTTTTAAAAAAGGAGTTGGTAAACATTTAATCGATATCGGCAGTTTAGATACAAATTTCCTAAGATCCCAAAGTCCTGAAATGAATAGTGTGATCATTACACCAATTAATAAAAAATTCATCTTTAGTCTTGTAACACAAGAGAACCATTATGAAAAATCAACAGTTAATGGAATCCATAACACATTAATTATCCTCCGTGACATACTGCAGGATAAAAACATAAAATCTTTCTCAATTTCCAAAATCGGTAGCGGATTTGATGAACTAAATTGGTTCGCGATTAAAAACACTCTCAGAAAAGTCTTTTATTATACAAATATAACAGTAAACATCTGTCTAAACGAAATCAATGTACCTAATACTGAGCTACGTGAGGAAATAATTCGTGAAAACCACGAATCCGTCATAGCTGGTCACAAAGGAATAACAAAAACTTTCAAAAGAATCCGAGCATTATATTATTGGCCGAACATGAAAGACGATATCGGAAAATTTATAAAATCATGCGAGAGCTGTCAACGACGAAAACTTGTCAGAAATAAAATTAAACTTCCGATGATAATAACGGATACACAAACAACCGCGTTCGAGAAAATTTCGTTGGATATAGTCGGACCTTTACCTACTTCGAATTCACAAAATAAATATTTACTAACAATTCAAGACAATTTGACCTTAATATCTCAGATTTTTATGGGCCATTCAAAAACAAAGACTTCAACAATTTATCCTCCATTCCTATATCAGTACTGAACAAAACCCCATATCTTGATCATAAAGACTTGACCTCGAACGGCTTAACACTAGACGACATCATTAAACAAGCAAATGAAATGACAGAACATAAAAAATCTACAGACAACAACAATCGCGTGGAAAACATATTATATTACATTTCTTCTGCATTTGGATCACTATCACTTATGTATTTGATGAACAAATTTTCGTTAGTAAGTAAAATGTTCAACTTGTTCAAAACTATCAGAAGTATTTGCCAACGAAATGAACCTAACAATGAAATAGTCGAATATCAAGGCAATCAGACTTTTGTCGAACCACCCAATTCATTAGAACATGCCACATCATCATGCGAACGAACATTAAACCCACAAACACCACACACACATATAATTATTCAACAAGCAAATCCGCCAGCGATCATTACTACTCAGACAACATCGAACCCAATAAATACTGAAACACCTCCGCCGTCTCAAACATCTTTCTACGCCCAATAAGAACATGTACCACTATGATGAAATCAGTAATAATTACCTATATCAAGAGACGCGGTAGTGTCTCGCGGCAAGTAAATTAAAAAAAAAAAAAAAAAAAAAAAATTATATCAAGTATGACTCTACCACTCTCTTTTACCGGAACGGGAGCTCGGCGAGGGAGTGGGGGTAACCATATTATTTCATTACAGCGTACAGGCAATATCTCATGGCTCTCCGATTTAATACAGGAATAAGATGCGAAAAAGATTTCATTTAAGCCTAATATCAATGCAATCGGTGCACGGATAGCTGAGATATGATTATTTCTAAAATCGAGAGGGTCAGTTTCATCTCAGCAATTTCAACGTCGTCGTCTGACCAGATTTTCGCTCCGCGCAAACAAACCGTGCGGATATAGATACATAGAGAGTACCCCGACGAGACGAAAGTTATCACTAATTTCTATACTAATAGATGGGCATAAAAACCGGGCGAGTTCGTCGGTCTA
The DNA here is from genome assembly GCA_949628255.1 of Macrophya alboannulata. Taxonomy (NCBI): domain Eukaryota; kingdom Metazoa; phylum Arthropoda; class Insecta; order Hymenoptera; family Tenthredinidae; genus Macrophya; species Macrophya alboannulata. The sequence goes on along the minus strand of OX451212.1, from coordinate 11,057,276 downwards.
TCATGCAATAATGCTCTGTATCGTCTATAGCCCACGAGGGGCAGCATAATCGCGCACGGCACATGGCCGAACGTATGATTTATCGCATATTCTCGATGACAGTTGCGGGGACTAGGGATGAGAATAATATAATTAGGAGTAGTAATAAGATGAACTAATTTTAGAAATTGATTGTGAAGTGATAGTTATTCATTACAATTATTACCCGAATCCAATGGAATAATAATATTTGCCTTGTTGATTATTTTACGAGATCGAGCCTTTGAGGTTATGAGAATTATCTGTAACGATTGGTTGGTTACGATTAGGTCGGCAGTAAATTACCTATATTTATTTGAATATTCATTTCTGTGATATCAGAAGGTGGCTCACATAGAATCCGTAGAAAAATTCAGTAATTAAGTTATAAAGAAGAGAATAATGCTAATAATATTTATGGAGCATGAGGTGGTATCGCAACAATATTTTGACAGTTCCAAGGAAGTTTATGTGACTGTACGTGATCTAAATGAGTAAAAACATGTCATCCATTAGTTATCGAGGATAAAGAATTGTTATATGGTTCCAACATCGTGTCTAAAATTCAGATGTATTCTATATTGTAAAAGTAAGTAGGCACATGACATCGTTACCTAAGATGCGATGAGTTTTTTTTCAGCTAAATAACAGAATAAAAATTACCTCATCTCCACATAAATCAGTCGCGGAACTTACTACAGCTGTTGTAGAAAATGTCACCGTCTGTTATCAAAATGAGTAAAAGTATGCAACCGATTAATTACGAGGATAAAGAATTGTTACAAGGTACCAATATCGTGTATAAAATTTGGATATTTTCTATGGTGTAAAAATAAGTAGGGAGATGTCATCGTTACCTAAGATTCAATGAGATATATTTGTAATTCAATGCCAAATATAATGAATGACGTGAACCAAAGACGTATTCCGAAATGCAACCACGCCTGCGGTTGTATCATTTCATCCTTATTTATTGAATGCAATGGAAAAAGACACAATTATCCAACCGTAACCATGGTTGCCTTTCGGAATACGCCTTAAGTCACCGTGCCTCATGTAATATCTCTTGTACTGAGAGCTATCACCGCATGCAATTAGCTGATCGAAATTATATGGAAAAAATGGAAAAAAAAAACAAAAACTAAAGATGTAATTTTGCTGTGTAATTATGATCATTTTACTAGTTCAAGTTAATTTGATTAGCATTCGGGTCTTTGATGACGCTACGACAGTTCTTCGTAGCCAAAACTTTCTTGGCAGATGTTTTTTTTAATTTTCTTTCAACTTTGTTCTGTCAGCACGAAACTCTTCGGATAACTTTTAGTACGCAGAGCATCTTTCAAAGTCAAAATTATGAGCTACGATGGTCTATAATTTCATCATCGGTGGCTCAGTTGCTGATCAACCTTGAATCGCTTGAATATTCACAACCATTTAACAAAAACGGTTGAAAAAATCAAAACGTGTGCAAAAAGTGATGGAATCCCCCAAAAGCACCTCAGGTGCAAAAACCTTGCGCCAAGTAAATTAAAACGTAGTAACTAGCATCAAAAATTTGTTACCATAATATTTGAAGAAGTAGCATTTGATCTACAAAAGTATTGAAATCAATAGACGTTGCCAAGTACAATTAAATTTCCTCCCAATTAATTTCTGATGTGAACTAGTCTTAGTTTTCGCGAGGTATTCACATTTCAATATACATAACATGCGTAACACGTTATAACATGCAACATACGTACTCATATTGGAAACGATCGATTAAAAATAAAATTCGGAAAAAAAAATACAAGAAAAAAAAATTTGGAGTAACTTGGGAGATATTACTTATTTATGACCCAGAATCTGTGGAAAAAAATTCAGAATTTTAAAAATGGTGTTTTTCAGTGAACCCTTTTTTACACAAAAACGATCGTCGCGCCACCTGAAGGAGTAGCGAGAAAATTCTGCAAAAAAATTGGGCTTCTTTTCAAGTGGAATAAATGCGAAAAAAAAAGTTATGCAAGGATCTGATGACTTGAGCGAAATGACTCCTCGGTTTCACTTGGAATGCCCCATATATATATATATATATATATATATATATATATATATATATATATATATATATATATATATATATATATATATATATAAATTTATTCAGAAACTACTACTACTGCTGAAATACAACGTCCTTAAGAACTATTTCTAAATTAGCGTGATGACGTCAGTGGTATAATAATCCTTACAATCTAACTATGACTACAAAAAATTATCCTAGAATTCTTCCAAGCCACTCCAGTCGCATTCACCCTTCTCCATACTCGCAGAAGCGAAGCACATTCCACCCTCCAACCACATACACGGGCAAATATCTCTCTCCAGTGAAACAAGGACCACCTCATGTGTTGAACAACGCGACAACGTTGTTGTCAACGATCACACACGACATAGACTTCATTCTACACCGTCCATGATCATTGTCAACAAATTTGACAAGTTGTTCAAAATACAAGCAGAACTTGTTTTACGGAGAAAAATATTTGCCTGTATATATGATTCGTAGGTGGAAAGAGCTTCGACCCCGCGAGTATGGAGAAGAGATAAACCCGGTTGTAGCGGATCGGATTTCACGAGCGCTTGAACCTACGAGTCAGTTACGAGCGCTGAAAAGTTCATAAAAATTTTGCTCCATCGAGTATTTGTTGGTCGACAATAGAGTCGATATCAATTCGCAAGAAACAATAATAACATGGTGTTAAGTCATTCGTTTCTTAGGAATCGATATCGACGCCATTGTCGACCAAATATTCGACGGAACAAAATTTCATGAACCTTCCACCCCTCGTAACGGACTCGAAGGTTCGAACGATTCGTGAACGTAACACACACACACACACACACACACACACGCGCGTACATAGTGTAAAAACTACACTGTAAAAAATGAGCCGTGTTAATTTGGTCCGGTGTTAGTGGTTAAAATCTGTAGTGTTATGATCAGCACCATCTCGATATGATAGTTAACCACATACACCGTACGTCGGAGTTTGGCAATATTACATCGAAATTTCAGCAAGTTAAACACCAGGCTGAGTGCTTCGCCACATGTCACACGATACCGTGAAGAAAGTACTCCTGTTGTGAAGTACTTATGGTGCGACATCAGTCTGGTGTCATAATATTTTAAACCTGGTGTGATTATGTTTTTTGAAGTTGCAGCTACGCACAATTAACACCGGCCGAGTGCTATTATTATTATTGATCAAATACCTAGATGCAATTTTGAATCGAACGTTTTCTTGTTCACTTTTACATTACTCGGACGGTGTTAATTGGTCTGCCAAACACAAAAAAATTTAGTTTGTCACATGTTCTACCTCTATTGAAATGATAGCCTGACGTTATCTGCGAGTTGAAAACATTCAGAGAAAGAAACATTTTTAATAAAATTACAGTGACTTTCCACCAAATTTTTGTAGGTATTTCTCCAGGACTTCCTGAAATGAATTTCTAAATTACGATCAGATAAAGATCTCCGAGTTTTCTGTAACAAACTTCACAGGTTTCTAGACAATGAGTACAAAATTTCACGGATTTTTAGAGAAATTTATGTCATAAAGAATGAGCTGAAAAATTCACGTAAAATGTGTGAAATTGTTTGAATATGCAGAACAGAATTAGAATATGTAATTATTGTCGGTATAGGGACGCTATAATTGATTTAATCGGAAAACACTGGCAATACGAGATCCTTAGGATGATTTCGTATTGGAAAAAGAAACTTGAAAATTGCCTTCCAACTGTGTTTCCTGACGGAGGTTGTCTAAACACAGGTCTACGACGCTTTTCCGTAACCGTTGACTATATCATTTGAATATTTCAAAAAATAATCAAAATAATTGAATAATCAATGTATAAATTATTTTTGGCTGAGTGGTCATTCCTACAATGTAAATTTCTAAGTCGACACGTAGCATGCTGGCACCCCATGCTGTGTGAATATTACACGGGCGGGTGGTCTTAACTAACCCCGCTGTGCCTACTAGTTCATTCGGTATCACCATAAGTAACACCGATCATATGCGTTGACTTTGCGGGCTGACACCGCATTGATCTTTGAAAACCGTTAAATTTGAATTTCATTCCGGACGATGTCACCACTGCGGGATGCGTCTGACTTGTGTAGATTCATGCACATACAGGCTGTAACTTGCACCCTACTACGCCACCGGGCCACAATCAGTTCTTCCGTGCGTCTACGCGCCTCGTGGCATCGAGTCTGTAAGTGATCGTGATTTTGAAAACTATTCGAACTATTAAAAATGAATGACCAACAACTAGACAACAGCCTTTTTTTAATCGAAGGTATCGATAAGGAATTATTGAACTTCACGCCAATTCCTGAAGTGACGACGCCTGCACGCTTTGAGTTGCGAAAAATAAAGTACGCTGGGGTGATCAAATGGATTAAAGTGTATGCTACTAACAAACAAATCGAGTACATCGATTTTATACAAGCCGGTAAGTTTTTGATATTTCACAGTAAGTATTATTATAAATATCGATTCTAATTGTTAGATTTCTATTCAATAACTATCCTCAATCTCAAACAACACTATAACGTGTGAAAAGCACTCCCTGAGGATTCAATCTTCTCCAGCAACATCGTATGGTGTTGCTAGGAGTTCGTACATAGAATACCGACTACAAAGTGGTGTTGAAAGTGACTAACTTCGCGATTTTCTCAACCCTAGGTTATTGTCACACCTTTTTTTTCCAAAACTGTGTCACTGGGTCATCGTGACCCAGCGCAATTTTCGATAAGCCGTAGTTGAAAAACTAAGTGTCCAAAAATTCCAAACAAATTCTGAGATGAAGTTCAAAAAATACAAAAATATATTTCAATTATAAAAAAATTAATATTTTCATTATTTTTATTGGAAAAAATGATAAATTTTTTTTTCTTTATTATTTTTTTTACTTAAACAATCCGAGTCGTGTAGAGTTAAATATTCTAGAACAAAGTTTATTATAGCATTAGAAGTATAGCATTAGAAGTTTTGTTTATGAGAGTACAAACGGAAAATTGTGTTTGGTAAGGCCAAAAAAAAAAAAAAAATTTTACCAACATTTACAGTACACATTTTACATTACCATACTCGTGTTTCAGTGAAATCAAATTGCAACATCGTAGACTCCGACAATATTGTGATAAAAGATGAGGACGGTGCAGTTATCGACGCTGAACTATTTTCTTGTTTCCCTAATAACATAGTGTTTCATATAACTGCGTCATGTGAAACAACGTTTTCAGGTTTTATTTCCATTAATCTTGAATATAATTCAATCGCTGCTTAGTCTGTGACTGAAAATAATAATCCGTTGCTTCTCTCCGAATAGATGTAGCATCCACTGTCTCGATTTCCAATATCAGCTCACTGACTGATATTACCAATATATCAGACAGTTCTGCGCCTACCAAAAGACAAAGGTTCAATGATTTGGTAATTTATTTTGACTATTTCCACTGTGAAAACAATTGATATATTCAGTGTTGGTATCTTTGATAGACAATTCTTTTATAGAATATTGTGGATGGAATACGCACATCTTCTGGAGGTAATGACATTCTTGAAGAATACGAAAGCACTCAAAGCCTAACTGCTAATACTCGGCGAAAGTTAGTAAATCTGGTCGTAAACTTGATGATACAAAAATTTGGACGGCATCCATCGTCGGAACAAAAAACTGCCTATGCAAAAGCAATCATACAGTTGTTTCCCAAACTAAAGGACCCGGGTTCTACCGAAGGCTATGTAAGAATCAGTTTTGTACTTGATTTTAAAGTGTATGGCTTCTACAGAAGCTCAAAATTTTATATTCAAGCTTTGACCGTATACAAACTTATTTGGTCAATCCCATAGGAAGCATTCTATGACCCAGACACCCGATGTGGCTATCTGTCATGGAGGCTCCGTACTATGAACAGGGGATCACGCAACAACAACACTAAAAACGAAGAAACAAAACAGCGGGGTGTTATTAAAGAAAGAGGAAAAGAGATAAATAGCAAAAGCAAACTTGGTCAAACAAGTACTACTTGTACTGTACCCTCCGTTGACGATTCTGAAGCACAAAAGCAATTAGATTTTTTACGAAATGCATGCCCAAAAACGCAAAGGATTCAAATTGAATCGGCAATGAAAAGTACGTTTCATTTAAGAAGGAATGACCCGCGAAAAATACTGGAATCATTTCCTCGATTTCTGGACACACCATATTTGGTTTGTACAGATACATAATAGTTTCTAATTCATGTGAAAATTACCGATGGTGAAATGATTATGAAAAACTACTGTTTTTTGTACAGATTAATGTTGACTTTGCCTTGATGTTTCCGGAAGTGAAGCTCCAGAATTTTTATCCAGCAGCAATTATACGCATCGCAACAACACGTTTGAGTGCAAACTCCAAGACACCTGTTGTTACCGCAGAAGCAGGTTAGTTTCAATAATATTGTAGCCTAATGCTTGATTTCTAATTAGTATTTATTGTTAATATTTTGTACGAATAATTTTGCAGATTGGGATGAAGTAACAAGAGCCTACATGAGTCTCCTAAAACTGCTACCCCCTACCGCGAAGGGCCGTAAGCAAGCTGCACGTGACGGGATAGCGCAGCCATTGACCGATTGATCATATTCCATCATGTGTGTATATAAACTATATATTTATAACTTTTTTCAAACTCAGTTCAAGTATTGGCAATTCTCAATTGTTGAAAACAGTTTATATTTGTATTTTATTTGAAAGGTTTATAGGAATTAAACCACGTCATTTCCTTTGGAATATTAAGTGAATCAAATGGTTTTTCAAAGCCATGTTTGGTTGGCATACATTTAAAAAATATTAATTTGAATTATTTCTAATCACTCAATTAATTTAAACAGAACACAAGCCTGGCTTAAATTATTGAAATTTAGTTACTTGTAATGAGCAATGAGTAAAATCAACTGAATGACAAATATTTTCAGAGTGGAACACCATTGGAAGCCGCTGCTGTAAAAACCACCCAGCCTTGTCTTCTTGCCGTGGGTCCGAAAAAGGATAACATCCTAAATTACTACATTGCTGTTGATGGCAAATTGCTTCCAACAGATGCGATAACCGCAGACGCTGCGTTTGATGTTTTATTCAAAACGCATTTCGTACTGGATACTCAATTTGATGGAAACATGAAGTCCTTCTACGAATTCATGCAAGTACATTTTTATAATATGGAACCTGCAAAAATCCAGTTCACTCCTCGGATGCGTGAAGTACGCACGTGGCTGAGCAACACGACTGAAACCGCTTAAATACTGATTCGTGAGAAAATTTTAACTCGTTCTGTACTTTCATTTAATGAAGTTCCTAATTATTGTATCTGCGTCACCAAACAAAAGAGATTTTTATTTAAGATATAGATCTATGACTAGGCGAATAAGACATTCATGTGTAATATAGGTAATATTCGTAGGTAAAGTGTTGCAAGCACATTCAAAATGCAGTTTATTTGCTATCTATGCCAGAAATATTTATCAACAGTAGGCACAGTGACGAGGCATCTTCGCACCGATCATGCCTTGTTTCCGACCTCAGACTTGTCACTTAAATGTTGTGTTCATTCGTGTTCGCTGGCATTCAGAACGTATAGCGGTCTTCGAAAACATTTACACAAACATGCATCGATTAACAATACTGACAATTGTAGTCCACCAACGAAACAAATAAAGATAAGCGAGAGTTGTATTGAGGTAGAAGAAACTCCACTTGTAACAGGAATAGCACCTGAAATTCTCCCATCTGAAGCAGATGTTTCCGATTCAGTCTCCGTGGCCTCTAATGGCAGTTTCGATAATGTAAGCTTTTTATTAATTCGAGTATGCAGTTATAATCAATAGGTGTGTTTTAGTCTAAGCTCTGGGGCTGAATGCCCCGATGTTCTCCTCCTTGGACCCTCCGAGGTCCTTCCTATATACAAGTGGGCCGTGCTGGCGTATGCCCTGTTCTTTGTCAATCGACACATGCCAGTATCGGGCCACTCAATGCCTCAGACAGTCCGAGGCGCCTTGGTGTCGAGGCATGAGACATGGAGTGCGTACAGTCGGCCATCCTGATAAGATTCGCGTCCCGGCGAATACGATGCGGTCGTTATGCATCTTTGAGTGCCAACTTCGACCATCCTGCTACAATGTTTACTGTGAAGCCTGTTAACAAACAACAAATTGATAGGTTCTGCTCTTCAAGATGCCTATTACCGATCATGCCGTGCAATTGCAAGCTTCATTCCAGTTTTTATTTTGAATTTCTCTTTTTTTTTTTTTTTTTTTTTTTTTCATGCAGTTTCGTTACATTCTTCTTAACTACAAAAGCGGGCCCACTACTATTTCAGCAATTCCAGAGGAATCGCGTCTTTGACGACACCTAATGTCGCTGCCTGTTTTGCTGATACTCTCAGCCATCGGAGTCCCTTGTTTACTCGACTCATAGAGCGAACTTTTCAATGCACCCGCCTCTACAAGACCCACATTGATATTGTCGCCCTCGATTTTGACTCAGTGACCCTGTCACCCTGCAATTCGTGTTGACATCTGCGGCTGATCGCTCGAGGATACCTACGCCCTTGGACTGACCGCTCGAGGATACCTACGCCCTTGGACTGACCGCTCGAGGATACCTACGCCCTTGGACTGATCGCTCGAGGATACCTACGCCCTTGGACTGACCGCTCGAGGATACCTACGCCCTTGGACTGACCGCTCGAGGATACCTACGCCCTTGGACTGACCGCTCGAGGATACCTACGCCCTTGGACTGACCGCTCGAGGATACCTACGCCCTTGGACTGACCGCTCGAGGATACCTACGCCCTTGGACTGACCGCTCGAGGATACCTACGCCCTTGGACTGACCGCTCGAGGATACCTACGCCCTTGTACTGACGTTTACTGCTTAAACAATTCGTACCGTCAGTGCTCCGCGGTTGACATCCGTATCGGCGTCGCTCTCCGCCGACTCCTCGCTGTCGCTGACCGCTGTGCACCAATGCTTCAGTTTATCCCCTGGTACTATGCCGCTGTATGATTTTTGGGTCCTTTGAGCACCCTTAACGTCCTGGATCAAATACCTGTCCTTATCAAGGACCTTCCGTATTTGATAAGGCCCTGCATATTTTGGTAAGAGCTTCTTGCTCGTTCCGTCGTTGCTTGCAATCACCCGTCTAACTGCGACAATTTCATTAGCCCTAAATTGCTTGGGAGGAGCTCTCTTTTTATCGTATCGTTCCTTTTGTTTTGCCTGCAAGACTCGCGTGACGTCACTCGCCTTTTTGCGAGTTTCTTCGAGCTTATCGTTGTAGCTTGAGTCGCCTATTTCATTCAGTAACCTGACCTCTGCCGTGCCACGTGGCCTGTATCCCAACAAAAGCTCCGTCGGACTTTTGCCTGTTGCCTTGTTAATTGTGTTATTTAGACCCCACCTGACTTTGGTTACTTCTCTGTCCCATTTTCTTTCGTCAACGATACTGGCTGAGAGTGTATTAAGGATCGTCCTATTATAACGCTCTACCTGACCATTTGCCCTAGGGGTTGCAACCGCAGTCAACACGTGTTGTATTCCCAACGATTGGCAATATTCTTTAAATCGTTTACTGGTAAACGCACTACCACGGTCACTTATCAATCTTCTAGGGAACCCAAAAGTTTCCCCGATCTCGCTTATATATCTCTCGACAAATAACGTTTTGGTATTGGGCACTGCTTTAATAAATACAAACTTCGTAAACGCATCTACCAGCACTAACAAATAGGCGTTCTTAGCTGCGCTCTTGACAAACGGCCCTAAGTGGTCTACATGAACCGTATGCATCGGTGTTGGGACCTTCTCTATGGGGTGTAGCAAACCCGCTTTCTTCCCGGCTGGTTCTTTATTATACAAACAACCTAGGCAAGCGTCAACATATTTCTTAATATATTGCCTCATTGATGGAAACCAATAATCTGACCGTACTTTTGACAAAGTTTTGTCTATCCCGAAATGACCAATATCGTCATGACAAGTTCTAACAATGTCCCGTCTGGCTGATCGTGGTACGGCCCACCTCTCACCATCTTCAGTTTTTCGAAAGACTCTATTATTTTTCAAAACGTAATCCCTTTTTATATCTCTTTCTTCTGCATCTTTTGGTTCACGTTGAAGAACTTCATGAACATAGCTAAGTCTTCTATCCTGCAATTGTGCTGTTAAAAGCCAGTCGTCCTGCTCTATGTGTAGTAACCCGACGTTTTCAATATCATCCCTATTGGCGTCGTCTAATATGGCATTCCGACTGAGTGCATCTACATGAGACATTTTCGCGCCTGACCTGTACTCAATGCTACAATCGTATTCTTGCAGCTGAATCCACCACCTTCCTATCCGTGGTAGCAGGTCCCGTTTTGTAAAAGTCTCGCGCAACGCACTACAATCGCTTACGATCTTAAATTTTATCCCTAAAAGATATACGCGAAATCGCTGTAAACTGCACACGACCGCTAGAGTCTCGAGCTCGTACGAGTGATACCTCTGTTCTTCCTTGCTCGTCTGACGGCTGAAGTATGCCACTGGTCTAAATGCATCATCATGTTTCTGCATAAGTATCCCGCCGAAACCTAATTTGCTTGCATCTGTGTGCAGTTCCGTTTCTACGTGTTGTTGATAAAGAGCAAGTATCGGTCGAGAGGTCAATATCCTCTTAATCTCCTCAAACGCCCGTTCCTGTTCAATTTCCCATTTCCACCCTTCGGATTTTTTTGTTAGCTGAGTGAGTGGTCTAGCTATCGACGCGAAATTCTTTACGAATTTTCGAAAATAGCTGGCAAGCCCTATAAATTGCCTAACCTCGTGCACGTTGTTCGGCACTCTATAATCGGACACCGCTTCAATTTTACGTAACCCTGGTCGGACCCCATGCTGTGTGACTTCGTACCCGAGGTAGTCTATTCGCGTCTCCAAAAATGCACACTTAGCCAGTTTTAACGTTAGACCTGCCTTCCTCATTTCTATTAATACCATCTCAAGTGCCCGAAGTCCAGACTTGACATCCTTTGATGGAATTAGGATATCGTCCATGTAGGCCATCACGTTAATTCCTCTAAGAGGTGCTAATACTTTGTTCATCATTCGCTGAAAAACTGATGGAGCATTAGCTAGGCCAAATGGCATGCGCAAAAATTCATACTGTCCGTCAGGAGTTACAAATGATGTTTTCTCAACCGCATTTTCAGAAATTGGTATTTGATAGTACCCTGATGCTAAATCTAAGCTTGTGAAGCGAGTGCTACCTTGAAGGTTGTTCAATTGGTCTTCGATAAGAGGCAGGGGGTACCGATCTTTCCGTGTGATCGAGTTTAACGCACGATAATCGACACACATTCTAACGTCGCCCGTCTTCTTGCGAACAAGTAAGATTGGGCTTGCGAACGGAGAATTTGAATCTTGAATGATACCATTATTCTTGAGATCAGCTACTATTTCCCGCACTTTCTCTCTTTCTGAATAAGACAATCGGTAGGGTCTGTACACTACCGGCTTGTCACTTGTTAGTTCGATATCTATTTTTGCTGCATCTGTTTTTCCTAACTCACTCGTGTCCATTGCAAAGCAATCGCGATACCTATTTAGCAGAACAATCAGTTCAGACCTATCTCTCTCAGCCACGCTACTATCAATGCGAATTTGATCTATCGGTAAATCTCTCGGTATAGATTTCTTAACGGTGAGGATCTGTCGTCCCTCCGTTTCCGACTGAGTCTCCTCCCTAGCTCCCCAAGCTCTAGCTACTACTTGAGATGCGCTAATATGCAAAGGCGCGTCGGCTAAATTTACAACTGGTATTAATCCTAAGGAAGTACTGATAACGCATCGGGGAACACAGTGCTCACTGTTCTCTTTACCCCGCATGCTCAAATCGACAAACAAGTCGCCCTCATAAGAATTATCTTTTACGACTACTCTTACATTTGCAGCGTGGTTCGGAGGGATCACAGTAGCCTCTGCAGCCCATAACGTGACTTTCCGTGGCGGTAACTCTCCCACCTCAGGTAGAACTGCAGTGGAGCTCTCGAACAGCCGCAGATCGCCGTCCCTTTGCAGTACCGTGATGTTGGGTAAATCAGTGAGTGGTTCACCCACGATCAATGGGACGTCCTGTAGATCGCTTGGAACGACGTAAACGTCCACTAAAGCCTCAACAAGGTCCATCTTCAGCATCACCCTTGCGACTCCGTAGGGTTTAACGGTGCCTCCACCGTAACCACGTAGCGTTGTCTCCGTCGGCTGCAGGCTGAGTTGCAGCCGGTCCGCTTCAGTTTTCCTTAGTGTAATACACTCACTGCCTAGATCGATGTATGCCCTCATCGGTATATTCTGCAGAAGAACGTCTTGGAAGCGAGCATTACCGGGCTTCGGCACTGAACCGATGCTTAAAACCTTTTTCACATCAGTTGATTTAGTACTAGTGTCTTTACCCTTAGCCGTACAGTGGTAAGCGAAGTGCCCAGGTTTGTCGCAGTTGTAGCAATTGCCGTTTGGTGTCCTTTTTTTCGGAGGGTAGTTCGAGCGACCGTCGGAACCTGACCGTTCCTTCGTATCCTGGCGTTTAGACGTTCTTTTGTTATGACCACCAGCTGAGTGGTGCTTGTGATCTTTACGGTCATTGTCTCCTTTACTGCTAGATTGTTTTTCGGTATTATTGTCGAATTTTCCTAGAAAGTTGCGGAGCTCTTCTGGGCTATTAAAATCTTTAACTCTAGCAGCTGCTCGAATGGCATTGTCGTTAATGCCGTGGACTATGCATTCCGCAGCTTTCTGACCTTCAAAGCCACAAGCATTTACTAGCGCCGCCTTCTCGAAAAAGTATCTAGTCATGCTCTCTTCCTTATATTTGGACCGTGCTAACATGGCGGTAAGACGGTCTGGAAAACTTGTGCGGTCAGTAAATGCTGTAATGATCTTGGCTTTCCAGTCAGGCCACTGCATAGCTACCGTCGGTAGCCCGTCGTACCAAGTCCTGGCAAGCCCCCGCAGTCTGTCCGTCATGAAGCTGGAGGCAGTCATATCGTCCCAGCCGTGCATCTCCTTCAAATCCTCCACCTTTTGCAGCCACGTTTCGACGGATTGATGCTTTTCTTTCGGATCGAAAGTCGGAATCGCGTACTTTCCTTCAACAGAGCGGTGCGCTGTTTTGGATGTTGATCTTTCAGCCAGCGTGCTCATCACTTGCGTCACTTTCTCTAAAGTTTGTTCGACGAGCGATGACCTACCACTTGATTCGCTCCTTTGCGAAATCCGTTCAATTGTTTCGATAAGTTTATTAACAGCACTATCGTTATGCGACACAATCGCGCTGCGCGACCGCGATCGAGAATACCTCGAAACAGATCTATCGCGACGTCGCTCTCTGGTGCTCCCGACATGTGATCGACTACGACGAGAACGATCGTCGGGTTGTCCAGATTTGTCATACCGCGATCGAGATTCGTCACATTTTCGGCTCTTTTTCCCCATTATGTCACAAATGTACGGTAGGTAAAATACCACACACGTACACACACGACACGCACACACGTACACACAATCCAGCACTGTACACTTGCGCGCTCTAAAGAGTATTTGGTATTTTATCTATATTCACCACGTTTCATTTAAACTCTACTTATCTCATACACTGTCAGACGGACAATACGGTAAGGCCCGCGAATTCGTATCCCGCTTCTGAAGCTGTAAGCTTTTTATTAATTCGAGTATGCAGTTATAATCAATAGGTGTGTTTTAGTCTAAGCTCTGGGGCTGAATGCCCCGATGTTCTCCTCCTTGGACCCTCCGAGGTCCTTCCTATATACAAGTGGGCCGTGCTGGCGTATGCCCTGTTCTTTGTCAATCGACACATGCCAGTATCGGGCCACTCAATGCCTCAGACAGTCCGAGGCGCCTTGGTGTCGAGGCATGAGACATGGAGTGCGTACAATAATGACAATGAAAATGTATTTGTAGATGATGTGGATGATTTATCATCATTATCATCCACAACTTCAGTCGAAACAGACTTGACTATAGAATCTAACGATGAAAATGTATTAGACGATGCTTCGCTTTCATCAGCAACTCAATATATTTTGAAACTGGACGCAACGGGAATGCCAAAGTCATTGCTGCAGACAGTAGTTGACAGTACTACCGAAGTGATTAATGGTGTTGTTGATAAGCTTTTAAATATTTTGGAAGAAAAAAACATTCAGATTGATGAGTCGGTCACAAATTATCTTAACGAACAAAAAAACCTACTTAGCTCATTTAGTACTAACTATAAACGAAACAAGTTTTATACTGGCTTGAGGGGCTACGTTCAACCAATAGAGTTGAGCATCGGGACGCGCTTTGATCAAGTATTTGATAAATCGGCAAATATTTATAAAACTGTAGCAATTCCATGTACGTACATGTACATACCAATTTTGAAAACACTCGCATTTATTTTACAAAATGATAATGTGCTGGATATGGTAATATCTGAACGCGATGAAATCGAAGGAATGTATAGAGATATTCATGATGGCTCGTATTACAAAGAAAACCCTTTTTTCAACCGACTTATGCCTACCCTTCAGCTTCAATTATACTACGATGAATTTGAGACAACGAATCCGCTCGGTAGCAAAACGAGTGCACACAAATTAGGGGCAATATATTTTATTCTACGCAACATTTCTCCAGAATTCAACTCGAAATTACAGAATATTCATTTATTAGCATTATTTTACGTGCCTGACTTAAAAACGTGTGGCTTTAGTGAAATATTGCAACCAATTATTAGAGATATTAAATTATTGGAAACTGAAGGTATCCAAATTAAAAACGGTATTATACGAGGTACTGTTATTGCTCTAAGTTTTGACAATTTAGGAGGTAATAGTATCCTTGGTTTAGTAGAATCATTCTCTGCCAATTACTTTTGTCGGTTGTGTACAGCGAGCAAAGAGGAAACACGAACCATGTGCAAAGAAAGATTGGACTTGTTAAGAACCATTGATGGTTATGAGCGTATTTGTAATGACTTAAGTGAAAAAACGATACATTTGTTTGGTATAAAAGCTAGAAGTATTTTAAATGATTTGCTGTACTTTAATGTAATTGACAGCTTATCAGTCGACATAATGCATGATATTCTCGAAGGTATAGCACAGTATGAGATAAAATTATTTCTCAACTTCATTGTTAATGTATTGAAATTATTAAGTTTACATGAGTTGAACGAAAGAATTCGCGCTTTCAATTATGGTACTATTGACATGAGAAATAAGCCGAGTCCAATTATTTTACAAAAGCCAGGTGTACTAATAGGACAGCGAGCTGCGCAGACGTGGTGTCTTGTAAGATACTTGCTACTAATAATCGGGGACTTGGTAGAACCGTCTCACCCTAAGTATGATCTATTGAAGCAGAAATGGCGTGTGTTAACACTGCTTTTAGAATGTATAGACATCGTATTTTCTCCGGTAATAACAACCGCCATGATAGCAGAGCTCCGAATACTAATTGAAGAACATCATGCTTTATTCCAGACTCAATTTGAAAAACTTCTAATTCCCAAGCATCATTTTATGCTACATTACGCTACAGTTATTGAGCGAATGGGTCCTATAATATTTTTATGGTCAATGCGATTCGAAGCCAAACATAATTACTTTAAAGATTTAGCTAGGAAATATTGTAACTTCAAAAATATTACCAAAACTCTCGCTAACCAGCATCAGCGTTTTATGTATTTCCATTGGAAAGTGTGCACAAAAGAATTGGAGACAAAGATACTTCCTGGATCGGAAAAATCTGTAAAATATCAAGATATATTTGATAAATACTCACTACAAAACAGCGATATAAAAATACCACTTTCTGCCCAAGTACTTGTCGTCGATAAAGTTGATTTCCATTTTTTGTACAAAACAGGATTTTTCATTGTCTCTCATGTTGATAGATATTCTGATTTGCCTATTTTCCAGAATATAGTAGAAATAATAATTTACAAGAATGTCCCATTTGCTGTATGTACGCCGTGGAAGACAACAGCTTTTAATGAGCATTACCACTCGTTTGCTATTAATCCCGCAACTGAAATCTGTTCCAATGTCGTTAATTTGAAGTTCTTGCAACACCAAACTGCCTACGAATATCACCAAAGTTTTGGTGCAATCGATTATTACATTGTTCCAAAATATCGTATCATTTAAATTTATTCTATTTTATATACTTGTCCTTTTTTGTATTTCACCATAGGCAATTATCGCATCAGTTAAAGGTGCAGGATAATTTTTTAATGTTTTATACTGTGCTTTTATTTATATTTATGTTTACATTCCTAATGCGACTACAACTATCTACTTTTGTGTTTGTTCTGTTAAACATTGCACGACTAAGATCTGCTGGATAATGTAATATCTTGATCTAATAAGTCTATGTTCTTTAGTTTTGATAAGATGTCAGATGTTTGAGTTTTCGATTTCTTTAATACAAGTTAATCTAGAGCTCTATGTATGCATACGTATTTATATATATTTATATATATAAATGTATTTTTTCTCTTAGTATTTAACTCTTCTCAGGGAAATAAAAGCAATATATCGTTTATGATGTTATTTTATATCACAGTAGAGAAGTAGACCTTTCTGTTAAAATTTTATAGACATATCGAATGAGTCATCGAATAAGTCACAGTTTTGAAGAAAAAATTAGTTATGTACAAAGCGGAGTGCCCATATGAAAAAAATGCTCACATAGAGATATATCGAGACTGTTTCTTAGCTGTCCAAATATCATCATTATTACGCATCATTTGTTCTTCACTAATTCTCTAAAGTACAATATTTAAGGGGAGACCCTACTGAAATTTTGACAAAAAACATTTTTTCATTCTTGAAATGAGTTAAAGAAGTTCAATATAAAAATGCATACTACAACTTTTGAATTATCATAGTACCTATGTATTTTGAAAAAAATTCTCAATCTTTTATGATGAAGGTGTAGGCACAGGGGACCCTTCGCAAAAGTAGGCAGGAAAGGTTCTGCGGAAGGTTTTTTGTGTTTACACTTTCATCACATAAGATTGACATTCTTTTTCAAAATCCATACTGTCATGATTTCAAAGTTATCGTATGTACTTTTTTATCAAACTTTTTTAATCATTTGAAAAATTGAAAATTGTTTTTCTGTCAAAATTCCAGTACGATTGACCCTCAACAGGTCATCTGATAGCAGAGTGTTGACTTTATGAAACTTCGATGTATCCTACAACTCCAATCACATCTAGGTTACAATGATTAGGTGGTTATATTTCACACGTTACGGTGTTCCACATATATTGGTATCAGCATCCATCAACGTGTTGAATATAACCATGTAATAATTGGAATCTAAATTTGATTGGGGTCGTAGGATAACACTGTATGCTGTTTCGTAAAGTCAACACTGCTGTTTGACGTAACAACAAACAGTGTACAATTGACGACAACACCAAAAAGTGCTATCTGTTTTCATGGAAATGACTCTGTCCAAAGTACTCCGCCACACCACCATGTGTCACCTTTAACATCACATGAAAACAACCATGCTTTCCGTTTGGTGTTGATAAAATTACATGCAACCGCATATAGAGTGGAAGAATATCGCAGCTCGGTGTCCCGATTGTAATGTTTCAGACGCTTCTAACACCAACTTCCTAACACCGTATGCTATTTTTGGACCACTATAGAATCTGTCCTGGTGTTAAATTGGAGTGACCACATTTTGGTGTCATTCGAATTAACCACGTTCTGGTGTCATTCTAATTAACCACATTTTGGTGTCGTTCTAATCAACCACACTCTGGTGTCAAACATTGATGCACCAAACGGAGTAAGTTATGACGTATGACTTTTTACACTATCTTAACACCGGACAATTAACACTACTAGGTCACACAGAACGGGGTGGACCACTATAGAATCCGTGAGCTGTGTTAAATCTGTGTTAAATTTAACACCACATTTTTTACAGTGTAATGTCACGAACTATGACGCTATCATAACACTCTGACGTACGTCAGCTATAATGTACGCCAAAAACAGGCGTAACAACTCACAAAACACAATGTCGAAATAGTGATCGCGAAAGTTTCCTTCAGTCTGCAAACTGATGACCTCTCGCGCAGCGTCCGCTTCCTCACACACAAGGACACCGATTTGCTGCAGAGTCGGAGTCTTCATTTTTCTGGCCTTCACTACGCCTGCGAAATATTCCACCAACGAGGTCTTGCACTGGTTTACATCAGCCGTCAACACTTCCAACTGCAGCAGATGCTCGTTCACGCAGCAAGAGATGTTTTTCAGACCGTCAAACGTGATTTTCTGCATCAAAATCAGCGGTGAATAGGTTTTTCGTTTTTTACAGCTAGGTTCTGCGTCGTCATCGTCTTCATTCGCTGCGGTGGTGTCGACATTATCCATCGGCTCGGTACTGCGCGTGTAGAAGGCGACCACTTTTGCGCCATGAGCCGAAGTAAATCTCAAGGAACAGCCACCATCGAGAGAAATCGTGTCGTTGAGCAAACTGCTCAGTGCACCGGCCCCGCGTTCTTCCTTCCTCTCCAAATAGCTGTCGAGTTCCCCGAATCTTGCTACCAACTCTTCCCAGGCTGCGACGGTGAGGGATACACCGCTCGAGTAGTTGTTAACGAATTTTACTACCGGCTCGAACGTTCCGTCCAACTTCAGACGTAACCCAACGACCACCTTCTTCGACCACGAGGTGTTCAACCCGTACGTTGTCGACAATACCAGATGACGCTCGGATTTCTTCAAAGCGATTTCAAAGGTCTTGAACAATTTACTGCAACCGTCTCTCACTAAACCCGTCTTCGGAGCTGCCATGATGTCTGATTTCTGTAACTGTTGAAGTTAGACTGAACTCTCCCGTCATACTTCGAGCAGCTGAGCCGTAATTTTGTATGCATCAGCAGCTGGGTACACCGATGCAACTCGCACACGATTAAAACATATAGAACAATAGATGCTCTCGCTTCGAAGAAGTAGACGGTTTTATTAGTTATCTTCTAGCACGTTCAGGCTGCACCGAGAGTTGACTCTTTCGACACGTCTCCTGCACGTGCATATTCTCCTTACCTTCGGGATGATCTCGCTTCTGCTGATATTTGTGTCAGTCGCTCAGCACGATCTTTATCCCGAACAATAGCCATGTTGCTGGAAGAGATTACTTTGACAACACGACTCTCACCAGCTGCACATACGTTCGTAGTACCTGAGGGATAGGTGATCTCACCTCAGGGTTATGCGGTATGATCTCCCCCCCAGAGGAGTACGGGTCCTTCACATGATCTTTACCCCTGAAGAGGTTGCTTTGACACCACATCTCTCACACTGACACACGTATATTCGTCATACGGCCGTAGTATCTGAGGATGATGTTACCTCAGAGGTATAGATGCATTGGAACACTAGCTCTAGTTTCTCCCAATCAGTGCAATTTCAACAGCAGCAAGAAGAAGAAGAAGAAGAAGAAGGAGAAGAAAAAGGTATGCTCATAAATTCTTCAGCTCGTATAGTCTCAATAATCAAATAACCGAATAACGATTTACAGATGGAACAATTCGAATATCGGAGAACCCTTATCAGGCAGCGATTTATTGGTGTCACGAGGGAGACGCTGGATTTTCTCCGAGCTAGTGGGGCGCCGGAAGAAATTATAAATAATCTTATAGAGTCCGGGAACTCGATTCTCCGACTTCTCAGGAGGGAGGGCCGGCTGAACGACCTTCTACTTCGTCACCGGGAGCAGCAGAGGGCCGCTGGGGTTGTTATTCAAGACGAGGAAGTTTCCTCCTCAACCCCGGAGAACAACGGAGACGAGGAGAGGCAACATCAGCGCTCTCCCGCGCCACCGCGCTCCCCCTCCCCACCTGCGTCTCCCTCACCTGATGATTATGATGAATAGAGGCTCTTATTTTATTATGTCCATTATATCATGTTCATTATATTTATTAGATATATTACATATTCTTATATATCGGTTATATTATATTTATTAGATATATTACATTAATTATATTACATATTCTTATATATCGGTTATATTATATATTACAATTAAGGTCGTAATAAAATAAAAAAAAAATTATCTTATGGGTTAACTTGTTACTATTCCATAATTACTTTCAGATATAATATAATTCACACACACACACTCGCACACACACACACACATCCGTCGGATGAGGCACCGCACAGAGCCTGAAAACGAAAAAATAATATAAAAATATATTTACGCCCATTACGGGCCCCAGGATCCGAATCTGGGTTATAGAAGATTAGAAAAGTCTACTCACTCAATTTTCTAGCTCCAGCTGCTCCGTACCACTGGAGTACCCCGGATCCTCCATAACTCTGGCCTCTCCGCCCGGTAGCATCACTTCTCTACCCCAACGTCGCTGGAGATCCAATCGGTTTCTCGCATCGATCAGAACCCAGGCGATGTCGGGGTCTTCTTCGATTGCGATACGGGCGTCGATAGCGTCGTATTGAGGGTCCGCGATCTCTGGCACACCACCCTCCGTTACGGTGCCCCCGTGACCTCCGTACACCACGTGTTCCGATTCCGGGTCGGATTCCACCTGCTCATCCTCGTCGTCGTCGACCTCACAGCCGGTTTCCGACCCCTCGAAACCGGGATCACGCATCTCGTCCAGCCACGACTGAAAATTGTCTACCCTGCGCTGACCCTCGGTGATCTCTACGGGTATACCGTAAATCCACAGATCCCGATCATCGCCGTGCCTCAACACATCCGAAATAAAGTTTGTAGAGGCGCTCATTATTCTGCAATAAACGACAGGAAATGAATATAAGTTGCGCACAGTACGCCGCAGAATTTCGATATAACGACACTTACCTCTGTTCCTTTCTCCCTGAACTGTTAGATTTGTCTGCTAGATTTCTGAGACGAAGTATCGGACATTTTTCAGCAATGCCCCCGCCATTCGTCAGGATGTCACTTTTACAGTACACTACACTACACCATAGAGACAATACTTACACCAGCTCATATGCTCATACTACCAATGCCGTGTGTTTGGAAAACATCTTTTCATGCATACGTGATCTTTGCAATAACTAATTGTAGCAGACCAGTGAGCATCAGCCACGGTATATTAGGTAAAGAAGAATAAAATATCCTCAGTTCTGAGATATCTTTCGTGAGAATGAGTTCCCAAAACGTTAACTTCGCTAATATGTCGATATCGAACCGAGATATGTATCTTAACTACCGAATACGATCCATTGTGCGCGATGTGTTGTGTTTCGTGAGACGGTCGACCCCCAGGACGGTTCGTGATTTTGACGATTCGTGGTCCTGGGAACTGCGAAACCTATCCACATCAGCGTTACTTTTCCGCCTACGGAACCTGCTTTCATCGTGTACCGAACGCGACATAGGCCGCATGTATGACGTAGGCGTATTCGAAGCTTCGTGGCCCTGTATTCGCGTGGCTGCGACTGTACTCGAGGAACGTGGATCATTGTGCTCAGCGTTCGTCGGTAACCTGCGACGTTACTACAGAGACTGCATGGGTAGGTAAATTTTTTTTTCATACCGTACAGAGCGTTAATGTGCATGTGATGTGTCATCGTTTGGGTGTTTCTTGGGGGATGGTTAGCAGGGAGTGCCCGCGACTACTACGACGGCGACGACAACGATGACGATGACACCGACGTCGACGACGACTATATCGAGGATTATCTCATGTGCGTCGAGGCCGCTCGTTGCGAGCACGAGGACGAAGAGGTGCAGCAAATGATTACCGCTGCCGAGCTCTGTGAACAAGAAGCCGCGATGATTCAGGTTCAGGTTCGACCGTTTTTCCATCTTCCGGTGAGTAGTTACGACCCGTGTACCTATAGACGTGGATATACGACGTCGCAAAACTGAAACATTGAAGAGAAAAAAAAAAAAAAAAAATGTTCGGTATCAGGTCCAGGAGCTACAAACGGAGCGTTCAAGAGACCGTGGACCCCTCCGATTAACGAAGGCGCCGGTACATCGGGTGTGCAACAGGGACGCGGACGCAAAAGTTCACGGCGTAGTGGAGATATTGAGGAGGAAGAGAGAGATGTAGACGTAGGTTTAGACATACGTGGCGCGTTACCACCTGGTCACAGGTTCGTTGTACTCGGCGAGACGCGGAAACATTACCGCAGATTCGCCGTCACCGGCCGCGAAATGACGCTAAAGATTATTACGCCACCCGACACCGCTGATCCGGTCACGTGGTTGGAGGAGTCTATTCGCGACATCCACAGCTACGCTCTGGCCGATACCTCCGACGACGGCACGGATTACGTAGGCTTCGGATTGTACACTCCCTCGTTCTCGCTAGGCTTCGCCGGATTATCGTTTCGGCCGGTTCGTGACTGACGATACGAGGATCTCTGGAATCTGGTATTCAGCCTGACCCAGAGTGCAGCGGAATTTACCATAGACGACGCGCTTAGGATTACCGTGAATCGCGTAAGCGTTCCTCTCGGTCGCGGTAGAAAAAGCAAAGCTCTCACCAGCGAGGATGTTAGCAAACGCTCGCTTCCGGAGATCCCTCGAGATAATCTGTGCCTACCTAGGGCGTTGATCGCGGCGCGTGCTTACGCTCGTAAGGATAGAGTTTCATCGGACGCCGCAGCTGAGCCGCGATGGTCTGACGTCAGACACGCGCGCTCGAGAATCCAAAGAGAGGCAGCTCTAGCCTTGTGCAGAGATGCTGATGTACGGGTGATAGACGGCTGCGGTATCCCGGAAATAATACGATTTCAGGAATATTTTGCGCGCGAAGGTCTGGTCATCGTCGTGTATGACTTTAAAAATTTCGGTCGCGGTGAGGAGCCCGTCTACAACGGCACTACCCTGGTAACGGAGCGGGGTGAATTTATTACCGGCAAAATAAACATTATGTATTACCCTCGCGGTGGCCACTACAAGCCGATACTCAGTCTCACGGCCGCGGCGGCAAACAGACGATTCTGCGAACCGTGCAATCTGGCGTATCGTAATATCCCCGATCACATATGCTCGCACAGGTGTTCTAGCTGCACCGGTGTACCGCGGTGCGACACGTCCGCGGAGCGATCGCGATGCGTAGCCTGCGGCCGATGGTTTTTTGGCGAGGATTGTCTACGGAGGCACCGTATGGCGGGATCGTTCAACGCTCACAGAAATGTATGCGACACCCTGCAAATCTGCAGCGGATGTGGTAAATTTGTCGATCGTTCGAAACGCGCGCACTTTTGCGGTAACGCGTATTGTCAGACATGCGGGTCCGTACAACCCGTTAACCACGAGTGTTACGTACAACCGGTCGAGCCTGCGGCTGAAAAAGCCGAGTACATATTCGTTTTCTACGATTTCGAAACGCAGCAGTGCGACACGCTGGAGGATAGCCCGGACGTCAATCTGCACGTGCCCAACCTCTGCGTGGCCCAGCAAGCATGCACGCACTGTATACACGAGCCGGACATACGTACACCCTGCTCGAGTTGCGGTCTCGTTCGCGAGTTTGTATTCCAGGACAACCCCGTCAAACAGCTCGTGGATTTTGTCACGAGAGAGCTGCATCGTTTCAAAAAAATCTTCTGCATAGCGCACAACGCTAGGGGTTTCGACTCTCAGTTCATATTGCGTTACCTGGTAGAGAACACCCGAGAGCCGCCGCAGATAATTATGAACGGTACCAAGATAATCCTGATGGAGACGGGACATACGCGTTTCTTAGACTCGTTAGCGTACATGCCAATGGCTCTTTCCGCGCTACCCAAGGCATTCGGCCTACCTGTAGAATCACGCAAAGGTATGTTTCCGCATCTCTTCAACACACCCGGAAATCAAACTTACATCGGACCCTTACCTCCCGCGGAATTTTACGACCCTGACAGCATGAGCGCCGGCGATCGAGATAGTTTTTACAGGTGGCACGAGGAAACCACGAGTAGCGGTTACGTGTTCAACTTCAGCGAGGAGCTTGTACAGTATTGCCGAAGCGACGTTGATATTTTACGCAGGGCCTGCGTGGCGTTTAGAGATATTTTCCTGAATTGCGGCGGTGTTTGCCAGTTCACGCGTAGTACAACGATAGCGTCGGCCTGTTCCGTCGTGTTTCGGCAAAATTTTCTACAGCGCGGCACCATAGGCGTGCTACCTGCCGGAGGATACAGGCTTAGCAATAATCAATCGGTGAAGGCTATCGAATGGCTCGTTTGGAAGGAGCGTGAGCTAGGTGCCGAGGTAGTACACGCCGCTCGGAGTCGCGAATACAAAATTCCGGAGACGGGGCGTTACGTGGACGGGTATTACGTGGGCGAAGACGGCGCGAGACACGTTTTAGAATTTCACGGATGCTATTGGCACGGGTGCAAGAGATGCTTCACGACCAATCGCGATAAAGAGCTATCCAGCGGGGATACGCTGAACAAGCGTTTCGAGGAGACTGCGGTCAAGACCACGCGATTGCTCGAGCTCGGATACATCGTGACGGAGATGTGGGAGTGTGATTTCAACGAAATGCTCGAGGCTGATGCGGACATGCGTGAGTACGTCAAACAGCATCCGCTGGTTAGCTCAGGCGTGCGTGACGCGTTGAATCCTCGAGACGCGTTTTTCGGTGGTCGGACGGGTAACACCAGGCGCTATTACGAGGCCGCTGACGATGAAGAAATCCGTTACGTCGACGTGTGCTCTCTGTATCCGTGGGTGTGCAAGTACTGCAGCTATCCCGTCGGACATCCGAAAGTCTACGTTGGCAGGGAGTGCGTCTCGCTTACAGGCCCGACCAACACAGATATAGCCGCGGTAGAGGGCCTCGTAAAGTGTGTAGTATTACCACCTAGAAATCTTTACCACCCCGTGCTACCTGTACGTATGCGCGGTAAATTGATGTTTCCGTTGTGTCGGACGTGTTGCGAGGATGCCCTGCAAATCGACTGTCCGCACGACGACGACGAGACCCTGCGTCGGTTCACCGGTACGTGGGTGTCGGACGAGCTGAAAAAGGCTGTGTCTGTAGGCTATAAGATTATCGATGTGCTGGAAATTTGGCAGTACGAGGTTACCGCGTACGATCCGTGCACCAGACGGGGTGGTCTTTTCGCGTCTTACATAGATACGTTCCTGAAAATCAAACAGGAGGCCAGTGGGTGGCCTAGCGAGTGTGTCGATGAGGTAACGCGACAGCGATATCTCGACGAGTACGAGCGCGCCGAGGGTATCCGATTACAACCGGAGCAGATAGCGAAGAATGCCGGTCTTCGCTCAGTCTCAAAACTGTGTTTGAATTCTTTCTGGGGTAAATTCAGTCAACGCGAGAATTTACCTCGTACCGAGGTGGTGAAGAGCCGTCAACGGTTATTGGAACTTTTGACATGCCCGGAAAGCGAATTGTACGATATATTACCGGTGACGGAAGACGTGCTCTACGCTCGTTGGGGCTCGACAGAGGAGAGCATTGTCCCCTCACCGATAGCCAACGTTGTGTTGGCCGCGTATACTACCGCTCAAGCGCGCCTGAAGCTGTACAGCTATCTCGAGAAGCTGCAGCGCCGGGTATTGTATTACGACACGGACTCCGTCATCTACGTGCGAAACAAAGAGAACCGAGGCGAATACGAGCCACCGACCGGTAACTTTTTGGGCGATTTGACGGATGAACTGGCCGAATACGGTACCGGAAGTTATATAAAAGCTTTTGTTTCCGGAGGTCCGAAATTTTATGCGTTTTTGGTTCATCGGCCGAACGCCGAGGACGTGGAAGTGTGCAAGGTAAAAGGCGTGACTCTGAATTATCAAACCCGCATGAGAATAAATTTCAATTCCGTACGAAGCATGGTAGTCGAGGCGGCCGATCCTATCCGCGTAGAGCGACGCGCCATACAACGGACCCCGCTGCATCAGGTGGTCACGCGTACCGTGAACAAGATCTGTAGACCTGTACAGGCAAAGAGGCGTTTGTGACGACACGCTTCCCTTCGGTTTCAAAGGTTCGGTCTGATCACACACGATAATGTTACAGCATATGGTGTGTGACGACGACGACGACGACGACGACGACGACGACGACGACGATAAATCCGATCATTCTCAGCCGAGCTATCTCTTCCTCACTCCTCGCTCTTCGTAAATCGCCACACACACACACACACACACACATACTGGTGGGAAGCGGTGACGAATCATCATCAGAGTAGGTCAGTAGATGTTTCTTTAATAGTGTTACGTTAGTGAGCGTCAAGAAATGTGAGACCGCGGGGCGTGCGGGGTGAAGCTGATATCCCGCACGCTGCCGGGTGCAACCGCTCGTAAGCTGATACCGGTTGCACTTGCGCCGCTGCCGACCTGTACGAGCTGCTCCTGGTCGGCGACCCGCGTATCAGCTGATGACGCGGACCGTTTCCGCGCGCGCGCGCGTTCCGTCAGCTTATCTCAAACGCGCGCGCCCCCGCGGGCCCCCCCCCACCGCCGCGGTAATGATATTGTGACAGGGATGTGAACTGAAAACCGTGTACATTGAAACAAATGTATATGCATATATTGAATCGCAGATCAAACAGCAGCCTAAGTCGAGAGGATGGACACACGGTGGAAGCACCCGTTTTCGGCGATCGTCGCCGGCCCGTCCGGCTGCGGGAAGTCAAACTTTGTCACCAATTTTCTGCGTCACGCGAAGGACATGTGCGACACGAAATTCGAGCGCGTCGTCTGGCATTACGCGGAGTGGCAGCCGTTGTACAGCGAGTCGTCAGCAGGAGGTATCGAGTACCGCGAAGGCTTGCCGCAACCGTCCGACTACGACGCCGACACGAGGCCCAAATTACTCGTCATAGATGATCTGATGCGCGAGTCCTCCAACGGCGTTGTCATCGATCTCTTCACCAAGGGATGTCATCACAAAAACATGAGCGTGTTTCTGATCACGCAAAATCTGTTTCACCAGGGACGCGGTCAACGCGACATTTCGCTAAACGCGAATTACATAGTATTCTTCAAGAACCCGCGCGATCGCGGTCAGATACAACACCTGGCTCGTCAGGTCTATCCGGAAGATCCGCGATTCCTGCAGGAGGCGTATCACGACGCCACCGGACGCCCGCACGGTTACCTTCTACTGGATCTGAAACAATCGACGCCGGAAAATTGCCGGTTCCGCACCGACATATTTCCCACGGACCGGCACAGTTACGTATACGTGCCGCGGAAGGATATAAAGGGTGCCGGGTCACACGGTGCGGCAGTCTTTCATCTGTGATGACGTCGGGAGCAGCACGAGTCACGAAGAGAGGGAGGGGCGCAGCAGGCAGGTTCAAGTCTTCCAACGCCGCAGCCTTGCACGCTATCTGTAAATTGGACGCACCGCAGAGACTGGCGCTGTTACGCACGGCCGACGTCTCCCTTGTTAGAAGTATATGCGAGTGCGCCTTGAACACGCTGCGAGGTAACGTGAAGCTGAGTCCGGAGCAGAAAAAACGTTTGGGCAAACATCGACGAGTCTTGCGTCGTCTGGCGTGTAACAACGGTAGCTGGCAAAGCAAGAAACGTTTGCTGGTTCAAAGAGGTGGATTTCTTCCTCTTCTACTGGCACCGATCATAGGCAGTCTGGTATCCAGCCTGTTCAACAGACAAGGTTGACAGTTTCATCCAAACGATGGAGCGTGCGAGGAAAATGGTCCTGATACTGCAGGAGACGATCGAAAGTCTTCAGCAGACGAGAAAACCGAGCGAATCACCCGGCTCGGATCCCGTGAGTGGTTTGGACCGCGAGATGGACGCTATTCTGAATACGAGGGGAAAAAGCGATCGTGAAAAATGGAAGCTGTACAGACAGGCGTTGCGCCGTTACCTGTTCTTTGCCCGAGAGTCGCGAAAACCCTTGCGATTCGATATTCGTGGTGTCGGTGGTACGACGGGTGGCGATAGTGCGGCGAATGTCGGTGAAAACGACGATGACGGTGATAATGATGACGACATCGTTCTTGAATTGGAGGAGGAGGGGCAGGAGGCAGCGAAAACGACGAGACAACCCGAAGGAATCGGCGGTGTAGCTATAGCGGACATAGCCGCCAGCGTGCCGTCCAAATATCGTAGAAAAGCGGAATTGTTACTGAACTACTTGTCCAGCAGGGCTGGGCAGGAACTCTCGTGGGACGGAAAGGGGACAATATCTATCAAGGGTGCGCCGATACCCGGGACAAATATAATCGATTTGATAAACGACGTTGTACGAGAGAGAAAATCCATGCAAGCTGTGGGGAGGCAGCAGTTCGCGCGTTTTCTTCACGCCGTGAACACGCCGCAAGAGTTCATCGGTAACCCCGTTTTTTATAAACCTACCCGCAACGATTCGTCACGATCCGTGGTGAGCGGACCGTCCCGACTGGCACGAGGTAGTTCTAGATCACGTCCGAATAAAAACACCGACGAGGAAGCCAACAACGCCGACGTAGATACCTGCGGAACAAACGAGGCAGACGACGACGACGACGACGACGACGACGAGGATGTGATATTTATTACACCTACGAGGAAGAAGAGACCGCGCGCCGGACAAACAGGTAACGGACGCTGGTGCAGAATGAAATTGAGATGAAGACGCTCGAACGGCTGTACTACACGCCGTCTCACCCGGTCAGCTACGCCGGGGCTCGGAGACTGACGCAGGCTGTGCAGGGTGAAAAGAATACGCCGCGCGCTACCGTGATAGACTGGTTGGCGGCTCAGGACGCGTACACGTTGCACAAGTATATACGACGTAAATTTCCACGAGCCAGGTACAACGTGCAGAATATAGACGACTTGTGGGAGGCAGATCTGGTGGATCTGAGATCCATCAAGGATTACAACGACGGCTACGGTTATCTGCTGGTAGTGATAGATGTCTTGAGCAAGTTCGTTTGGGTCGAACCGTTAGCCGACAAAACAGCGGCTACCGTCGCCGGGGCGTTAGAGCGCGTGCTGTCCGCGAACAAGCGATACCCGATCTGTTTACAGACGGACAAAGGCAAGGAGTTCATGGGAGCCCCGTTCCAGAAGTTACTTGAGACCAAAGGTATACGTTACAGAGTCACGCGTAACCCCGACATCAAGGCCGCTGTGGTCGAGCGTTTCAATCGCACCCTCAAGGAGAGAATGTGGCGCTACTTTACACACAAAAATACTCATCGTTACGCGGATATACTGCCCCAGCTGGTACTCGCCTACAACAACGCCACACACTCGACGATCAGAATGGCACCGTCGACGGTGACGCTGCAGAATGCCGCTGCCGCGCGAGCCAACATGGAAAAGGCTCGCGGCGGGGTGCAGGAATCATCGAGGTCTCCACGGTTCCTCGTCGGGCAACGCGTGCGTATCACCAAGGCTAAGGGAGCTTTCAAGAAAGGTTACGAGGCCAACTGGACCGAGGAAGTGTTTAAAATTCGACGCGTACTGCCACGTTCACCCGTTGTCTACGAACTGGAGGACTTAGACGGCGAAGAAATTGACGGCCTTTTTTACGAAGCGGAGCTGCAACGCGTGGTGAAGGATGACGTTTTTGTGATAGATAAAATCATACGTACTCGCGGAAAGGGGCGCAGTAAGAAACTGTTCGTCAGTTGGCGCGGGTATCCCGAAAAATTCAACTCTTGGATATCCGCGAGCAGTGTACACAAACAGTCATGAGGGATCAGTTTTACATCACGCTACCTAGCAATAGTTCGATGAATTTTTTTTGCGCCAACACCACCGCTCGGTACAGCACGCAGCTACCGCGCCAGATAGAGCTCAACGGTGAATGGGAAGTTGCTCTGGTGGAGGTGCAGTACCCTTTAACGTTTCAAACTATCAACGAACCCTACAACGTTGTGAGATTTCACGTGCATCGTTCGGCTACGTCGCCTGATAATTTCAACGATATTCCGACCCTGGGTGGAAAACAACGGCTCGTCGAGGGAGAATATACCATCAAACCGGGCGTTTACACGGATATTTGGCAAATCATCGCTGCATTGAACGCCATCGCTGTGATCAACGGGCATTTGGAGTTTGGCCGCGCGGACAGTATCGACGATCGTCTGGTGATCACCAGGAAATGTGACTGCAAGGATGGGCATTATCTGTCCTTTTCACCGATAGTGTACCGACAGCTCGGTTTGCCAAAAATGACGAGCAACATACGTAAAACGTTGGTGGGCAGGCATCCGGTGAAGCTAGCTAGCGGTATACCCTCCCAGATGTTCATCTACAGCGATCTTGTGGAGTCACGAATCGTGGGTGATGTCTACGCGCCTTTGCTTCGGATAGTACAGACGGTGGTCAAAAATATTCACAACGGTGGTGGTGGTTCGGAGTGTAAATCCCTGTCTCCGCCTCATTATCTACCCTTGCTACTCACAAATTTCCGTACAATAGAAATCGATATAAGGGACTCTCTGGGTAGACCGATGCCATTCACGCACGGGACATTGACGGTTACGCTGCATTTCAAGAGGATACAGTGAGAGAGAGATGGCACACTATCAGGCGCATTACGACAACCAGGTGGGTGGCGGCGGTATAGACCGCGTCTACGTCGGTAACCCACACCAACGCGGTCACGGATTCGGAAGCTTCTTGGGAGGATTGTTTCGCAGTGTTCTCCCGCTTCTGAAGAGCGGAGCGCGTGTGGTCGGTAAAGAGGCTCTACGTGCCGGCGTTAACGTCATCGAAGATATGGAGAACAACAACACACCGTTCAAGCAGGCTCTGAGAACACGAGTCGCGGAATCCGGGCGTAATCTGAAGAGGAAAGCTACCGATAAATTGGGAGCTCTGATGAGAGGGAACGGATATAAAACGGCGCGCGGTAGGTCGGGACGACAGTTGTTGGTGGGGCGTGGAGCGGGGTCGGTCAAGAAACGCATGTCGAGAAAAAGAAAAGCTGCTACTAAACGCAAGTCAAAAAAACGTGTATCTGTGAAACGACGCGCAACAAAGAAAAGCTGTTGCGGTAAACGAACGGTTGCGGACATATTTGGATCTCGTTAAACACACCGCCGTACACGTATAATCAACGATGGCGTACCTACACGCACACTCTTGCGAGTGCCTGAAATCTGAGCTGGATTTGTTCTCTCTACCACCGACACAAACCACGATTGAGAGCGGCCAGTGGGTACACTACAAACCTGTGTCATCGCTCACGGACGACTCACCGATAGAGTTCATGGTGCCTGGTCTCAGTGACGAGTATCTGGATCTATCTCACACAATGCTCAGTCTACGTGTGAGCCTGCGACCGCTTACGAACGTGACGGCGACGACAACGAAGACTCCTGTAGCGCCTGTAAACAATCTGCTGCACTCCTTATTCAGCCAGGCCGATGTATTCTTCAATCAGAAACTTGTGTCGCCGGCTAATAATGCATACGCGTACAGGGCGTACATCGAGTCGTTGCTTAATTACAATTCGGCAGCCAAAAAGTCGCATCTCTCGACCACCCTCTGGTACGGGGACACCGCCGGAAAAATGGACGAGCTTGGCCCCGCAAATAAAGGTTTTGCACAGCGTGAAAAATTTCTGACTTCGGGAGGCAGCGTGGATTTGATCGGACATCTTCACTGCGACGTGTTCAATCAGGAGAAACTCTTACTAAACGGTGTCGAGTTACGTCTACGTCTCGTAAGATCGCGGGATGCCTTCTGTCTCATGGAGAGTGCCAACACACATGGGATACACATACTAGAGGCCTCGTTACTCATACGCCGAGTCACAATCAACCCGGGTATATTGCTCGCACACGCCAGAGCTCTGGGCAAAGGTACCGCAAAGTATCCGCTTACAAGAGTAGAGGTAAAAACAATGACGATTCACGGCGGTGTGCAAGGTGAGACGTTGGATAACGTGTTTCTCGGACAGCTGCCGAAACGTATGATCGTAGGATTCGTCGATAACAGAGCCTTCAACGGTGACAAAGCCTACAACCCGTTCAACTTTCAACATTTCAATATAAATTTCCTTTCCTTGTACGTAGACGGGGCGCAAGTACCTTCGAAACCCCTGCAGCCCGACTTCACCAAGGGTAAGCTCTACGTAGATGCCTACCACACTCTGTTCTCAGGAACAGGGATTCACTTTCTGAACGAGGGAAATGGTATCAGCCGCGAAGACTACCCTAACGGGTACTGTCTCACAGCCTTTGACCTGACACCGGATTTATCGGCAAACAGCAACACGCACTGGAATCTGGTCAGACACGGTAGCGTCAGAATCGAAGTGCGGTTCGACGTTGCTCTTCCGAAAACGATAAATTGCATCGTATATGCGGAGTTAGACAACATCTTGGAAATTGATTCGACTCGTCAGGTTATAGTGGACTTTGGCGGGTGACTTTGACGTGACCAAAGAGAATAATAATAGAAGATTAAACAAAACTAGAATACGCTGAATCTGACGCTGCAGAATCGAAGATTGTATGGGGAGATGGCGGGGGTGATGGTCGGTGGCGCGACTCTGAGTCTTCATCAGTCGAACGCCTACTGCATTAACGCAAAGATGGATTACGTGGTTGATATACAGGGGTTTCGCGATGCATCGAACCATTTCATCATCAAGGAGGCTACCGTACTGGCATTGCATCGTGAGCACGTAGGACACTGGATTGCTGCACCACACGGCTCGTTTACGGATCTTCCGGCAGACGTTCGCGCTGTGAACAATCATCTGTCGCGGAATCATCACGGTATCGAGTGGTTCGACGGTGACGTTCAGTGTAGACAAATTCACGGGAAGCTACGCGATGTTGCGCGTTCGGCTCGTGTGATCTACACCCGTGGTGCGGAAAAGGCCGCGTTACTCCAGAACGTCACGGCTCGTCAGATTACGAATCTAG
Organism: Macrophya alboannulata; assembly: GCA_949628255.1. Classification (NCBI taxonomy): domain Eukaryota; kingdom Metazoa; phylum Arthropoda; class Insecta; order Hymenoptera; family Tenthredinidae; genus Macrophya; species Macrophya alboannulata. Next base: position 11,024,269 of record OX451212.1, on the reverse strand, counting down.
AGGATGCCGAGTGTCCCGCGTTCAAGAAGCTACCACCGTCCGACGCATGCTGTATGTACCACGCTCTGCACAGAGGAGAAGGAACGTTCGTGTGCTCACTGAATCGTGCAACACTTTTAAAAAACTGGTTACTCGCGAGGTCTGTGGACGAGGTGGATTGCCGAATAACGACGGTTCGAAACAGCGGTGTCGACGACGACGACCACGCACCAGAGGAGAACGATGAACAGTTTAGAGCTACGGAGGGTTTTGAATTTAATTCCTGCGAGGACGTGTGGAGTATACGCGGCTGATAGAATTCCGTTGCGGTGGTCCCACCCCGCTGCCATTATCGCCAACACCGATGACCACACACAGCCAGGAAGCCACTGGGTCGCATTCTACACCGATGCCTCAGGACACGGAGTTTACTTCGACAGTTACGGAATTACGCCTTTTGTCCCACAGCATGTGCGTCGTCTGCGAAGAAACTGTCCCCGCTACCGGTGTAACACGCGTCAGCTTCAGAGTGCCTTTTCGGACGTGTGCGGTCAGTTTTGTGTTATGTTTCTGTATTATATGCACTTTGGTTACTCTATCGATCAATTTGCCGCAATTTTTTCGGACGATTATGTGAAAAATGATTTCATGGCTGCATCGTTCTACAATTGTCTAGTAAGAAAGATGAATTTTTGCGACCGAGTTGACGCCTCTTCCTGTCTTGCGTGTGTCCAAAAGTGTGTTAAAAGACGTTATTGATTTACAATGTATAAATAAAATAAATAAGAATTAATAAATAAATTTTGTAACATATACGAGTCATCTCTACTTTATTCGTACAAACCCTGCCAGACACTTTTACATTTTCAGCTAGTATAAGTACCTGTATAATTAGAGAGAGAGAGAGAGAACAACTTTATAATTTCAGATACCGTATGAAACATCTCGGATGACATCCGACGCCTGCAGGAGCGATAGCAACGAGTCGACGCCTCTTCTCCTGTCTATCGTATGTGTGTTAAAAGACGTTATTGATTTACAATATATGAATAAAATAAATAAGAATTAATATGTCGTCTCTACTTTATTCGTACAACCCCTGCCAGACACTTTTACATTTGCAGCTAGTATAAGTACCTATATAATTGGAGAGAGCAGCTTTATAATTTCGGATACCATATGAAACATCTCGAGTGACATCCGATGCCTGCAGGAGCGAGGGAGAGAAAGATAGCTGCGGTTTAATTATATACATATGTATCGTTGAGAATTTCACAGGTTAGACTACGAGAGAGAGAGAGATAGCAGCTTTATAAGAAACAGTCTACCGGCGACTGCAGGAGCAAGAGAGAGAGAGCGTAGTTTGTTTTTTCGAAAAAGGTCGCCATCTTGGATTTTTGAAAAAAGGTTGCCATCTTGAATTTTTGAAAAAAGCAGCCGCCATCTTGGTTTTCGAAAACAGGAGGGGCGCCATCTTGAATCCAAGTGAGCAACTGACCTGTTACGTCATATGTTTTGAAGAGAGCAGACTAGATGAGACCTACTGCCACCCCCACCTCATCCCATGATGACTCATTTGTTATGTCTCGCCATGGCTGTCATCCACTACTCACGTAAAATAAGGGACAACTTATTTTGATATAATATCTTATGAACGTTGTCTGAATGTATTCATATATATTTATCTAATATTCGCTATATTTGCGTATATTCTTCCGAAATATTTCTGAAATATTTTTGTGCTGTCTGGGTAAAGACCTGGTCGATATAGCGCTCTAATCAGGCCCTGACCGAAAACAATTAGCGTCCTGATCAAGTACAAATAGTGTCCCGATCGGGGCCTAATTCCTAGCCTGATCAGGCTGTAGTGGAACGGCACGTTACATTCCTGATCAGGTCCTGATCAGGCAGCCTCATGTGGCCCTGATCGGGCAGTAAGGCATGCCTGACCACTGCCTGGGAGGGGCCGTGTCCGAATTTCTAGTCGGGGCAATTTCTAAGAAGTCTCGGACACTCGCCACAAAACTCACGGATGAAAACTGTTGCATATCAATAGATAATTTGGGGAAGAAAATAAAAATGTGAATAGAATCAGTCGAGTGTCCCATACGTAGTATTCGTTGAGAAAAACTAAATAGACGAAGTATGTATATAAACACGACGAAGCTGATTTTGTAGAAGTTAGACGTTAAAACCACGGTGTGTAGAAAGCGCTATTTCGTGTTTTGTCCTGTCTAACTTCGTAAATCATCTCGCCGAGTGTTCATACATACATATGCAGATACATGTAAATTCTACGAATTTGCAGGTGAGGAACTGAGGACTTGAGGCTGATAAGCCATAGTCAATAAGGTACGACGTTCAGCTGATAATGAGTTAAGCCTATGGTTAAAGCCGTGACACAATGCGCGGAAATATTAAATACGAATAAAAGTTAGCCAATTGCGACATGCCTTTGAGAAGCTACGCCAATCGTATTGGCTGAGCTTTAAAACGCCAGCACGAGGAAGAATTTCCCTGTGCATTACAAAAAAAAAATCGGATGCACTTTCCTATCCTAGTTTCGCACAACGATTTTGCATCCTCACTTGCTGCAAAGCCAAGAAAATGTATTATCACATGCGTAAAGAATCTATGTAGGATCTTAAAATTACCAAAAACTTGTCAGATACGTCCCATCATTTTTTTTCTACACTTCTCCTCGTTATGAGCACTGGAGTAATCTGCTGAACAGTATTCACGTATATCTGAATTATACTTGAACAGCCATAATTATACAGGGTGATTAACATCCCACAGGAAAGATCTCAGTTTTGGACTCCTTACCAAAATTTAAGAATAAAGTTCCTTGACGAAAATGTCGAGGGTCCAGTCGTTCTGGAGTTACAGAAGGTTTGGTTCTCCCAATCAGAGGGCCGTGTTGTGCCTCGCTCAGTCACGTATTAAGCCTGTAAAATAAACGGTGCCCCTTGCGTATAAACTTTCACTGTGTAAATTCGACGTACGCGATTTTGAGATATCTTCCAATGTCAATCGTCGTCTCCGCTCCGTAGTTTTCTCTGTCCAGGTCGTCCAATTGGTGATTCTCTTGCCCCGTGACTTCCACTCCGTAGACGACGTTGTGCAGGTGGTCAGAATGGCGATTCTCGTCATCCGGCTCGTTCTCTCCGTAGTTTTCCCTATTTCGGTCGTTAGCTTGGTAACCCCCATGCCCCACGTGTCCAACGCTCTGTATACGACGTTGGCCAGGTAGTCAGGATGACGATTCTCGTCATCCAGCTTGTTCTCTTCGTAGTTTTTCCTATTTCAGTCCTCAGTTTGGTAGTTCCCATGCCCCATGTGTCTAACACTCTGTAGACGACGTTGTCCGGGTAGTCAGACCGACGATTCTCGTCATACAGATCGTTCGCTTCGTAGTTTTCGCTATTTCTGTCATCAGTTTGGTATTTTGCTGGTCCCACGTGTCTAACGCTCCGTAGACGACCTGGTCAACCTGACTACCTGGACAACGTCATCCACAGAGCGTTAGACACGTGGAACCCGTTAACTACTAAACTCAGGACCGGAATAGGAAAAACTACGAAGAGAACGAGCTGGATGACGAGAATCGTCAGCCTGACTACCTGGACAACGTCGTCTACACAGCGTTGAACACGTGGGGCCAGTGAAACACCGAACTGATGACAGAAATAGCAAAAACTACGGAGCGAACGATCTGTATGACGAGAATCGTCAGTCTGACTACCTGGACAACCTCGTCTACAAAGCAAAAGTCGTGGGGCAAGAGAATCACCAATTGGTCGACCTGGACAGAGAAAACTATGGAGCGGAGACGACGATTGACATTAGGAGGTACCTTAGAATCGCGTACGTCGAATTCACACAGACAAAGTTCATATGTAGGGGGCACCGATCATTTTACAGGCGTAATACGTGACTGAGCGAGGCACAACACGGCCCTCTGATTGGAAGGACAATACCTTTTGTAACTCCAGAACGGCTGGACCCTCGACATTTTCGATAAGGAACTTCATTCTTAGATTTTAGTAAGGAGTCCAAAACTGAAATCTTTCCTGTGGGATGTGAATCACCCTGTATATGCTGTTTATCAATACAGTATAATATTTAACATGATATAATACTGCGAAATCTTCATTTTACGAAATATAACCTATAAAATATGATGATGCTTCTGGCAGTTATTGTTGGTTATTCGGTAGACTTACTATCAGGTCATTGAGTCGGAAGCTTGAGTCCAGATCTGAATAGCTCGCTACTCGAAAAAATCCTGGAGCATCGTCTAAAACCTTTCCTAAAACTGTGAAATCTCCGACCGCGTCTAGGCTATAATCCTTTATAGCTATGATATGCATCATATTATTTTCGGAATACGTTACAACTACGTTGTTTTCAATGAAGGCACACAGAGATTTTTCTGGAATATTTATTCGATGTGTAAATTATGCTCCCCTTGTGACAAGACCCGCGATGTCCTTATGACACGATAGATACATCAATTTTGTATTCAGCACTAAGATAGTACTCTGTGACGTAAATTTTAGATACCAACTTTGCTCTTTTGACGACATAAAAATGTGACGTCTATGTGATATTGCAGCTACATCGAATATCTAGACTGCTCGAGGACAGTACCGTTTGATATAGAATATACAGACTAATTGCGCTTTCCTGGTGATATAACATCGTGATGTCTATGTAACATCACAATGACATCAAATTCATGGAAAGCACAAGGATAGTACTGTGCAATATAAATTCTATATGTCAATGTGCTCTTCATGCAATGTAGCACTGTTATAGAACAAATCAAGATTCGCGACAGCGAATCGCCGCCAAGTACTTTTTTTTTTATATAATATTATTTTTTATAAAAGGCGAGCGCAGCCAAGAATTATTTACCCGAGGCAACGTTCATACCTGTAAACAAGGCGTCGTATCTCCCGAACGGCTGAATATTTTTTGACGAAATTTGCAGAGCGAAAATTCCCAGCCCATATGAGCCCGCTCCGTTAATCTGAATCAAACCGATTGCATAGTTTCAGAGATATTAATCATCAAAGTTGCTCAAATTATTCTTCTTCTTCTTCTTCTCCTCCTTCGTCACATTTTCGCAAGCAGCGGCTATGCTACACGATTTGAGACGAACCGGTGTACGTATCGACTTGAGATTTAAAACACAGCTATTCTTCCTCGAAATCTAGCCCCCTATTGATTTTGGTGCGAATTTGAACACGCACTCAGTCGGTTTATTTTACCGAAGTCACAAGGTGGTAGTACGGTCAAAACGGCCGCCAGAGGGCAGCCCTCAATAATTATTATTGAAATATTTTTATTATATATTCATTATTTTGATTATTTTCGATATTTTCATTATTCTCATTATTCCCATTAATTTTCATTATTTTCGTTATTTTCATTATATTCATTATTATCATTATTTCCATAATTCACATTATTATCATTATTTTCATTATTTTCATTATTTTCATTATTTTCATTATTCCTATTAATTTTCATTATTTTCGTTATTTTCATTATTTTCATTATTATCATTATTTCCATTATTTACATTATTATCATTATTTTCGTTATTTCCGTTATTTTCATTATTTTCAGTATCATCATTATTTTCATTAATTTCATTATGTCGATTACTTTCATTATTTTCATCATGTTCATCGTATTCACTATTTTCATCGCAATGAACGCTGATATACTTTGCGATGATCATCTTGACTTCTAATATTTTCAACGCAATGTTGATGATACAACGTGGGACATGATAGTATACCCGTACTTTTATCAAAATTACACGAATTGGAAACGTCGAACAATCTGTTATAATGCCGATCAAGTTTCATTACCATCTGACTATCATTCCACTCAACAAGATGAATTGGTGATTTTCAATTTATAAATTTGCGGTTTTCGAAATCCAAAATCTTTTGAACTGATCAAGATTCGTAGCAGCGAATCGCTGCCAAGTACTTTTCGGCTGGCGAAGAAGTAAGAAGAAAAAGAAGAAGAATAAGGAGATTGAGATTTTTCATCAACTCTAGGGGTCTGTAATTTCGAAAGTACTCGGTTAATTACGTCCAAATTTCTTGAGGAAACTCATTCGGAGTTAAATAGTTGGCCCTATGAAGGCTAGCCCTGAATGTCGTGTGATTCCGGAAATATGACGCAATGTTTACAAGTACGAAAGTTTGCTGAAGTATGAATGATCCTCTGAAAGATACCTGAGAGTGATTCGCTGCCATAAATTTGTTATTGCATTTGTTATTGTATTTGTTATTGTTATTGCATTCTTACAAAAAGAAGTGAAATCCGCGCCAAAAACATCTGAATTGTAGAAAAAGCCGCCGAGTACTCAGATAACAACACAATAGAAATTCACGAAAAACTTTTCGCCAGTCTCTGTCGTGAAGTCGGACGTCGCTGTTTCGTGTAGTGATATCGAAACATAATTCCAAGAGCTACGTACTTGGCGGGCACATTTTTTTTATTATTCTTCGCCCGGTTTACTTATTACGAAATATCATGAAGCCACCTATGGTATCATGACATTAGCAGTACTGAATTGATAATAATATGTAGTTATACTGATAACAATAATGTGTGAGCAGAGGGTGATACATCTACAGTTATAATCATCATTGGTCACGTAGGCAATTTTTAATAATCATCAGCCTCATCGCGTCAAGTGTTCTGTCTCTACGTTAAAGAACTTGGAATTTCTGACAAATATCGGTCGATTTATGAACGATTTCACGTAAGGGATAACCAATCAAACGTATCACTCTGTTGCTTCAAAGTTACATATCCTAAGCCCAAATCGAGTATGTTATACATTAAAGCCATAAATGTTAGAAAATAAAAATGGTCAGTGCAGAAGTACGCAGTATAATCATAGATATTTAGAATGATCTATCATACAAATACAATTATGGCAACATGTGTGTAAAAGAACGTGATTTCCTTACTCGATTACAACAAAATTCCGATAACTATTGACTGTATCTGCATTTGATGATTGTTTTCATCTCAAGCTACTGACTGTGAAAGTCGGAATATCGTTGCGCGCGAGCGTACTGACGGGCTCGTGCGAGGGCGTCGATGGGCGCCCGCGCGCGGGCACGTCAGTATGCTCGCGCGCAACGATATTCCGACTTTCGCATTGCGACTAGTTCCGAACCAGTTCTTTACAGTGAAAAACCAAAAAGTGTCAACTCAACAGATCGGTATATCTTCCAATTTTCTGAACGAATTACTTTCCATGATCTATTGCCAATCGAGCTCCGGAATTCAAGATCGATCATATCATACAAGAATATATGTATAAGAATATTTGTTTTCGAATTCATCAATTCTATGCTAGAATAGAATCACGCAAAGTGCAAACGGGTTCTAATCATGGCAGTAAAGAAATTAAATGTGCCCGCCAAGTACGTAGCTCTTGGAATGATGTTTCGATATCACTACACGAAACAGCGACGTCCGACTTCATGACAGAGACTGGCGAACAGTGTTTCGTGAATTTCTATTGTGTTGTTATCTGAGTACTTGGCGGCTTTTTTTTACATTTCAGATGTTTTTGGCGCGGATACATATCTAATACGTCAAAGTAACAGTGACACGTGCATATTACCTGAGATTTACATATCCAATAATACGTAACAAGAATCCTACAGTGTGATATCGCAGTGATGCGTTTGCGCCAGTAGATAGGCTAGGCCGGTTCTGGACCAACGCGTGTTAGTGCACACGTACACGCACACACACATGCATGCCTCCGCCGTGTCCGTGTGAGGGTGGTGGAGGGGGTTGATAGGATGACGCCATGCTCGCTGATGCCTGCTGGCTTGTTCAGACCTGTCAAAATGACGTCACGCACCCTTAATATGACGTCACACACCCTTAAAAATGGCGGCACACTCCCTCAATATGACGTCACACACCCTTAATTTGACGGCACCTACCCTTAATTTGACGGCACATACCCTTGATTTGACGGCACATACCTATGATATGACGTCACGCGCCCTGATTCTAACCCTTGCTTCCAGAAGCTTCCTCAAGGCCAAGTTCCTGGAATTTTTCGGCACCCTGTGAGATTTGATACCCCTGCGCAAAAACCTGCAGATGCAAGTCCTAGCTAATGATTCGTGGAAACAAACGGTTCCTGGAATTTTTCGGCACCCTGTTGGAAGTTTTTGGGGGATCGAGTTATTTTGCGTATGGAACGCAAAAATATGATAAGCCTCATGATTCTCAGAAAAATTGTTCTTGGAATAACCGACTCTGGAAAGATCTTTTGGAACGTTCTAGAAATTGGCTCACCCTTTTTTGATGAGGTCATATGTGGAGTCTCGGAGACGTTTCTGGTAGCTTCCTGACCTTGAACATCATCTAATGCGTAGTATCCTAAGTTCTCAAGCGGAGTATTGAGTTAAGGGTAGGAGATACTGAAATTTCCGTCAAAAATTTCAAAAAAATCGATTTTTGGTTTATTACGGAAAAGTGTTCACTGTACCCTTATCTATATGTAAAAAAATCCTCAACCCGAAAAAAAATTAATTACACTCTTTATATCTAATAAAGGGTATAATTTTGCAGCAGAAGTCTCCAATTTTTCTATAATTGTCTATTTTTCATTGGAATCTATGAAAAAGTATTACTTGAAACTCATTTTCATATCGAGTCCCATGCCTTCATATGAGATGTTGTCGGCAACTTAGATTTCGAATCTATAACTATTATTGACGGCGCGAGATGGCACTACTGTTGGACAGACATACCGCGAATTCGAACAATACGAGCGAACTCACGTGTGTTTTATTGCGAGAATTTTTTCAATTGTTACGATATGCATCAAATTCACGGACGTTGGCGAAAGCCTAAAGGGCGGAGTAACCCGCGGAAGCAGCAGGCGAAGGATGCTCGTTTGATCCTGTCTCAAAAACAGGCAGAGCGAAAAGCGGCAGCAAGCGCGAGCATCCCTAACCTCATTGCTGACACCGGGGCTCCAAAAATACCTGTTGAGGCACTGGCTGAAGCTGGTGATTTTATCCTGCTTCACTCCACGTGCCTTCAAAATTTAATTCAAAACGTGAAGTGCAGTGAATGTGAAAAACAAAGTGTCATTGTTCAAGTGCGCGATCGTCATGGTTTCAGTGTGAAATTATTATTGAAATGCAGTGAGTGTGGTTTTGTGCTTGGTGATACTTATTCAAGTCCACGTGTTAAAAGTGATGGAAGTTCAAGGCCACCTTTCGCAGTAAATAGAAATATGGTTGAGGGGATTACTTCTGCTGGATTGGGTTACGGAGCTCTAGAGAAGATATGTATCGCTGCGGATCTGCCAGTCATGACCGCCCGAACCTTCCGACAACATCTGCAATCCCTGTCTGAGGAAGCTTGGAAGCTTGAAGCACAGGTCTTGAGTGAGGCAAATGAAAAAATTCGCCAGGCTCATATCTCTCTGAACCCAGCGTTACAAGATCAGGCAGTAATAGACATCACCGTAACCTTCGATGGTACATGGCAGAAGCGAGGTCACCAGTCTATGTACGGGATCGGAATCGCCATTGATGTCCTCACTGGACTGGTAATAGACTTTGAAATTCTTTCAAAGTATTGCCAGATGTGTACAGTAGCGGCAATTGAACTGGGCGAAGATTCACCTGATTTTGCTATCTGGCAAGAAGGACATAAAGCCAGTAGAGAGTGTAACCAGAACTTTACTGGTGCATCAGGCTCAATGGAGGTGGCAGCGGCAGAAATGATTTGGTCAAGATCTGTGGGAAAACATGAGATGCGATTTACCACCGTAGTGTCTGACGGAGATGCGAGAACATGGTTACGCCTAAAGCAGATCGCACCATACGGTGATATTCCTATACAAAAGGAAGAATGCGTCAACCATGTCGCTAAGAGGCTAGGCACCGCACTCCGTAACCTCTCTCAAACTAAGAAGCTGGGTGGCAAAAGTACCGGAGCACTGACTGCATCAAAGATTGACACATTAGGGAAATATTACAGAAGAGGAATCGTAGAGAATTTGGATGATATTGAGGGTATGAGAAGTGCTATTTATGCCACATTGTATCATTCCTCATCAACGGACGAAGAGCCTCGCCATACACATTGCCCAGCTGGCAAAGAATCATGGTGTTTTTACAACAGAGCTATGGCGAAACAAGAAGAACCACAGAGTCACAAGAAGATGAGATTAATTTTGAACGAGAAAGTGATGGAACATATCACTCCCGTTTATGAAAGACTCACCAGCGATGAACTTCTACTGCGATGTGCTCGAGGAAAAACGCAAAACGCGAATGAGTGCCTCAATAGTTTGATATGGAGGAAGTGTGTGAAGGAAGTGTTTGTGTCGAAGAAACGTTTACATCTGGCAGTGGTAAGCGCGATCGCAGAATATAACAACGGAATTGAAAAGACGACATTGATGAAAGCGGCACTTAGAGGCGAAGAAGCTGGGCCATCAGCTCAAAAAATCTGTAGACAACGGGACAGGAAACGAAGATTGGCAGGAGAATTCGAGGCTGTAGAAAACAGAAGAGTCAAGAGGTCGAAGAAAAAAGAAGCAAAAAAGTCTAACTCAAGAGCAAAAAATGCAAAGGATTATGCCCCAGGTGGGTTTTGAAGAGAGATTTGTAGAGTAGATTTGGCATGGATTGATGTGTGCAAAATAAAAGTTTATAGTGGTACAAGTGCAATAAAAATGTGAAATAGTGATAATTATTTATATAGTTAGAAATATACCGTAGTGTAAGTGAGTGAGAATTTAGAGTCGACCTAGTGCAATACACAAGCCGTAGTGAAAGTAGTGATCATCAATATTATTTTAAAATATAGCATAGTGCATGTGTGATAATAGATAGTGTTAGAGTGTAAAAATATAGCATAGTGCATGTGTGATAATAGATAGTGTTATAGTGTAAAATATAGCATAGTGCATGTGTGATAATAGATAGCGTTATAGTGTAAAATGTAGCATAGTGCATGTGTGATAATAGATAGTGTTATATTAGTCGTAATGTGACGGTGTGATGTAATAATCATGATTTATTTTCAGCTATCAACCCCTGAGAATTGTCTTGCAGAAATTGAGGTTTGCACGAAGGAGGTTTCTCATCAAGCCTCAAAAGATGAGTATTTTCGAATATCAAGTTGTGCGTATTTTTATTTCTCATTTTTGTTTTTGCTTCATAGAAACTACTTTTTATAGTTGTTCACCACAAGTGTCTACTGCGAGGCCTTCTGTATTGAGATGAAAACTACTTCAAAATTATGATGGAACTTTCAAAGATTTGAGCCCTACTCTGAAAAAAGATATGTATTGAGATTTCTCATAAAGAACAATTATTATTCTGTCTCACTCTGATATTTATATTACAGAAACAGTGCCTGCAAGGCTATCAGCATGAAGATCAACATCCAAATCACGCTTGATTCAGAAAAAATCCCAAATGTATTTTTCCTTGGTTTGGAGTCATGTCAGAGTTTTTAGCACAACCGCTAGCAAAGATGAGTATTGGAATTTCACCAGCAACTCATTATTCTCCCTAACCCATGTGATTATTTTACAGAACCTGATCTCCAAGTCTTATCGACAGAAAGATTCACTGTGTGCAGGTCAGATTGCTCATACTCGACAAAATCAAGTCTATTCCAACCAAGCTGCTGAAATATGTATTTAGATTTTGCAAGTTCAAATTATCTGTATAATTCATAATGATTTATCAGAATTTTGAAATGCAGCATGCATCATAATGAAGAGAAAAAAAAATCAATAAGTAAAAAGTAAATAAAATGTGACTCCTACTCAAGTACTGTAATTAGACATTTTCTTTATAAGCCCCACATACTCCAAATATATTGATAATAATGTCTGAAAGTAGTCCTCTTAATATATGGTAATTAATAGCTCGGATTTTGAAAATATACTCAAGTAAAACTTCAAATCGATTTATCTCAGAACTATACTTTTGACAATTCAAAAATCTCCATGCGCTACAGTTTTTGTCGTAGCTGTCTGAAATTTTCAGGGCATATTCTTGCTTACAAAAGCTATAAATTTACGTCATGGTTTTGAGATTGAGCAAAAGCTACGACTTTTAGAACTAATAAATGAAATAAAATTTTGCAGTTTTTTTTTAAATCATCTAAAATGGAATGGAAAAATGGAAGTAATGCAGCTATCGCTAAAAACTCACGTAGTTTTGTAGCTTGTGTATCCAAGAAACTGACCCTGCGATCCCAAGATGATTGAAAAATAATTGGTGCGCATGGAGGTTTTTGAATGAAGGCTACTTCTTGTAGCATTATAAGCAATAACTATGTACCTTTTGCTTCAAATGACTTCAAATTTAGACTGAATCTGTGTCTTCAGATTGGAAACATGCCTGTAAATCGGTATTTGTAAATTGCATTCTTTTAAGACTTAGCAAATTTCAGTATCTCCTACCCTTAAACCTCAGATGGAATGCAAACATTGAAAAGAGATGCAAGACTATAATTGGAGATTGTTGATAATACAGCTTAACCACTGTGTTTCTTTTACTGCTAATACTATATCTATGTGGTAATGAATAAGAAGACGTATATATGTATATTCATTTAAAAAGCTTTATTTGTAAAGACACATTCATACAACGTTTAATATTCATAAAGCGAGGGTACATGTTTCTCAAGATACATTGATACAAAGTTCTAATAATTATTACAGTAAAAGATTATTTTTCTCATCGATGATGCTTTTGACACGTATGACACCAAACCATATCTTTATTCGGATGTGGACGTTTCTCTTCAGGTATGGTTGCGTTCGCAGCGCGATACTTCAATAACCAATCACGTAATAACGTGACGTTTTGCGCTGAACAATTCGAATTTGGTATACTGTGGTGCGTGCAATTGGTAGTGTTGGACACCTTCTTCAATGTCTGTAGCGAGGGACAACCAAGATCCAACATATCAATGATCTGACAATCTTTTATGATTTTCCGCAGCCAATGCTTCTTCTCTAATCCTTTTACGTAGATGTTTCGAGCTTTCTGTACAAGATTTGGTAGAATAAGATTGATGTCTTTATAGCATACATCCCCGGAGCTCCAAGATGAACCATGGAGATTGCGCTCGAGCCATAAATTTTCACTGTGGTACCGGGCTGGTAAACACTTCCATCCGTACGGCGGTTCAAATAGTAGGGTAGAAGGTGGTGCTTCTTGGTCAATAGCAATTATGGCAAACTCTTTTAATGTAAAATTGTCAAAGGGTCTTTTAAAACCCTGCATATCGATGACGAACTCCATCTCGAACTCAACTGATCTTTACGGCTCGGTGGAACGGGGTTTTATACTAATTTCTTCACCCCACCACTTATGGGGTTGTATTCAACTATACGATCATGTAAGATTAAACAGTATGCAGATGTATCGGCAGGGAAGTTATCTTTGGCTTCAAATTCGAGACGAACATCGACTGGTCCAAACTTGAGCGACTCGTTTTGTTTTGAACAGTCAATCACGAACAGGGGAGCGTACTGTAGAAATTCGCTCTTCTTCAGCAACGGTTCAGGTTCCTTGCCGTAATAGGAGGTTTGGAAATTTGCGAACATCTCGTACAACAGAGCATACTGATTATGACTCATATCTAGATTCAGGTTCCCGTAGGGATAGCATTGAGTAGATATAATATGGGGATTCTGGAACAGCCGCCAGAGGCGCTGCAGTCGTGGGTTACCGACAGTCGGTAACTTGCCGATTGTTGAGTGGGTAAGTTACCATCCGATTTTCTGTATTACCGATCTCGCCGATCTGCCGCCAGAGGCGCTGCGGTGGTGTTACCATCCGATTTTCTGCATTACCGATCTCAGACTGCCGATTTTCTGCAATACCGATCTCAGAATTCCAATTTTCTGCACTACCGATCTGAGAGCGGATATGTTATCTGTCGATTTTGCGTCATGCGGGGGCGCCACTGCCGATTCGCGGGCAGGTATGTTACCATCCGATTGCCGATTATCCGATTTTTCGACCTTACCGATCAGTGAGCAGGTATGTTATCATCAGCTTGCCGATCAGCCGATTTTCCGACCTTACCGATCCGCGAGCTGGTCTGAACTTATCCGATTTTCTGCAACCTTACCGATCTACGGCCTTACAAACCACGCCTCAAAATTGAGCCAAACCCCTCCAAAAAAAAAACGCAGCTATAAATGTCGCTCATAATGAATGTGAACTATGCGGCGAAACGCTTTTTGTACAACCACTGAATCTTTTGTGCAACCAGCATGGTGCGCGGTCAGCCCCAATGAATAGAATAATAAATACTATCTAGATCTTCAGATTTCCGCAATACCTTAAGGTGATGGATGTGGGATGGTTCAAATCTTGCGTGGGACGATCTTCACTCCATTTTCCATCATGCATCCACCTGATGCCAAACTTGTCGGAACGCGCATCAAAGTCAAGCCGAACTTGTCGGTACATGCCTCAAAGTCAGGCCAAACTCATCGAAAAACGAAACTATAAATGTTGTTCACAATGACAGTGAAATATGCCTTGAACCCCTTTTTCTTTTTTTTTTGTCCAACCGCTAAATCTTTCGCGCACCCAGCATGGTGCGCGGTCAGCTCCAATGAATAGGACAATGAATATCATTCGGAGTGTTAGAATTTTTCACAATCTTAGTCTATACTTGGAGTCATACACACGCCCGTCAATATGGAGCTAATCTTGGATCTGCAAGGTTTCGGACGTTTCGGGGAAAAATTTGTTGTCAAAGAGCTAGCTGCAATAAGCATTCACAGACATGAAGAATATAAGCAATGTATCATGCGCATCCTTTTCAAAGCACCATGCTCTTGGGTGATTCTCTCGAGCGAGTATAAGAATCTCAATTCGTGGCTAACACGGTTCCACCATGGAATACCCTGGAATGTTGGGGAAACGGTGTATCGGGATGTGGTGAAAATCGTGAAAGAAGTTGTGCATGATGCAACTTCCATTTATGTGAAGGGATTGGAGAAGAAACGCTGGGTGGAAAAAATCTTCACTGAAGATGATGCAATACCTGCGATAGTTGATCTAGACGAGCTGGGATGTCCAAACTTTCGAATACTACGATTGGAATCAAAAATATTTCACTGGCATGGCGACTGTCATGGGGATGTGCCTGGAGGGTACCATTGCGCATTCGAGAACGTTCAGCGGTTAAAAAACTGGTATTTGGGGGATTATAAAAAATCGCCTATATTTCTCGAGGATCGTCGTGGGGATGATGGTTTAAAAGCGCAGAGCTCGCGGGGCGCTGCACTCGTGCGTCTCGACTCTTCAGCGTTGATACAACCCCCACATATAGTTGAACACGTAACAGTTGCAAACTCGTTTGATAAAGGTAAGAATATTGTCACACGTCAATAATATTCAATTCTATTATAAAAACTAATTTCAAATTATTCATTCGTACGTGTGCAGATGGACTTCAGCAAAATCAACAACACCAGCCGTCTGCAGAATGATATGCTGACGAAAAAGATGTCTGATTTGGGGATTAAACAGAAATATGACATCATTGAACTGAAGCTAGTGAAGACGAAATTCGGCCCCAGAGTCTTGGCTACAATCGATGACGAATACGTCATCTTCCTACCAGCGAGAATCGGCAAGATCTTGGAGGAGGAGCCTGCTCAACTCGCCGATTTAAACAAAGAGGCAGCTGGAAAACGTCTTCAGATCCTCTACCTTGGCGGCCAATTTAATAAATTTGAATTTTGTAGTAAAATTTGAACATACATACAAAAAATCACTTATGTAATGGGATGGGTTGGGTTGAATAAATAAATAAATACTTATGACACGTGTATATATATATATAAATTGTGAATACATTTATTCATTGATCCTTTTGGTTTATAATAAGCTTATTCTAGTTCTCAAGCATGCAGAATTCTTAAAATGTGGCTACTTTTTTTACGGTCCCACTGATGGGGTTATATTCAACAATGCGATCGTGTATGATCATACAGTATGCTGACGTGTTTGCTGGAAATGCAACACTAGTTTCAAATTCTAACCGAATATCTACCGGTCCACTCTTTAACGATTCATTCTGCTTGGAACAATCTATAGCAATAAGCGGAGCCTGTTTCAAAAAATTACTCTTTGACAAAAGCGGCTCGGGTTCTTTATCATAGTATGAAAATTGAAAGTTAGTATACATATCATAGAGAATGGCATATTGATTATTGGTAATATCGAGATTCAAATTCCCATAAGGATAGCACTGTGAGTTTAGGAAAAGTTTAACATCTCTGATGTTGCAGTGATCAAATTCGCTAGCATTTTTCATCGAATCGTTTCGTCGTGCTGTTTGGAATCCTAGTATAACTTGTCTTGGCTTCTCTAGCTGTGTCGACGTCTTGACAACCCATACGTGTCTCGTTGTTGCAGGCAGCATTGGATACTCGTACATTCCCCACGAGCGGAAGCTCATAGATATAGCAGGATCTGCGGCTATATAATTGAGGATCTTGATTTTTGCAGGATCCGAGAGTCTGATGTATGGTAACAGCCACACAATTTTCTGGAGCGAAACTTTGATCTCATCCGCAGCAGTTTGACGTATAGCATTCAAATCATTGTTCGATCGAGTCAAAATCAACTCATGCTTTGCGTTGACGATAATCCGATTATAATCCTCAGCAAATCCAAGCAGAAAATTCATTGGTATAACAACGTCAAAGTATCCCTGGGTGTTAGCCAGCTTGTTATTGCCATCCAGCCAGCCGTTGTTTTCCAGAAGATGTTGCTGTCCGGGTGTGAATGATAAATATCCCTTCATAACGCTCATGATGCCCGGATTCTTATTTTGATCAATCTCTTGACCATTCAACTCGTAACGCATCTCGCTAAACATATGACACACAGCCATATTGACCAATTCCGTGGTTGCACCAACGTCGGTGCCATCTGCTTTTGTAATCCTGCCGTAGATATGGAGTGAACTTTTGCTTGGTAATACACACGAGTCTTGATTCTGCACAGTGATGCGAATCTCGTCATTATTCTTGAATGTAGACGATCCATATGGATGATGTGCATGCACTTCACAGTGAGCAATCGACTCATCGAATGTCACAGGTGCTTGGATTTTTATCATTTTCGAGATGGGCATATGCAGATATAACAACGAATTCTTATTTTCCACCGCGAAGTCGAAGTCCTAGGCTCTGGAGAAACTGAGCGTTCTGATGTGTCACTCGAATCAGAGATGCTCGATGACTGATGATGCTTGGACATATTGTCGGACTTTTATAGCTACCACCAGACTTTCTTATGCGCTCAAACACTATACCCATATTATCTTAAAGATTTCACATGCAATCGTATAGTCACGGTTTCGCCTCGGAAATTGACCAAGTCTCCGCTCTGATCAACTATTCTCAATTGTATATCGTGTATTGACCGCACGGTGATTGGATGGTAAATGACGTTTGTTGGCACTTCCACAATCTTATATCCAGGCGGAACGGTTGGGAAAAATTGATGAATCGTGTGTACTTGATGTTCGTTTATGTATGCACCCGTGGTAATATTACACTCAACACGCAAGGCGTTGACTTTGAGTATGCGAACAGGTAACTCAGACTTATGGACAATACCGCCCGGGAGAATATTTGATTTGAATCCAAGCAGTCGGCCTATGGAATTTTCTGATTCAAAGTTTACCGCATGATTACACGCGATTTCACTATGCAGCTCATTATTGTTAGCTTTTAGATTGACTGTAATATCCTTGGGTAGTGACTTTTTCAAATAACTTGCAATATCGTCGATTTCATAGCTACCTGTGGGTATTGTAATTATTGTGTCGGGTGTTTGAATACCATTCACGGATCTCTGCGGATGTGATATGTGAAACTTATTAAATCCTTCATCAATATTAGGAATTGAGTTGAATGTCAAGAGCTCTATGAGCCCGAGAACATATTCCTTTGTTGCTGATAACTCGATAGGCGGAAAATATTGAGTCCCCAATATAGATGATTCTCCGGAGAGTGTCAACGTGAACGATTGAGCCATGACTAATATCATATCTTCGATATGCACCTGTTTTATAGCTGTCCACTGAGAAACTTGAGGCACAAGTGACCACAAATTACTGTGTTATATTCTTGATATCTCTTATGGTTGTATTTTACGCTGCCAACACCGAGATATTTCATAAGATCTCCAGGTGGTTGTAAATCACCAAAACTATCGAAATACACCGCATCGTTGCCGTTTTTGACATATGCAACCCAATGCGTCCCCGGACCGTTTTTATCATCAAGATTGGTAATTGCAGATTCACGCGTCCTAGGTCCCGAATTGGGTAAATCATTCCGCATAAAAACTCCCCGAAAATGTGGAATTTTCATAGCTCTGGCATAGTTGAGCAAGTCGATATCGGTGAGAGCTCGGTGTGGCAGCTTTATTAGTTTTTTGCCTGTTTCAAATACAGTCCCATACCTTTTCTATAAGGTTTCAGGTATAATCCCTTTCCCAACGCAATTGCCTCCATGGATGCATTGTGGCGTTTAGCCTCTGTTAATTGATGCTTGTTAGCACTAACCTCATTTACGACTTTTGCTATACCTGCTGCACCACCCGCTAAGGCACCTGTAGCGCTGAGAGCCGCGAAAATGGGGATAAGGAATGGCAGGAAACCGCCGATTTTATTAGGGACGGGTAAAATACGAGGCACGTTGACTTTCCCTTTGGACAATGCCATACGTGCACCTTCTAACGCCGACAGAATGGCTCTAGGACCCGGCCTCATAGATTTCTTCGCAGCCCGAATAATAGATTTCAATGTTTTTTTCTTGGTCTTGACAGATATTTGCGGGTTGCTCCTCCGCATACCCATACCCAGTTTAGATTTTGCTTTCATTGTGTTGGTGATTGCCCAGGCGATAGCTTTTTCGGTTACACTTGAGTCTTTAGCCAAAACACGATTCCACGCTCTCTCGGCCAGCACTTTGTCGGCCTTATTACGCTCCGCAATATTACTATGATTCTTTGAGTATGCAATATCGTGTTCCTTGCATGCGGCATCTAGAGGATTAACACCCCGATCACCACGAGTTAACCTCTGCGTTAATTTTGTACCAGGCCCACAGTATTGATAACCAGGAACATGTAATTCAACCGGAAGATTGTTTATGATTTTATTTATTAATCCACAACCACTCCTTTGCCTACGTGTGCATCCAACCATAGTTAAGCATGAACTAACGTGAATTCTATAAAAGCATGTATTTTATACACGAATATATCAGTTCCCAGTGTGATGTTCACCAAGCATCATGAAATTCCACAATCAAACAACAAAACTACCCATCGTCAATTTCGATAAATTGGTCGAGCGGCGAAAGAAGAAGAATGGAAAACGACATGGGCCTCTACTACCAAATAGTGTGAGGGCTGTTTTCTGTGGTCCTTCTAATTGCGGTAAAACTAATGCTCTTCTCACGCTGCTTACCCATGCTAATGGTCTACGATTTGGAAATGTGTACGTCTATTCGAAATCCCTCAATCAACCCAAATATGAGTTCTTGAAGAGGTTACTGGAACCGGTCGAGGGGATGGGCTATTTTCCATTCGATGAACACAAGGAGGTTGTAGAGCCGAAAGATGCACAACCCAACTCGATTATGATTTTCGATGACGTAGCATGTGAGAAGCAAGATAATATCAGAGCCTATTTCTGTATGGGTCGACACAGAGATGTCGGTAGTTTTTATCTATGTCAAACGTATGCTCGGATTCCAAAACATCTGGTTCGTGATAATGCAAACTTGTTGATCCTTTTCCGTCAAGATGGAATGAATTTGAAACACATCTATGCTGATCATGTGAATACGGACATGACCTATCAACAATTTAAAGATTTGTGCTTGGCTTGTTGGAATGACGGCAGATACAGTTTTGTAACCATCGACAAAGACAGCGAGATCAACGAGGGACGATATAGGAGAGGTTTTGACTGCTTTATAAGTCTAAATCATCAATAAATGACATACAGTCACACAGCATCGATCAAGCTAGCAACATGGAGAGCGCCAAGATACGTAAGAAGAATGATGTGCTACAGGAATTAGCGAGAGCTAGCGATATTATTCGACGTAAACACAAAATGATCAAAATGGAGAAAGACACCAGTGAGCAGGCTATTGGCGAAATGTTTAAACCTTTGGTAACACCACTGCATGAATTGGTGAATTCATCGAAGCAGCAGCAGCGATTAATAAAACAAGAAGTAAAGATGGAGCAGGGTTCGATGAAGCCTGAGAAAACTGAAGATTTTGTGAAAACTGAGAATTATGATTATGATGTTGACAATGATGATTATGATGCGTATCAAAGTGCGAATGAGGATACCCTTGTAGCTAACACAGCTATTGAAGACAATAATGGTGCATCAGCTACCGCTATGGATGCATCAAATGATATCAACCAGGAAGATGATGATGAAGTTCCACCCGCCTCTACAAGCACGCCGAATCCGAAAAAAGGGGTCAAGACAGCGCATTATTTAAACATGTTTGCCTCCACCAAACAGCGTAAGAACTTGGATGAGAAATATGGTGTTCGAAAGTTGGTGCGCGGAATGAAGATTGGCAATTCGGATATCGAATTTAGCGATGATCTGATATATGTAGGCGATAAAAGCTATGAGAACACACCGGGATTGCTTGAATTGTTATTCAAAAAGTCACCCGATCCCGCGATTGTGAATAAAAGTGACAGACAAAATTATATCAAAATTGTGAAAAAAACGAATGCATACCGAAAATATTACAACCCCGAAAGAAGCCCCCACGAAGATAGGAAAAAAAGCGCTAAATATAGAGATTACATTGCTCCATACATGAGCCCACCGACGAAAAAGGACGAGGAAAGATTCGGTAAAGGTTTACCGACTCATAAGATTGCACAAGGACGAAGAATGGATTATGTATACTGGAATGATCCTAATGAACTTGTTGATCGTCTTCGGTTATTAACGGCATCTCAAGCCGCGGGTAATACCAGTCATACCAACGAAATATCCTCCATTATTGAAGAACTGCGCGAGGCAAGGATTCTTTATTAGCAACAAATCATCTTTAAACCACCATTCACCCAGTGACCGTTGAGCAATGAGCATAGACATATTCGGGCGGCAGCTGGCGAGCAAAAAAAAATTCAAACGCTTGGGTAGTTGGGGACCGCCAGGTATAGGATACAAAACTACCACCGATGGTCAGTACGATATAGAAAACAAACGATTGTGTAATATCGCAGTTCCCCAGGATGCGAACGATGCCATTTCTCTAAAACGTGTTACGGATATTACACAGCAGTCATTAGCGGTTTTTGAGTATGCTGTGATAAAGGCATTTGCACAATCTGCGTTGCAAGCAGTTCATGCTTTCGAATCCAAACTCAATGCGCGCATAGATCAAGAACATACCAACCATTTCGAGGAGGGTCAACATATTTGGTCTCTTGCGACGAAAAAAATTGATGCTCTTACGGAAGATAATGAAGATCTAAATATGCGATTGGCTGCGGTGGAAAGTGTTCTTGAAAGATTCAGCCACAACGGGATGCTCCGAGGAATTCGCTTTAATTCAGACTGAATTATTCTGCAATGAGCATAGATATATTCGGTCGTCAGTTGACTGACGGAAAAATTAAAAGTGTGGGTATTCGGGGTCCTCCTGGTGTCGGATTCAAGACTACCACAGATAAACAGTATGACATAGGCAACAAACGATTGTGTAATATCGCAGATCCGCAGCAGCCAAACGACGCTGCGTCTCTGAAAAGTCTTGAGGCTATTACGCGCAACTCGTTTAATGCTCTTGAGAATGCGATCAAAACCGAATTTGAGCGCTCCATGAAATTGGCACTCGATGCTCTGGAATCTAGACTTGTTGCACGCCTAGATCAAGAACATAGCTGCAATTTTGATGAAACAGGTCAGCATCTTTGGTCTCTAACGAAAGTAAAGATTGAGGCTCTGAAGGAGGGAAACGAAGCTCTGGAGAATCGATTGATGGTGATCGCAAAAAACGTTCAAACGCTTAGCCAACACGACTATATCCGTGGAATTCCCTTAATCAAACATGGAGCAGACGATAGCCGACGAGCTCCATAGACCCGCTAGACGCAGATACTCCAGGCGTTATGTTGATATACGCGGCTTGGATGAGACTTGGCAAGCTGATCTTGTCGATATGTCTGCATACTCACGATTCAACAATGGACATAAATTTTTACTCACAATTATCGATATATTTTCCAAGTTTGCGTGGGGTGTGCCCCTCAAGACTAAGAATGCCGATGATGTGACGACCGCAATGAAATTCGTGTTGACTCAAGGACGTATTCCGAAGCATCTACATGTGGACCGGGGTACTGAGTTTTATAACAGCAAATTCAAAGCTCTCATGGATCAGTATGGTATTAACATGTACTCGACATTCAGCAACCTGAAGGCATCGATATGCGAACGCTTCAATCGGACGTTGAAAAATAAGATGTGGGTGCAGTTCACTCGCCGCGGGAATCATAAGTGGATTGATATTTTATCCGATACAATTAAATCCTACAACGACACCAAGCATCGAACAATACGAATGAGGCCGAACGACGTCACTGTGGCCAATGAAAAGCAACTATATCGAGATGTGTATAAACCTCGACAGATCAAGAGAAGTCAACGAAAGCGAAAGTTTAAAGTAGGCGATAAAGTTCGAATTAGTATATATAAGCATGTTTTCGAAAAGGGTTATACACCAAATTGGACAACGGAAATATTCACCGTGACTGAGGTGATGAATACGAACCCACCGACATGCAAACTTACCGACTACCTGAACAATCCCATCTCCGGGGGTTTCTATGAGGAGGAACTCGGTAAGGTGAAATATCCTGATGGTTATCTTGTGGAGAAGGTCCTGCGGAAACGTGGTGATGAGCTATATGTCAAATGGTTGGGAATGGACAATATACACAATAGTTGGATAAATAAATCAAACATGTAATCATTTTTTAATAAAAGAATTTATTATGTATCAAGCATTGTTTTTTTTTCATTCACCCAATCCTACCGATAGTTTTACAAAATCTTCAGAGAAAAAAATTCTCAAACGTGTGGAAAAAGTTTTCTCACATTTGAAAAAAGTTTTCTCACATTTGGAAAAAGTTTTCTCACATTTGGAAAAAGTTTTCTCACATTTGGTAAAATTTTCTCACATTTGCATGTAAAGTAAATTGAGGATTATTTTATTTATTTATTTTTTTTATTTTTTTTCCTTTACAGAAAACCTTAAAACAATCAGAATTTTTTACAAGATTGCATCATCCTGGAAACCCCAGGGTAGAGTGTCGGTTTCACCAGGTATCAGTTGTCTTTTGTCATCACCCCAGCTTAAGGCTAACTTATTCTGTACAATAGTGCTAACTATATGCCGACTACTTTTTATCATGCACTGTTTCTCAACTAAATTCTTATGATCAATAAGGCATCGTTTGTAATCATCGAACGTGATAGATTTCAAGGTCGACCCTTTTACACCCTTTGCACGCTTTTTATCGGTATTCCCGCGAGTTCTGAATGTATATAATTTCGCCCGCAGACCGATAAATTCAGTCATAATTTTCCCATTATTCTCATCCTTCATCAGACCAAGACGTTTTTTATTCATCTGGGGAATACCGTAGACATTGTCTAGTGGGTAGTCTGATGTATCGAACATTGTCGCAACATCACGTTTGATGATTTCGTAGATGTTTGGTACGGTAAAGTGATATATCAGGCTATCTGTATCGGTATACATTAATTTTGCTTCACCACTTGAAAAATTCTTCTTTACATAATCATAGTGAAAGTTGTACAAAAATATTTTCGAAAGATCGAGAATTGCAGCACCAATGTATATTGGCTTGTTGAAATATACCTTGGTGCGATTTAGCTCAATAATCACCATGTCTCGATCGAATACGGTACAGCTATGAAAAGTTGGTCTTGCAATGAGAGCGCGCGCACCACCCCTACCGCCCCATTTTGTGATTAGTTTTACAGTCCTATGATTACGCACATTCTCCATAGTCTTGCCGAATACCGCGTTATTCATAAGCTTGTAGAAATTTTTCTCAAACTCGTTTTTCGACTGCTTCCGCATATTTGTATTGAGATCGATATATGGCTTCAACCACGGTAATTGTGCGAACCTGAGAATTCTGTGCACTTTCACCACCTTTAAACCCAATTTTACGCATTGTTTCAAATTTCGATAGTGTAGAACATATTTTCTTTTGGGTAGAAGCGTCATTGCTAGTTTTCTAATTTTGCTACCCGGTGGTATGAAATGTTCGGGGCAGAGGGGTAAATCTGCATGTTGCTTATGTAACATGGTTGGATAATCCAAGTCCACCTCGAGAATGTAGCCGATCGGTGAGTCATCAGGATGGGACATTACATCGGTGTTATTATCAAGTTCCCACTCGAATGAGCCGCTCGGTAAATTCTCACTCATAGCCGCGCCGTAAAGATTATTCACGTCGAAATACATTAAATATGATTCCGCTTTGCTTGAATCGAAATCTTCGCCCATGAATCTATTGTTTGCTCTAGCTTGTCGATTGGAGCATTGAGCCACACCGCCACGAATGCTTTTCTCAATGAATAGAATCATTTCAGGATCATCTAAAAGTTGCAGATTAATTTTCGTATGCTTTAGCATCGCATCGAAAGCAAGCCCCGGCGCTGTATAATAATGCAATGGATCCAAGTTGTACGTTTTGACACAGCTATCACGGAAATTTTGAAATATATCGGCTAATAAAAGTACATCTGTTTTTAGGTATAAATCGGAATATTCACCCAGAGTTTTCAGGTCGAACTTGGCCCAAACATTCTTCGCATGCTCATAATCGGCATTGTTAATACCCGAGGCGCTCAGCTTTGAATAGAAATCTTGTTTGCTGGGTAATTTCGTTTCATTGAGTTTTTCCCAAGAATCAATATATTCGTATGGAAAGACACCTTTACGAATCATCAAGCTAAATTTATCCTGATCTTTGTAAAATTTTCGCGTGATTTGCTTATCCGAGTCGTCGACGTACGATGCTAGCTTCTCTATACCACTAGCCATGAATCTGAGCGAATCTATGAATCTCAAACTAATTATGGTACCATCCACTTTCTTCGTGAACGATATGTATTTTTCCTTATTGATAGGTAGTAGGGTAATATCGCCTGGAAAAGTTGTGGCTAGAGATTTTATGATAAAATGAGAATCATAGCCTGATAAATTGTGAAAAACCACCGGAATTGTGTGCGAATCTTGAAAATTAAGATTGCAGCGATTGTGTGCGGCCCCGCGATATTTTCCCGTAAAATGACAATGATCGCGACATTTTTTCTCCTCAGGTAGAAACGGCTTCTCGCATATGTAACAATTTTTCGCGCGCATGTGACGATCGCGTTGCACTTGATTCAACGCTTCCATCGGTATTATATTCTTTACACGCGACTCTACTTTCACGGATAATTCGCGAAGCTCCGTGATCAGCCATTCAATGCAATCGGATCCGCGATGACTCTTAAATTCCGACAATGTGTCATCGTAGGCGCAGTGCATATAATACGCTGCACTATGTGGGGTATGTTCTTGAGCTTCTTTCACCCCCGGCTGCATCATACATTCAAGATCGGCATATACGACAAACGACACGGTACCCTGATTTTGAAAATTGGAAAATTCCAAGATTTTCTCCGTGGGAAACTCCATGCGGACTTTATTCATTCGCAGACAATCTTGCCGATGATTTTCATAGGCATTTTGTATGCTAAAGTGGCACAGACATCTATCACATAAAAATTGTGCACATTTATGGCCTGACAATTGTTTGTCAACTAAACGCGAAAGATTCTTAATCCAAGCAAAGTGAAATCGGGGTTCAAAATTATTTAAATCATTATCATTCGGTTCGCTCTTACTTTCAATCATTAGCAGGTGGATTGCATCGCTCTCAGTTACATTTTTACTTAGATAAAGAGGGGTGATAACGCTATTTTCAGACTCTTTCTTTCTCTGAAAAGTTTCCGATTCGATTCCGTATACATTAATGCTCAAATTGTTTAACTTTTCAAATTTTTCCACACAACGCAGGGTGGTGGGAAACTTTATACCTGTACAGTTGAAGTTGGAAATGTATCGTTTATAGCTCTGCGTCCTGCTCACACCCATGTTGACGGGATGTAGGGCGGCAGTGACGGACCACA
Source organism: Macrophya alboannulata (assembly GCA_949628255.1). Classification (NCBI taxonomy): domain Eukaryota; kingdom Metazoa; phylum Arthropoda; class Insecta; order Hymenoptera; family Tenthredinidae; genus Macrophya; species Macrophya alboannulata. The sequence continues at coordinate 10,997,923 of OX451212.1, read as the reverse complement.
AGAAGCATCGGTTGTCATCATTCTGCACGTTGACCACGGCTTTCTTTAGTTGAATGTCCCGAGGCAGCACGACGAACGTTGAGAGTCCGCCGCAAAGAGGCTCGTATCGGTTGATACAGACCACGGCGTTGATTATCTCAATCATACTCCAGCCAGAGTCACGTTGCTCAAAATCCTCCACCTTAACCAGCAGAGGATTCGTTACGTTATCGATGAACCAGGTTTCCAGCCCCGTCGATGGAAGAATCGTGGCGTTGCGCGTATTGAAGGTCTTTACCTCCAGACTAACCTCGTCGCCTTTGACGTTCTCAAATTTACATAAAATGCTCACGTTCACCTTAATACTTCCTTCATCGCGTAGAGTATCTTTCAAGCGTTCCATCGTAACAGCCTCAGCATCGCTCAAAAATCTTGCCAAATCCTTGTGTTGGAGATTTGTCACAGCTCCGGTGCGTATACGGCAGTTGAAGGCACTCTCCATGTCATCCCATCGAACACGATTATGGATGTCATCGCCATTATTACCCCCAACAATACCCCCGCATTGTCGTTCAAATTTCACCAAGTATGATTGCAGCATGGAAATTGTATGTTGAATCTGTTGTTTTTCGGCAACGCTCAGGTGTGGACGTTTGAGAATATCGCACAAAAATCCGATATTTTGAAGACCGATATCGCACCAACGGGAAATAATATCTTTGCTGATCGGTCCAGGGCTCAGTGTTCGTAGCAAGGCCCAAGCATTTTCCATCATCTCAAGAAGTTCCGCGTACATTTTACCGTCCATGACTTTTTTTCTTCACCCTTCTAATGTTGCAGTTTCGTATACACTAGATCGTTGTGGAATGCAAACTGATCATTGGCTCAATATACACCCCCACTGTGGGTCAGTTTCTTGAAATCCTCCCCCTGCCCCACAATTTTTTCTCAGTCGAATATCCAACCCATTGGCTGTTACGCTAACAGCATGGTGTCAAAATCTTTCTTCAAAAGAAAAGACCCTCACGCTATTGGCCGAACCTTTTACGACACGGTGGGTGTGAGAAATTTCATTGGTCGACCACTATGCATCGGGTGTAAGCTTTCGAGTTTCCACAGGTATAAAATGAGGAATCGACCCGTTTTTACTCATCACTTGTGCTCTCTAGTGAACATCGAGCTATAAGACGAAGAACCGTAAATATAAAATATAAATTAAATTTACAAAAAAAAAAAAAAAAAAATAGAAGCAAAAAAAAAAAAAATGGCAAACGGATATAGATTAAACTTGATCGGATACTTCAGAGCGATGATGGTGAGTATCCATATTGGTGTTTATCGATAAGTGATCGAGTTATCTGAAAGTGATTCTGTGGTTAGATGTTATAATAATTTTAATCATTTTCCATTATAGCTTCACTACATGAGGATTGAGCGGGAGGCTGGTGAGCCGAATCTTGACCAAATTCGCCGCGAAGCGGCATTCTTCGAAGCTGCCTCAGAGCTGGAATGCGGCAGCGACGAAGACTTTGACCTCTTCGGCATCAGATGGATGCAGGATGGACGCTGGGGCGAAGATCACCCGGTGCAAGATTGGGGCCATCCTGCGTGGCAGATGCCGGGAGGATTATTGTCAATATATAATCTTTAGGTTATTAGTTTACGTTTTAGTTTTTAAGATTAGTTAAGTTTAATAATAAGTTTAATTTTTGTATATTTACCAGAATATATACATATAATATCGAATTTGATTTAGAATTTGCATCTACTTATTTCATCCCCATGATTTGAGAAGTTTTTCATGAAATTTATATTCTCATTATTATTATTATTATTATTACACAATTATTAATATTATTAGAATCAAAATGCTAAAAATCCACCTCCGCTTTGACGATACGAGAAAGTCTTTTGCCGTGACCAGGATTCGAACCTGGGTTACTACGGCCACAACATAGGGTCCTAACCACTAGACGATCACGGCTGACAGAGGAATTGTTTATAACAAATGATGATTATGTACCAGGGTAACTGATATATTCATGTATAAAATGAATGCTTTTATAGAATTCACGTTGGTTCATGCTTAACTATGGCTGGCAGAAAATCGGCTGATAACAGACCAGCTCGCGGATCGGTAAGGTCGGAAAATCGGCTGATCGGCAAGCTGATGATAACATACCTGCTCACTGATCGGTAAGGTCGAAAAATCGGATAATCGGCAATCGGATGGTAACATACCTGCCCGCGAATCGGCAGTGGCGCCCCCGCATGACGCAAAATCGACAGATAACATATCCGCTCTCAGATCGGTAGTGCAGAAAATTGGAATTCTGAGATCGGTATTGCAGAAAATCGGCAGTCTGAGATCGGTAATGCAGAAAATCGGATGGTAACACCACCGCAGCGCCTCTGGCGGCAGATCGGCGAGATCGGTAATACAGAAAATCGGATGGTAACTTACCCACTCAACAATCGGCAAGTTACCGACTGTCGGTAACCCACGACTGCAGCGCCTCTGGCGGCTGTTCCAGAATCCCCATATTATATCTACTGCATTGAGAATTCAAGAAGAGTTTAGCATCGGTGATATTGCAGTGATCAAAATGGCTAGCGTTTCTATTCGGCTTGTTCTTCCGACTTGTCTGGAAACCCAATATGACGTAGCGAGGTTTCTCGAGCTGAGTCGACGTCTTCACGGTCCAAACGTGTTTCGAGGTGGTGGGTAGTACAGGGTACTCGTACAATTCCCAGTTGCGAAAACTCATTGAGATCGGCGCATCTCTCTCGATGAAATTTAACAGCTGTATTTTCCGCTCATCCGAGAGCTTAACATATGGTAACAACCATTCGACTTTATCGATCAGGATTTTGAATTCCTCTTCTTGAGTTTGTAAAACCGCGTTCGCATCGGTCTTCGAACGAGTCAAGATCAATTCGTGCTTGGCGTTGACGATTATCTTGCGATAGTCTTCGGCGAACCCTAGCGTCATCTTCAACGGTATGCACACGTCGAAGTTACCATCGGTATGACTTGCATTCACATTAAGCCAACCAGCATTCTCTAACATCCAATTCTGCCCAGGTCGTAGGGAAGGGTAACCTTTCATAAGACTGGTGAGACCGACGTTTTTGCTCCTATCGATCTCAATAGCATTTATCTCGTACCGCATTTCTTCAAACAGATGACAAACACCGTTGTTGACCAGTTTTGTGGTAGTCGACGGAGTTCCATCAGCCTTGACTATCCTCCCGTACACATGCAACGAACTCTTGCACGGTAATACGCACAGGTCTTGGTGTTGGACAGCGATACGAATCTCGTCACTGTTGTTGAAACTCGATGAGGCATAAGGTTTGTGTGCGTGAACCTCATAATGTGCGATAGACTCGTCAAAGGCGACGGGTGTTTGAATGTCTAAGATTTCCTCCTCCATGGTATACAGCAGATGACACAGATGCAAACGAATCGTAGTCTTACTTTGCGGAAATTTTTCTTCCCAAAGGCGCAACCTTGAGACCCAAGCTTTTCAGAAGCAGCACGTTCTGAGGTGTCAGCTCTTTGAGAACCGATTGACGACTGACGTGTTTGGGGCATCTCACCTTACTGATATAACTACTCCTGTTGTAAACTATTCCCATTATTGAGCCTTGATATGCAACCTCACAGTTATAACCTCTCCACGGAAATTGACCAAATCCCCGTCTTGATCGACTATACGGAGTTGGATATGATCTATGGTCCTCACGGTGACTGGCAGGTGAATGACGTGAGACGGTACTTCAATGATCTTATATCCAGGTGGAACGACGGGAAAGAACTCATGAATGATGTGTACTTTGCGCTCATTGACGTAGGCACCCGTTGTAATGTTACACTCGACTCGCAGTGCGTTTACTTTAAGAATAGTCACGGGAAGGTCAGACTCGTGAACTTTATCGGCTTGTAGAGTACGTTGAGTGAAACCTAATAGGCTGCCTATAGAATCGGCTGGCAGAAAATTTACAGGGTGACTGCATTTAATTTCGCTACGCAGTGTATTATTATTCGGTTTAATGTTGATGGTGATACCCTTATTCAGTAGTACACCCTGTACATAGCTTTCGATATCCTCTATTCCATAGCTGCCGGTAGGTATGGTTACTACTTCCTCACCCGCGTAAATCTTGTTGTGACCAACGTCTACGTTAGGAATCGAATTAAAAGTTAGTAACTCTACCAGACCTAGGGAGTAATTCTTGAGAGGGTCAAGATCAATGGGAGGAAAGTATTGAGTTTCGAGGACCGAGGAGTTCCCCGATACGGTCAGTGTAAACGAATCGTCCATGCCTACTGCGAAAGTCGAACTGATTTCGAGGAATTACGTCGCATGTTTATATAGAAACTCGAGACACAAGTGGCCACAGTTGAACGTATCGTAGTCTTGATATCTTTCATGGTTATACTTGACGCTACCAACACCAAGGTATCTGACGAGGTCCGACGGTGGACGAAGGTTACCGAAACTGTCAAAGTAAACGACTTCGTTGCCGTTCTTGCGGTACGCGACCCAATGTGTACCGGGACCATCTTTATCATCTAGATTGACGATCGCTGATTCACGTCTTCGCGGCCCGTCCTTAGGCAAATCGTTGCGCATAAAGACGCCGCGGAAATGTGGAACGGCCGTCGCGTACTTTAGTAGGTCCGCGTCAGTTAGCGCCCGCCGTGGTAGCGTCACTTTTAGTTTTTTGACTGTTCTTTCAGGTGAATTCCTAAACCCTTTCTGTACGGTTTCAGGTGGAGCCCCTTGCCTAGAGCGATAGCTTCCATAGTTTTGTTGTGCCGTTGACTCTCTTCCAGTTGTCTCTTGGCGGAACTTGCGTCATTCACCGCTTTTGCGATACCTGCTGCACCGCCAGCTAACGCGCCCGTAGCACTGAGCCCGGCAAAAAGGGGTATGAGGAACGGTAAAAAGTCACCAACTTTGGCTGGAACAGGTAGAATCCGCGGAGATCGTACATGACATTTACCACCGGCCTTTCTGACAGCTCCTCGCGCACCCTTCAATGCAGACTTGATGGCTACTTTTGCAGTTTTGCCGGGAACCATGGACCGTTTGGCGGCATCGATAACTTTTCTCAATACCACCGGCTTCCGCATTCCCATGCCAAGCTTGGTTTTCGCTTTCATCGCGTTTGTCACTGCCCAGGCAGCTGCTTTCTCACCGATATTTGCGTCCGGGGCAAGAACCCGTTTCCAGGCTCTTTCAGCTAAAATCTCATCTGCTGCACTTCTGGCTTCGAGATTCTCTCGATTCTTTGAGTAGGCGATATCGTGTTCTTTACAAGCTGCGTCGAGAGGATTGATACCTGGATCGCCTCGCGCCAGTCTTTTCGCTAGTTTGGTACCGGGTCCACAGTATTGATAACCGGGTATATGCAGCTCTACCGGGAGACTGTTGATGATCCTGTTGACTAACCCTTTCCCACGACGCTTACGACCGACTCTTTTGTGCACGATCATGTCGACGATCTGTACGTGAATGAGGAATCATCTTTATAAACGCGATATTTATAGTGTTTGGCTTCAGTCAGAGTCAAGATGAGGTTCGAGAAACAACCTGTCAAGCTACCTGTAATGAATTTCGACAAAATCGTGCAACGGGATGTCGAAACTAGAAAACGGCATGGTGATTTGCTACCAAACAGCGTTCGCGCAGTATTTTGCGGACCGTCCAACTGCGGCAAGACTAATGCTCTGCTCACTCTAATAACACACCCTAACGGACTGCGATTTGAAAATATCTATATCTACTCAAAGTCTTTAAATCAACCCAAGTACAAGTTCCTGCAGCAGTTAATCGAGGATGTAGATGGCGTCGAGTACTTTCCGTTTGACGAGCATGAACAGGTAGTTTTACCAAACGACGCTCTACCTAATTCGATCATTGTCTTCGATGACGTGGCTTGTGAGAAGCAGGATAACATCAGAGCTTTCTTCTGTATGGGGAGACACAAAAATGTAGACTGCTTCTATCTTTGTCAGACCCATGCTCGCATCCCCAAACATCTAGTGCGTGACAATACTAATCTTTTAGTCCTATTTAAGCAAGATGAGATGAATTTGAGACACGTATACGATGATCATGTGAACACTGACATGACTTACGCGCAGTTCAAAGACTTGTGCTCGGCCTGTTGGAACAACGATAAGTACGGATTCATCGTAATAGACAAGGACAGTGACATGAATGAGGGTAGATATAGGAAAGGGTTTGACTGTTTCGTGAGCATAAATGGGGAAAATTCGGGGGCGTAGAATCAGTACGGTTTTGGATACGACTCGGTCAACATGCAGGACACAAAAATTCACGACCAAAAAGAAGTGTTGCGTCATATCGCCAAAGCCAGCGCGGCGATTCGACGTAAACACAGAATGATAAAGTCGGGCAAAGAGATCGCTGAACAGAAGATGAGCGATGTTTTTAAACCGGTGGTCACTCCGTTGAAGGAACTGGTGAAGGTTTCTCAAACGACTGCTAAATCCATCAAAGAAGAGCCAATCAAGGATGAACCGAGCAAAGAAGAGATTTACCTGATTAAAGAGGAAGAACCTGGAGTAGACGATTCCTTTTCAACAACAAGTGACGAAAATGAAATGGATACGACCTTGCAGCCGACGCACCCTGAACCCGAGGCCTCTAACGACTATCTTGAATTGTTTCGAGATGAGAGTATAAAAAGAAGCGATCTAGATAACGTGTACGGTGTACGCCCACTCGCTCACGGGAAGTTAATGATGGGTGACTCACCGATAAGTTTTGGCAATGACGTTGTTCATATAGGTGACATGACTTATACAAAGACTAAAGGCTTATTGGAATTGTTATTTAAAAAGATACCCGATGAGACCTACGTGCGCTCTGATGATATCCAAAATTATAGACAAATCGTATTTGCTACAAATGCACATCGAAAATACTATGAAGCTGGTCAACCCGTTCGGGAGCTGAACAACCCCAAGTTCAAGAAATTCATCGCGCAAGCGTTTACCGTGCCCCTTCCACGCACGGGTAAAAGTGTGCTACCGAAGCTTATGGTCGCTGAAGAAGGTAGAGGAACGGATTACGTTCACTGGGACGACCCCAATGAGCTGGTGGAACGTCTTCGTTTGCTCCTGGCTTCCCAAGCAGCTGGTAAATCGAGCCACTCCAACGAAATCGTATCGATAATCGAAGAATTGCGCGAAGCTGGCATCATTTATTGAGCAACCCCTCATCGTTTCCACCATCATTTCCACAATGAGCGTCGATGTGTTTGGACGACAGTTGGACAAGGCTACGGCTCCCAGCGGTCGGGGTCCTCCCGGTGTTGGATTCAAATTCACCGCTGACGGACATTACGATATAGATAATAAACGACTGTGCAACGTAGCCGATCCCGTGCAGCAAAATGAGGCTGTTACCATGAAACTCATGCGGCAGGAAATCGACGCTGTGAGAGAAGAAATCCGCTCAGCGATAGCCGTCTCGTACTCCCGTACGATAGCTGCTCTTCAAAACCTGAGTGGTGATATCGAATCGGCAGAAGAGTTGTCGGTTCGCAACTCCAAGGTCATTCTCAGCTTGGACACCAGACTGACAGCATTAGAAAATGAACGAGAAAAAGTTAGCGCTCGTGACGGAGCTGCACCGGTCAGCTAGAAAGAATTATCAACGTCGTCGTGTAGATGTTCGTGGTTTGGACGAAACCTGGCAAGCGGATCTCGTTGACGTGGCACCGTACGCAGGAGAAAACAAAGGCTACAAATACATGCTCACCGTCATCGATATATTCTCAAAGTATGCCTGGGCCGTGCCGATGAAGAGTAAGACGGGTAAAGATACCGCAAGTGCTATGGAATCTGTACTCGCACAGGGACGTGTCCCGAAGAATTTACACGTTGACAGAGGCGGAGAATTTTATAATTCTTATTTCGATTCTCTCATGAGGCGGTATAATATCAAGCTATACTCAACCTTTAGTAACTTGAAGGCATCGATCTGTGAACGCTTTAATCGTACGCTGAAAAACAAAATGTGGATGCAGTTCAGCCTGCAGGGTAATTACAAGTGGACAGACATTTTATCTGATTTGGTTTCGGGTTACAACAACTCTCAGCACCGTACTATTCGCATGAAGCCAACAGACGTTTCCTCCAGAAATGAAGAGACATTACTGCACACTGTATACCAAAAAGTTCGAGGCAGATCCGTTAAACCGGCAAAGTTCAAAATTGGAGATAAAGTACGAATCAGCAAATATAAGAATGTTTTTGAGAAAGGCTATACACCGAATTGGACGACCGAAATATTTACGATTGTACAAGTAGCCAATACCAACCCGGTAACGTACAAGCTCAAAGACTATCAGGATCAGCCTATAGCAGGTGGCTTCTACGAACAGGAACTTCTCAAAGTCAAGAACTCCGACATCTACCTGGTGGAGAAGGTGCTCAAGAAACGTGGAAACAAGCTGTTTGTGAAGTGGTTAGGTTTCGATAATACACATAACAGTTGGATAGATAAGTCTGACTTGTAAGCCTTTATTGAATGAATAAATCTTTAATATATATCATACACCGCAGTTTATTAACATGTATCATAACCCCACGGAAGCGTGTCGGTAGTATGAGGAAATATGATCCTCTTGTCGTCGTTCCAGCTCAGCGCTATCTTTCTTTGCGTCACCGTATGAACCTGGTGATTCTTGCTTTGAATTAGATGCTGACTTTTTATTAGATTTTGATGCTGCATAGCACACTCGATGTAGTCATTGAAAGTTATTGTTTTTAGTGTAGCTCTCTTGACTCCTTTGGCACGTTTCTGTTCTCTTTTTTCACCTAGAACCTTGAAGGAATATAATTTAGCTCTTAAACCTATAAACTCGGTCATTATCTTCCCGTTATTCTCGTCTTTCATCAATCCCAATACTTTCTTGTTGACTAGCGGCATCTTATAAACATTCTCCGGAGGATAGTCGGACGTGTCAAATCGATCCAAATCGCGTTTCATTAGCTCGTATATATCGGGTACGGTAAAATGATATATAAGACTATCAGTGTCAGTATACATGAGCTTTGCTCGGTCTCCGAATCTACTTTTGATATAGTTATAATGGAAATCGTAAATGTAGGTTTTAGCAAGATCCATAATAGAAAATCCTGCATATATAGGCTTGTTGAATTTGATTTTCGTCCGGCTCAATTCAATTATTGCCATATCTTCACCGAATGCGGTACAGCTATGAAAGTTTGGCTTAGCGATAAGCGCTCTTGCTCCGTGTCTCCCATCCCACTTTGTAATCAACCGTACATCTCTATGTTTTCTAACGTTTTCCATTGTTTTTCCGAAAACGGCGTTATTCATGAGTTTATAAAAATTTTTTTCGAAATCATTGCTAGACTTTTTCCGCAATTCAGTATTCAAATCTATATATTTCTGAAGCCACGGTGCTTGTTTAAATTTTAATACCCGATGGATTTTCTCTAACTTCATACCCAAACTCAAACACTGTTTCAAAACTTTATAGTGAACGACATACCGCTTTTTTGAGAAAAGGGTAGTTGTTAATTTAGATATCTTACATCTCGACAGAGGTGGTACGTAATGCTCCGGACACAATGGTAAGTCTTTGTGAGAGTCCTGAAGTTCTCGCGGATATTCTAAATCTACTTCAAGTATGTAACCTATAAGAGATTCATCTGAAACTGCTAAAACATCAAAACCTTGGAAATTTGACACCCATTCGAAGGAACTATACGGTAAGAAGTGACTCATAGCTGCACCATATAAATTATTAACGTCAAAATACATGAGGTACGATTCTTCCTGACGCGGATCGAATGCCGATCCCATATATCTGTTATTAGCTTTAGCGTATCTGTTCGAGCATTGGGCAACTCTGCCTCGAATTCCCCGTTCTATAAACAATAACATATCAACGTCGATAAGAAGCTCGAGCTCAACACCCGTGCACTTGAGCATCGCGTCGAACGATAAACCCGGCGCCGTATAATAATGTAACGGATCTAAATTATAAGTGGACCAACAATTATTCCTGAAATTTTGAAAAATATCCGCTAAAAGAAGCACATCCGTTTGTAAATACAAATCTGAATATTGACCCAAAGTTTTGATTTGAAAAGTTTGCCAAACGTTACACCCGTGCAAATAGTCATCCTCCGAAATATCTGAATCGTTTAATTTTGAATGAAATTTTTCTTTTGGTGGTAACTGTACTTCTTCAAGGCTTTCCCAACTGTTTACATACTCGTATGGAAATACACCTTTCCTCGTCAATAACTGAAATTCTTCGACGCTCTTACAATACTTACGCGTAATTAATTTCTGATCGTCATTTAAATAAGACGCTAATTTTTCTAGACTGCCCGGCATGAACCGGAACGAATCAATGAATCTAAAATGTATAGATGTTCCGTTTACACTTTTTGTAAATGATATATATTTGTCTTTGTTAACCGGTAAGAGAGTGACGGGTCCTTCGAAAGCTGTTGCTAATGTTTTAATCCAAAAGTGTGAGTCATAGCCCGATAAGTTATGAAAGACCACCGGAATGATGTGCGAATCCTTGTAATTTAAATTGCAACCTCCATGCGCTGCACCACGATACTTGCCTGTGAAGTGGCAATGATCGCGATGTTTCACGTCTTGAGGTGCGAACGGTTTTTCACAAATATGACAAATCTTAGCTGAATCGAACGCTTGTTTTTGTTCATGACTCAAAGATTCCATCGGGATCACACACTTGAAATAAGGTTCTAAAGCATGAGCCAAACTCTCCAACTCGCTTACAAACTATTCTATACAATCCTTTCCACGGTTGACTCTAAATTTGGAAACTGAATCGTTGAAGGTACAATGTAAATAGTAAGCGATACTGTACGGGACATGTTTTTCATATACCCTTCTATTCTCAGATGTGTCGTCAACCGGTTGCAAGAGACATTCGAGATCGGCGTAAATACAAAACGGAACATTTTCTTTATATTTAAAGTTTTTGAATTTCAAGATGTTATCCTTTTCGTCCGGTAATATTACTTTGCATTTATTTAAATTCGCGCAATCAAGCTTGTGTTTGACTAAACAATTTTCAGACTGAAAATGACTCAAACATCTATCACACAACCAGCTACGATGATCATGCTTTGAAATTTGTGAGCTTAACAGTCGAGATAAATTTTTGATCCATGCAAAATGATATATTGTATTGTTAGCGTCATCAGATCCGTTTGACTCGACATTAGATTCTAACATAAGGAGATGTATGGTAGACTTGTCTGATTTTTCTCGACTTAAATAAACGGGTACTATTTCGTGGTCGTCTATACCGTAAACGTTAATCGACAAACCGTTCAATTTTTCAAATTTTGAAATTTTATCAAGACTCATGGGAAAATTCAAACCTTCATACCTCAGCACTGAGCTAAAATGTGGGTAAGAAGTCGTTCTACTGACATGGCTACCCGCCGGGAAAAGGGCTGCTGTGACTGACCAGAGAAAACAGTACAGATCGTCGCTCATAATATTCACCACCGCCTTCTTATCTTGTATATACTTGGGTAACGGTGTGTAAGTAGATATGCCTCCTCGCAGTGGTACATATTTGTTGATATTCACAGTCAGATTTATAATTTCAGACGAAGACCATCCTGAATCTTTTTCCTGGAAGTCTTCTATCTTGACTAATAATTTCTCCCTGACATTTTCGTCGAACCATTCATCCATGTTCGTCGCTGGTAGAATAGCTTCGTTTTTGGTATTAAAGAACTTCATCTCTTCGATAATTTCACCGCTTTTCAGAGTATTGAATTTACAGGACAAAACTACATTGACTTTCAAGTTGCCTTGTTTGCGGAGAATATTCTTCAATCTGGAGATAATTAGTTTTTTTGAGTCATCCAGAAAATGTTCCAGATCTTTGTGTTGCAGATTCGCTATGACTCCCGTTCTTATTCTTCCATCGAAAGCTGACTCCAGATCTTCCCACTTTACCCTGTCACTTCTCCGCAATTTCCTTACACCTTCCCCTCTTCTTCGACATTGCTCAAACCGCGCTCTTAACGACTTTAGGATTCCAATTGTGGTCAAAATTCTCGTTTTTTCCCCGACCGTTGAAGCGGATTTTCGCAAAATTTTATTCAAAAGTCTGATATTCTGAGTCCCGAATCTTATCCATTTTTGTACTTCGGTAGTTGACGATTTCTTTTTCAAAATTCCATGAGCATTTTGCATAATTCTAATAAGTTTAAGACATTTAGCTGCGTCCATTTTTTCACTAATAACAATTGTATGCTATGGAAGTGTAAACTTGAATGATGGGCTCACATTGCAGGGTGGTCATTTTATAGGCCAGCTTCACCGATGAATTCTAAGAATCTTGTAATGTGATACCTATATGTATTTCGTTTGCGCGAGAAACCTTTTTTCATCCAATTTTTCAAAACCAAGACTTATAGCAAGTAAAGTGATAACGATAGAATTTGTTTCCTCCGAATAACTCTTTTTTACAAATGATAAGTTTGTCATCTACATTTCGTTGAAAATTTTCTCAAGAGATATTCTAGGATATTCGTGAAGCAACACTTGGTTCATGATTCAACTACCATGGAAGTTTCCAATGCCTATTTGCTATCGTACTAGTTACATCGATAAGTGTGTGAGAACGTTCGAAAGTTTTGCGCTACGGTATTTAGTTACATCTACGACTCTTGTGAGCAGGACCGGGATCGTTCGCGAAACTGCACGTGGCTCTCATGCTATCTTATTTACGATTTTAACCCTAAACATGAGGGGTATATATGAAGAGCCTAATCCATGTACCAGCACGTCAGTCTTACTCTGCTATTCAAACGAGCACCAACCATCAATCAACCTGTCATCAACCTCAGTGAAAAATTTTTTGTGTGTTTCAAGTGAAAAAACATAGGTGAGTGTAACGTATACTGTGATTAATACCAAAAAGTTGATAAAATCAATAGAATTTTGTTTCAAGTTGTCATGAATTATAATGTACGTTGATGTACCTGTGTCTTTTCTTGTATGACACATGAATCTTTTCATGAAAGATTAGAGGTGGTTTAACGCAGCTTAGAAAATTGGTGTAAATCTGTCTGTTAATTATTTCCCAGAAATGGACAGTCTACCACAATTTAACGTCCGTGTGCCGAATGAGTGGACAGCTAATATTTCAGCTATTGAATTGGAGGAGCTGATGGAGTCTGTCCGTTTCATGGTTCAATTGGCTACAAACCAGCCGCCGCATACAATGATGCTAATGGAGTACAGAGGTACGATGGCTGAGTTACTCCAGCGGGCGGATGGGAGCTGGTGGCTCCGAAAAATGTAAACTTCTCAAATGTTGCAATAAAAAAAGTGTTAAGTAAACATTATTATAAAAAAAAACGTGCATACAGTTTACAAACTAAAAGTTATATACTGAAAATTAAACTTTCAATCTATTATTGCAACGCATGTTATGTACCCCACTCTAACCAAAATCCTATTCCTTGTCGTATTCATAGCATAATTTAAAAAATCTGAATAAGTATATTAGTCTTCAGGTAAGTATATGTGATTATTTACATCTATTGAGGTAGTGTAATGAACACGTAGTTTATTGATAATTTCTTTCATTAGATCATACTCATATACATATATAGGTATATCACATAGGTATAGGTGTATCATATAGGTATATCATATATAGGTATATAAAGGTATAGGTGTATCATATAGGTATATCATATATATATGTGCAAGTGCATCACATAGGTATATCATATATAGGTATGTATGGAAGCGTGGGTGTATTATATAGCTACATCATATATCAGATATCATGGTGTATGTGTGTGTGTGTGTGTGTGTTTATATGTAGTTGAATTCGACTTGATTATATTGGCCGCCAAGGTACTTCATATGTCGGCGGTTCTCATCAGCAGCATCTCTCATCTTGTGCAGCAAGTCGTCGTCATCCTTTAGAATCTTTGCCATTCGAGCCGGTAAGAAGATGCAAAATCTGTTGTCTACATCCACCACTATCCTGACTCCAAATTTGGTTTGAACTGTCCGAAGATCGGTAATCGGATAGTTCTCGAACACCTGCAGCTCACTCAGCTTCTTCGTTGGAAGGAATTCTTCCAAGCGACCCAATTTGTTGATTGCAGAGAGATCCATGTTTTTTCAGTCAAATCTGTATTGCTTCTAGTTTCTTCGTAAGACGGTTGATTTCTGATCTTGTATGGATCAAGCTTTTCACTTCGTTGATGTTCTGTATGAGCAGCTCAAGTCGCACTTTTAATTCACGACGTTTGAGAGTGGTTTGAACCATTCGAGAAATGATTGTAGAATGAGATGTCCCATAGCAAATTTTTACCCTTTTATAGCTGACAACCCCTCCACTAATACCTAAACATCTAGAACCTTCCACAGTCTTTCCGAGAACTAATTTTCTGAGAATCTTATCATAATTTTGCATTTTAACACGCAAAGTAACTCGATCCCCCAAAAACTTCCAACAGGGTGCCGAAAAATTCCAGGAACCGTTTGTTTCCACGAATCATTAGCTAGGACTTGCATCTCAGGTTTTTGCGCAGGGGTATCAAATCTCACAGGGTGCCGAAAAATTCCAGGAACTTGGCCTTGAGGAAGCTTCTGGAAGCAAGGGTTAGAATCAGGGCGCGTGACGTCATATCATAGGTATGTGCCGTCAAATCAAGGGTATGTGCCGTCAAATTTAGGGTAGGCGCCGTCAAATTAAGGGTGTGTGACGTCATATTGAGGGAGTGTGCCGCCATTTTTAGGGTACGTGCCGCCATTTTTAAGGGTGCGTGACGTCATTTTGACAGGTCTGAACAAGCCAGCAGGCATCAGCGAGCATGGCGTCATCCTATCAACCCCCTCCACCACCCTCACACGGACACGGCGGAGGCATGCATGTGTGTGTGCGTGTACGTGTGCACTAACACGCGTTGGTCCAGAACCGGCCTAGCCTATCTACTTGCGCCAAGTGTGTTAACTGGGGAACTGGAGAGCCAGATCCCAAGTATTTTGAAGCTCAAAATGTTACAAGTCGTTCCCGAAGCTGTATTGATTGCGGGAAATAGAAACGACGCTCCTAGCTTGATGCTTTTAGAAAAAATGTCAAGTGAAAATAACACGCAAGATGACTTAGACAAAGACCCGACGCAATTCTTAATGAAACTAACAAAACTATTTACAGAATCTTGGCCTGGAAAATTTTGTAGTGGTTACATACAAGGGCACTGTATGTTGCCATTTTACATTATTTTATATACTGAGCAACAAATTCGTTATCTTCTTTCTCTACGTAAACCAGTTGGTTGCAATTTATATGCTACGGGGGGCTGTTTTGTTGCGCCTTCATCCGATAACTCTAAGCGAATGTATTATTACGCTTTAATTGTACCGGGTAACGAAGAGTGTGCCCCGTTACCGATAGCCGAATTTATATCAAGTGTACATAATATTCCTTATATTAAACTGTTTTTGGCATCATTTGATCATACATTAAAGCAGATGATTACCCGCCGTGTAGTGATCGATAAAGTTGAAGCCGATTTTAGTTTGACCCTTATTCATTCAGTCCTAAAAGCATTTAAGGCGGGGCTCTAGTCGACTTTTACCGACATCAATTATTTTTTCGAATATTTCCGAAACATAGGGCCCAATCGGATTGTCCTTTTGGCTGCCGATGTTTGACGAGGAATGAATTCGATCTATCAGGTGAAATTGAACAACATAATTGATTTTTTGTTTTTCATCGCAAAGTGTGGGCGTGTCACCTATTTCGATTTATATCAAAGCCTACGCATCAAAAATGCAAAAAAGCGTTCCTGAGCCCGATTCTATATGGAATTCCTAACACAACCATCCAAAAATATCTTTGCTTTCGACAATGATAAAGAAATCGCATTGATTCTACGAATTTGTTGTAATTAGCGATTGTCAACGGCTGGGGAAGCCATTATATTAGTTCCCAGAACGCCCGTGAGATGTCGGTCAGAGATAGTTTGAAGACCAAACAAACGTATATTTACAATAAATACTTATCAATGATGTCTACAATGTCTCAGTTCTAGAATAATGGAAATAAATGAACAAAAGAAGTGTTGAAACGCATTATATTGTGAATATACGTTTTGTTAGTCTTCAAATCATCTCTGACCGACATCTCACGGGCGTTCTGGAAACTGATATACAGTAGAACCTCGATTATCCGAACCTCTGTTATCCGAACTCTCCGTTATCCGAACCACGATCGCTTTAACCGAACCTTCTATTATCCGAACCTCAACTTGCTGTTATTTTTTTTTGTTTTGTTATGCGCGCGTTTTTGGTGTTTTATCACATACATATTTGTTACTTAGACCTTTGATACTCAGAAAAAAAACTTTAAACCAAATGTTAAATGTTTATAAATGTTATTGAATAATATATTTATGTAAATATTATAACATATGTATGTGTAGGTGTGTTACATATATATTGAATATTTCCCAGCGCGAAACATCGTGTCACCTAACATTACTGTTCGATTATCCGAATTTTCGATTATCCGAACTAGGCCCGGTCCCAATTGGTTCGGATAATCGAGGTTCTACTGTAATGGCTTTCCCAGCCGTTGACAATCGCTAATTACAACAAATTCGTAGAATCAATGCCAATTCTTTATCGTTGTCGAAAACAAAGATATTTTTCGATGGTTGTGTTAGGAATTCCATATAGAATCGGGCTCAGGAACGCTTTTTTGCATTTTTGATGCGTAGGCATTGATATAAGTCGAAATAGGTGACACGCCCACACTTTGCGATAACAAAAAAAAAAAAAAATCAATTATTTTGTTCAATTTCACCTGATAGATCGAATTCAATCCTCGTCAAACATCGGGTGCCAAAAGGACAATCCGATTGGGCGCTACATTTCGGAGATATTCGAAATAATAGTTGATGTCGGTAAAAATCGACTAAAGCCCCGCCTTAATGATATATCTTTAGCACAATATCTGAAATACTTATATTCCGCGTTTGTCAATAACACGATTATTTTTCCCGATATCACAGCTCATGTGCATATTTGCTCGACACACATGTCACGAACAGTTATGAGAAAAGCGAAAACGCTGTTCCGGCATCGAGAGCAACGGAGCCTTTGTGCAGCATTGATCAGCAAATTTATTCACTGCACTGATATGGTTTCCGCTAAAACTATTTTCGGCTTGGCTATAGTGGTGTTCGGGTATAAAGAAAAGTGCTATGAATTCAACAAAATTGTGCAAAACATTAGAGACACTGAAGCGGTGTTAAACGACACTGATTTCATAGACTCTGATACTTCGCAGCATTCGGATATAGAATCTTTCACGGATGAAATAAATTTAACACATCTACTACGCCATGGTTCACCATTTTATGGATTCTTTAAATCCGTTTACGATGATAAGTTGGCGGAACATGGCAATGCAGTAGTTGACACGAACAACAGCTTTTATTCATCTGAATTCATATTATATCTGCTGGAACATATCTTACCCTTTTTTCCGCTATGGACTCCTATTGTGTTGAAAGACTTTGGATTGTTGCGCGAATCCAATGCGAGTGTAGAAAATTGGTTTAAGATAGTCAAGAACGATGTATTAGATCGAAACTCGAATATATCCGTGCCTAGGTTCGTCCATAAAATGGAGTCCCTTCTTCGACTACGACTTCGTGATCGGAAGTTCTCGTTAATGACAGAACGGCAAACGCGCAAAATAAAGCTAATCCGGAACTGCAAGAGGAGGTATGGATGAAAAAACGAAAATCCCAAACTTATTTCAAATTCCCTAAATTTGTAGAGGGTAAAAATGTCGGTCAAACTTTGTCAAAATCAACCGAGACTGTACAATCTGTCGTCGAATCCGATGAGTACCCTGATGAATTCGTCGATCCGATTTCGGACAATATTAAGGATGCCGAATTAAATAAAATTCCGTTTTCTGTTTCCGGCTCCTGTGACGATGCGGACATGTAATCATTGTCGTT
Organism: Macrophya alboannulata; assembly: GCA_949628255.1. Taxonomy (NCBI): domain Eukaryota; kingdom Metazoa; phylum Arthropoda; class Insecta; order Hymenoptera; family Tenthredinidae; genus Macrophya; species Macrophya alboannulata. Next base: position 10,979,859 of record OX451212.1, on the reverse strand, counting down.
AACTCCTTCACCTGAATTACTCGAGTTCCCAAATACACACTTACTAGGAGATGGTCATACCTCCGGATCACAGATCTTGTTTCCATTATCTGCGGTGTTTTCTGGTGCCAAAATATGAAATACCTGCTATATAACTTCCGTGATTGGCCTTCCGTTCTTCCAATTTGCTAAATATACTGTACCGATGACCATTAAATGAATCTGGCTAATTACCCTAGCATAATTAGTCGAGGTTTCGCGTTATGAGATTCCACATCAGAGTGAATATTTGTACATTAAATTATGTAATTTTTGCACACCAAATTTTAAAAATTTATCATCCTCGGTGGGTCATTCCATCTCAACTCGACCAATGGTTGGAATCGACCACTTTCGATTTGGATGAATTTTTGTCAGAAGTTTTCTTTTATCATAAAACGAAGTTCTGCCAAAGGAAAAAAATTAAAACTTTCTCTTACGCAAGTTATGCGAAGAGTTATGACATTTCAATTTCGCATAACTTGCGTAAGAAAAATTTTCAATTTTTTTCCTTTGGCAGAACTTTATTTTATGATAAAAGAAAACTTCTGACAAAAATTCATCCAAATCGAAAGTAGTCGATTCCAACCATTGGTCGATTTGAGATGGAATGACCCACCTAGGATGATAAATTTTTTAAATTTGGTGTGCAAAAATTACATAATTTAGTGTACAAATATTGACTCTGATGTGGAATCCCATAACGCGAAACCTCGACTAATTATGCTAGGGTAATTAGCCAGATTCATTTAATGGTCATCGGTACAGTATATTTAGCAAATTGGAAGAACGAAGGGCCAATCACGGAAGTTATATAGCAGGTATTTTATATTTTGGCACCAGAAAACACCCCAGATAATGGAAACAAGATCTGTGGTCCGGAGGTATGACCATCTCCTAGTTAGTTGATTCTATTTCCGAAAAATCTCTCGCTTCTGCGCCTCCGACGGTAAATGATTTTGCCGATGAAACATTATTTTCATCTTCATTAGGTTAGACGCCTGACTTTCCATATAATTCTGATAACATTAGCGCTGCCGGTATTCTCTTTACAGAAGAGTCATTGCAAACTTTATTACTGTGCGAGTGGCTGGATGATAATATCGTTAATGGATTCTGCGTTCTTGCACAAGATCATGCAAATGACAACAAGATGAAAGTGCTCGCGTTCGAGTCTTTTTTTACCGAAAAGCTACTTGGAGGATCATTAAGTATCGGGTTTCAACACTGGGTCGAAATGAAAGACATCTGGTCGCACGAAGTCTGGCTATGGCCGGTTCATTTGGGGAATCACTGGACATTGTTAATTACAGTATTTCCCCATAATGCATTGATTTACATCGATTCGATGCACGGCATGCCACCACCTGGTTTGATAAATGGGTTCTGTAATTTCGTTGGATCATATCGCGTTGCCAGATCAAAAAAACTCACGCGTTGGGGAGCTTGGACTCTTTTCGTACCGTCAGATGTACCGATGCAGTATTCCGAATCTGGAGTCTCTGATTCGTCAGGAAATTGTGGAGTTTATCTGTGCTCATGGGTGTATACTCTGTGCGCGAGTGCATTTTATAAGTTTTCCAAAACAGACATGAACGCCGCAAGGAGAGGTATTGCAAGATGGCTGTTGGAAGCTCGAAAACGAAAGCCCCGGGGTGAGCGCTATAAAATGCGTGAAATAATATTAGAAGCTCCAGTACATTACCGTAAGCAATACGAAAATCCAAAGATCATGCGCTCTTATAAACCACTTTTGGTATTCGGAAGTACGTTGGCGTACTGCGCGAGCTTGAACGTTCTCCTGAATGACGAAATAGGGTCTGAAAATAAATAAAACAATAAATAAATGAATTTTCGTCTAAGGCATGTGCATGTCAGTGAACGAAACGGGAATCCTGCGTTAAGGGCAATCCCTAGTCGCCCATCTCCTTTTTGCCGAAAAAGGGGTGGGGGTGACACATTTCGATTATTATCCGAGCCCAGGCGTCGAAGACGCAAAAATAAAATGCAGAGCCGTGATTCTAATTCAATTCCGAACACATACGTCTAAAAACATGCTCGTTTCACGCGAGAATAGAGCTGAAATATCGTGTTTAGATTAGTCAAATGTCAGCTTCCTCGGCGGCCATTACTATAATAATGGCTGCCAAGTAAATTGACATTTGATAAATCTAAAAACGGTATTCCAACTCTATTTTCACATAAAACGAACATGTTTTTGAACGTATGCCCAATAAACACCAGTTCGTATAGAAAACGTAGAAAAAGGTCATATACTCTACGTTTATGCAGGGAAAAAATGTTCCTCAGTTGAATGTATAAGCAGCGTTTGATGAAAACGTAACGACTACACGTTTAACGATACGCAACACCCAACGTTTAATACACGTGTACCACTTGAATATTTGACCAAATAATAGTTGCGCAAAAAAATTAAATTTATAGACTCAAAATGAATTAATTACAATGTATGAAGTGTTGATCAACACCTACTAATCGCAAACAATCGCACTTAGATACAAAGTAAGAATTTTAAGCTAAGAAAATTTTCGCATTATTGTGCCGGGATTCGATCCGGGGACGCTCGCATTTGCTTGCAATACGAGTCGCACGCTCTACTAATTACGCCAAACTACCTATTGACAAAGTTAATCACTTTCTTGTGATTGTTTTGAATTTTGCATTTGTCTCAATGATATCAGTGTTTCAATGCGGTTATCAATATCTTAACTAAACATCCGAGTTGCAAATATGTTTTGAATTTAATTTCTTGCCTGGAGTTCCACAAGCTCTCACTCGATGTAACGCTTACAATAGATATTTAATAATATCTATAATATGTGTCACATCGTAGTCTGTGTGACTATTATCAGTTATCTAGTAATTTGATTTTTAAACCTCCGTGAAGTTAGCCCCCCCACCTCGAGTTTTTCAACTTTTTTTTATTGGAAACGTTTGGTGGTCGTTTGGTGGTATTTGCTAGTCCACTTTCAAGGTTTGGTGGCGAATAGTTTTTTCGAAATCTCAAAAACAAAATTCGAGCGTGAAGTTGGCCCCCCCACATCGATTTTTCTTTTATTTTTCATCATTGAAGTCGTTTGGTGGTCGTTTGGTGGTGTTTGGTAGTCCACTTTCAAGGTTTGGTAGCGAATAGTTTTTCCGAAATATCGAAAATAGAATTCGGGCCTGAAGTCAGCCCTCTACATTCCTTTTGTTTAATTTTTATCATCGGACTCATTTGGTAGTAGGTTTTAAAAAATGATTTATATCTACTAACTTTTTTTCTTAAGATCTGAAATACGCATTCATTTATTAGGTTATTTTTATTGTTGTCATCTAAGGACAGACACCGTTGAACCTTTGACAGCTAACATTCCGTTTTTGTAAGTTACTAGATAATCTAATCAAATACCGCTTCCCACAAATTTTAGATTATGGTTATATGTGTATTGAAAAAAAATGTCAATCTTCTGAGATGAAAGTGTGTGCGCAGGAGACCTTTCACATATTTTCTATGTATATCCATAACCGTAAGGTTCCCTGTGCATATACTTACATCGCAGAAAATTGAAACTCTTTTTTAAAACATGTAGGGGAAGGTGGGGCAAAGCCGACCAGCCCAAAAAAAATGAGAAAATAGCATTTTCGTGTCAATGCTGGTCACACAAGACAGTATGCAAAGTGATTTCGCTGATATCGAAAAAAAAATGGGAGGGTGGGGCAAAACCGACCACCTTCAAAATAATGGCTAATCGGCGTTTCCGCGTTAAGGTCAGTAAAATAATACGGTACGCAACGTAACTCCGCTGAAAACGAGGAACAGGCGCGTAGGTGGGGCTGAACTGACCACCACGAAAATATCGACATCTACACGGAGAAAAAATTATAGTAAAATTTCCCATAGCACCTATGGAAATTTCCCATTTCCTATAGGAAAGTCGACTATTTCATCCATAGTGAATTTCGCAAGATATCAAGTTAATTTTTTGCTTCTATTATAGGAGTTTTCTCCATGTAGCATAGGATTTTTTACTATGTTCAATGGTGAAATATCGCGTTACTAATGCCAAAAGGGCGTATCTCAGAGTCTACGCCCTTTTGGCATTACAATGCCAAAGGGGCGTATCAAAAAAAAAAATTTTCTCCAATCAACTTAAAAATATAGATAATGTATAAATCTATGGAAAAAAGGAAAAAAAAATTTTTTTTTGGGATACGCCCTGTTGGCTTTAAGAAAAAAAATTCTTAAAGCCAAAAGGGCGTATCGTTTTTTTTTTTAATTATTATCAAATATTAGGCTAAAACAAGAAATAAAATGACAAGAGTGGTTAAAATAAAGTGGTTAAAAATAATATTGCCCTCGCATGCACGATTAAGCATAATTAATTATAATTTATTAACATATAGGAATTATAATTGGATTCACATAAACGAATTTTTTTTTTTCACTCAAGGTAATATTTTTTCAAATAGATTGAGTTGAAGAGCCATTATTTTAACCACTCTTGTCATTTTTTCTTGTTTTAGCCTAATAATTAATAATAATCAAAAAAAAAAACGATACGCCCTTTTGGCTTTAAGAAATTTTTTTCTTAAAGCCAAAAGGGCGTATCCCAAAAAAAAATTTTTTATTCATTTTTTCCATACATTTATACATTATCTATATTTTTAAGTTGATTGGAGGAAAATTTTTTTTTCGATACGCCCTTTTGGCATTAGTAACGCGATATCCTAATCGGCACTGCTCTCATATTCGGAATGTAGACATAGGGAAAATTACCATGCACCCAACATGGTAATTTTTTCTATGCCTACATTGTGAAATTAGCAGTGCTGATTAGGATATCTGAGCATTGAACATAGTAAAAATTCCTATTGTACATGGAGAAAACTCATATATCACAAGCAAGAGATTACCTTTATATCATGCAAAACTCACTATGGATGAAACTATTCCTCCAGGAAATAGGAAGTTTCCATGGGTGCTATGGGATATTTTACTATAATCTTTTCTCCGTGTAGTGATCATTATTTTCGGGGTGTTCGGTTGGGCTACGCGCCTTTTTCTCATTTTCAGCGGAGTTACGTTGCGTACCGTATTATTTTACTGACCTTGTTTGTGTAGCCTAAAGAGTAGCTCAAAGAGTAACTCACTAAAAACGGGCGGTAAAATACAATTGAGGTTACTTTTGTTACACACGTCGTGTTTCAAGTGTTTCGATCACTGAACGCTTGCTGCATTATGTAGGTTCCCGCTGTAGTGAGGGTGGCAGATCTGCACGTCGAGAGAGATAGCTCAGCGAAGAATATTCGTCCTTTTCCGTACTGTCCAAAACAAATAGTCTAGTCAAGAAGTGAGTTTTCTGCGAAAAATAGTTAGAAGTCTCCTAAAAATATGAGCAATAGCTCATTCAATGCGGAATGCAATTCCGAGAAAAATGGTTTGAGGATTTTTTCTGCCAATAAAAATTGCAATTGTTATTAACAGAGAACGAAAAAAAAGACATTTAGATTTTTGATGATAACTCAAAAACCACAAGCAATAGCGGAAATCGCAGAAAAGATTCTTAAAGAGGAGGAAATTTCCGATACGAAACTTGCAACTCCCGGATCTCTATCTCTAATATTTATAATTTTAATTTGTCGCTGAAAATAGGGCTCTACGCGGCCGTTTCGTCGTGAGTACACCGCCTCAAAAGAGAGTACCGCATCTAAAAGAATTTTTTTGAAGCATAAAATATCCGTTTAAAAATTTGAAAAAATTATGGTGTCATCTCAACACTTGAAAGAAGAAAGTGTCGTTGGAAAAAATTTTTTAAATGCATTTTTCAAAAAGCAAGGCTATTGTTACTTAACTAATTTTTTTCGTACCTCCGTTTTCATCGAAAACAGCATAAATGTTTAAATAATCCCCCTATAAACTTTTTACTTCTTGGAGTCCTTTCTATGTGTGTACTCAATAAGATGATGTCATACAATTATTTGAAATTTGTTTATTTTGTTAATTACGAATTTTTAGAGTTAACAAAAAAATCAAGAAATTGTTGGTCAGAAATTTTTTTTTGTGTATGTTATGCTATAGTTGGGTTTATCTTTGACATAAGGATTGAATAATTATGGGAAGATTTTTTAAAGCTATTTGTTTAAAAATTGTTTATGAACAAATGGCTTACTTTAATATTTTTGAAGAAATTTTCCTTACCATTATTTTGTTTAGAGTCAATTATGATTAAAAAAAAAAAGTTTTTATCAAAAAAAATGTCTTATTGTTTATAATTGTTTTTTTTTTTATATTTCCATTATTTCAATAATTAGTTAGGAAATTTTTGTTTCTTTAAAAATCATCATTGATGGCTCTTGATAGAATAACGAAAAATTTTTTTTTTCTTCATTAATAAATTAAATGTTTATCAAGTTAACAATTTGTTTTGAACAATATCTGAATGTCATTATATTTTTTCTCTAAGAGTAGTGAAAAATACGAAAACAACCATATGCAACCGATGATAAAAATTAAACAAAAGGAATGTAGAGGGCCAACTTCAGGCCCGAATTTTGTTTTCGATATTTTGAAAAAACTATTCGCTACCAAACCTTGAAAGTGGACTACCAAACACCACCAAACGACCACCAAACGATTTCAATAATGAAAAATAAAAAAAAATTAATGTGGGGGGGCCAACTTCACGCTCGGATTTTGTTTTTGAGATTTCGAAAAAACTATTCGCTACCAAACCTTGAAAGTGGACTACCAAATACCACCAAACGACCACCAAACGTTTCCAATAAAAAAAAGTTGAAAAACTCGAGGTGGGGGGGCTAACTTCACGGAGGTGATTTTTAAATAGTAATAGATCAAGAGACTCGGTAGAGTCTCGCGCCAAGTACATTAAAAAAAAAGTTAAAGAAAAGTTTTTTTACAAGCGCGACTCTGCCCGAGTCTCTTTACCGTAGAGGCAGCTCTAAGCGGAGTGGGGAAACAATGTTTTTATATATTACACCGAATTGGTAATATACCAGGGATTGACGTTTTATTTTTATAATAAGGGTCGAAAAAACTTCCATTTGAGGTCAAAATCTAGACGATCGGTGCACCGACAGCTGAGAAATAATAATTTCTAAAATCGGCCGGGTCAGTTTCACGACAAATTTTTTCGTCTCCGTCATCGACCACTGAATTTTTCGTCGTCGACCAGTTAGCAGAACCCAAACGCAACGAACATAGTAGAGAGTATATTGCAGACATAGAGATCAGTGATCGCAGGAATGAAAATGACATGGATAAAAATATAATGGGAGTTGTCGCTCTCGACTATAATTACGTGTTACGTGTATTTCATGGTGTAAGGGAAAAATAGTCCTATTGCGCATGCGCGTGTACATAACCAAAATAGTCGGATGCACTGTGGAATGACAGCTGGGATAGACGCGAAGAATATTACGAGTACATGAAACCTAGTTTGTAATACGATTGGTGGAAAATATAGAGAAAGTGCGGAATAAAACTTGTCATTTAATATTAGCCTCGATGTCCTCTGAAAAATTTGAAATTCATCGTTCACGTTAGGTTCGCGAGATTTCATATAATAATAATCATATCTATCTTCTCATTTATTTCACGAAATCGAGCCTTTGAGGTTATGAGAATTATTTGTCATGATTGATCGCGATTTATACAGAACAAAGGGTTGGCAGTAAATTACCTATATTTATTTGAATAGTAATTTCTCTGATAATAGAAAGTAGCTCACATGAAATTCAATTTTTTTACAATGTCAAAAAATTATTTGCCGCAATAGAATAAAAATAACCCTATCTGCATTTTAACCTATCTGCAGATAAATAAATCGGTTACGGAGCTTTCCACAGCCATTGAGGAAATGTGTCTGAACGTGATCAAAATGAAGAAAAATATGCGAGCGATTGGTTATTCAGGCTAAAGAGATGTTGTATGGTTCAAATATCGTGTATGAAGTACCGACATATTTTATAACAGTACCTAGGCAGATAACATCGTTACCGAAGATTCAATGAGGTATTTGTGACTCAATGCCAAATATAATGAATAATGTGAATTGAGTCACCGTGCCCTGTGAAACGTTTTTTTGCACTAAGAGCTATCAATGCATGCAATGTGGGGGATCATAATGAAATGAGCAAGATAAAGGACTAAAGACTGGAAAATAAATAAAAATGAAATTAATAAGAATGTAATTTTTCTATGTAATTGTAATTATTTTGCTAGTTCAAGGTAATTTGATCAGTATTAGAGCCTTCGATAACGAAATTATAGCCCCAAGTAGCCTATGATTTTGTCTTCGACAGTTGACTGCGGAGTATAAACTTGACAGTACCAATTGGAAATGACGTTTAAAAGGCATCAACATAGCATAATCTGAAGATGAGTTTCCACTTTTATTTTTCGATTATTCAGCTACAGAAAATTACAATAAATCGCTGTAAATTATTTTTCAATTTATTAGACAAATTCAGGAAATGCTCAGTAGTACCAGAACTTTGAGCTCAAGAAGGAAACACAAGCTCGTTAGAATAAATGGAACAGCATGGTTTTAATGTTTCTATCCAAAGAAGAACCTCTAGAAGTTTGATCCAAATCTACGACCACGAGATCTGACACTCCTTGTTAGTCTATCGATTACATAATTACATTAACATGACGTTGAATTTTTATCGAAAGCAAGTCTACGATACTAATGATGCTAATGATGCTAATGGGGGTCGAGGCTTCTCATCACAGTTCATTTTTCAGTTATCGATAACAACACAACTTTGTCAGTAAAACACTTTCAATAGAACTAACAGTTAGATTTATAGAAATGAATCGTTTCATGAAAAATACCATTTCACAGAAATGGTTAAGAAAATCAAGATTGGTACAAAGAGTTATGAAATCCCCCAAAAGCACCTCGGGTGCAAAAACCTTGCGCCAAGTACATTAAAGCGTAAAAGCTATCAACAAAAATTTCTTAAAAAAAAATAATCGAAGAAAAAGCATTTGATTATACATTTGATCTACAAAAGAATTGAAATCAATGGATGTTGCCAAGAACAATTTGGTTCGTATTTACATATAAATATACATAACATGCGTAACACATAATGACATGCGACATACGTACTCGCAAGAAAAGATCAATTGAAATTAAAATTGAGAAAAAAAAAACGAAAAAAAAATTTGGAGGTAGTGGTACTTGGCGAGCATTTTTGTAGAAATTACAAGAAAATATATATTGAACTATTTAAATATTCTTATAATGATTCGAACATCAGCCCGCCAAGTACCACGTACTCCAAATTTTTTTCTCAATTTTAATTTCAATTGATCTTTTCTTGCGAGTACGTATGTCGCATGTCATTATGTGTTACGCATGTTATGTATATTTATATGTAAATACCAACCAAATTGTTCTTGGCAACATCCATTGATTTCAATTCTTTTGTAGATCAAATGTATAATCAAATGCTTTTTCTTCGATTATTTTTTTTTAAGAAATTTTTGTTGATAGCTTTTACGCTTTAATGTACTTGGCGCAAGGTTTTTGCACCCGAGGTGCTTTTGGGGAATAAAAGTACTTTGATTGAATATTATAGTCAGTATGATAATAACCTGGTCCATTTAAACAAATGAGTGAAGTTAAACGGTCGGTTAATCTTCACGTATAAATGACGTGTAGATTACACTTGAGACAACGCATTTCGAGCGTATCATGATCAAAAGGAATTAGACGTCATTAATTTATGCAACTCAATATTCGCGAGGTATATACGTTGATTGTTTGGGTTTCGGAAACATTTCGAGAAACCGTATGTAATACGTATATGATACATATAGCAGTATACGTACGTTGGAGCGTTTTGTACGAGCAATTAAATACACGTATCCTTGTCCAGGCTGATGAACGTATAAATAACGTTGAAATGACAGGTTTCGAGAAAACGTTCGCAATACGTATATGATATCTATAACGGTATACGTACGTTGAAGCGTTTCGTACGCAGAATTGCATACACGTTTCCTTGTCGAGGCTGATAAACGTATAAATAACGTTTGAACGACAGGTTTCGAGCAAACGGACGCAATACGTATATAATACGTGTAGCAGTATACGTACGTTGGAGCGTTTCGTACGAGCAATTAAATACACGTATCCTTGTCCAGACTGATGAACGTATAAATGACGTTGAATGACAGGTTTCGAGAAAACGTTCACAATACGTATATGATATCTATAACGGTATACGTACGTTGGAGCGTTTTGGTACGCAGAATTGCATACACGTTTCCTTGTCGAGGCTAATAAACGTACAGTAGACTCTAGATATATGGCCGCGCGGTATATTGCCGCACAAGAGGGGCTCCCGTCACACATACTTTCACGCACACAAATTGCGTTCCCCCACCACGGGCACGGTTGCGCACGCTGCTGCCGGCTAGCACTGCCGTGCCACTAGTTTCAGAATCAAAACAAACGCGTGCATACTGTACGTGAATGCAAGAATTGTTTTTGTTTTTTTTTTTAAGAAAATGTCTAAAGTAAACGAAAAAGTAGGCTCAGAAAAAACGAAGGAACGTAAAAACTTCTGTATTTTAGATAAATTGAAAATCTTAAAAGATTTAGACAAAAATAGATCGACAAAAGCAATTAGTGAAAAATATGATATCCTAGTAAGTCTAAGAAATTGGATAGCTAACAGAAAACAATATGAAGAGTATGAGCGTACTTACCAACTATCAACCAATTCCAAAAGCATCAAAACAACAATCTTAGACGAGCTTGAAGAAGCATTGTACATTTGGTTCACTAGAAGTGTTGAAAGTGGAATATCTCTAACAGGTCCTTTAATTAGGGGTAAGATTGATATTTGAAATTTCATTGCTTGAAATATTTATAATATCAAATCACTATATCTTCTTTCTTTCTTTTGAACATGTTTGTATCCAATTCATAAAACTCAAATTTAATATTATAAAAAAAGTTACGAGTCAACGAAATTACTTTTTCAGCAAAAGCTATAGAATTGTACACGGATTTGAAGATCACAAAAAACTTTGTCGCCAGTGAAGGTTGGTTCAGCAATTGGTAAAAGAAGTATGACATACATCAATATACAAGATGTGGTGAGAAATTATCGGCAAATACTGTAGCAGCTAATAATTTCAAAATTCAGTATGCAAACACAATAGAAAATAAACAATTAAGTTCATGTCAACAATTTAACGCTGACGAAACTGGATTAAATTTCAAAATGATGCCGAAAAAAACATTGGCCGAAAAATCGCAGCTTACACCAACAGGTTTTAAAGTAAACAAAGACCGCGTAACAGTCATGTTATGTAGCAATGCAGATGGAACGTTGAAGATTCCTTTAGTAGTCATTAGCAAACTGCTAACCCCAGAGTTTTGAAAAATCTTTCACGATCATCGCTTCCTGTATACTATAGTCACCAAAAAAGTGCTTGGATGAGCGCACACATTTTTCAACGATGGTTTAAGGACGAATTTGTTCCTCGAGTGACTGAATTCTTGAGTCAGCGAGGGCTTCCTATCAAAGCAGTGCTTCTGCTCGATAATGCACCTGCCATCCCTCTTCAGAAATGCTTGTGGCTAGTGATATAAGAGTTGAATATTTACCACCGAATTCAACATCGATTATCCAGCCGATGGACCAAGGCATTATCGAGAATTTAAAAAGGCATTACAGATCATTATTTCTGCATTCGATACTTAATGCCCAAAAAAATGGCACTGACGTTAATACGTATCGAAAAACAATAAATATAAAAGATATCATATACTGGGTAAGTGATGCTTGGAATTCCGTGACTAAGGAAACTATTTTTAAATGTTGGAAAAACTTACTGCCTGCTTACTACTATGAGGATGTTGTGGGAAATTTAAACCATTCTGTAACGAATGAAAACATATTGAGTAGTGTCCGAGAAATAAATGAATATGGAAATGTTGACGAAAGTAGTGTACAAAACTGGATTGATTCTAACGAACAAGACATTTCCGTACCGTCAAATTCTGAGTTGATCGCAATGGTAACTGCAGATGACACAGAAGGTAGAATAAATTTATCAAATTACTTCCTTTACATTACACTGACTTAAATAAACTTTTTGAATAGTAAAAAATTTTTTGAAGGTGAAACTGCATTTTAACTAATTAAAAAGGAAAAAACATAACTATTTCAATCGCATTTCTTTTCATTTTCACAGTACTTTTTTTTAATAAACTTTTGTATTTTCAAATTTATAAAAAGTACTAACGATTTCAATTTAGAATACATTACGATTAGTTTATGAATTACATTCGGACTATAGCGACGATTTTTGTTAAGTTTCGTTTGTTTGTGTTTCTACAGAACAAAATGAAGAGGACTGTGGTCCGACAGAAAGCGTAGATGCAGAAGAGGCAGTTTCTGCAGCTGATACTTTACTTTCGTTTTTCGGAGAAAATCAATTGTTATCCGCATCAGAACTAGCCGTGATGATGAAAGCGAAACAAATTGCGAAGGAAAAGACGATTTCGAAATGATGCTTATCTGTATTATGCTCTGAAACATTGTGTAATTAATGTATTACCACGTTATTAAGAAATTTCAAACATCATTATGAAGAGAAATCATTTGTTTTTCCACCAGACCCTCCGTTTTAGAATGTTTGGTGGGCTACCATATGTATATGCACGATGCAACGCGAAAAATTTATATCTTAATACCAAGTGGTACACGAGCATGTGAAAACTGCCGAATACACGTTTTCAAAACGCGTCTCTGTACTAGCTGCGCAGGCTGCTAGGGGCGTGACTTCGGCACTAGACTGCCGCGTGGAGAGGGCTCTTCACTTATGGCCGTTTCCGAGAATTTTCCTCTTCTACAGCCCCTTTTTCGGCCATATATCTAGAGTCTACTGTACAAACAATGTTTGAACGACAGGTTTCAAGCAAACGTACGCAATACGTATATGATACGTGTAGTAGTATGCGTACGTTAGAGCGTTTCGTACGAGCAATCAAATAAACGTATCCTTGTCCAGGCTGATGAACGTATAAATCGCGTGAATTTCCAACGTATTCGTTCTCCAAATTATCAGTGTATATTGAAGATGTAAGAAGTTATTTCACGTTTAAAAAACGTGATTATTGAACGAATAATATCGAATTACTGATGAACGTGTGAGATATACGTTTGATAATAGTATGATGATATATGGATACCAAAAATCAACAAAGAAGACGTGTATAATACGCATAATATACGAGCTGGTGTTTAATGGGTGTGTTCGCAATTGAAATAGAATCACCGCTCTGTATTTTATTTTTGCGTCTCCGACCGCGACGCCTGGGCTCAGATAATAATCGAAATGTGTCACCCTCACGCTTTTTCGGGCACAAAGTAGGTGGGCAACTAGGGATTGCCCTTAAGTTGAGTGGATTTTACCCGAATATAAGCTGAGAACGAATTTGGCATTTTCCCTATTTTCATTTTTATTTTTTGCTTTCACTATCTTTTATTTCACAATGAATACATAAATGAATGGAGAAACACTTGCTGTCTCAACTCGCTTTTTTTCGCTCATTATTTTATAATTTTTAACAAATGCATGTGTTAGGTAAATGAATAAATGAGAAGAACGTCGAACACCTTGCAATAACTTAAATTTATTGGTATGAAATAGTCAGGTAAATCAGTCTTTAACAGTTTGAGTGAGTATCTGAAAGTGTGGGTGAGAGTCTATGAGAGTTCGTTACACGATGAGGTTTGAACGATGTATAAATGGAGACGCTATCATTTACCCGAAAAGTTCCTTACCCAAACCAGTCATATGCCCGAATCGTTAAATACCCGACCAGTCAGATACCCGAATCGCCGTTTACCCGAAGCCGTCATCTACCCGACTCGCTATACGCCCGATCAGTCGAATACCCGATACGTAATTGACCCGAAACCGCCATTTAGCCGAATCACTATATGCCCGACACCAAATACCCGAATCGCCGTTTACCCGAACCCGCAATTTACCCGACTCGCTATATGCCCGACCAATCGAATACCCGACTCGCTGTATGCCCGACCAATCGAATACCCGACTCGGCGTTCGCCCGAACGCCACGTGAACGGTTTCTATGCGCGCGACAAGCCGCACAAGAGCGTCCGGCGACATATCGCGCGGCGCGATCCGCCAGTGCGCGTGTAAATTCAAATTTCTTAATTCTCTCAAATTTTCTTCGTCTGCCGACCGATTTTATTGAATTGATTTTATTTTCATGATCACCCCACCAGACTAAACTCTCGGTATAAGTAGTATGTTGAAACGGCTCGACTATTACGAGCATACATTAGACATCTACGAATAATTAGATAATGTTTGTTTCACTTATTTTTGATATACATATAATATTTTTTTGGGTTGGCAAAGGTATGTGAAAATAATATACAACTGGCATATTATAGTACTCACATGAGGGAAATATGATACCAAATGATGTTCATGTAACGATACAGAGGTAAACATTTAGGATCCGAACGTATAAATTATGAACAACAATAAAGCATACGGCACCTCATTCAAACGAGCTGACCTTGACAGGTGTCAACTGTGTTTGTATGATGCGTTGCGATAGTGAGGAAATAAACAAAAGCGGACAGGTTCTCAAAGTGGAAATTACGTGAATAGAGGTATCGAAATTACATACTTATCCAGGGTGTATCAGGCTGAGCGCACCGAATTGTGTGAGTAGATTCCGCGAGACATTCTAAGCCTAAATTCCCTTTACCAAAAATTCGAGGGCCTAATAGTTTTCGAGTTACAGAATATCTTAGTTGACCAATCACAGGGCCTGGAGGTGACCGAGTCAGGGCCGTGTCAAAAGGATAAAATAGGTAGTGCCCGTGGGTGTGATCCCGTAAAATTTTATTTTCCTATTTCGAAGAAGGCGTCGACATCATCTTCGAGAAATGTCCTTGTAAAGCATACGTCTTCCTTATCTGCGTCCAGGTCCTCCGCTTCGTAGTCTTCGTCTTTCAGGTCATCCGCTTCGGATGGACATTTCCCGAAGATGAGTCGATGTCACCTTCGAAGACGGAAAATAAAATTTTACGGGCTCACACCCATGGGCACTACCTATTTTATTCTCTTGATACGGCCCTAACCAGGCCAGCTCCAAGGCCTGTGATTGGTCAACTAAGATCTTCTATAACTCGGAAACTATTAGGCCCTCGAATTTTTGGTAAAGGGAATTTAGTCTTAGAATGACTCAAGGAATCTACCCACATAATTCGGTGCGCTCAACCTGATACACCCTGTATACATATGTACAAAACAAATACGACGTGTTCTAAAAAAATATGTACAGAGCGTCTCATTTTATTCAAAACAGTAAGTCAAATTACGCGAATGTGCCGCTTGTCGCTATGGAGGACTCGTATATCTACTGGGTATGTATGTACATTTCAGTTTATGGCTTTGGTATAGTATAATAATTAAGTCTATGTAGTGAACACGTGGTGTGATTAAACAAAAAATTAAGCACGTGGTTAATCAAAAGATCAAGGTTTGAGTCTAGGAATAAGAGGAATACTAAATTAATAAGGAACGATTAATCAAAGAATGAGAAAAAAAATCAAGCACGTTATATAAAACTGTATTATTTATCGTCAGCCAACTAGCGTGGTCCGGAAAATAATCCGAAGAAATTGTGTGCCACGTGGTTCCTGGCAGAGAGAAAAATAGAATAAGAGTAGGAAGAAGTGAGACTGAAAGTTGTGTTATCCGGGAGGATGGGAGTCGCGTCCCTTTTCTTTCTGTTCGATGATTGAAATGGACGTATCTCAGCAATGCAGGGAAAAAGGACGTGTCTCGGCAATGCAGGAAAGAAGGACGTATCTCGGCAGTGCAGCAACGAGAGGCGTATGTCACAGAGTATCACATGGGACATACGCCTTTCTTTCCTACACTGCCGAGATACGTCCTTTTTTCTTGCACTGTCGAGATACGCTCTTGTTTCCTCGCACTGCTGGGATACGTATATTTCAATGGGACCCATCGTGTTCATGAGTGAAATTTTACACCTGCGGCATGACAGCTTTCTTAAACTCCGTGACTGGGAGGTTGCAGAACGGACACCTGATTTGCCCGAAAAGGGGGTTGTCGCCATCCTCCCATCGTCTCGCTGTTCTCAGAATCG
Source organism: Macrophya alboannulata (assembly GCA_949628255.1). Taxonomy (NCBI): domain Eukaryota; kingdom Metazoa; phylum Arthropoda; class Insecta; order Hymenoptera; family Tenthredinidae; genus Macrophya; species Macrophya alboannulata. Next base: position 10,963,627 of record OX451212.1, on the reverse strand, counting down.
CATTGGCACATGATCCGCATAGGACGAGGTGGAAACAAGGAAGGCTAAGGACGGTGCATCGGGATTCTCGACAAACGCAGCACAGCATGTCATATTCTGGCTCATCAGGCGGGAGATTCGGAAGGGGTATATCGTGTGGGATGGGTTGGTTATCTGGGTCATGAGGAAACAGAGGTTAGTTTCAGTTATCGTTTCAAACAGTTGCAAATAGGATTAACGATTCGGTTGTTCCGAAGAGGAATATGTTCATTCTTCGTCCAACCTGTCGAATTTTTAACATGGAAATATGATTCGTAAGTTATCGATGAAAAGCCCTTGAGCCCAGATTTTAGAATTCATCTCTATTGCTGGCGTTAACTCTGTTTTATTCACAGGCAACGGACGACATTGAGAGACAAATGGCCGCGCTACTCTATGTAGAGATCCATCTAATTCAGGTAATACCAGTGAACGGACCCTTACTTGAAGAAGTTTTAGAGTTAGATGATACATAAGCTTATTGTTTATGCAAAAACAAGTTTTTTTTTTTTTCCCCAAAATTGTAATGAAATATTAATCAGTTATCCGGTTGCTGCTAAAATAGGATAACAGCTTTCTCGATCTCCATATCTAGAGAGCGGTAAGTTGGATGGAAACATTGATTTTTTACATATGTATATTAGGGTGGACGTTAAATACCATCTTGAGGAGTAAAGCCCCACAGTTTGTAGACAAAAAATAAACAAAAATTTTGGCCCCAGAGCGAGATTTTTAAAATGAAATTAACCCGTGCCGGTAAGGTCTCAAAGTTTCCCATTTAAAATACATGCATTTTTACCCATCTCAATTCAAAAATTCACTGTGAGGCTAATTTCAATTCAAAAAATTCCAAACTATGTGATAGTATCAGGTATGTGTACTACTACATGGAGAAAAATCAAGGATATCATACCGGTGAATCTGCTCATGATTCCACTCCGAACCAAAATGCTCAAGAATTTTATTTTGGAGTCGAATCATAAGCAGATTCAACAGTATGATATCCTCGATTTTTCTCCATGTAGTAGTACACATACCTGATACTTTCACATAGTTTAGAATTTTTTGAATTAAAATTAGCCTCACAGTGAATTTTTGAATTGAGATCCATAAAATTGCATGTGTTTTAAATGGGAAACTTTGAGACCTTACCGGCACGGGTTAATTTCATTTCAAAAACCTCGCTCTGGGGCCAAAATTTTGATCTATTTTTTGTCTATCAACTGTGGGGCTTCACTCCTCAAGATGGTATTTAACGTCCACCCTGATGTATATATTATACAGGTATACTTTCATGCAAATCCATTCATTCACTTGATCAAAAATATAAATTTTCCCCAACGCGTATGTCTACAATTAATAATTTTATGTATAGTTCTCAAAATATGTAGGTGAAAAATTTCGTTGCCTCATTTTCTCTGGTCGAAATAACTTTATAATTTCGAGCAAGAGTAATTGTCTCAACATAGATCGGAAAGGTATAATTTATCAGCAAAATTGGATACTCTACATGGAAAAATCATTAGTTTTACTCGGAATTACCCTAGTATTCCTATACTTCACCATGCTCCCACTTGAAATTTTCCTTTGTACCTGAAATAATGTAAGTGTCACATACCTTCTTCCTCGTCGGAAATGACAATCCCCGCTACTTTTTCATCTTCCTCTTCCTCATCCGAAATAAGAATAGCCTCTTCCGGGTCCGGCACAGGTCCTCCTGAAAGTGTCAATCATAAATGAGCAATATACATTGCATTCTTTCAAGCCTGTTGCGCTTAAAGTCTTGGAGTTTCGATGATAGCAAATTTTAATCAACTTGGCAAACGTTTTCCTACGCTTAATTTAATTTTGATTCGAATTTTGCCACTTTTTTTTCTTTAATTGATTTCTTACCATGTTCGGCGTTATCGTGCCCGATGAAGGCTTCCGGGACTATCTCAGGTTCTTCCGAAAAGATTTAAAAATATCGATGCAGGACATATTGCAATTCCATCAATCTTCTATTCGAACGTAATCGTTTGTCTCGATTCCAGTCACATTTTTTTTCCTTTCGCAGTTGGGCTACTCTCTATTTGTAATCAGGAAAATATTATTTTTCAGTAACGGAAAACAATGGCTATGACACAAGAACCGGACCATTGAGTACAAACGAAGTTTTTACATCAGGTGAGATAATTTTTCATAAACATCGAACAGATTTCTCATTGATTGCTGTCTGTATGCCTCGACGGGTCCTAATGAAACAACGCTATCTCGCCATGCTGGTTAGACAAGCGCTATCTTGCTATTTTAGCACGACTAAACGGCGAGATAGCGTTGTTTTAACCAACACGGCGAAATAGCGCTTTTCTAACCAGCACGGCGAGATAGCGCTGTTTGATTGGGATCCGTCGACCTATGTTAATAGATCCTACTTTACCAGCTACATTAAGATGATCTTCTGCCACATCAGGATGACCTTCTACCACATCAGGATGATCTTCCGCGACAACAACCTGAGCATCCTCGACCCCTGCTTCGATCAGGTCCGGTTCCCCATGTTCATCAGCGCCTGGGGCCTGCCCCAAATTGCGGACCAATTTCGAGACGAAATTCGACGCCTGCTCCAGAAACTCGGCCGTTGTTAGCCTGCCCTCTTGAAACTTCTGCCATGCCCTCAAAATTTGGCCGTGGTTAAAAACGTAGGCAAATTTCGGTGACCGCGTCACCCTTCTGCCTTGCTGTAGGCTCAAAAAATCAGAATGGGCCGCAGCCTGGATGTTCATCAGCTTTTCTAATGGAAACAATGAAACCACGAGCTAGTTATTAGATGTAGAATATTAGATATAAATTATTAGGTATATATTATTAGCTATAGATTGGTAGATGTAGATTATAAGTTGTAGAGTATTAGATGTAGCTTGTTATATTTAAATTATTAGATGCAGATCATTAGATATAGGATTAGTAAATGTCGATTAGCAGATGTAGATATAGGATTAGTAGATGTAGATTATTAGGTATACGTTATTAAATATAGATCAAGTAGATAGAGATAAGTAAATAGAGATTCGTTACTGTAAATATTCTTGAAATAAGATCCGAAAAACAACGCGGGAGGGAATAATTTTTTTTTTTGGTTTCAACCATCCAGGTATATTGGTCTTCCTGACCACGTCTTTAAGAGGAAATAATCTCCCGTTGAATCGACGCGTAGACTTACTGGTAAAGTCCCAGATGTTCGGGTGCGGCGACATTTTGTCAAGTAGCACCTTGTGGCAAGACTCGACGCAATTATTAGTTCGCCGGACGAGTCCATGGACCGAAAATAGCTCGGGTGTCACTCTGCGCAGCCATTGCCGATCATAATAATCAAATAACTCCGCGAGAGTTCGTTGGACTGCGGCATTTGCGTTATGCCGCATATTGCGAAATGCCTCGACTATATGGTCAGCTGGGAGCAAAGCCAAGGCCATCAATTTGCGCAGAAGTTTTGCTGCTTCCGCATTGTTAGCCATATATTCCTCGAGGTGCAGACTCCTCATTTTTCGGTACAGAGCCTGAAAACAGAAAGAACAATATTCATTTATAATTACCACTTGCAGGTCGCTCCAAGAGATGTGTAAAGTTTTGATCGACTGGTAGTTCTCAAACCTGGCAATAATGAAAGAAGCATCCGTGCGGCGTGGCGTGGACGAACACTTCTTTCAGCGACGTCTGTAGCGCGCTTTCAAAATCCGTCATAAAAGATTCTGGCGCCATCGCAGGTGCTAGCTCTGTTTGTATATAGGTCAGCACACAATCGTATGCTGACTTGCTCTTCCGGCCCATCAGCGCCCACGCAGAAGGCAATGTCTGCGGAGAGTGATTTGAAAACGATTTGAGTTAGTCGAAGGAAACTATTTGCCAATAAAAAGTTGAGGATCCAGTAATAGATAACGAATCAGGGAAGTAGAAGTAGATAGAGATGGAGAGAGAGAGAGAGAGACTGAGCGCCCTGGAATAAGTGTGATAATTTGGTCGTGGAATCAGCGTGGGTAAAGAAATTACTATTCGTTTTGTTATCTTTGATAATATATATATGTTTTATTTATCACGGGAAACTTTTATACTTTATACGTTTACATGCTTTTACTTAACTTTTTTTACATACATGCTTACAGTTACATGACCTTACGCGCACTGGGACAGATAACAGCGGTAGATCCGGGTAGATTGCAATATTACTAGAGAAGGGAGATAAGACGGTGGTGCCATCTTATATAATTATATGGACAGCTAGATAAAGCGAATAGCTTCCATACCGACTAATTGTCGACCTAGTATCATACTTTATTGCTTTCTTTCACAATAAGATTCCCTCAGGCGTGGCAGAACAGGCAAGAGCCTGAAAAATACAAAAATGAAACTGAATAGGATAGCAAGTAAGTGAAGTGAAGAGCAGAGAGACAGAGAACACAAGCTGGTCGATTGATGAACTTCTGTTGTCAAACAACATGTATTGGAGCCCAGAGTTTTCACAACGACTAAGACTATTCATAAAATGTCCTCGAAATATCGCAGTCCGAATGAAATATAATTATTGGCAAAATAATACTATCATCTCAACACATTTGAAAACAAGCTGATTTCCGGCGTGACAAGACCTTATATTGCTCCAAACGTCTAGGCGGGTATACTTACATGGTCATATTTCGTGGCCATAATGGTGAGGAGTTAATAATCTCCATTGACGGACGGCACCACTTTGTAGGTGGCATCGACGAACACCTCCGTGCAGTCCGACAGATGGGTAATGAAGTTATCATCACCGAAAACCACGGAATCGCTCAGATCTGTGGCACTCAGCGGTGTGGCTCGCACCATGCCCCGGTTATATTCCAATAGCCGGTGCCACTGGGGGTCGGCAAGGATGGGTACAGTACGTTTCGGCGCGGCCGTTTCGGCGCGACCGATTCGGCGCGAGTCCTTTCGGCGCTGCGACGTTTCGGCGCGGGCCGTTTCGGCGCGGGTCGTTTCGGCGCGAGCCGTTTCGGCGCGATGGCGACTATGAATTAATTTAGGATGTTTTATTCCAACCCATTCTAACCCTTCGAGAGCCATAGCCACCTTCTAAGTTGTAGCACGTGTGCGTGTGTGTGTGGATCAGTAGGATAGCCTAACCCATTCTAACCCTTCGAGAGCCACGGCCACCTTCTAAGTTGTAGCACGTTTGTGTGTGTGTGTAGATCAGTGGGGTAGCCTAACCCATTCTAACCCTTCGAGAACCACAGCCACCTCCTAAGTTGTAGCACGTGTGCGTGTGTGTAGATCAGTGGGGTAGCCTAACCCATTCTAACCCTTCGAGAGCCACAACCACCTTCTAAGTTGTAGCATGTGTGTGTGTGTGTAGATCAATGGGGTAGCCTAACCCATTCTAACCCTTCGAGAGCCACAGCCACCTTCTAAGTTGTAGCACGTGTGTGTGTGTGTGTGTGTGGATCAGTGGGGTAGCCCAACCCATTCTAACCCTTCTGAAGCCACAGCCACCTTCTTAGTTGTACCACGTGTGTGGGTGTGTGCGTGGATCAGTGGGGTAGCCTAAATTATTCTAACCCTTAGAGTGCCAAAATCACCTTCTGGATTGTTATCACGTTTATTTTTCATATTTTTTTATGTTTATACCGGTCAGTCAAGCTCCTGTGATTTTCGTTTTTATTCGTTAAGAACAATAATTTTTATCGCGCCAAAGCGTCCCCGTGCCGAAAGGGATGCGTTCAAACGGCCAGCTACCGAAGGGGTTGCACCAAAACAGCTCGCGCCGAAACGGCCCGCGCCAAAACAGCTCGCGCCAAAACACCTCACGCCGAAACGTCCCGGCGCCGAAAGGACTCGCGCCGAAATGGCTCGCGCCGAAACGTCTCAGCGCCGAAAGGGCTCGCGCCGAAACGGGCGCGCCGAATCGTCCTGCTCCGGGCAAGGATGCCCCCGTATTCCCTCAGTGACTGCGGAATCGGTGGTTGGGCAGTCTTGCGCCGGCAACGCATCGTCGATTCGACGCTCGGGTAGGTCACAATGACAGTGGCCTGAGGATGTCTGTTGTTTTGGAGTCAATTTTTCATTATTAGCCATTTTCCAGATTATTTTGTTTTTTGTACATGTGTAAGTTTTAATAATTTTTTTTATTCCTATTGATTATTTTTTGAGCGTGGGCCTTCAGAGTGAATGTTTCACTGAAAGCATGTTTCTATATGTATATTTTTAGGTTTCTAAGATTTTATATTTTTATAATCTCATAAAAATTGTAGTTCTTATTGTTCTTGCAATACGTATGAATGACTATGGAAAAATCAATTTTGTTCAAATTATTGCCTACAGCTGATAAAAACGTTAATCTCCAAAGACCTGAAACAAGTTTTGGTACTCACAGAATCCTTATCTGGTCGTATATATCTTTCTGCCGAACGAATCGCCTCATGCACGCCTGGCGTAATTCGATGCCTGAATATTTGAATGATGCCTGCGTTTTTGTCAGCCGCATGATTGTGCTCCGCAGTGAGTTGAAAGGCACCTGCGACAATTTTGGCACGTCCTTTGCAGTGGTGCAACCGCGTCTCTATGCATTTCAGGTACCTGAATAGAATTAGAAAGGTTGTCTTTGGTAAATTTGTAACCACAAAATTTGTTTTTGATTGTGATTTTCAACTACATATTGCCCAAAAATCAATGAAAAATAAAAAAAAAAAAACCGCTTCATCGGTCGAGTGCCAAAATAATTATTGGGCGAAGTCTTCGGTGTGTTTCAACGAGAAAAAGGAAGTTGATCGAATTCATTCATATTCAAACAGACAGAATAATATTCCTGACTTAAACTCATCTCGTTAATTAGGCGTTGATAATAACGTAATTATTCCCTTAAATACTCAATCGTGAATACTGCTGTAATTTACTCATGAGCTATTCTAGCCCTAGAAATAAATTCTATTTCGAATTGAATATGTACATACACACATACATACATATCGCCCGTCACTCTTGTTTTGAAATGAGATAATGTTGTAATAAAGTAATCATACTGGAAAGTGTTTCTATAATTTTTTTGTAAAATTTATTTTGTTTACAATACAATAGAAGTTGTTTAATTTTTTTTTTTTTTTTTACATTTTTTCTGTTCTCCTGTTTTAGTTGAATAAAGTTATCCAAAATCCCGTAATAATCTCTTCGTTGGTGCGATATAAATTGCGGAATCTTCGTTACGTTATTATTTAGATTCAAAGAAATATCTCGAACTAAGAAAGGAATTGAAGTATATATAATACAGTTGATTCTATCGGGAAACTCTGAATAACTGCCGTTTTATTCGTAACAATAAAATATGACACCACAGACAAATGAAGTCGTGGCTTGGGTGATTTCAATTGTCTTGCGATGCCAGGGCACGAATTCTCGAAACATTGTTGGCCGCTGATGACAACAGCCTCATAGGGGCAAAGTTATAAATTAATACGATTAGCATTATTCCACATAGCTATTCGACCCCCAAGGAACAGTAACCCACCATCGGCTGTCCTCAATCTAATCCCGCTGCTGCTCTTTTCAAGCCTCGCTATTTTTGCCGGTACGAATAGCTACATAATTGCCGAACAAGCCCTCGGGTTTTCTCGCGGGCACGCATTCGAATTCGACGTTCAAATTTATATAACGACCGATCGAATTTTACCGTCCGAGCGATTGCAACGTGCCGCACAGTTTGATTTTCAGTACGTCTACGAAATATACAAATAAAATTAACACTCACGCTGTATTGTTTTTCCTTTTGTCCATCACGTAGGTGAACCCATCGTGGATCCGATCCTCGTCCGGCTCCATACTGTGCCCACCGACGTATAGATCTAAATTCTGATTTTAATTAATCTATTCTTAAAATTTCTTTCTATTTAACTATTTATTTTGCACCGAAAACTCGATTCGCTCTGGATTCACAAAACGAAGCGTCTAAATGGCGCGGAATGTAGCGTCACTTCGATCGTCTTTTGTTTTCTCGTCGTTTATTCGATCGGCTTTTGTTCGATAGTCAATTTTTTCAAACTTGCTCAAGACCAGCTCTAGGCCAATCAAAGCCATCCCAAAAGCCTCAAAACCAATAACATTTACCCATTACCATTTTTCATTGCAATATAATAATAAATTCTGTGAGAAAAAAAAATAGGCGAGAAAGGTATATTTTCCGAATAAAGAATACTTATCTGATAACTCCGCTGCGATATGCCTCGATTGGTTTCCTAATTTTTCCAACAATCTCATATTGGTCACGAATTTTTGAAGGCTTGGCTGAAACTTTGTACTGAAATAAAAATTTCACAATACATGTACATACATCTGTAGTCATTAATGTCAAATCCATATTCGAATAGTTTTTGCAGCATGCATTATCATTTCAGATTTTCGACAATTTCTCAGACTGGCGGTAGACCTGGGGTTCAGACGTCTCACCTCAATTTTCACCAATCGGAATGAATCTCCAAGAGAAAATCCAAACCCCTGAGCCGCGACGGCGAACCAATCGCATGTGGTTGTCGTTCCCGCGCGAACTGGATAATTCTTCGATCATCCCTCAGAACCGCTGACAAACACTCTTTGAGGTTTATCGTTTTACATAATTCGATTTTAATTGAAAATCATCTGCTTTTCGTCAACTCTGGCGGTAATAATTAATCAGGCAACTTTCTCAGCTCTGAACGAAAGTTGACGTACGTTGGCAATCTCTTTGGGCCAATCAGAATGGCTTATATCGAATTCGATGGGAGCACTTTAAGGCCGCTGCACACCAACGCGGCGAAACGGCGAGCGGCGAGCGGTAGCCAATGGCGTCGTAGCGATGATTGGAAGGGCGGTGATTCCATTGGCTACCGCTCGCCGCTCGTCGTTTCGTCGCCTTAAGGTGCGGCCTTAAGGTGCTCCCATCGAATTCGAAATAAGCCATTCTGATTGGCCTAAAGAGATTGCCAACGTCAACTTTCGTTCAGACCTGATAGTCCGTGAGCCAGCGACATTTTTTAATGTCTTATTTGATAAAGCTTGGTTCATCTTTTTATCTGTCGTAATAATATAGCCTATCAACAAAATCCACTCCTGCCACCTCGATCGCGGGACAACGCTTATCAGCAGCTTATCAATGAAGTTAAAAAAAACGAGTAGATTACAAACATGATAAAATATGAAACTTTGCCCATCGTTTCATGACATATCAGTTAGAAAAAGAATCACCTCCTGCCATGGACGTAATAATGTGAAAAAAAAAAAAAAATTGACTTTAATGATAGAAGCTGATTTTTTTTTTTTACCAATAGTTTGCTAATTACGAAGGCAGAAAAACTTATGCTGCCAGCCATTTGACGGGACCTGGCCTCGGCAGGAGGTTGTGAAGTTTTTGCTGGATAAGTGACACACAGTAGAGGAACGACTCTGAAGGCATCTCGAAAAAATATGTTTCATCTATTTTTTCTCATTTTTTTCGATAATTGATTTTACAAAAACACTATAAAAATATTGATAGGTATAAAAATATTCAGAAGTACGGAAATATTGATTTAAACAATTGACAAAAGGAATCATTATTGAAATGTCAAGTCAAAAGTACAAAATCGAACGTCTCAGCATGCAGGTAATACCTACACAATAAAACCTAACGTTTCCTTCTCACAAGCGGTTAAAGTAAACAATGCTACGTCACCCCAAACAGAAACAGAGAAACAAGTGCCGTCTGTTACAAATGTATACACAGGCAAACTAGAGGAAATGATGTTAAATCTTATGAACCGAATGGATACAATAATGAATCTTCTTACCACGCTAATAAACAAGATAGATAAATAAAAATATGTTGAATATAGGAATCTGGAATGCGAACGGCCTAAGCAATAGACTATTAGAGATGAAAAATTTTTTAAAAATACACAACATAGATATAATGTTAATTTCAGAAACTCACTTCACTGATAAAAGTTATTTCAAGATTCCAAACTATACGGTTTATGATACGAAACATCCTGATGGAAAAGCTCATGGTGGAACAGCCGTAATTGTAAAAAAGTGCCTAAACCACTATGAAAGAGAAAAATATTGCAGTGTATTTCTCCAATCCACTTCAATAACATTGGCAGAAAAAAATGGTCCAATTACACTCTCTGCAGTTTATTGTCCACCAAAATATAATATTGAGTGTAAAGTATTCGAGAGTTTCTTCAAGACACTGGGGAATAAGTTTATAGCGGCAGGAGACTATAACGCAAAACACCCGTGGTGGGGTTCAAGGTCATCAACTCCAAATCCAAAGGGAAGACAACTTTACAAGGCAATTCAAAATAAAAATTATAACATTGTTTCTACAGGTGAACCCACGTACTGGCCAACAGATCCTAAGAAAATCCCAGATCTTATAGACTTTGCTGTTACGTCTGGCTTAAATTCAAACTATATATCAGCTAAATCCTGCTTGGACCTATCGTCAGATCATTCTCCTATCTTACTACACTTAAATGCAGACGGAGTGTTATTACCAAAAAATACAAAATTATATAACAACAAGACTAACTGGCAAAAATTTAAAGAATACATAGACGACAACCTTGTATGTAATATTTCATTAAAAACTCCAGAACAATTGGAAAATGCCATTGAAAATTTTTATAAATTGATACATATGGCACTAAATGTATTTACTCCGACCAAAGACACAAAAAATTACATTATGAGTATTCCATCTTCCATTGCCGAAAAGATAAAAAAAAAAGGTACCTCCGTCGAATCTGGCAAAAAACTAGGAACAAGAATGACAAAAGCAGATTGAACAAAGCATGCAAAGAATTAAAAAAGCTGTTAGTATCCGATAAAAATGATAGCATACAGAAATTTTTAGATAATCTATCTCCATCCGAAGCCAACGACTACTCACTTTGGAAGGCAACAAGGAAAATAACAAGGCCGCAAGAACCAATTATTCCAATCAGATTATCAGATGGTAAATGGGCAAGGACCGATGAAGAAAAAACCAGAACTTTTGCTGAGTATTTCAACAGAGTATTTGAAGAGCCCCAACAAGTGGTAACAAACGAAGAAAACGAAAATCTACTGCAATTTGAAAATAGGTATGAACATTCAAGTAAAAAAATCAGAGATTTCAAGGTTAAAGAAGTATCAAACATCATAAGAAATCTTAAAACCAAAAAACTCCTGGTTACGATAATATCGATGGACGCATAATTAAAAACCTACCTCTTAAAGCGGTCAGATTTATTACTATATTGATAAATACCTGCCTCAGACTTAGTCTTTTTCCGGACCAATGGAAAGTTGCACAAATAATTCTGATACCAAAACCAGGTAAAGATCATAACCTTGTGACCTCTTACAGGCCAATTAGCTTGTTACCCATTCTATCAAAAGTATTCGAAAAACTTTTGGCAAAGCGAATAAACAAAATTATTGTGGATAAAAAAATCGTACCAAATCATCAATTTGGATTTCGCAGTAGTCATGCTACAATAGAACAAGTGAATAGGATAACAGCTAAAATAAGAGAAGCCTTCGAGAGGAAACAATACTGTTCAGCTGCTTTCTTGGATGTATCACAGGCGTTTGATAAGGTTTGGCATAAAGGTCTTCTAATAAAACTAAAAAAACTATTTCCTACAGAATATTATAACTTGCTGAAATCATACTTGAGCAACAGAACATTTCAAATTAAAATAAACACCTCTACATCAAAGTTATATGACATAAAAGCAGGAGTCCCTCAAGGAAGCGTACTAGGGCCTATATTATACCTAATTTATACATCCGATCTACCTACGAAAGAAAACATCACATTAGCAACATATGCAGATGACACAGCAATATTGGTGTCTGACTCATGTGCTGAGACCGCCTCTCGAAAACTACAGGAATATCTGAAAGATGCACAAGATTGGTTTAAAGAATGGAGGATTAAGATAAACGAAGAGAAGTCATCACACATCACATTTTCACTACGCAAAGGAACTTGCCCATTCATCACTCTAAATAATAATACAATACCACAAAGCGATAACGTGAAGTATCTTGGAATGCACTTGGATAGAAGACTAACATGGAGAACTCACATTTGGACAAAACGAAAACAATTGGATCTGAAATTCAAGAAAATGTATTGGCTGTTGGGCAAAAAATCTAAACTCTCAATAGATAACAAACTATTAATCTACAAAAGTATTTTGAAACCCGTATGGACATACGGAATCCAACTCTGGTGCTCGACTTCAAACAGCAATGTCGAAATACTCGAAAGATTTCAAGCTAAGGTACTGAGGAGTATAGTAAATGCTCCTTGGTTTGTTCCAAACGAATTGATCAGAAATGATCTTCAAATTCCTTCAGTCAAAGAAGAGATAAAATCCTATTTAAGAAAATACAAAAATAGATTAACCAATCATCCGAATATTCTAGCTTCCAGTATACTTCAAAAGACTCTGAAGAGCACTAGACTGAAAAGATACAGAATTGTGTAATAATATGGATATTGGATCCACCTCGTATTCGTTTTCGTTTTCGTTTTTGTAAATAATATGATAGTATAGTTTACGTCTTGTTTTGTAAATAAACAATTGACTATGAGTGTTCACTGCTGAGTGAACACTCACATGATATTTTCTTTTCTTGTATATTTTCTTTTCTTGTATTTTATAATTTTCGTTTCTTGTATTTTATAAACTGCACTTCTTGTCTATGTAGACAGATTGTGTAAATGAATCTTTTCAAAAAAAAAAAATTTTAATTCAAAAAATTCTAAACTATGTGAAAGTATCAGGTATGTGTACTACTACATGGAGAAAAATCGAGGATATCATACTGTTGAATCTGCTCATGATTCGACTCCAAAATAAAATTCTTGAGCATTTTGGTTCGGAGTGGAATCATGAGCAGATTCACCGGTATGATATCCTTGATTTTTCTCCATGTAGTAGTACACATACCTGATACTTTCACATAGTTTGGAATTTTTTGAATTGAAATTAGCCTCACAGTGAATTTTTGAATTTAGATGGGTAAAAATGCATGTATTTTAAATGGGAAACTTTGAGACCTTACCGGCACGGGTTAATTTCATTTTAAAAATCTCGCTCTGGGGCCAAAATTTTTGTTTATTTTTTGTCTACAAACTGTGGGGCTTTACTCCTCAAGATGGTATTTAACGTCCACCCTAATATACTGTAAGATTGCATGTTACAAGGTACCCGAACTCCCTTAGACAACCTTAAGTAAGGGTATGAAGAGTGCCTGAAAACTGTAGGGATGAGTTAGGATAAGCCCCGAGGCTAAAGTTAACTCCGAGAGGCGACCGTGACCGACTTAAGACTTTTGAGTTAAGACTGATTTTTTGTTGTTTCTTTTACCCTTTTCTCTACCATGTGGGAGACACGGCCTAAGAGATGGCGGAGACTATTGCGACGACGTTGGCGGAGTATCCGGAGGGGTGTACTGAAACCCCAACGCCTATGCCTCCCGAAGGCCACCCAAGAAGAAGAGTCGTCTCCTGTACCAAAAGACACGGGGGAGTGCCGAGGGCACTCAGCTACGAGGGATACAGGTGGTGGAAGAGATTCCCGCCACCCCCAAGAGCCTGCGAACAGTGATCCTACAACGAGGGATTCTTCTATCGGGGCCTATTTTGAGTTTTCGCGCGTGGTCTGACCACGCCGCCATGTGAGCGATCCTGCGGTCGATTGCAAAATCGATATTTGAATGCGTAATGAGGGTGTGCGCAGGACTGTCGCCATGCGGTCTAGTCACTCTGCCGTAGGCCTGCTTCGCAGGTAGATCGCCGAGCTCCGTGCTCGCTCTAATTTTTGCTAGAGTTTGTCTAAGCCACGAGGCGATTTTGTAAATTCCTTTAGAGGAACTTTTTGAGTGAGTGTGAGTGCCTGAGGTCGTTACCGTGGCTGTTGGAGTGCCTGGATGGTCTTCGAGGTTTTTCCTACGAGGAAAACTGACCGGGAGTTTGGCTGGACAACGGTAAGCGTTAGCCAATTTGATCCATAAAAATTTGAATCCGGCAAACGGCCGTCTGCCGTCTTGCCTTGGTGCGAGCCACGAGGCTTCGTAGAATTTAATAGAGTTTCGAGTTTGAGTTTTTATTATTTCTTTTTGAGTACAATTTTCGAGTTTCTGTCGCGTAAGAACACTGATTGGAGTACGTACGCTGCACACACGAGTGTGAGTGAGACAGCCTTAGTCCGTCACTGTCGCGTTCTTTTTCTCCCACGAGGAGATTCAGAGCATTAGGTCAGAATTAACCATTTCTCATATTAGGCAATTTTGGGTTTAGCTTACGTAGGCAGAGTTAGTGTAAGTTAATGTTAAGTAATCTTGGAAATTAGTTTTAGTCTGCTGCGAGGCATTGATGTATCGAGCTAAGCGATATTTTTCCTGTTATTGCTCTCCTACGTGGAAGCCTGATCTGGTCTACGATTAATTTTTGTGAAGCTCGATAAACTGTTGTTCTAGACCCGAGGGGTGACACCCCGAGGTGCATGATCGCTGCGGCGGTATTATAATTATTTCTTTTTGTTATTAGCATCACGTTGTGCAATCCAGCTTATTTTTTTTTTGAATAAATTTCTTTTATTTTGTTAAAATTTATATGGCACGAGTCGTTATTGTGTACGCTATTCCCTCACATAATCCCGACCCCTCTCCGCGGTACTGCAGCTAGTCGCCGCTTATTCTTTCAGTCCGTTTTCTTTTGTTATTTAATTTTGTTATTATCTCGTGACGAAGAAAGTTCGTCTGGCGCCCAAAATTCAATTTAAGTATTTTCTTTTTCTTGTCTAGTCATTTATTGTCGACTGACTCGGTCTCGAGGCCTAGCTATCCGGTCTGGACCCGAGGCCTAGATAAGGGTCACGTCACAATACATATGTAAAAAATCAATGTTTCCATCCAACTTACCGCTCTCTAGATATGGAGATCGAGAAAGCTGTTATCCTATTTTAGCAGCAACCGGATAACTGATTAATATTTCATTACAATTTTGGGAAAAAAAAAAAAAACTTGTTTTTGCATAAACAATAAGCTTATGTATCATCTAACTCTAAAACTTCTTCAAGTAAGGGTCCGTTCACTGGTATTACCTGAATTAGATGGATCTCTACATAGGAGTCAATATACGCTATTGGGATTTGGACCCATGGACTCATGCCCTCGGAAATAAATAAGTGATAACGTCTGATTTTAATTATACGAATAATAAATGTTCTTTGTATGTTAATTCTGAGCGGACCAGTATTTACTACCAATTTTCTGAGTTTTATAGTGACCAGGTGAAAGACGCTAGCCAGGGGAGTGACATTGCGTACAGGGTAGTGACACATTGGACAGGGAAATGACATGTAGTGGGGGATATATCCTATTTAGTTAGTCGGATTTTATAAAAAATTAAACATTGCAATACATTTTAATTATTAGCTTTATTAGGAACTCTTGAATTTGATAGTCAGTCTCAATGAATTTCAAAGAATAAGGTAAAGTGTAGCTTATTAGCTACATACGTAGATAACTTTTATGCTTTTCACCAATCATACTATCTTATAATATCACATTATATATCAGTCTTAATGACCTTAAAAAAGTTATAATTAACCTTATTATTTTCGCTTGAAAATGTCATAAAAAAACAAAAACTTAATTAGAAATCAACACAAACAGGTTACATTATACTTGAACTATAATAATTTGTAACAAAACTTATTGCTACGAAATATTAACTTATACAGGTAATAGTCGTTTTTCATTTAAAATATAACATAAATCAAAATAAGTGGTACACATTTGGCAACAAGAGAACAACATTATTCATTCAAATATACTCTTACTTGATCAACATTTCTTATTAAACGAACATTATAATATATATTTGGCTTCAGAAGTTTATTGCTCAAAGATATCAACTGGTTCTTGGAACTTATAAAATACTCTATCACCTTGGAGAACGAGACTAGGTTCAGGTAGTTTTTTACAAATTTGTTCGAATGGAACATGAGAAACATCCTGCTCATCTACTTTAAATAGTATCGCGTTGTCATTGCAGGTCTTAAGAAAAGTGATAAGTACTTCTCCTTCATCTTCATCCACTTCGGAGCATACACCGACATAGCGATATTCTTTCTTTCTCTGCGGGAATTTAACGAGAACATAATCACCATTTTTAAAAGTTTCAGTGTGGTTTTGATTCAAGGCTTGTCTTGAGCAGCTCGGTCTTTCAGTGTCGGAATCCGAATAAACATCGGTGATATTCAATTTTTGCTCTTCATGCCGAGGGTAGATAATTTGCCCCAAGTCATAGTGTGGACAGAAGTCAATACTGCAAAAGCAACTCAAACTCTTCATGCTCAGCTTAAGTGGTAAAAATACGCTACCTCGAACCTGATGAACTTTGAGAGTGCCAACAAAAGATTTAATCTGAGATTGCTGAGTTTCTATGGTAGTCTTTTTTGATTGAATTTCTGAATCTGTAATGACAAATGTTTTAACACCTGGGCAATTTTCTCCGATGGCTTTTGCAAATACGTCTATGGTGGGAATGTCAGTTCCAGTAGCGACCAATCTATCTGCAGTTCTTTTGCATGTTCCTCCAACGCCATCGGGTGCACCCTTCCCATGGCCCGCTTCGTGATAGTTCCAGGTGAAATTGCAAATATTTGAGTTTGCTGTAGTCAACTGACAAGCAAGGTAGAAAAACATGTCTTTATTTCTATATTGGGTAACAGGTCCATCGCTAAGGAAATGAATGTTTTCTATTGTATTTGGCAGTTTCTGCAATATCGGTTCCAAGTGTGCCCAAATAGCCGGAACGTTATGGCTCAAATTGATGGACATTGTCGCAAAACATTCAGTTTTTTCTTTTGTGTATACGACCACAGTATGCAAGCTGATTTGTGTTCGAGAACCACCAAAATGAAACGATTGCACTTCTTCAGAATACTTCGTATTATAGTTTTCCGAGAAATCCATATGGATTACACAATCTCTTTCAGTCAGGTTTTCTTTTAAAACCTTGATGACTTGGTACTGGTGCGAAATATTCATTTCATGTTTCAAAAATAACTGTAAATCATTCTCAAGCTGTAGAATAACGTCTCTCGGCGCAGAAGCTAATGTTCTCTTGGCATATTTTCTAACATTGCGTACTTTTTTAGTTTTGAAGTCTTCAATTTCTTCTACCACAGATTGCCACTTGTGATGTTTAAGTAATACGGAATTATCAAATTCCTTATATTGCATCGATCTCATCCTGCATCGTTGGCATTCTCGGGAGAGGCACAATTCACTGTATCTGTCGCAGCATAGATGTTCAAGCAACGATTGGTGATTTGCACAGGGCAATATTTTTGCCTGGCTTAAGCAAAATAATGTCAGGTCCATATTCGCATGTATTATGCAAAGACATGTTTCACGTTTATCAATTCGTGGTGGCATAATCCAGAACGGCCGTAAACGGCAAAACATCGTATAGCTGCAAATAATACCTTTGCTTCTCACAAATTTCCAATAAAGATTCTTCATGGTGTCTGTTAAAAATCTTTTTTGTTTGCGTTCTTTATTTTTTGTAATGAAATCTCTCTTTCCAGGACACAATCGACTGTTACAATCTTCTTCCAAAAATCGAATGACTATTCCTTTCAGTTTTGTACTTTTCTTGTCTTTTCTCGTCTTACGACTCATGTCCAGCAAGCTCTTATTTTTATCGCTCGAATGTTTTATTGGTTTGATGTTAATTTGGTTTAGAACTTTGTACTTCTTTGCTATCCTTCCACTCAACACTCTTCTGAATATTTGTTTCTCTTTATCATTTGTTATACGACTCAGGTTTTCTTTGAGTTGGTTTTCCATTACTTCACTGAATAATAATTTTCTCTTTACTTCCTCTGTATTAGATACAGTATCACTTATTAGCAGAGCTGAAACTTTTGAATTCGGCGTCATGACTAGCTGCTTTTTGTTTAGACGCTCCATCTTTTTCTGAAATGTTTTTATTTTTTCCTTCAGTCTCTTAATCTCTTTGTTTTGTTTTCTAATCTGTTTATTTCGTGATTTTCTTTGGTTTGATGCCCTTTTCTTAGCAGCAGTGGCTCTCCTATTCTCCACGTGTTCAGGTGGTGGTGGTTCTTCGTTATCTGAAGAAGGAGGTGTATCGGGAGTTATTTCCGGTCTTAATAACCGGAGACGATCTCTGCGCTTTCGTGTCTTTTCTCGCCAGATTTTTCGGATGACCCTCTTCTCTCTGGGAGTCATATCTTTAACATACTTAATTTGTCCTTTTTCTTTTTTTCTTAAATATTTTTGTCTCTCCTTTTCTTTCATTTCGGCATTTTTCACTGGATCGTTCTGTAATCGCTGATAACGCAATTTTTCAGCTTGTCTCTTCTTTTCCAATCTCTCTTCTCGGGTTTGCTTTCTTTTTACATTCGCCATGTTCTGCCTCTCTAACTAAAGTTTGATTGCAGTCAGTAACTAAAAGGAAACGAAAATAGTTTGGGGTAATCACCATCTTGAGCTAACACAAACAAATGTCTTTCCCCTGGCTCTGATGTATTTCCCCTGGCACTCAGAAAGCCAGGGTAAAGACGCCAGGGAAGTGACAAATTCGAACATAACTGAAGATAGTAGGAGAATGCGAAACACAATAATGAATCACTTTAAATTCACTGAATTACCATACTCAAATACGCCTGTATTTATTCATATTTAATAAATAAGATTAAAAAGTTGAAAAATATACGTACCAGGGGAAAGACAACCTTCATTGGCACCGATCCTGATTCAGGAACGACACGTAACCAACCCGCTCGTCCTTCGTGTGAAACTACCCGTTCAAATCGCTTGGCGCTAAATTGACTACGAATACTTTGGTACTATTAGGGCCCGAGACGCGGTGCTGCGATCTAACGCGGCATTTTCGAATTCGAAAAACACCAGGGGAGGTGACCTTAAATGTAGGGGCCGTGAAAAACGACGAATAATTTCATGATTGCAGTTACTTTAAAAATCTTTCTGTCTCTAGACATTTCTTGAAAGTATCCAGCTTTTATAATATTATTCAGGAAATAATGGATAACGAGCAGTTAGAAAACTAAATTAAGAATTATATGGAAAGGTGGTGAAGGGGCAGGCCAGGGGAGGGGACATTTATGACATTTACTTTTTTTTTCTCAAAAAATGTGGATATATTTTACAATAAAACTATGTGGCTCTATGAAAGACATGTCTTGCTATCCTACGAGCATTTTTATTCCGCTATATAGAGTAATTTTCATGATATATTTCTTGGCCCGTGCAAAATCCCAATAACGTATATTCACTCATAGAGTAGCGCGGCCATTTGTCTCTCAATGTCGTCCGTTGCCTGTGAATAAAACAGAGTTAACGCCAGCAATAGAGATGAATTCTAAAATCCGGGCTCAATTAGGGCTTTTCATCGATAACTTACGAATCATATTTCCATGTTAGAAATTCGACAGGTTGGACGAAGAATGAACATATTCCTCTTCGGAACAACCGAATCGTTAATCCTATTTGCAACTGTTTGAAACGATAACTGAAACTAACCTCTGTTTCCTCATGACCCAGATAACCAACCCATCCCACACGATATACCCCTTCCGAATCTCCCGCCTGATGAGCCAGAATATGACATGCTGTGCTGCGTTTGTCGAGAATCCCGATGCACCGTCCTTAGCCTTCCTTGTTTCCACCTCGTCCTATGCGGATCATGTGCCAATGCGATTCTGAAAACAGCGAGAAGATGGGAGGATGGCGACAACCCCCTTTTCGGGCAAATCAGGTGTCCGTTCTGCAACCTCCCAGTCACGGAGTTTAAGAAAGCTGTCATGCCGCAGGTGTAAAATTTCACTCATGAACACGATGGGTCCCATTGAAATATACGTATCCCAGCAGTGCGAGGAAACAAGAGCGTATCTCGACAGTGCAAGAAAAAAGGACGTATCTCGGCAGTGTAGGAAAGAAAGGCGTATGTCCCCTGTGATACTCTGTGACATACGCCTCTCGTTGCTGCACTGCCGAGATACGTCCTTCTTTCCTGCATTGCCGAGACACGTCCTTTTTCCTTGCATTGCTGAGATACGTCCATTTCAATCATCGAACAGAAAGAAAAGGGACGCGACTCCTATCCTCCCGGATAACACAACTTTCAGTCTCACTTCTTCCTACTCTTATTCTATTTTTCTCTCTGCCAGGAACCACGTGGCACACAATTTCTTCGGATTATTTTCCGGACCACGCTAGTTGGCTGACGATAAATAATACAGTTTTATATAACGTGCTTGATTTTTTTTCTCATTCTTTGATTAATCGTTCCTTATTAATTTAGTATTCCTCTTATTCCTAGACTCAAACCTTGATCTTTTGATTAACCACGTGCTTAATTTTTTGTTTAATCACACCACGTGTTCACTACATAGACTTATTATACTATACCAAAGCCATAAACTGAAATGTACATACATACCCAGTAGATATACGAGTCCTCCATAGCGACAAGCGGCACATTCGCGTAATTTGACTTACTGTTTTGAATAAAATGAGACGCTCTGTACATATTTTTTTAGAACACGTCGTATTTGTTTTGTACATATGTATACAGGGTGTATCAGGTTGAGCGCACCGAATTATGTGGGTAGATTTCTTGAGTCATTCTAAGACTAAATTCCCTTTACCAAAAATTCGAGGGCCTAATAGTTTCCGAGTTATAGAAGATCTTAGTTGACCAATCACAGGCCTTGGAGCTGGCCTGGTTAGGGCCGTATCAAGAGAATAAAATAGGTAGTGCCCATGGGTGTGAGCCCGTAAAATTTTATTTTCCGTTTTCGAAGGTGACATCGACTCATCTTCGGGAAATGTCCATCCGAAGCGGAGGACCTGGACGCAGATGAGGAAGACGTATGCTTCACAAGGACATTTCTCGAAGATGATGTCGACGCCTTCTTCGAAATAGGAAAATAAAATTTTACGGGATCACACCCACGGGCACTACCTATTTTATTCTTTTGACACGGCCCCGACTCTGTCACCTCCAGGCCCTGTGATTGGTCAACTAAGATATTCTGTAACTCGAAAACTATTAGGCCCTCGAATTTTTGGTAAAGGGAATTTAGGCTTAGAATGTCTCGCGGAATCTACTCACACAATTCGGTGCGCTCAGCCTGATACACCCTGTATAAGTATGTAATTTCGATACCTCTATTCACGTAATTTCCACTTTGAGAACCTGTCCGCTTTTGTTTATTTCCTCACTATCGCAACGCATCATACAAACACAGTTGACACCTGTCAAGGTCAGCTCGTTTGAATGAGGTGCCGTATGCTTTATTGTTGTTCATAATTTATACGTTCGGATCCTAAATGTTTACCTCTGTATCGTTACATGAACATCATTCGGTATCATATTTCCCTCATGTGAAGCACAAATACACGTCAATTGAGTACTATATGTCAGTTGTATATTATTTTCACATACCTTTGCCAACCCAAAAAAATATTATATGTATATCAAAAATAAGTGAAACAAACATTATCTAATTATTCGTAGATGTCTAATGTATGCTCGTAATAGTCGAGCCGTTTCAACATTTTACTTATACCGAGAGTTTAGTCTGGTGGGGTGATCATGAAAATAAAATCAATTCAATAAAATCAGTCGGCAGACGAAGAAAATTTGAGAGAATTAAGAAATTTGAATTTACACGCGCACTGGCGGATCGCGCCGCGCGATATGTCGCCGGACGCTCTTGTGCGGCTTGTCGCGCGCATAGAAACCGTTCACGTGGCGTTCGGGCGAACGCCGAGTCGGGTATTCGATTGGTCGGGCATACAGCGAGTCGGGTATTGGATTGGTCGGGCATACAGCGAGTCGGGTATTGGATTGGTCGGGCATACAGCGAGTCGGGTATTCGATTGGTCGGGCATACAGCGAGTCGGGTATTCGATTGGTCGGGCATATAGCGAGTCGGGTGAATTGCGGGTTTGGGTAAACGGCGATTCGGGTATTTGGTGTCGGGCATATGTATAGTGATTCGGGTAAATGGCGGTTTCGGGTCAATTACGTATCGGGTATTCGACTGATCGGGCGTATAGCGAGTCGGGTAGATGACGGCTTCGGGTAAACGGCGATTCGGGTATCTGACTGGTCGGGTATTTAACGATTCGGGCATATGACTGGTTCGGGTAAGGAACTTTTCGGGTAAATGACGCGTACCTGTATATATTAATGAGAAGTTCTGAATTGTATTAATCCACTTGAGCACTCTAGACGATTGTATTAATCACATGAGCAGACTAGTTAAGGTTCTACAATGCAATGATTCGAGTTAATTGAGATTTACACAGAGCAACACGTGTCTCGTAAGCAACACTATGAGCAATTAATAATGGCTGCCGGAGAAGCCGGCGTTACGGTGAGTCTTCAGTGATCGCAGCTGAGCGTGGCAGGTTCGCGATGAGCGACAGTACAGATGGCGCTGTCTTTGAGAAGACTGATTCTCAAACAGCATTGTACAGTTTGAGTATGGTTTGGAGCAGTAGGCATGTAATGTAAATATAACGTAATATTAAGTTTTTGTTCTATAAGCATGTAAGCACATAATGTAAATAACACCTACTTCTTGTGATGTCAGCATGTAAGCACACAATATGAATAGCGCATGTATATGTATTTGATTTTTGGGATTTATCCATTTGAATCTCGATTTGAATCAATATTAACTTTTACCACTTGACGTTTTTCTAACAATCAACCTCATTCCTATGCTCTCGCACGCTTTATCTAATCACATGAAGAGTGTTTTTGGTTCCAGGTATATGTATGTATATGAAGAATGCTGGTAAATGGTATACCTTCTTGCTCACATTTTTCTTGTATCGAAAGTTGTATTCATACAGGATGATACTGTCGACTATGAAGCAAAGCGGTGTGCACCAGCCCTGACTGTAGTAGCAACGTTTTGGCTGCAAGAATTATACTTATGTATTTCTTTTGATTCTGGCATTTTCAACTGCTTCAGTAGAGTCATATGGGGCAAGAGTGCGCATTTTTGTTTTCAATTGTTATAAAATTACAATTATTGTATGAAATAAATTTAAAAAAAGTTATTCATTTTAAGACTTTAATGATTTGACAATTACATAAAATGAAATCAAATTTACTTACTTGTAATTTAAAAAGAAAATAAAATCAATCTTAGTCAGAATGCGTACACTTACCCCAATATCGGGGTATATGTGCGCAGCACTGCTTGTAAGTGTACGCACTTGTAATAATTTAAACGTTAGCTGGGTTTATAGGTAGTATTTATTTCTTCCAATATTTGCCTTTCGGCGTTACATTGTTTTTTTATTCTCATTCCATACTTCATTTACCTCATTTTCTTTGGTTGCATAAATTATATAAATTATAAATTATAATTTGTCTGACTTATCCTATCTTTACATATTTTGTCTATTTCATTCCCCGGATTCTAACTCTCCCTCTCTCCTTCCATTTATTTTCCTCCTTTCTCTTCTTCCCATTGGTTTCTCTCCTTATTTTGCACTTTGTCCCTTCTCTCTTTGAGCGTTTTCCCCCATCTCGCTCCTTTACCTTCATCGCTTAGTATCTCTTCTAAGTTTCCCACTACCCCCTCCATCTCTGTGCATCTTTCAACGAGATGTTCTAGCGTCTCCGCTTCCCTCTTACACATTCGACATACTCTTTTTTCTTCTTATAACCAGAACTTACTTCCCATCTCTTCATTTCCGCACCTCAGTCTTGCTAATATCGCTACCTCGTTCCCTTTTCTTCCTCTTTTCCCCTTCATGTATCTTGGTTTTGCTACTACCCTTAATTCCTTGTATCTCGGTACACTTCTCGATTTCCATACTTTATCCATTCTTTCCTGTTCTTGTACTTCTCTATCTCTATCCACCGCTCTTCCCTCTATCGTTCCTTCTTTCTCTCTTATCCTCTCTACTTCCTCTGTCCCCAGCCCACATCTCCATAGGTATGCCTTTTTTTCCTCTCCCCATCTGTCATTCTTTCCTCTTTCCTCCGCTTTCTTTCTTTCCCTCCAGCATTCCTTTAGTATCTTTCGCTTCTCGTCGTTTCTGATTTTCTCTTCATATCTTACTGCTCTTTTTCCGGGCTCTATTCTTAGCTTGTCTCTTTTTATTTCCTCCCTTATAATGTACCCTGGCATGGTTTTCTCTAGCCCGAGTATCCATCTGAGGTACCTCTCCTGCAGTCTCTCCATTTCTACTCTTTCCTCCCATCCCCATATTTCTGCTCCGTACATTGGTATCCCCTTCACTACTGCGTCGAATAGCTTCAATCTCCATTCCACATCTCCCTTGAATTTTCTCTCTCCGATCCCCCACAGTCCTCCCATAACTTTTCTTGCTTTCCCTATTCTTTCTTTAATGTGCGGGGCTTCGTTATTTGTCCTACTAAGTACGTACCCTAGATATTTCATTTCGTCTACTTCCTCCATTTCCTTGTTCCCCCATTCCCACTTCTCTCTCCTTCTTTTTCCTTTCCCTTTGCAGGAAATCATGATCTTCGTTTTCTCGCGGTTCACCTCTAGTTTTTTCCTTTTGAAGTATCTGTCTGCCCTTTTTATCATCTCCCTCATTCCCTTCTCCTCTTCTGCCATCAGCACTACATCGTCTGCGTACCCTAGGGTCCATATTTTCTCTTTCCCTATCACTACTCCTCCGTCTTGTCCCTTTATCATTGTTTCCTCTAGGTCCGCGATGTAGATTTTGAAGAGCGTTGGACTCAGCGGGCATCCCTGTCTCACTCCTTTATGTACCTAGAACCGTTCGGATAACTCGTTTCTCACTCTTACTCCGCACCTCGTCTCTCTGTAGATCTCTTTAACCCTGTCTATCAGCTGTTTCTTGACCCCCCCTTCTCTCCATTGCCCTCCACAGTATTTCTCTGTCCAGTCTGTCGAATGCCGCCTCCAGGTCTACAAATGTCATGTATACCTTTCCTTTCTTCTCGTTCAGTCTTTGTCCCACTACGTGTTTTATTATGTATACGTTATCCATTCCTCCTCTTCCTCCTCTGAATCCTGACTGTGTTTCGTCTATTCCCCCTTTTTCCTCCAGTTCCTTTATTATTTCATCATTTAGTATCGCAGTGTATATTTTGTATGCGGTTTGGGTTAGTGTCACTCCCCTATAGTTTTTCACCTCTTCTGTATTCCCCTTGTGCACTGGAATTACTATTCCATCTCTCCATTCTTCTACGTAGCCTTCTTCTTTCCACGTCTTCCATATTATCTCTGCTAGTTTTTCCTTCATCTTCCTTCCTCCCGCTAACCATGCTTCGTTCTTTATCCCATCGCCTCCTTCCGCCTTCCCTTTTTTTAGTTTATTTATCTTCTTCATTACTTCTTCTATTAATTTTCTTTCCTCCTCTTCTTCCTCCTCCACTGTGTTTTTTTCTTTTTCTACCTTCCTCTCCTCGTCTCGCCCCTTTCCCCCTTTTCGTTTTTGCTCCTCCCGTCCCCCCAATAGCTCTCTGAAGTGTTTTGTCCATTGCTCTATCTTAATACTCTCACTTACCCCTATTCTTTTTTTTCTCTCTCTGTTTATGTACTTCCAAGCTTCCCCCTCATCTTTGATTTCCTCCACTATTTTTGCCTCCCTTTCTCTCCACTCTTCTTTCTTTTTTCGGCACATGTCTTTATACTTCCCTCTCTTCTTTAAATCTTTCCGTCCCTGTTTCTCCCTCTTCTTCCCTTTTTCCGGTTGCTCTCCATGCTTTTTGTAGTTTCTTTTTCTGCCTTCTACAGTCTTGGTCCCACCAATCATTCCTTCCTATTTTCCATGTTCGTTTTTCCTTTTTCTTTACCGTTTCTTCTATGATCTTCTCTCTCAGTTCCCCCCATTCCTCCTCTACTCCCTCTTTTTCCCACCTTTTCTCCTCCATCTTTTTCTTGAAGTTTTGTACCTCGTTTAGTCCCCATATCTGCACTTCTCTTTCCTCTTCTTCTCCCTCTTCTCGTTCTTTCTCCCCCTTTTATTTGTACTATCAGTGGTTGATGGTCCGACTCTACTCTTCTTTCTATCTTGAAGCTTTCTATCTCTTCCCATGTCTGTTCGTTCACTATCCCATAGTCAATTGTCGTCTCTACCTCACTCCTACTGTACGTTGCTTCCCCTTCCTCGTCTCCTCTCATGTTTCCGTTCAGTATTGTCCACCCTTTTCTCTTCACCATTTCCAATAGCGCTTCTCCCTCCTTGTTTTCTTTTCGGTCCTTCGTTTTTCTCTTTACTTCCCCTTTCTCTTCTCCTTCCTCTCTTCCGCCCCTCTCTCCTATTCTTGCGTTGAAGTCTCCCCCTATTATTATCATTCCTTCATCCTCCTCTTCGCCTACTACTTCCTCTAGCCTCTTGATCTTTTCGGTGCATCCTCCCCTATTGTATATCGTCACTATTCTCCATATTTTCTCCCCCATCTTCGCCTTCCTTTCTTGTATCCCTTCTTCATTCATCTCTTCCCTTTCTTCCACCGCTATTTCTTCTCTTACCCCCGTGATTACCCCTCCTCTCGCTCTTCCTCTTTTTTCTACCCTCTCTGCTCCTTGACATACCCATCGCCATCCCTTTGGCATTTTCTTCTTCCATCTCTCCCACTCTTTTTCCTCTAGCCATGTTTCAGTTAATCCTATCATGTCGAAGCCTGCTATGTACTCCCAGAATTCCTCGTCCTTTTCTTTTATCCCTGCTACATTCCAAAATATCGCTTTGACTCCCTTCTCTCCTTTGTCTACCTATCTGTACCCTCTGCCTCCTCTTCCTCTGCCCCTTCCTGATCTTCTGTTCTCCCCTCCTCGTGTGCCTTCGACTAGCTTCTCTTTTTCTTGCTCCCACTCCCAAAGTTCTTCTCCTATCCACATCTTCTTGTATCTCACTTTCGTTCTGATACCTTTTTCTCTTTCCTTTCTTGCTCTGTCCCACAGTTCGTTTTGGATTTCTCTTTCCTTCTTTGTGAGATCATCGTTGATGTACACCTTTCTCCCTTTCAGCTTGCCTTTCACGCTCATCACCTTCTTTTTCTCCTCCCACGATGCTATAGTTTTACCATTATGGCTCTTTTAGCTCTCCCGATATCTGCGACTTCCTTTATGGTCGCCCTTTCTCCCGTGAGTTCTTCTATTATGGCTCTTGCCATTAGTTCGGCTTCTATCTCTCCCTCTGTTTCTTCTCCTCTTATTATTATATTGTTTCTTCTCTCTTGCTTCTCTCTCCTTTTGCTTGCTTCTTCAAGCTCTTTCACTCGCCTCTCTTGTTCTATTATTTCTCTTCTTTCTCTCTCCTTTGCCTCGTTTATCATCTCTTTGACTCTCTCTTCAGCCTCTTTTATCTCTCTCTCCTTCCTCTCTTTCTCCCCCTCTTCTCTTTTCTTTCTTTCATTTTCTAGACTCTCGATTCGTTCTTCGGGCCTTCTTCTTCCCTCATCCCCCTGTCTTCTTATCTCTTCTATTTCTTTTCTCATTTTTTCGGCTGCCTCTTTTGTCTCTTCTCTTCCTCTTTACATTTCCGCCCTCATCTTTTTTAATTCTTCTGCCATGCTTGTCATCCCTCCGTACATTTGCTCTATTACAGACTTCACCCATGTGGGTTCGTCCCTCTCCGCTGCTCTTTCTTCTACCCCTTCCTTTTTTGGGGGTGTCCTTGGCAGTGGCATGCTGTTCTTCTTAAATCGTCTCTTATCCTCTTCCTCCTCCCCTTTCTCTTCCCTCCCCGCTTTCCTTTTTCTGAGGCTTTCTAGAAGCGAGCCGTCTGATGCCGAGCGTTCCCTTATTCACGTCTCTGCTTTGGACGGCCTTCCCCTTCTCCGTATCTCCTGCGAGCCCACTGACGTTCCCCCCTCTTCTGCTTGTTCTCCTTCGCTCTCCTCTTGTTTCGTGCCGCCTAGCTCCCAGCCCCCCTCTTTCCTTGCCATACGCTCTCCTCGACTCACGTAGTCCGACTGCCGGTTCACGCGGCTGCGTTTGTGTCTACCTGTCAGATTTCGGGTGCTCGTGCCGGTGTTATAGGTTATGTGCTAGCTCTAGTTTTTAATTTTCCTCCGTTACTTCCTGATTTTCTACTTAGCTCTCTTTCCTTGTTTTCTCCTCTTTCTCCTTTTCCCTCTGGATTTCTTTCTTTTCTCTCTTCCAGCTTCGATTCACCGTAACTGTATTTTCTTTCATTTCACTTATCGCGTACTTCTATTATTATCGGTGTCTATTCCGGAAGTCGTTAGCTGGGTTATATAGTTAAACTATATTTAGAGTTATAAATATTATATTTTATCAATACTTATCATTATTTATTTTATTTTTAATATTTATATATTAAATATATACTCTTTCACAAATACTATTTATCTCGATTTATATCGAGAATAAGGCTTAAAGTAATTACCATTTTTGAATCAAGATGAATTAAAGCGAGATCATTTTTTATTTTAAAATTTAAATGAAAACGAGATTCATTCAGCTGCAGTTGAATCAGACTTTCATCGTTTCCTGAGAGTACTCTCCTTTATTTTCCAACTTGTTTAGCTGCTTTTCTTTTACTTAAACCTTCAGCAATCAATCGCTTAGCGGCATCAAATTGATCACTGGTAACGACGGATCTATGTGGAGCTTTCCGCTTATAATTTCTAGGCATTGTAGTTTTTTTTGTTAAATATACAAGTATAAGATGAAACCAATAAAAAAAAGTGTCAATACACAAAGAACTGTCACCATCGGGGTAAAAGTACGCATTGAAATATGCGTACTCTTACCCCACAACCGTATGCGCACACTCAAGGTGCTATTAAAGACGCTCATCGCCTGGAAAACGCGGGGAGCCAAAACTACGTCCATTAAGGGGTCTGGGTAGCGATTCCGGATCTTTTGACGTTACGTAGCGCCGGTGACGCTAACTTAAGGTGCTCGCACATGAAACGGCGTTGACGGAGAGCCGGAGACGGAACACGGACAAGTCGTTTGCGCGCAAACACAGAGCGCCGACCAACCGCGCGCGATATCCCGAGCCGCTTCGAACGTACCGCCAGGATACCTTGCTGTCCGTGTTTTCCGTGTCGAGCTTGACTTTGCGGCGTTGCCACGCCGCGCTCGAATAGCACGTTTTCAGCGGTAACAGACAAGTGAGACCTCGTGTACTTAGTCCGGGTGTTTATTTTAGCAGAGCAGAGATATCAACGAACACAAAATATATCCAAAAGATCGAAGAGATTCGTTGAATACGATTGAGAAAAGGTAAGTAGATGATAAACAAAACGTTTTTCTAGTATATTAGTCTTTATTAGTAATCATTAATAGGCATATTCTCCCTATGTGAAATTATTTTGACACATAACCTCTCTGAAATGGTGAATGCATAAATTTCTGATTTCTTTCTTCTGATTAATGTTGTTACTCTCCGATTCTTATTTTTATTCATTTTTTTCGTTTCATTCATTCTAAATATATTGTACAGTCTTTAGCAATCCATCATCGACGAATATACATAATATATGATCGCATGATGCACAATTTTGTGTAGTCTCTACAGGTGCATTGAATTTCGAGAAAATCAGAATTTTAAATTTATATGTTCTTGTTGGTGTTCAATACTCACTTTGAATTACATATCATATATATTGCCATAGTAATATCGTTCGGCTTTCCAAACGATATTATTTTTCTATTCGATTTTTTTTTTCAGAAAATGGATGATGAGGACCTTCTTCTCACATCAATATGGATAGCAAGCTTTATTTTATTGCGGCGGGCAGGACACTTGCGTCGAAGGGTATATCGACGCTGGTGGGTCAGGCCGTTGAACCAAGAAAGACTACATCAGGGCGATTATTATCAACTTTTCAGGCAATTGCAATTTGACAGCACAATGTTGCATCGCTATATCAGAATGGATTTACAGACATTTCACCAATTGCTCGGGATGGTTCATCCATATCTTTTAAAGAAAAGTCCCCGCGCTCTTCCTCCAGAGCACCGACTTTTGTTGGCGTTGAGGTATGTTACGCCTTTGCAGGAATCTGCTGTGGACGCCAGGCGCCACAGCTTTTTATACATTTATTCAACCAAAGACAATAATTGCTCGATTGGGAAACTTATTACATAATAGAAATAGAACTAAACATTTAATACGATAGATGGATCAAATACAACGGAATGAAGCTGTTATGTAGTTTCTTTGTTGTAGGTACTTTGCTACAGGAGATGTAATACTTTCCATATCATTAGCCTATAGGATTGGAGAATCCACAGCAAGAAGCATTATAAAAGAAGTATCCGAAGTTTTGGCTCAAGTCCTTGCACCTATCTACCTCACACAACCAAACGAACAGGAGTGGCAAAGAATTTGTGTTCAATTTTTGGAACAATGGAATTTCCCGAATTGTTGTGGAGCAATTGATGGCAAGCATGTCCTTATTCAAGCTCCAGCGAACTCTGGGAGCTTATATTACAACTATAAAAAGTCATTCAGTATCGTATTGCTTGCCGTGTGTGATGCAAATTATAAATTTACGTTAGTCCATGTCGGAGAAATGGGGAGCCAAAATGATGCTGGTATATTCGCTGACAGCCCAATGGGACAGGCTTTGAAAAACGGACAACTTGGATTACCTAACGGAATGGCTATGCTTCCTGGAAGTCAGCAAAGAACACCAAGTTTTTTCGTGGGTGATGAAGCTTTTGGGCTCTCCAAGAATATCATGAGACCCTATGGTGGACAGAACTTATCGGAAGATAAGCGAATCTTCAACTACCGTTTGTCCAGAGCACGCCGAACGATTGAAAATGCGTTCGGCATTCTATCAGCTCGTTGGCGTATATATCGCAGACCTATAAATTTACAAGTTGACTGCGTTGATGCCATTATCTTGAGCACAATATGCTTGCATAACTTTTTAAAAACCAGAGATGAACTCGAAAACCCTCCAAGGGTTTTGTACTGTCCTCCAAGATTCGTAGACTGGGAAGCAGAGCCTGGAGTTTATAATGGCGGGCAATGGAGACAAATGGAAAATGAAGGACTAAGAGACATACCAATGCATCGTATTCAGAGGGAAGCGCAGAATGCCATACGTATAAGAGACACAATAAAAGACTACTTGTTAACGCCCGAGGGGCAAGTACCTTGGCAGTACCGCTACGTTCAAGCGACTGGACACATATGATGTTATGCAAATAAATGTGAAACATCTCGAATATCATGGCTTGCTTGAATAAAAAATTTCCGAATGTAATCGAATCCTCTATTTTCACGCAGGGGAAGATAATGAAAGCGTTCCATCATAGCTGACCATCCAAGTTTCATACATTTGATGAAATCGCTAATATATTTCTACAATAGATATAACAAACTTTTTAAGAAACGTTGAAAACTTTGCTTTGGTAACTTTGTTTTGTTATAGCTGTACCAGAAAATCTCACAAAACTTCTATCACAAAACAAAACTTGTGAGTTTGCGGAGTACAAAGTGGAGAAATGATCGAAAAAATTACATGAAATGAGTAAAACACAAGTTGTGAAAAATTTTGAAATTGCAAAAAAATTTTTCCACTTGGAACTGTTAAGGTTTCAAATGTTATTTTGGTCGCAGAATTTTCGTGAATTTGTGGTAGAAATTGTGGTTTTCTCAAACTAAGCTTGCAAACTTTTAATATCCCAAATATCATAACACTTGAACATGACTGTTCTAATCGTACATTTGTTAGTTTTGATAATTTTTAATAAATTCTATTATATCAGTATTCTTCACCATAGCCACTTCATTTTTTACGTAGTAATTATCTGTAATGAAGTTATAATTAATATATTAAACGCAGAAACATATTTTCAAATCATATATTAAACGTACCATATAACAATCGACAAAATACGTATCGGCTTTTCTTCCAAAACACCACAACTTTGACATTTAATATTCATTCAATAATTGTTTCAGACAAAGTACTCATCAGCTATGAAATACAGATGCAGGGACGGTTAAAAATTATACGCTTAACGCTACTTATAATGACATATGTATAGTTTTGGAAAATCAAAAATGTTTAAATGTAACAAGACTTATTACGGATAAAACATATAGTCTGTAAAAACTTCGAACAGGTATCAAATATTTATTTGTAATACAAAAAGTGATTAAAAAAAAAATTATTTAATAATGGAATTCTGTTGACTTTCCTGCCTCTTGAAATGAGAAAGTGTTCTTTTATTTATTTCAATCACAGACACAGAATAGCTTAAAAGTCGACGTTTTGAAAATTCCGAATATACATAATAACACTAAGATTATATATTTCCGAATACACATAATACCTTATTTGTTTATGACTTTAGAATATACATAATAACACTAAGATTATATATTTCCGAATATTAATAATACCTTATTTTTTTATGACTTTAGTTAGTTCAGTCTTTTAAATTGTTCATCACAATCGACAATACAACCGCAGAAAAGCTATTTTTCATACAAGACTTGCAAAATTTTCGCCTTCTTGGCAATTTTCTTTTCATCATCACAGTTGGCCAATTCCGCAAGTATTAAACTTACGAAAGCTTCATCGTTATTAGTGGTTACTGGTTTTGTTCTAGTCTCCATCACTTTGGTACGATTAATCAAATGCTCTTCTATTACAGACGATAAACGTAAAAATGAAGTTTCTACAGGATCATTTTTGTCTTGTTTTTTCAATTTTTTATTATAGCAAGTGCTGGGCTCAGCGAAAGAGTGCGATCCCAAGACGGACGTAGATGTAGATGTTAAACTTTGTGGCTTAGGTGTGATACGATTGTTCGAGATATTCGATCTCGATGGAATAGCGCAAGACGGTGGTTTATCGATGTGAGAGCAGTCACGTGTTAAATCAAATTGCTCATTTATTGGCCATCCCAGTACTGGTGAAGACGGAGAGGATATTGGCGATTCTGAGGCATAGGTAGATGCACTTATGCTAGCAGATGGAGATGCGCTGTAATAACTGGGTGTTGGCGTACGTGGTGGTGTAGGCATTGTCAAAGGTGGAGGTGGAGTTGACGTGTCAGAACCGGGTAGAGATGATAGTATCGTTTGCAGTGGTGCTGAAACTGGTGTGATGGTTGTCGCTGGTGAAATTGGCGTCGATGTAGTGAGCAAATGTGTGATTGGCGTCATTGCAGATCCAAGTGCTGCTGGCACTGACATGGGTGGGTGTGGGCGCGTTAGCATTGCCATGGATGAAACCGACACAGGTGTGTTTGAGACGGGGTGTAAATCGACCACAGATGTAGTCTCAATGGGTGGAGTTGTATGGGAACCGGTATAGGAGAGCAACGGAGTTGATATTACAGGTGAAATTTCTGTCATAGGTGGGAATGTAGCTGCTGGTGTTGAGTCTGGAGGTGGTATTAACGGACTGGTATCAGCAACTCGAGTAGTTATCAGATCTACTGATGATCTAGCATTTGAAAATGATGTTGGGATACAAGCAGGCATGTATTGTCTACACCATTCAATATCATTAGTTCTGTCCGGAGGAGTTGGTGCGTAATTGATTGTCGACCCTGTATTGGAACGATGCATGACCTGATTTTTTTGCATATGCGCTACATTGCTGAATGTCCTGAAAAACATGGATTCTACAATTTCAGCTTCACAGCTATAGAAAGAAACTAGAAACCAATGCCAAATTAAACTTGCACATTGCTTCCTCATAATCTTCCCTGAAAAACAACTTGATCTTGAAGTAGAACTGCTCGAAACAACAAGGGATTCCGTCAGATGGAAGCTCCGTTTTTACAAAAGAAATTAGAATGTTAATTTGGTTTCACTTTATTGACTTTATTTATAATATAGAAATACAAATAATTTGTTAGGACCGAAATAAGATATTGCATTTTGAATAATTTTAATTGTCCAAACCGATCTTTCATTTGACGAAATCTTCAAAAATGAGTGGAATCTAAGAATTAATCAATGGGCAAAAAAAAGCTGCATTATTTTCTGAATATAATTAATCATCATCAATGGTAAATATAACTTCCAATCAGTTGAATGCAGTTTGGCCAACGACTCAATTTTTCAATAATCTGAAGTGAAGCAAGGATTCATAAGAACTAAAACTTAAATTAATATTGACCCTGAAAATTAAAAATCGCGAAATTTTCACCAGAATTCAGAGTCTTCACCTTGACATATTCGCATTCACTGTGGCACCATATATTGCACTATGGGCATGTAGCTCTCATTTTGACTCGCTTGTACAGAAAATTTTGTAAATGAGAGGTATTTAGTAGGGAGCAACGTGAAAATTTCTGATTTGCGGCTGGTTTCAATCTACGTATAAGATTCATCACAAATGTACCTTCTTTTTTTGTAATGAGGCTCCAAAAATTTCATATCCTGATATAGGGAAAAGCCTCGCCGCTGCGAAAGTCCACTCCCACTCCTTGATTCGTCTTCTCGTCGCCTGTTTTCGCGTGCAAAACTTTCACGTAACTGACCCCATCGTTTCGAACACTCTGACGCTAGCATAATGTTGATGGTTACAAGAATACCAATTACTTATAATACTATTCATCATTATCTGTCATCAGTATTTCAGAACGATTGTCAAAATTTGACAAGCTTTTGAATCACTTGTGAATTTTTTTAAATAATAACGGACACTACGCTTACGCATATTGCAATTTTTTTTCAAATGCAGTTTATGAGCCCTTTGCTTTTAATTTTCAATTGTGCCTATAGTATATCTCAGTGTCACCGCTGTGTACTCACGTAGCATATTCATTACTCGGCCGATAGCATTCCAAGCACCCTCACGAAAGTTCAGATTTCGGTACTCCTGAAGTTGCTTATTGTATAAGCAAGGAAATTGGGCTACCAATTCTATTAAAAGTGGATCGCCTTGTTTTTCTTCTCCAGTCGAGTCCCCAGGATTCTGGTCCATATTTTCAAAATTCTGTTTCTGTTACGAAGATGTAGTGAAGAATGAGTATTAAACACCAACAAGAACATATAAATTTAAAATTCTGATTTTCTCGAAATTCAATGCACCTGTAGAGACTACACAAAATTGTGCATCATGCGATCATATATTATGTATATTCGTCGATGATGGATTGCTAAAGACTGTACAATATATTTAGAATGAATGAAACGAAAAAAATGAATAAAAATAAGAATCGGAGAGTAACAACATTAATCAGAAGAAAGAAATCAGAAATTTATGCATTCACCATTTCAGAGAGGTTATGTGTCAAAATAATTTCACATAGGGAGAATATGCCTATTAATGATTACTAATAAAGACTAATATACTAGAAAAACGTTTTGTTTATCATCTACTTACCTTTTCTCAATCGTATTCAACGAATCTCTTCGATCTTTTGGATATATTTTGTGTTCGTTGATATCTCTGCTCTGCTAAAATAAACACCCGGACTAAGTACACGAGGTCTCACTTGTCTGTTACCGCTGAAAACGTGCTATTCGAGCGCGGCGTGGCAACGCCGCAAAGTCAAGCTCGACACGGAAAACACGGACAGCAAGGTATCCTGGCGGTACGTTCGAAGCGGCTCAGGATATCGCGCGCGGTTGGTCGGCGCTCTGTGTTTGCGCGCAAACGACTTGTCCGTGTTCCGTCTCCGGCTCTCCGTCAACGCCGTTTCATGTGCGAGCACCTTTAGCGCCCGATAGCACGCTAAACATACGATAGTTTATGCCGGTCGCTAGGCAGCTACATAACAATAATAAGCGCGAGACCTTTTACGAGGCTAGACATTGCATTGGCCAATGAGAACGCTTAATTTCGTACTCATTTCGATATCTACGTTTCGTCTCTATCGGCAGTGTTTATATACTTGGCTGGATTTTGTATGTTTTTAAATAATTCGGCGCGTTCTTTCTTAGGACATGCAAATAATTAATCCAATAAAAATGACAGTACATAATCAAGAACTTAGGTAAGTATAGATTTTCCGTTATAATAAATATTTTTTTAATCGTTGGTAAGTACCACACCTATATCACATATTTATTTGCAAATATAAATTGTTTATCAATTATATCACTTTCTAATAACAAGTTTTTATTCGGCAAACGCTAATTGTGAACATACATATACAATATTATATTACACTTATTTGTACTTTAACATTAATTTGAAATTATATAAGCCTAAATCTCGCGGTGGTTGATCGCCACGTTCTATAATACTGAACGATTACATCAAACAGTCCTAATTAAAATAAGGTATAGAATAATTATGATACTCACAATTCTTGCTGTTATTCGCAATTGAATACTAACTATGTTGATATTTATGTATCAATTACAAATTTAGTTTGAATTAAAATAGTTGACGTTATGATTTTTATTTTCAATAATTTTAAATAAATTATACGTCAAGTTTGCATATAATAAGGTATTTGCATTGCAAATTATAAATGCAAATTTATATGCATATTAGAGTGTGTCATACATGAACAGTTTTTGTGAATTTATTTCTGGCACTCCAAGTGATCAACTTTTATGTGATCTTTACATAAAAGTAAAGGCCCGTAGCTAACTTTTATTTTGATAAATAGACTTTGATAAATATTAACATATCAAGTTCGTTTCGATCTCATTTAAGAGGTGAAGTATTGATGAATTTATTTAAAAACAAATAACCTTCAAGTAAAATCTTAGAAGCCCACTTTTTTTTATAAATACCCCAATCCTCCATTTTTCAAATTATATAAAAATAAACTTTATATGTTGATATTTAGACAAGATAATTTCTTTATTCAAAATTTTCTATTTATTTATGGGTAATTCATATAGTAATTACCAATCCCGTTTGAGCAAGAACTTAAATTGGGAGACTTGTGTGAAATTTTTATAAAAACCATTCTATCATTTTTGCAGTTACTCCGAAAATTCCAATCTAAAATTTCTTCATAAAAAACTGAGATTATGTTATGATGTATATCTACTAAAAATCAAGGTATCGCAGTGATACGCATGAAATCTTCAGCGAAAGGTTCCTTGCATACACTTCCATTGCATAGCTTTGAATTTTTTTTTTCATACATACTAACATAATCTACTGTTTGTATTAATGAGTTATTGATTAGATTTTTTTGAGTAATTGTAATACCGATGAAAATGGTTTTTATGAAAACTTTCACAGAGTCCCCCATTTAAATTGAGCTATAGCCCTCTCAGTTTTGTGAAAGCTAACGTACTTCACAATCTACCATTTGGACTGCCATCAGCCAAACAAATCTCGAAAACATGTTTATTTGTAACATACTTTAACATATATGAGTGAATTCACAAATTCCCGGTGTGGTTTTGTACCTCAAAATTTTCGACAATTTTTTTACATCATCAATGGTTGATATCCGTGGAAATGAGGCACAAGCCACTTCAATACAATTTTTTTCAGTGAAATTTAATGCAATTTCTGATATTTCACGTTTTTAACGTTTTTTAGGGAATACTCGAGAAGTTATCAGTCTCACAGAAAAATTTCAAATAAATTTTGCAATGTAAATTTTCCGCTCTTTTCATTAAAAATATTTTCATGTACCGCAGACAATCGAAAATTCGAAATACATACGATTGAACCTTCTTCCGCAATTCCAAATTCGATTTTTTTTTACTTCGTTCGTCAACTTTAAATATTCCCTTTAACGTGTGAAATTTGCAAATTGGGCAACCACATTATGTGTGGTTGGCAGCAACATATATGTAGTGCCCAATCTGCAAATTTCACACGTCAAAGTGAATATTTCAAGTTGATAAACGAAGCAAAAAAAATCGAATTTCGAATTGCAGAAGAAGGTTCAATCGTATGTATTTCGAACTTCCGATTGTCTGCGGTACATGAAAATATTTTCAATGAAAAGAGCGGAAAATTTACATCGAAAAATGTATTGGAAATTTTTCTGTGAGACTGTTAACTTCTCGAGTATTCCCTAAAAAACGTTAAAAACGTGAAATATCAGAAATTGCATTAAATTTCACTGAAAAAAATTGTATTGAGGTGGCTTGTGCCTCATTTCCACGGATATCAACCATGGATGATGTAAAAAAATTGTAGAAAATTTTGAGGTACAAAACCACACCGGGAATTTGTGAATTCACTCATATATATAATGTTTATCAATTTTAAATGATTATAGGTAAAGAATATGCATATACACACTTCAAGTCAGTAATCGAAGCCTTACGCTGCTACACATCATAGGTAATTTTAACTCCTCTGACGAAAACCGTATCAATTGAGGTCTATTGTAATATTAATTAATAAATTAGAGTCGAACAATACAATTTACACTACAAATTACTATCTTTTCGGAATATGGTACCACTTCTTGCACAATCAGTTATTATTTCAAAAAATGTATCTGCCATGAAAGGGATTCATATAATGCGCAAAACATTTAAGGATTCAAAAACTAGTGCCAGGGTACAAGTCAGCCTTGATAGCAGCAGAAACGAAATCATCAATTTCTTGGCTGATCGTATCCAAGCGTTGAAGTTCACGGACAGACGATTCTATCATTGTGCTACCAGAGTATTCATCAATAGCACGTATTGGGTGATGTTGCACAGTGAGGGCACGCTACAATTAGATTTACACAAAAAAAGTAGGCGTTAAACATGACAGCTAGAACTCAATCAACCTTCAAAGATCATTACTAAACACGATTTTTTATCAAGTGCAAATTACAAAGTATATCTTTTTGAAAAATGTTTCTGATAAATTAGCATACTCAACATTTATTTGACTCTATTAATTGTGATATAACCAATTTCATAAAGTCATGCTTACTCGGCACTAAGTAAGACCCTTTTCTATCCGAGACTTCGGAATGGCTCAAGGTTCATCTGTTAGAAATGGCAAAGTCATTCGATTCTACAAACAATTCGCAGAGATTGACATCCAAGTAGAGACAAATGCTCGTGCTCGTGTGGTAGACAGCTTTGGTGCAGTCAGCTCTGCCACATCTGTTTCCTTATAAGTATCCGACACGTGGATGCCGATCCACCTTAGAGCCACCTTGAAGCTGATCGACTAGTAATGTATCGAGCATAGATTTAATACATAACATTTAGCATAATGCGAGAGTGCAATCGAGCCTAATCTATGTGTTTGAATTCAAAATTTCTAGTAGATATAAATAAATAATGGATTTGTATGACTGAGATTATTCTGTGGCTACAGTATACATATAATGGACCGCTTAAACAGTCTGTATATGTATAAGCGTACGTAGCTAGTAAGTTAAAGCAATTAGCATCGAGCGGACATCTAGTGATGAGCCATTGACAAAGTAGAACGTAGAATTATTCATAGTACGATAATCACACAAACCGTATAATTCACGCAATTCAACCCTTAAAGTACACACATTTTTATGTAAATTTGATTTTGTGTAAAAACAGCTACGACTTATGCACGTTCTTTGATAGCTTAAATTTTTGCTTTCTGAATGTAATGGCGCGGTATTATAATTGAATAAACTTTATTCAAAAAACGTCTCAACATTTGAAAGAAAAAATTGCTTCGTTTTCGAGCCGTTTTAAGTCGTAAATCGCTTTGGGTGAATTTGACTCTGCAATTTCAGATTCGCTACGAAAGTGTGTACTCTGAAAGCTAAATATCACATTTAAGTATAATTGACTAACGACATGATAAAATAATTTAATACTTCCTCTCAATCCTTTGACTTATGTCCCAAACTTTCAATGTGAAGTATCGAAAAAAAATCTCATTACGCAACAGATTTCAACAATTCGCGGTTCGACAGTGGTACGAAGAGTATGAAATACTCAATAATATTTAACATGTATGCGCACGTAATGTACAGAATAGTGTTTACCTAGATGTGTATATATTTAGATCATCTATTCCTTAAACTGTACCATCGCTGCCAGGCTAACCGCACGCGTACGACAATTAAATGATGTCTTATAGTTGATTAATATATATACATATATATAGATATTAATAATAATAATATATATATATCTAATAATATTTTAACAATTATAACCCGTAAAACATTGAAATAAGTAGAAAGCTTAATAGAGATGAAATAGATGTTCGCACACGACTTTATCTATACATTGATAACACAGCAAACAAACTCTCAACACGTGTCTGCCATAAAAAAACATATGCTACTGAGAACCGGCGCTAACATAGCACGTGAGTTAGCACGGTTCTCGGATCCGTGCTATGTGGGGCGCTATCATCAAAAGTTAACGCCCAAACAATGTCAAGACGTTATTGCCTAACTACCGTGTTGACTCAATCTAGTAGGCACCTCTCTTGTCATTTCATTGCAGGGTTCCCGCCAAAAAAATTGTTGGCGTCACTTTCTTTACGACATCTTGCTTGATCGCACGTATTGAAGGCTAACAAAAATTCGCACACTTATTATCAACACTTTTGCTACTTTCATAAAGGATATAAGCTTTGAGTTAAATCAATAATAATAACACTCGCTTCACGAATAAATAATCATAGTGACATTGTTAATAATTATATAGATTTAGATATACATACATATATATAAGCTAAGTTAGTTACTATAGGATCAGTTATCTACTAAATTATTATTGTATTTCTTTTGTAATTTAGGATTAATTGCGTTAATAATTTTTTTTTTATACACTACGTATAGTTAGCTTAGGGTATAAGTTCATTTTCAGATAGTCTATTCGAGTCAACTATCGGACGTTCCTTATAAAATTAATTAGTGTGAACTGCTGAAAGCATCAAGGTGAGCCTCTACATTTCGTGCATAATATTATTGTGTATTTTATACTCGGTGTTCGACGGTTAAATAATTGAAATCGGAGGCGTTATGAGATTATATTATTTTATAATTTTTATGTTACAAGCCATATAATACCAACACATGAACCGTTGAAGCATACCTTTCTATACTTTAGCCACAGAATATAGCGATTTGGACAGATCACTATCAATTTATGTATACTTAAAAATTTGAATTCATTCATAATTATTTTATATAATTATACATTTATGCGTTACTCACACCACTTTTACCCTACGCAAGAATTGTGTATATTAAATTTATGCTCGATACACATTAATCGATTACTTAACAAGAGTTGACCAACTTTAAGATGGCGATGGGGTGGATCGCCGACGACATCTTGGATGCTGAGGAGGAAGCAGACGCGGTTGCTGAGCTCAGGGCTAACCGAAGGCGTCTTCGTGATGAGCAGGACCCCTTCGATCTGCCAGAAGTTCAGTTTCGCGACTTGTTCCGCGTTTCGAGGGATCTGGCTAGGGATCTCGCGAACAATCTTCGGCACACTTTGGAACGCGACAGATCCAACGGGCTCTCAGTCGAGTGCCAAGTGAGCACAATTTGCAAACAATTAATTTACATCACAATTCAATGACCAATCGAAGATAATCTCTGGAAATATACGACGCCTTGCTTTGTACTTGATATGAAATTGTGCTTTATAGATATTATGTGCTGTTCGGTTTTATGCCGTCGGTTCATACCAGCGGTCGGTGGGCCAAGATTTTATGCTGGCGATCAGCCAAACTGCGGTGAGTCGCTGCCTGAAATCGGTGACGGATGCGATCAACGACCAGCTGTTTAGACAGTGGGTCAAATTCCCTGCGACGCCTGCGGAGCGAGAGGAAGCTCGCAGGAAATTCGTACGCGCACCTCAGCCTTTTGCTGGGGCAATTGGGGCCATTGACTGCACACACGTGGCAATCGTTGGTCCCCAAGTCCACGAAGAAGCCTACGTGAACCACCACGGATTTCATTCACTCAACGTTCAGATGGTTAGTCAAAATAGACCTAAACGTTGAATAGAAGACATACTTCTCACTCTCAATTTACTGTAACTAACGCACTTTTAGGTATGTGATCCAGACATGCTAATCTTGAACGTGAGTGCCAGGTTTCCAGGATCACGACACGACGCTGCTATATGGATGCAGTCGCCAGTACTAACTCTTATG
The DNA here is from genome assembly GCA_949628255.1 of Macrophya alboannulata. Taxonomy (NCBI): domain Eukaryota; kingdom Metazoa; phylum Arthropoda; class Insecta; order Hymenoptera; family Tenthredinidae; genus Macrophya; species Macrophya alboannulata. Next base: position 10,921,554 of record OX451212.1, on the reverse strand, counting down.
GAGTTGTGCTACAGTGATGGAGAACGTGGAACTTGGTTACTGGGTGAATATACATGACACATACCAACTTGTTAAATTCACATGTGCACAGTGCACACTTGCTAAGGTTGATTCTTACATGGCAGTAACTCAGCAATAATTGTAGGCAAACCGAGATGAAACTGTATGCTCACCTATGACGAGTATATCATCACAACGATGTCTAACTTTTGAACATTAGGGTGTAGATATTGCTCAATTGGTGCCTAAATTTGAATATTATACAGGCGACTCCGGCTATCCACTCGAGCCGTGGATTATGACGCCTATCCTCAATGCTGTGGAAGGAACCCCTGAGTTTGGCTACACCACAGCACATTGCAAAGCGCGCTCTGTAATTGAACGGTGTTACGGAGTCCTCGAGGCAGTCTGGAGGTGCCTGTCGCAGGTTCGTGCCAAGTTGTATGATACCGATTCTTGTTGAATGGCGAATTTCTGAATTTCTAAATTTAGGCCAGTAAAAATAGACGTTTTTTGGGCTCAACCTCGCACTAAATTGCCGATCCAATTTTTTTTTTTTATAATGTTTGGGGTCACTTACTGAGTATAAAAACACAAAATGCTGACAGATTCAGGTGGAGCTTCAGGCGCAATCTCGAAAAAACGTTTTTGGTCGATATCTCGGAAACTATGCACTTTAGGGCAAAAGTTGTAGAGACCATTATTGAAGAGAATAACATTTCGCATCTTTTGTTGCCCGAGGATTTTTTTGTAAAACTTACCGTTTACGATTTATGGCTCGCTGAATGAACGAGTTTTTTTATCTCGGCCGATAACTCTTATAATATTGGATTAATAAATAAAATGCTTCTATACATTTTTGAAGATCAATGTATTCCCCACAACTTTTGTTCCAAACTTTTTTTTTTAATGTTCATACTTTTTGAGCTATAGGGCGTTTAATGTTGAACTACCGGGTGCAAGGTCAAATATTTTAATATATGATAGAGTGTAATGGTAAAAATGCAACAAATAAATTTGAAAAAATATCCCGAGTGTTGATGTACTTAACAATTAAGAGTTTTTCTCCTTACCTGAAGTATTAACGATTTTGTTTCTTTTATTTTATTATGTTTCGTACAATTAAAAAATATTTTTTTTTTTGATCCTGGATTATTGAGTAATTAATAATAATTATAATTTAATAATTATAATTTAATAATAATAATTATAATAATAATTACTCAATAATCCAGGATCAAAAAAAAAATATATTTTTTAATTGTACGAAACATAATAAAATAAAAGAAACAAAATCGTTAATATTTCAGGTAAGGAGAGAAACTTTTGATTGTTAAGTACATCAACACTCGGGATATTTTTTCAAATTTATTTGTTGCATTTTTACCATTACACTCTACCATACCTTAAAATTTTCGGGGCTCATAGTCATCAAGGTAGTCAAAAAAAGTGAAAAAAGTGACAAAAATTTTTCAAATAGTTACTGAATAGTGACTCAAAAGTGACGGTAAATCAACCACGAATAATGTTTTTACGAAGTTTTGATTCATAAAAGTAGACTTCACAGAATATCATAGAATGTCATATAATTTTCACAGAAATTAACGAAAAACATCACTAACACATATTTGCATAGGTGATATAAATATAGAGGAACGAACATACGTATAACAATGAATACTCACTATATTACATTCGGTAACAATAATGATATAAATATGTATGATATTTATTACATAAAATTAAGAAAATATATTAGTAGTTAATATCATGATTGAAGGTACTGAAAGTACGGTTTCTCTTACAATAAATGACAGAATTCAGTACTTTTGTACACTAGTTTAAGTTTGACTTTGGTTCTTCGCATTGAGACAATAGGTAAGCTTTTTATTTTCCCAAACTACAATCGTTTTCAGCTTTCCACAAATTCAAGTTGATCGTGGAATGGATTAAAAAAAATTTAAGAACGCTTTTTCAACCCAAAATAGTTTGAAAGAGTGACCTTTGTTAATTAGGTGACCAAAAAGTGATTTTTGAAAAAAAAAAAAGTGACTAAAAGTGATAAAAGTGACAAACTATGAGCCCTGAATTTTTGACCTTGCACCCGGTAGTTCAACATTAAACGCCCTATAGCTCAAAAAGTATGGACATTAAAAAAAAAAGTTTGGAACAAAAGTTGTGGGGAATACATTGATCTTCAAAAATGTATAGAAGCATTTTATTTATTAATCCAATATTATAAGAGTTATCGGCCGAGATAGAAAAACTCGTTCATTCAGCGAGCCATAAATCGTAAACGGTAAGTTTTACAAAAAAATCCTTCAGCAACAAAAGATGCGAAATGTTATTCTCTACAATAATGGTCTCTACAACTTTTGCCCTAAAGTGCATAGTTTCCGAGATATCGACCAAAAACGTTTTTTCGAGATTGCGCCTGAAGCTCCACCTGAATCTGTCAGCATTTTGTGTTTTTATACTCAGTAAGTGACCCCAAACATTATAAAAAAAAAAAATTGGATCGGCAATTTAGTGCGAGGTTAAAGTGCTATTTTCACTGGCCTAATTGATTCACAACTAAACAATGAACTATCTATGCTGCTGAAATGCCCAACATAAGTTGTATTTTTACATGTAATAGCAACGTGTGCTCATGTACGAGCCAGAACCTGCTGCGAAGATAGTCAACGCATGTGCAACGTTGCACAATATGCGTTTGCACTATCGTGTAGCGGCTGAAGTTCCAGAGGTCCAGGCAGCAGATCCTGTACCAGCGCAGGAAGCAGCCGAACCATTGGAGGCTAGAGAACGTCTGGCTGAAGGCCGACGCGTACGCAATGAAATTGTCCGCAACCAGTTTGCGGGCTAATTCATTGCATAGGTTACCCGACGAGGAATTTCATCAGATCGCAAATAATAAAGATGAGTAACAAGTTGCGATAAAATATTCATATATATTATTTATTAGTTTATATATTACCTATATGCATATCTATATTTACAATACACAACATCTACGTTTATTTACAACATATTTTGAGTTAATCAGATAGCTGCGAGAAATTAAAATCCAAGCTCTTAATTTTCAAAATTTTTTTTATATAGATATGTATTTTCATTCTTCTTATGACTGTAATAGATAACAATGACTTGTGCCGTATATCAATTTAATTAACATACTCTTCGAGATTTTAATTAATTTTTTTTTTTTGTGCTTTTCAGATAATATACTTGACAAGATCACTTTAGGTATATTATAAGATAATAAAATTTATTATGGAAGACTGTGGCACGACGGCCCCCCTAAGCAAGTAATTATTTATTTTGACTTTTGAGAACTGTATACAAATTGTATTGATCTATTTCGGACAAATTTAACAGCATTTTACAATAATTTTAATACAAAAATATAAATAAATTCAGAGGCACAACGGTCTTATAAAAAATTACGAAAAAAATTTTGTTTGTTTTTTGATTAATTTTTGTTGATTGGGATTACTGTGAACGAATCTCTAATGATGCATTAATATTTTTTAAACAAAATTTTTGGTTCTTTATAATCAATTTTTTTTTTTTTTTTTTGGGGGGGGGGGATGTCGTGCCACAGTCTCCAATCTATATTTGTAGAATTCGTTCATTCATGATCTTAGCAAGTAGATCGCTTCAACTAGCCTCTCGTTTAATTCTTTAGAGATCTCAAGTTTCTGCTTTTTTATTGCTAATCCTTCCGTGTCGATTTTTATTTTGTGAGCTAGTGCTTGGCGCTCAAGCTCAATTCTTGCAGCATCATTTTGTGCTGACATCAGCATTGCCTGTGCCATTTTCTGTAAACAAATCGAATTATATAACATAGATTTACAGCATGAAAAATCAAATAGTCGTTCGGTTTTTATATTTTTACCTCTGATATTTCGTTTTGTTTATTCTGCAGCGATATAAAAGTTTCTGTCTTTGCATCGACTGCACGTCGCTTTGTTGTCAATCGTCTACGTGTGTGTATAGGTAGTGGGTTGTGGTCGAGTGTTTCGTTAGTAGAGTAGGTGTGGGTGTCTGGTGTGCGGCTGTGAGTGTCTTGTGCGTGGCTGTGAGTGTCTGGTGCGTGGCTGTGAGTGTCTGGTGCGTGGCTGTGAGTGTCTGGTGCGTGGCTGTGAGTGTCTGGTGCGTGGCTGTGAGTGTCTGGTGCGTGGCTGTGAGTGTCTGGTGCGTGGCTGTGAGTGTCTGGTGCGTGGCTGTGAGTATGTTGTATTTGGCTGCAGGTGTTTGGCGTGTAGGTGTCTGGTGCGTAGCTATTCTGCGTGTCTTCTGCGACTTTTGAAAGTGGTGGTGTATTTAAATCTTCATTTTCTTTAAAAAAATAAAACACGAACAGTAATTTAATAAAACAGTTATTTAATTTGCAGGCTGCTCATGGTGTTCAAATTCATTTGTCTAAATTTATAACAAATTACCATAAGCATTTATGATGATTTATATAAACAAATTGAGATTGTTATAGGTGCTGAATTTGAATAGTAAGCTATGCATTTGGAAACATTAGTGGCCTTATAATAAACCTCGAATTCCGATTTCGAGTTGATGGAAGTACAATTGTATTATACTGTTCATCGAGTTTACTTACCAATAATTTCATAAATTTTATTGTTAGGTTGGTCTATTACGGGAACTGATATTTCGTACGTCTCAAATACGCTGACGTCCTCGGTCGGAATTTGGTGAAGTGGAGTATTATCGCCGGAAATGAGTTTGCGCAGCTCCGTCTTTTTTTCAAAGGAAACAAATTTTTTAATTTTTAAATAGGTAACATTTGTGTTACGTCTGAGCGTCATCATCCCCATGTTTTACCCTCACCTACACACCTATCTTTCTTCACATCTACAACTATTCTTTATTTACATCAAAATTATTCAGACGACCCCCCCTTTTGTCTACCTCCAACTCTTCTTCTATCTTCTACCACGACCATCCAAGCTGCCTTCTTATTCCCATCCTCTATAAAATATGTCTGTTTCACACGGCACTGCCGCATCCATCTAGTCAGCGAATTCGATTTATCTTTGCTACTCTCTGAATATCTCCCGATCATACTTTTATCAACGCTCCAAAACTATACTCAAAACTTTTAACACCTACCATTTGACCAGTCTTATCAATTCCCCCATGCTGTAACTAGGCTATTGTAATCTCATATAGTTTTTAATCTATGTGTAGTTCATATAATCCTTGAAAACTTTATCTCATTTCATGTAATCTGTGTAATCTTTCAAATTTGCATACTGTTTCTAATTTTTGTTATTTCTCGATTTTAAGTAATGTTTGTAATTTTTTGTTATGTTTCAAATTTGTGTAATATTTGTAATTTGTTCAATCTTTGTATTTGGAAAATTATATTCAAAAATGTATTAGAATTTAATTAGCTAGTTACACTAGATTAACAATAAAATTGATAATTAGTTGAACGTGGAACAATAATTATTTGACAAATTGTTAAAAAATAAACGTATAATAAAAAAACAAGAATAATTAATTGATTGAGTGTTCGTAATGATATATAGCAAATCTAAACAATAATTCAATGTAGCTTGTCTATCGCTGACTCACACGTCTTCAGCTAATATGGTTGCGCATGTGAATTTCTATGGATGGGTACGCTTTTTGATTGTACAAATAAATATCCGAATCAAAGTACGTCTACGTTACAATATCATTGTATCGAGATTGGAAAACACTAATTGATTAAATACAGTTTACAGGATCATTAATATTTTGTGAAATATTTTATAATTTAGGAATACATACTATACTATTCGGCAAGCTGTCGGCGACCCTCTTTAAGCCTTCAACGGCATCGGAGCCGATGACGGATAGAACTTTTTTGTCCATATCCGTCAACGGCTCCGTGTCGTTGACTATATTGCCAGTCTTTTGGAAATCTTTTTTGATACTAGCGACCTTTCCCCTAGAGCGGGTCTTCATATCTTTCCATGCCTGCACAACAAATATTCACATGTATCATAGAATACGTAGCAATTGATATTATTTATCGCGATAGCACACGCAAATTTGGAAGTCGATTACCATAACATAAATAGATTCATGATCAAATCGTCACTTATATGTTTCAATTACTTCAATGATGAACTACGCACGCTCTTACAATAGTAATAATTGTTTATATCGTTATAAAGAAATCACAATAAATATATAAAAACAAGGGTTTGAACTAACAGTTTGCGAAAGTTTCAAATCAAAATCTTAGTACAACAAGTCACCTTTTGCCATTGCGACGTGGATTTTTGCGGCCCCTTCATATTGAGTTCGTCGCTGAGCTGTTGCCATAATTTTTTAAATGTGGCAGAACCCAAAGGACCGTTAAATTGCCCGGCAGCGAATTTAGGATGCAGCAGCATATAGTTGGACAAATGCTCCTGTTGGTCCGGTGTGATACGCGGGCCCCGTGGTCTCGTTTTTTCACTGCTACATTAATTAGGAATGAAAAATGATATGAATAATTTCATATTGTAAATATGTACATTAATACTAACAATATTTTGATTATGCATTGTAGTTTACGTCTATTACATGTTAGTTGTGAAATGAGTTCACAGAATTAAAACAATCTATAATGAGGACGCTTGAATACGCACGCAGCATTTTTTCGTATAAGATTAATTTAGATAAACATATTCCGAGTATGAAAACGGTAGTGTATAAGCAAAAAATGAGTTTATGCTTGAAAAATACCATTACTTACCTCATTTTTGATGGATTTTCTGATAAAGATTTGATTATATTATTTAAAATTCACGTGTGACGCGCGTCTATTTCAAACAGAAAAGACGCGGCGGCAAAATATTTGAAAACAGATGAAATCACCATAGAATATGAGATACCGCTAGAGTCACTGCACTGTTACCGGAATTGGCACGAAATAGAGTGTTTGCATTGGCTACAGAAGCTAGCCTCGTGAAAGGCCCAATGCTTATTATCGTTATTTGTCATAGCGAGAGAGTGACCGCTCGCAAACAGAGTTAACGACCCCGACGCTAAATACGGGCGCTAACTATGAGATAGCACGGGCGCTATCGAGATCCAGAATCGCACCCCAGGTGTACCATGTCCGAAAGAGGTCGTTTGCGACTCCTCTAAAGCATTGCTTACGGCATCAATTCGTACGTTTACATCGTACTCAACCATAGACGAATATGCGGATGCATTTTCTGAATCAGGTGTCCCGAGCTGTTGGATCCGCATTGATGTGGCCCACTTCATAAAAATGTATGCCTCGTTTTTAAAAGGTGTGCATCGGCGCGTACAAAGATTGTTCCTAGCATCATTGGGCCAGTTGATATTATCCCGTTGTATCGAAGAAGCTAAAAACTTATTAAAATCTATAATAATTGTTGCTTTGAGCGAGACAGAGGGTACCCTTACGAATTGACAATACACACCATGCGAAGAACATAAAGAACGACTAGCTATGATAGTAACAGAAAATGATTCTTTGGATTTGGAGAAAGGTATGGAAAATGCAGAATACGAGGACACACATGAAGACAATCCCAACAGTAACAAATGGTTACAATTGGGTCGAAGTATTTTTGAGAGTGTCCAAATCCTGGTATCAGAAGGAGAAGGCAACCGCGTCAATGCTCACTACCTACCCCAACTGGCCGAGCGGCTTATTAAAGATATGAGGTGGTTACCTCTTTGTAGTAGTGTATCTTGGAAGTAGGTCAGGAGAAAATCACAACAAATGTTTTCGTGACGTTTCGACCCTGATGAGGGCCCTCTTCAGACAAAAGTTTATTAGTAATCAATCTGTCAACAAATTCGATATTTAAAACTAGATGTACTTAAACTAAGTGCAGCAAGGAACAGGAGATTGGACTAATTTAGTCAAATTTGTGTGGATCGCAGTGGTTCTAAAATTTTGGATCTGTACATTTAGTGGCAAGGATCGTAAAAAAACTTAATAGATACATAAACTAACCTTATTATATAGAGAACAAACACAAGGCAGAGCGAAGTTGTCGAGAAAAAACACTAAGAAAAAGTAGAGGTAAAAAGAATCTCTTATTCCATTTCTCCATCTCTCCGTATTTCTTATTTAATTTAAAACACCAGTACAGTGACTTAACGGATCTAACCAAGTGGGAGAGAGTGTGAAGACAGCTGACCATAAACCAAAACAAAACAAGCAGGTAGAAACGGAACACTTAAGATATGTGACTTAATACTGATTACCAGGAACGACAATAAGCCACCTAGCTAGAGTTAATCACAGTCTTGTATACGTCACTAAGATTCTCTACATCCTGCCTGAGATTTACGGAATTTGAATGGCCTACGATGTTGCACATTTCAAGAATCATTCTTTAAACATACTGAGGTTCTTCTTGTAAGATCTTCACGTTATTGTAGTCAAACAAATGGTCAGAACTAACCATATGTTGAGTAAGGGCCGTATGGCAATCGCGACTTTCATTTATGTTTTTCCTGTGTTCATTTACACGTGTATGTAAGTGTCTACTGGTTTGGCCTATGTAAACTTGGTTGCAATCCCTACATGGTATACTATATACTACGTTAGATCTTTTTTCCATTGGGAGAGAATCTTTTACTGAATCAAAAAGGCTGCTAAGGTCTCGATCAGTTTTTCCCACAAACTGAATATTACATTTCTTAAATGTGCGATTCAGTCACTCGAAAAGTTCATCAACGTAAGGAATAGCGATAAAAGTTGTTGGAGAAGTCAGGTTTAGATCGGATAGCCTTAAGTTGTTGTTGGAGTCTTCAAGGACCTTCTTTCGTCCCGACTCGATGTGTTTAGTCGGGAAACCTGAAGGGTAACCATTGCTGCGTAGAACCTCAGAGACAAGACTTAGGTTTTTCTCATGGAATTCCCGATTGGACAGCTTCAATCCTCTATCAACCAAATTTATGACAGTGCCGATCTTATATGACATTGGATGGTGGGAGCAAAAATTTAGATACCTTTGTGACCAGGTATTTTTGTGGTACCAGTCAGTTTTGATCTCAGACGGGGAATTGATCACCAAAACATCCAGGAAGCTAATTTTATTGCCCACTTCTTTTTCCAAAGTAAACTGTAGACGAGGGTGGAATTTATTGAAAGTGGACAGGATCGTATCAGTCTTGTCTTTTGGCACTGCAGTTAGAATGTCATCTACGTAACGGACATAAAAAGGTGTTTCAAATTCTAGTTCGTTTAAGGTCCTTGAAGACTCCAACAACAACTTAAAGCTATCCGATCTAAACCTGACTTCTCAAACAACTTTTATCGCTATTCCTTACGTTGCTGAACTTTTCGAGCCACTGAATCGCACATTTAAGAAATTTAATATTCAGTTTGTGGGAAAAACTGATCGAGACCTTAGCAGCCTTTTTGATTCAGGAAAAGATTCTCTCCTAATGGAAAAAGGATCTAACGTAGTATATAGTATACCATGTAGGGATTGCAACCAAGTTTACATAGGCCAAACCAGTAGACACTTACATACACGTGTAAATGAACACAGGAGAAACATAAATGAAAGTCGCGATCGCCATACGGCCCTTACTCAACATATGGTTAGTTCTGACCATTTGTTTGACTACAATAACGTGAAGATCTTTCAAGAAGAACCTCAGTATGTTGAAAGAATGATTCTTGAAATGTGCAACATCGTAGGCCATTCAAATTCCGTAAATCTCAGGCAGGATGTAGAGAATCTTAGTGACGTATACAAGACTGTGATTAACTCTAGCTAGGTGGCTTATTGTCGTTCCTGGTAATCAGTATTAAGTCACATATCTTAAGTGTTCCGTTTCTACCTGCTTGTTTTGTTTTGGTTTATGGTCAGCTGTCTTCACACTCTCTCCCACTTGGTTAGATCCGTTAAGTCACTGTACTGGTGTTTTAAATTAAATAAGAAATACGGAGAGATGGAGAAATGGAAGATAAGAGATTCTTTTTACCTCTACTTTTTCTTAACAACTTCGCTCTGCCTTGTGTTTGTTCTCTATATAATAAGGTTAGTTTATGTATCTATTAAGTTTTTTTACGATCATTGCCACTAAATGTACAGATCCAAAATTTTAGAACCACTGCGATCCACACAAATTTGACTAAATTAGTCCAATCTCCTGTTCCTTGCTGCACTTAGTTTAAGTACATCTAGTTTTAAATACCGAATTTGTTGACAGATTGATTACTAATAAACTTTTGTCTGAAGAGGGCCCTCATCAGGGTCGAAACGTCACGAAAATATTTGTTGTGATTTTCTCCTGACCTACTTCCAAGATACACTACTACATAAACTCGAGGTCAAAAATTCTTATACGGTTACCTCTTTGGCCTTGCATATTTCGGAATACCTATGGATACGGTCGCATACCCGCGTCAAGTGCTTCGGTCGAAGATGATTTTAATCAAATAAAAAATCGGCTGCTTAAAAGTATCACAACACCAATGAGATTCGACGATTTTGTTCAAAAGCATCTGGATTACCTCAATGGGTGAATTAAAATCGTAGAGGCTAATGCTCCCTCTCTGGTGACAGACTCAACACCTATTTTGGAAAATCCGTCGCCATTAAAAGTGGAATGCGAAAAAATCTCAGTTTCGGATGCCATCACAGATCCGATTGAGGCTATATCCGTGCCCGCATCACCGTCATCTTCTGGGTGCCCAGCTTGCAACGTTGGTCATGTACCCGATGGAACTTACACGTGCGCCGCGTGCAAAAAACCTGTGCACATCTCCGAATTATGTTCTATTGCTTACGATGAAGACGTAGAAGACCATGGTAAAAGAGTATGCATATCGTGCCAAAAATCACTTGATTTACGCAGTACCCTTGCATCCCAAGAAATAGAAAACTGGGGAGGATTGGCTGCGTCTGATAATAAGAAGAGAAAAAAAGATTCCGAGTATCTGCAAAAAAACTTTAGAAAAAATGAATTTATCTTGCATCCTAAACTAAAGAAAATACCAATTATCCGGAATGGTAATGATCCTACATTACAAGCCGTGAAGATTGGAGGAAAGTTCATTTCTGTTGAAAATACTTGCAGTTTAGACAGCTTTTTCCAAATTTTTTTAACTGGAGCGCATGATTCACCCGTTTTTAAAGAAACATTGGCTAAGGGTGCGAAGATGAATCTGTTTTTTAGGCTTATTGAATACGTACGAGAAAAGGGATTGACACGTCATGCGTATCGTTTAAGAACACAATTTTTGATCAGTATGTTTCCAAAGTCGAGGATCACGCAAGCTGGCAACCATATTATACCTTGTCAAGTAACGGTGGCTGACTTGTCTCCCGTATTATTCAAAAAGTCAGCTGCAATGCAAGAAGTCACAAAATGTGATAAAGGATGTGTCCCGAGGGTTAAGGAGTTTTCTCATTCTTAAATCCTGCACTCCGAATTACTTGACCCGAATTTTGAAACTTTCGTACAGAGGGAAAAAGTTCTGAGCCCACAGAAATGTTGTACGAACGGATGCTCAGGCATAGAAACTACTGTCATTACGGAAGTCGGTGAGTAGATTTATTTTTGCAATTCATTGTAACCGCTGTCATTAATTATAGATTATGAACTGAAAAAATTTCAAATGCATCTTACATTTAGAGCAAGTCGAGGAAAGGTGGATAAATTCATTTCTGTGATATATTTAAAATTATATTATTTTATTGATGTAGAATATAATGTTTAGCGGGAAATGTTGAAACTCGACTACGTTTCAGCATTGCTTACATTGGCAATAAAAATGTTTTTTCATACAAAATTTAAAATATGCACGACACAAACTTTTTGCAATTATCTATCAGAAATGTATTTTAAATCCATGAAAAACTAATTCATCATTTCAATTCGGATTTTTGACTACTGACAAATCCCTCAGCAAAGCTGTTGTAAAATATTTTCATTTTTTCAGCTTTCTCTGTTTCAATAAGAACACGATTTTATTCTTCGAATTTTGTAGGTACTGGTAAGACTCACTAGGAGTGTACCAGGGTTCCGGGACACGGATTTCGTTCAAATTTGAAGAGGTGTTTTTTTGGCCCAAAATAATAGCCCTCTGATCTTCGATTCCATCTCATAGGCCTTTCTTCCCCTAAGAAATATTATTATCGTGCAATTTATTGATCCTTTGCCATGGCTCTAGATTGATGCAGCGAACTTAAATATATCACTGAAAATATAGTCATTCGACTGTGACGTCCGGGTGTCACCACCCGCACGTTCTCCCTTCAAGTACATCCCTACCTTTACCTTGACTTCAATCCTCTAACTATTCACACGATTCTCTCCTTTACTGCAAATCTCTACTCTTATCTTCTACCTGATACCTGGCCGTCCACGTCCAACTCTCCTTCTTTAAGAAGACACTCGTTGCACACGGCACCGCCAAATGCAACGAGTCAGCTAATCCTTTACCCTCACTCTACCTAATCATAGTCCTACTACTCACTTCTGAACCAACCTCCTAACGACTAACATAAAATAACCGAACCTATTCTACATACAAAATATAATAAATCAAGTTTAGTTCATTAAATCAACTGTACGTTCATTATAATTACCTACATCCCCTCAGTCATAGCTTGAACAGGGACTAGACCCGAATTTAGATATAACACTGGTGGCAGCGGTGGTCCCCTGTTACTGAGGGTATATATAAATATATATATATAAAAACAAACAAAAATAAATAAGTGAACCAACGAAACTAATACCACAAAAATATAAACTAATCACTAAATAAAGTGTGACATCAAATAGTGAACCAATGTGTAAAACAAGTTGTATGAACAAATAACAAAAAAAAAAAAAAAAACACTCGGTATAAGTTACCACACTCAATACGGACAGAAAAACAGGGTTCTGCTATACGACACGTTACAGTTATTGCTAACCCAATCGCTTATATACCCGAAAAGTATAAGCTACCAATCGACTATTATCAACCTGTTGACAATCAGCAATCACGAAATCTGCTAGAACTTATAGCAGCAACCGGACCTCAAAGGCACCTCGCCCCCCAAAGGCTCATCTGAGCCCCACAAAGAGCGAACTCGCTCCGACGACGAAACCTGGTGACGACTTCAAGACGGCGATTTTACCAACGCTATCACCCAACTCACAGATCCAGAATCGCCATCTCCACACCAACAGTCACCACGTTACGGATATGCCAAGAATAATCACTTTCATTGTACTCACCATAATTTCCAGAACGTAAGCTAACTTAACATACATATACCATTTAAGATAAGTCGTAAACCCTGCCTAAAACCATGGCTAACTCAGACGTAACATTCCTCCCGTTGAAAGTTGCGACTACACTCATCCCCACTTTTGACGGATCGAATATTACAGTAAAATCTTTCCTTAAGAAAGTTGAAAACGTAAGAATATTAATAGATCCACGAGATACGCTCCTATTCGTAGCACTTGTACGATCAAAAATCGAAGGCCGTGCAGAAAGAGCACTCTCGCGAGATAGCCTCCAGACACTACAACCTATTATAGACAACTTAAAACGCGCGTTTGAACCGAAACAAAGACTATCAGACGTGCAATGTGCCATAGCGTGTGCACGCCAAGAGAAAAACGAGACCGCATTAGAGTACGGAACTAGGATAGAAGAACTTGTAGATACGGCTATTGACATCATAGATTCAAAAGAAACCGTCGAACACGCGACTATATTAATAAAAAATGTTGAAGAAAGCGCCTTACGCGCATTCGTAAAAGGTCTGTGTGACGCGCTAGAACAAAGGGTGTTAAACGAGAAGCCAAACACGCTGCGAGCGGCGGTCGATAAGGCGGTGAGCGCGGAAAGAATAGTATTGGAAAGGCAAAAACTAAGAGCGCAGACACCAAACAACACGAAACTGGACCGAAACGGCTCGAAAACGAATGAATTAGCTCAAAACCATAGTACTAATAACGGCCCGAAACAAACACCGTCTCACGACCCGTCGCTAAACTGTAGGTTCTGCAAGCGTGTTGGGCACTCAATAGATAGCTGTAGATCACGAGAGCGTACCGACAATCTATCTTGTACATATTGTAAACGTAAAGGTCATACAATCGAGAGGTGCCGCACGCGAAATTACCAAAACCAACAGACACCCCAAGATCCTTCATTTAACCAACCGAACATCCCAAGATACGTCCAACAACCTCAGGCACACAACAGACCTCAACATAACAACTCTGGCCAACATCCAAACCGACCCAACAACGAAAACCATAATAAACAAAACTTAGAACAGCCAAGATACGGACGCGTCAACTACACAAACACAAATTCCGCGAACACCGACAACACCCAAGAAAACTACGAGCAATCCTACGGCTTTCCATTAGAATCACAACCTTTAAACGAGTAACGGGATCACCACACGGACGCGCCGATATCCCGAACTCTAGTAAAGCGTCCGAATACGTAAAAAAGAGCCTTTTAGATTCACCAACAATTACAATCCAATCACCACAAATCATCGGCGAAACCGGAACACTAATAGTAGACACTGGTGCGAACCTAAACCTAATTAAAGAGAAGGTTATCACCTCGAACACTCGTCTCGAATCAAGAGATAAACGTTACATCTCCGGAATAACGGAAGGGTACACAGAAACACTAGGTAGCATTAATTTAGAATTTGCCGGCACTCGCCACGAATTTCACTTAGTAAGCGATGAATTCCCTATCCGAGAAGACGGCATTTTAAGCGCCGATTTTCTACGACTCGAGGAAGCAACAATCTGTTTTAAAAACAACCAACTACATTCCCGAAACACGGGCGTTATCCCACTTCTTTACAAATCCTCGAACAATAATATAAATACAGCTCACATTCTCACAACGTCGGTAACACAAACACCTAAAATTCATCTACACACACCTCAACTTAAAAAACAGATAAACACACTCTTGGTCGACACCGGAGCTAACATAAACATCATAAAAGTTGACACAGTCAAACCGAACACACACTGTACCCCGACAGACAAGACCCAGATAACCGGCATAACAGGCGGTACTATCGAAACTCTCGGAAGTCTCAAGTTACAAATCGGCAACAGTTGGCACGTCTTCCATCTAGTCGATGATTCCTTCCCAATAAAAGAGGACGGTATTTTGGGAATGAAATTCCTATACAATGAAAACGCCACGATTTCGTTCGGAACAGGTACAGTGACAACGGATAACTGTAGACCGCTAAAAATATTAGACGACAACATTATATCTATTCCACCCCGAACTGGTAAGGTAATATCAATAATAGTCGCCAACCCGACGGTGAAAACAGGAGTCATTGATAACTTAAACCTGGGTCCCAGTATTTTTCTTGGCAAGGCCGTAGTCACGAACAGAAACGGCTTAGCATATGCCTACGCGATTAACACCGGTGAAACAGCTGTGGAGATAAGGAAGCCAGTAGTAACCTTAGAAGAAGTCGTCGAACTCAAAGAAACAAGACCCCAACTGACGGACGCAAGACTCACCAACGTCCAGTCAATCCTACTAACTAAGGCTCCTAGCACTAATACTAATAAAGATTCCCGCACGCTTCGCTTCTCCCCTAACCATGACTCTAAACGTCTTCATACCCTCATGGCAAACCTTCGACTGAACCATCTGAACGACGAAGAAAAACAATCGATAACCGATCTTGCTACAGAATTTAACCACCTTTTCTTTTTACCAGGCGACAAATTAAAACATACACAACTTGTCAACCATACCATTCCTACCACAGACGACATTCCAATCCACACGAAGCAGTACAGATACCCTCAGATTCACAAAGAAGAAATAAATAAGCAAGTAAATAAACTTCTTGACCAAGACATCATCAAGCACTCCTCTTCCCCATACAACTCCCCGGTCTGGATAGTACCAAAAAAAATGGACGCCGCTGGCAATAAGAAATGGCGCATGGTGATTGATTTCCGCAAGTTAAACGAAAAAACCATCGGAGATGCCTATCCCCTACCTAATGTAACAGACATTCTAGACCAACTAGGGTCGGCCAAGTATTTTTCTAAATTCGACCTAGCGTCAGGTTTTCACCAGATACCGATGCACCCAGACCACAGCTTGAAAACGGCTTTTTCAACGCCGCATGGTCATTATGAATACAACAGAATGCCGTTCGGACTAAAAAATGCACCCTCCACCTTCCAACGCCTAATGGATCAAGTACTCTCGGGACTCCTAGGCAACGAGGTTTTCGTCTACCTAGACGACATAGTGATATACGCGAGATCAATAGAAGAACATGCAATTAAATTCAAAAAACTCATGCACCAACTAGCCACTGCCGGACTGACCCTTCAACCGGATAAATGCGAATTTCTGCGTAAAGAGGTAGCATATCTAGGCCACATAATCACGAAGGACGGAGTAAAACCGGACCCAGACAAAATATCAGTCGTCAAAAACTACCCCGTTCCTACAAATCCTAAACAAATCAAACAATTCCTCGGACTGATCGGTTACTACCGCAGATTTATACCTAACCTATCAAAAATCGCTAAGCCCATAAACAACCTACTAAAGAAAAATACCCCGTTCCTTTGGACGTCTGAGCACCAATTCGCGTTCGAAACCCTGCGCGATAGCCTTTGTAACGAACCCATCCTACAGTACCCGGACTTTGAAAAACCGTTCATTTTGACGACCGATGCCTCAAACTGTGCTGTAGGCGCGATTCTTAGCCAAGGCAAAATTGGCGAAGACCTACCCATCGCATACGCCTCAAGATCCCTCGAAAAGGCAGAACTCAACTACTCGACGATCGACAAAGAACTCCTAGCAATCGTTTTCGCAACAAAACATTTTAGACCATATTTATACGGCCACACCTTCACACTAGTAACGGACCACAGACCACTTGTGTGGCTAAATAACGTGAAGGACCCGACGTCACGATTACTACGCTGGCGATTAACCCTCGACGAGTACAATTATAACGTAGTTTATAAAAAAGGGACAACAAATACAAACGCAGATGCGTTATCAAGAAACCCACCCCTCGAAACAGTCCAGATCCTACCAATAGACAATAAACGACTACGCGACACTGACGAATCCAATAACCCTGTCCCAACTAAAAGAACTAAGGCGCAAGAAACATCAACGGCGACATCGCCAACGCCCTCGAACAGTTCAGAAATCGAAATAATTCATGAAAAATCTGGACGGCCTAAAAGACAGAGGACTACTGACTCCTCTGGCAACCCTGCTCCGCGAAAGAAAGAGGCAACAAACCTATCCAGAAATAAAACAACAAGCTCTCCAGAAACCTATCCGAGCGCTAAAAAACTAAATAAGCGTTATCGCGAAACACAATCCTCAGGCAACCCGGCACCACGAAACAAACCGAACGTAGATAATTACTCAGACTCTACGGATGACTCAGATATTAGGGAACACACCCGTCGTAGGCGCGTTATCACGACCTTGTCTAGCCCGGATAGCTCTGATGTTGAAATAACCTTCGAAAAATCTAAAACCGACCTCGGTAAAACGATTAACCTTTTACCGTATCCAACGAAACAAACTAAACGATATAGAAGTACGGAATCTTCTGGTAACACAAGACCACGGAAAATACAATCAAAACTACCCGACTCAATTACGTACTCGACAGAAAATTCAGACACAGAAACTATACAGACCAAAGTAAGGTCACCTAAACGCCCTCACGATACAAAAACATCTAGCAAACCACCGCCACGGAAAAAGTTACCTGCCTATAAGAAATGTGACAGCCCAAATAAAGAATCTACTGCTGATTTCACGCTAGACCTAGACACTTCAGGAAAACATGTTAAACCTGTGAAAAAACTACAAAATACCTCGTGTGACATACAGGCAGGTACGTCAACCAACAAACAACCGGGAACTACACCCCCATACGGTCAATTTCTTGTAGATTTAGACTTCCTGCCACTGACCTCTAACAGGTATATTCAAGAAATTGAAGCAGACTTATTGAAACAGAAGGATAATCTCGCACATTGCATCTCAGCTGATTGCAAAGCTTCACAAGGTATAGCGGACCAAATGGTAAGAAACGGACTTATACAACGTAAGCGCTTACGGTCAATGGACCCTGTAGTGACAGATATAATTACAGTTAAATACCCTCGACGTATAATCTACAACCTAGTCACAAAACAACACTATTTCAACAAGCCGACAAATGAAACGATGTATAAAACACTAGCTAAATTGAAATCAGCGTTGATAAGGGACAGAGTACAATCCCTATCAATACCAAGATTAGGATGTGGAATAGATAAACTCAATTGGGACATGGTCAAACGTATGATTCACTACATATTCAAAGATACAAGTATCAAAATCACTATTTGTAACTACAACTACTCATCTGCATATGAACCGTCCGCACATGAAGATAGTGAAGATCCGGTTTCACTCATGATGCCACCGCCTGCATACCCAATAGCTAAGACGCGCAAAACTATTAAATTGAACACAGAAAGCCAAAGACACACTCACTCATCTACTCAGTCCAAAAACGCAAAAACATCCGACGTTCCTTCAGTTGTCCAAACAACAGCTGATACCGTTACTGACATATCAACCGATCGTCAAAATTTTCGTGTTACCGAAACAGGTGATCTTTCAGAAAACTCTAAAAACTCGTCACATGACGAAAACGCTGATTCCGATCAAAACTCCGATATCAATTCTACCGACCCTGACACACTGACTAATACCACTGACGACGAAAGTACACACGAGGGGTCCCAGAGACTCCCCGAACTGATCGATGTACGACAAACCGAGAGAAATATATTCCAAGCACCCGCTAAATATTCATTAGTACATTGCGCAGCACAAGACTACGTAATGGAAAAAGGACTAGGAAAACAATTCAAATTAAGATTCGGTCAGATAGATAGATTAAGAAGCTTTAACACACAGATAGGCGGAGTAGGAGTATTATATCACGAAAATAGATTCGTGTTTTACTTGATAACAAGAAACAAAGACGAAGATAAAACGACTTACGAAACTCTAGAGACATGTTTTAGAACTCTACGTACCATATGTGAAGACGAAGGCATACATGAGTTAGCGATGATGAAGTTAGATAGCGAAGAAGATAACTTAGACTGGACAAAAATAAAAGAGATAATAAAAAAACATTTCACACCTCCCTTCGAGATCCGATTCTACGAACAGGAATCACCGTACGCCTCGAACCCACCTCAGAAGGCAAACGAAAATACACCTAGCTTCCAGGAATTCATAACCAACCTAGACACTATAATACCCGCAACTAATGTAACAGAATCCAAAGACGGACTATTTATGAGGAACGATAACTATGTTCATTGCGTTCACGCCGACTGCCCTTGGCAGGACGAGCTAACAAACCAATTTTTAAATAAAAACATGCTAAGGAAAGAAACATTTATTATCCAAAAACCAACAAAAGGCGGAATAGCAGCTACAAAATATAAACAAAAATACATAATCTCTCTCGTAGCCAGAGATAAACTTACGGATAAAATCGAATTGGAAGATCTTCACCGCCTGATCGTTAGGTTAAAACAAATTCTGTTCAGGTACGAAATCAATTCATTCTCATTCACAAAAGCAAACCCAGGATTAGACACTCTCGAGTGGCCTACGGTGAAGAAACTTTTTTACGCGATCTTTAGAAACACTAGCATCAAGATCAAGTTGTGTACTAACGAAATCACTATACCCGAAGAGTCATTACGCGAGGATATAATAAAAGAGTATCATGAATCATTAGTAGGAGGTCATCAAGGCGTTACAAAGATATACAGCCGAATCCGAGAAAAATATTACTGGCCAAACTTAAAAATCCAAATTCAAAACTTCATTAGAACTTGTGATAGCTGTCAGAGAAAGAAATTAGTTCGCGTTAAGACAAAATTACCAATGATGATCACAGATACGCCTGCAAATGCGTTCGATAAGGTTGCACTTGACATCGTTGGACCACTTCCACTTACAAAATCAAACAACCAGTACCTTCTTACTATTCAGTGCAATCTGACCAAATTTCTTGACGCCATACCACTTCCAAACGCGACAGCCCAAACAATAGGTACAGCCTTCGCTAAAGATTATATTACACGCTACGGAACGCCACGAACAATTTTAACTGACCAAGGTCAAAATTTCATGAGTAACACGATCAAACAAATTAGCAAACTTTTCAAAATTAAACAAATTCGAACCACTGCCTATCACCCGCAATCAAATGGATCCTTGGAAAGGAGCCACCTGGTACTCATAGAACATATCAAACATTATACAAAGAACGGTAAGGACTGGGATGAATACATACGATTCGCGATATTCTGTTACAATACTGCCAAACACGAAAGCACTGACTTTACTCCACATCAGTTAATTTTCGGTCAAGAAGCACGATTACCATCAGATATAACCCCAACAATCGGGATGACCAGTACTTACAACACATTCATTCTTGATTTACTAACGAACCTTACGGACATTCGTAAGAGAGCCGTGCAAAATATAAAAGAAGCAAAATTAAAATCAAAATCTTACTACGATAGGAATATCAACCCACAACTTTTTGAACCAGGACAAAAGGTTTTCTTATTAAACGAAACACGAACAAAATTTGAAGATCACTACAAAGGTCCCTACATCATTAAACGAATAATTGATAACATAAATGCAGAAATCTACATTACGCAGAATAAGACAAAAATAGTTCACTTAAACAAATTAAAATTAGCACACACACGGGACTAACAAGACAAATGATTACAGATACGGCACGGCACTCGAAAACGATGGGAACCAACCGTACACCTTGATACCGTTCACAATAAACCCTGGAATTTACTACGAACAACTAGAAGACTTACGAACATCAAACAATAAATGGAAATTAATAAACTTCTTGAATATAAAACAGTTTATAGACATATCCGACAAACTAGGAAGATACTGCGACCTAATTGATAAAGGTTGTAACACGACAGGAACGGAATGCATTGTACAAGACACAATAAATATATCAAAGAACCGACTATTAACCATAAAAGAATACCAAAACCAAATAGAGGACCTAATAGGATACCAAGAAACAGATAGACTACACGAGAAACTAGCAGAACTAACCCATACACGCGTCAAACGAGGATGGTTTAACTTCGTTGGCAGCATTCACAAGACACTCTACGGAACGCTAACAGAAGCAGATGGTGAATATATTAACACACAAATCGATAGACTATTCAATGACACAAATCATATAGCCACATTGTTAGCAAATCAAACGCACATCATACAATCAATGCTGAGCACGCAACAGAAAGAAATTAACAATATAGAAAAACACATCATGGAACTAGACGACCAAGTAGTATCCTTCACGTTTACTATATCAAACATGCAAAAATACTTAACACGTAATACAATGACCATAACATTACTGCATCACCTCAACAAACTAGACAAGATGCTAAATGAATATGAACTAGACCTAAACAGTGTAATCGACGCTATTTTATTCGCAAAACAAGGAATTGTACACCCCAAACTGTTATCACCCAAACAATTGATTAACAGCCTGCAACACATACAAGCCTTAGAACCGCTTCTACAATTTCCTACCCCCTTAAGAAATAAATACGCCGAAGAACTAATCAGACTATCAGAGCTCGATGTTATCTATAGCGAACCAAACATAATCTATGCTCTATCAATCCCGCTACTAGGTGACGACACATTCGACTTGTATCATTTACTTCCAATTCCAGTCAGACAAAACTTTGACAGAAAAACGAATACCTTTGCTTGCATAGCTCCCAGCAACGACTACATAGCAATATCAATTGACAGAAGTTCCTATTTCCATCTATCAAACGCAGACCTCACACAATGCAAATTCTCGCAAAACTCATACATTTGTAAACAAACTCAACCAATTTACCACAACAATAATCATAAATCTTGTGAAATGCAACTATTCTTAGGTAACATGCTTAACCAACTAGACACATGTAACATCAGGATAAACTCATTCAGTGGATCATATTGGTCTGAATTAAAATCACCTAATTCCTGGATCTACTCCTTGCCAAACCCAGAAACTATTCATATCCTGTGCCCCAATACGCCTACAACACGTGTCACTCTTTCCAACTCCGGAATACTGAAGCTGAGAAGTGGATGTTCAGGACGCTCAGAAATTATAAGCCTCAGTACGTCCAACACCATGACATCAACAGAAACACACTCATACGTTCCCGAATTTACTCTAAACCTAACCAAAATATATCAGGACCTCAATGAGAACCATACTGTGAATTTATCCACAATCCCCACATTCCACCAATACAAAACGGCACTCCTAGACGCCGATGACATAAAATCTAATAGCCTAGCACTGGAAGATATAATTAAACAGGCGAAAGAAATCAGTACACACAAACGAGCGCAGCAAAGCACTGACAGTCTAACGACCGGCCTTTCTTATGCCGCCGTTGGCCTAGGAATTATAGCAGCCTTATTTGTAGCGTATAAATTCTCACTATTTGGAAAAATATTAACGATCTTCTCTTGCCTAAAGAAGACAAGACGCGGTAACAAACGCTTAAAAACGTCCACGTACGAAAGACCTATCCAATTGAGCATTATTCATCCACACACGAACGAAGACAACCACAAGCCAGCATACACCACTCCTCAAAAGAAACTACCACCCCCACTTCCACCAATGAACCCGACTATACACAAAACCAAAAACCAAAAACCCTACCCCCTACACAGGGCCGCAACAAACTCGCACCCGCTAGAACCAATGAAATATTACGATTGAACACACAGGGGTTGTCGCTACGCTCATTTAACCTTAATGATAACATTATTACGTCACCAGAAAATTTACATAACATAAGCTAGATTTTAAGTCATACCTATATTATGTTAACCATAACATCCGAAATCTACGGAAACTTACGATACACAACCTTTTATACCATTACCAATATTTTGACATTGTAATCACTTACTGAAACATAAACCTTTATGATATATAAGCTAGATTTTAAGTCATACCTATATTATGTTAACCATGAGATCCGGAATCTACGGAAACCTACGATACACAACCTTTTATACCATTACCAATGTTTTGAAATTATAATCACTCACTTAAATACAAACCTTTGTAACATTAGCATTAAGATTACAACATTACTAACATTTATATAATATTGAACAAATACTATTTGTAAACTTACAACATAAGCTAAAACTTCAATTAACATTTAAATAAATCCGCTAACAGGAAGCATATCTCTCAAAATTCGAGCGATATGTTTCCTCTAACGGGGGGGGTGTGACGTCCGGGTGTCACCACCCGCACGTTCTCCCTTCAAGTACATCCCTACCTTTACCTTGACTTCAATCCTCTAACTATTCACACGATTCTCTCCTTTACTGCAAATCTCTACTCTTATCTTCTACCTGATACCTGGCCGTCCACGTCCAACTCTCCTTCTTTAAGAAGACACTCGTTGCACACGGCACCGCCAAATGCAACGAGTCAGCTAATCCTTTACCCTCACTCTACCTAATCATAGTCCTACTACTCACTTCTGAACCAACCTCCTAACGACTAACATAAAATAACCGAACCTATTCTACATACAAAATATAATAAATCAAGTTTAGTTCATTAAATCAACTGTACGTTCTTTTTAATTACCTACATCCCCTCAGTCATAGCTTGAACAGGGACTAGACCCGAATTTAGATATAACACGACCATAAAAAATTTTAATAAAAAATAAAAATAAAAAAAACAATGATATGGTAAATTAACGTGTTGAATAATCATTTTCATGGTTGAATGACTATAAGTCACATATCTAAGTTCGCGGCATCAATCTAGAACCATGGCGAAGGACCAATAAATTGCACGATAATAATATTTCTTAGGGGAAGAAGGGCCTATGAGATGGAATTGAAGATCAGAGGGCTATTATTTTGGGCTAAAGGAACACTTCTCCAAATTTGAGCAAAATCCGTGCTCCGGAACCCTGGTACACTCCTAGTCAGTGATGTGTTCTATTCAATCCGTTGTTTCATCATTGCTTTTTCTTTACAGGCAATTTTGTGACATTTGAAGTTTATTCTGCTGACTTCAGGGCTGACATAAACTCGATTGTATTGGGCCTAATACCAAAAATAGTAAGACTACCTTTACGAGATGATGTGTACTGTTTGATTGGTATTGTTCATTTCAAGCCCCCCGCTGGACTGAACGTTATAAAGACACGTACAGTAATGTTCAGTGATGGGGTCCCAGTGTCTCACTATTTTTTCTGGACCAAAACTGAAACGAGTTTTTACCCTCGCGAATTTCATGTGCCAACGCTCAAAGAAACAGTAGCCAATAAACAATCGGGTTCAATTGTTTGTCGGCTGCTGCTTCGTTGGGCATAGGCACACCAAATTCGCGAAGATAGAAACTCGTTTTAGTTTTGGTCCAGAAAAAATAGTGAGCCACTGGGATCCCATCATTGAACATTACTGTACATCGTCGTTTGCTCCCAAGGAAATCGGGCATTATTCTGCGATATGCCATCGACGCGATGGGACGTGGATACTATACGATGGACTGTATAACATCGAAAGAACGATGAAAGCAGACGATGTCGTAACCCCGCATATACTTGTTTATGCTCGTTATTAAAAACATACCTGGATCAGATTGACAACATTTCGACCTCAAAAAATAAATTTCCATATTGCCCTAAAATTCAATTATATTTAGAAATGAAATAAATCTCCCATGAGCAAGAAATAATGAAACAGTTTTTAGAGATGCTTCAATAATGTCAAAAAACAAAATATTTGTGAAAATCTGGTTCGTCATTGTAACATTATTACGACCCTTACCCCAGTGTCTCTCAACGCCCGCACTCATAGAAATGTGCGAAATTTCATGGCAACATAATATTTGGAATTTGCTTAATAAATTAAGAGGTAATTATTTTTTGCGATATCAGTTTTCATTTTTCATTCATTTAAGCATTTGCGGCGAAGATTGATATTTTTCAAATAATTGACTGGCTTCTGAATATCATTATTTTCCTAAAAATATTGCGTAGCTTCATGATTGTGCGCTACGAGGAAAACAAAAAAAATAGAAAAAGTAACAACGAAAATATGGTAGGAATGAGTGAGGATGAGCGTCATTGATCCTAAACTTTGAATTTTGGGAATTCTACGTGAACTTGACCATTGAAACTTTTTTGGGTGATAGTATGACACTTGAAAACATGAAAAAACATCCCCTCCTTTTTTTTTAAGCGACCCTTTTTTCCCTATGAGCCACAAAACCTATCTCAAAAACGCCCTAACCAATTTTGATGGAGAAAGTACGAAAACTTACAGCTTTCAAAATAAAAAATTATCATCCAAACTTGAAAGTGGGCCGACGTTTTTTTTTCTCCGTTTTAAATCGTATTTACTATTTTTATAGCATGATATTGTACGTTAATACAAAGCAATTTTTGAAATTGTATTAAACTATCATTTCGAAAAATACTATAAGAATCCGTAAAATAATATAAAAAATTCAATTTTTGAAATGATAGTTTAATGCAACTTGCAAAATGGATGTCTTAACGTACGACATCGTGCATAGAAATAAAAAATACAACGAAAAACAGAAAAAAAAACGTCGATCCACTTCAAAGTATGGATGACAATTTTTAATTTTGAAAGCCGAAAATTTTCGTTTTTTTTCCATCAAAATCGGTTAAGGCGTTTTTGAGATAGGTTTTGTGGCTCATACACTTTGTTTTCTCAAACCAGGTTGATTGAAATGAAGGGGATATTTTTTTATGTTTCCAAGTGTCATACTATCACCCAAAGATATGGCACGCCGTTTTGCTATTTAATACCAACGGTTGCCACTTCAAAAATAAATTGGAAAAGCTGATTAAAAATGATACAAGCATTGTGTCAATAGAATTTATTTGAAGCTACGCTTCAAAAGAATTCATTAAACTTATGTTACAAGATAATTTTAATTCAAAATGTACGTAGAGAGATGGACACAAAGTCGAATTATTTTTATGTTGTAAGATAATTTGAATTCATTTCTATTAAGTCATAAGATAATAATAATGCATTTCGTTGAAGGTAGACCATCAAAATAAATGCACGAATTGAAAGAAAGCAAGCTTCATAATAATTCTGTGAATTAAAATTATAGTACCACATAAAATGAATTCATGCGTTATAATTACGTGAGGAATCATTTAAATTTTTTGAATTGAAATTAGGCTTGGACAAAATAAAAATTTAGAATTTCAACGATGGACTACAGTCATTTTAATTGCAGATAAATTGTTGACTATCCAATCGGATGAATTTTTATGATATCGCAAGATAATTTTAATTCCCAATTAAAATTATGTAGATAATTTGAATTCCCGAATTCATATTATGTACATAATTTTAATTTCCGAATTTGCATTATGTACATGATGCGAATTCCGGAATTCACATTATGTACATAATGCGAATTCGAGAATTAAAATTATGTACATAATTTTAATTCCGGAATTCAAATTATCTACATAATTTTAATTCCCGAATTCAAATTATGTACATAATGCGAATTCCGAATTCGCATTATGTACATAATTTGAATTCTCCATACTTCTTCAGTGTGAAGGCTTTTGAGGTATACTCGTCTGGGGACAACAAACAGCGCCGAGACCAGACTTCGAATGAAGCAGAAAAAGATTTTCAAAGTTTCTTCGTAAAAGTGTTGAATTCAATAAATATTATTGATTAGTTTTGTAAGCAACGATTTAGTGATTATCTGTGTATTAATACATCTATTATACCCTGTCGGCTGCATAACTGTACACTTGGCGAGGTTGATTCTGGGCTGGAAGTGCAAAATCAGAAAAGTTACCAGGCTGGTACTTACTAGGCAAGTAGTGAGATGGCACGAGCCGTCTGCTGAGTTTCAAAAAGAGTGACAGGTAACCTAAACTCGAAACGTTACCAAGTGACTCGGTGTTAGTGATTACCCCAGAAATTATGTAATTATCGAAGTTGATACCACCTCGTGCTGGTTTCACGGCCGTCTTTAGGGTAGCGCGGCGACTATCTCACTACTTGCCTACTATCGGGCCGTAAAGTCGGGAGCTCTGAGTTCAAACCTCAATAGCTCTGCTGCAAAAAATCCAAGAGCATCGGGCAAAACATTTTCTGAAACTGTGGAATTTCCCACGTCCAGTCATCGTACGCATATTGTTGTCAAAAATCCGGAAGCAGAAATATCGCTCTACATATGTCAAAAAATGTATGTTTGGCGTACTTTCATCCTCAGCTTAACTTTGACTCGTAGCAGTTCCTTTAATATTAACAATAAAATTTTGAAATAATTCGCACGAAATGCTTCGAAATTGATGAGTGCAACGCCGTTTCGAAAATCGGAATATTTTTAAAATTACAGCAGCTGAAAGTAATGATAGGCAAGGCGGTCATCTCGGACCATGGTTGCGTCAGCCGAATGCGGTAAGGTTGATCATTTAGTAAAAAAAATTATTATTATAAATCCGTGTAAGAATTTGAGAATTTAAAAATTAATATACTGTAAAAGGGATTTTTAGTTTTAATCATTTTTAATTTTTAATCATTTTCTCCTCCACTCTAGTGGGGCGCATCTCGACCGCTACAACAATTGCGCTCGTGAAAATCTGAAAACAATAGAACATCTTTGTTTCTGGTAACGCCACGCTCGTACAGCGCTTGCATTAAATAAAGCAGTTGTATCTCTGCTGTTTACGGCTTCGGTAATACATTTTTGATTAACTTATTGCATTAAATCACAAGTATTCAATCTTCATTGAGCGATTTTCTCCTTCGGTGTCCCTGTACTAATAAACCTTCAGCTAATGGGAAGCTATCTGTAAACAATAGCTACCAAATAAATCAAGTAATATCATTAGAACCGTTCTGGTGATATCAATATTAAATGTAGCCGCACGACTGGAGCAATGGCATCTATTGTCACTCTTGATGGTACCAAATTCGAAATATGCGATGCAGGAGGTGGCGGGGATTGCTTATTCAAATCGTTAGCTCTTGCAGTTAATCAAAGAAGCCACTATTGTATTCGCCAAGAAATTGTACAATATATTGTTAAAAATTGGTCAGAATACTCGTTTTGGATTCTTCACAGTCTGAACATCACAAATAAAAATCAGTATCGTTTATACATGGGCCGATCTGGAGTTTACGGATCCGAAATGGAGTGTCGTGCTGCATCAGAGTTATTTAAAATCAATTTAATCATAGTACGCGTTTTACAAAATAGAGGCTACTACACTTAACGGAATGTCGATTGTAATCATAATTCGACCGTGCATTTATTATTTACCGGTATGAGACATGAAAATGACCGAGATGGTCACTTCCAATTTTTAATTCCGGTTTCAGAAGAAAATTCTAACTCTGACAGTATCATTATTGAAAAGGAGTCATCCAGGGATGCATGTAATACTGAAATTTCTAATGATACGCACGTGATTTCAGCAATAAACGAAATAATCGAAAATACAGAATTGAACGACTCTGAGGGTGTTTCGGTAAGTGATCACATTATGACGGAAAATAATACCGATGCAGAGTCAATTTCGGATTCATCATACATGGATGAATTTCATCCAGCTGCTCAAGAGGTCAAAAAAAGAAAACTTACCCCAAATAATAAAATAACCTGCGTTTCTCGACCGTCTTCTTTTTCCATTGCGATGAAAAATATAATATGGAAAGTGAGAACATTTTTTCAAGCAGAGAAAGACGGAACTGAAGCCCGAAACGTGAATGAAGTGGTAAAAAGAACTTCAGCATGCCTTAAGATTTCGGAAGCTAGCGTAAAACGCGTAACGGTAGAAGCTAAAAACGGGGAATGGAAAATACCGCATCAGAAACAAGGCCGACCTGCGATTGAGTTCGACGATTTTTTTCAAGGAATTGTGAGGCGCAAAATTTTCGATTTTTATATGGAAAAGAGATACCCGACCATAAAGGAGCTACATGAAAAATTGAAACAAGACGTACCGGACCTACCCGAATTTGGCATCACCACACTGAAGAAGCTACTGAAAAAACTCAATTTCAGATTCAAAAAACTTCAAAAGAGACCAATACTAATGGAAAGTCAAGTAATTAGTGGCAAGCGATCTGAGTTCTTGAGATTGATCAAGCATTTTAGAGAAGAGGGATGGAAGGTCTTCTACACTGACGAAACGTGGTGCGGGCGCCAACCATTCTCGAAAGCACGGGTGGGTAGAGTGTGTAGATCAAAGTCAACGTGATAATTTCGATCAGTATCGCAACTCAATTCAAGAGATCGGAGGCTTTCGAGGAGGATTTATAACTCCATCTGGTAGTGGTAGACGAGTAATTATTTTACATATTGGTAGCAAAGACGGATTTTTAGAGAACTGCATGACGTGCTTCATAGGAAAGACAGGGAGTACCGACTACCATGATGAAATGAACGCGGCACATTACGAAGAATGGTTCAGAAATGTTTTAAACGTCATACCTGAAAAATTTGTAATCGTAATTGATCAGGCACCTTATCATACGATGCTTGACCCTTTGTACAGAAATCCTACAACAGCCTGGAGAAAACAACAAATTATCGAGTGGATGACACGGAGAAGGGTACCGATTCCGGAACACGCTTCGTCATATGATTCACTGACGAAAGTTAATCTTTTGAATCACTGTTTACAGTATCGGTATCTAAAAACATACCTTCTTGAAAAAATCGCGAGAGAAGTACGTGGCGACGCCGTAAAGTTATTGTGGCTTCCAGTGGCTCATTGCGAGTTTAACGCAATTGAACTCATATGGGCATACGTAAAAAACAAAGTCGCGAAGAACAATCGTACATTTAAAATCAAGGATGTGCATAATCTATGTACCGAGACTATGAATAATATACCCTCGTCTCTGTGGGCTAATTGCGTCAGGCATGCAGAAACTGTAGAGGCGAAATACAGAGGGACAGAGAGTGCGATTGAAAGGGCAATCGAACCAATAATCATCGATTTAGGTGAAGATACTGATACTGATAGCGACAGTGAAACCAACATTGATAGCGACTGCAGTTACTTTGGAAACTACGACGATGAATAACTTCAATTTAACACGTGATATCAAAAGAAAAATAAAGATACCTAAATAATATAATTTGATGGATGTTTATATCAATAAAAATGATCAGGGACATTAATATTATTCATCATAACAATCGGTCGTGTTATTGATAATAGATAGGACGTATGAGTCGATGCACTAAATGACCCACGACCATGATATGGCAAAAGACTTCGCTGGCCTGTGAAACAAATGGAGATCAAAAAGGCTCTTGTCAGAGCCAAAAAAATGTTCTGCAAAGAATGAATCGCATAATAAATAAATACTTGTCGAATATAATATACATGTAAACCTTTGCATGAATGCGGATTGTATTAGATTTTTATAATATCAATTGCGGATCCGCAGCTCCGTCAGATAGGTATAAGTATCTGAATTTAAAGATTTTCATCGATTATGATTTATTTGTAAATTTTACTATTCAAGTACAGAGCTTCTACCCATAAAAATTTTAAATCTTTCGAACGTTGAATTTTCGGTAAATTTTTCGAACTGTATAAAAGTTCAGGAAGAAACGAGCATACAAAATTGGTTACGGGAAATAAAACAAAACGCTAAAAGTCTGTCATATATATTGTTATTTGGTAAAATCAAATTCACCCTTAATTCAAGATGGCGGCTGAAGCAAAAGGGATAGGGTCCCGAAAATCTGTATATAAACATACTAATGACCTCCCTCCCAATGATTGAAAAATGAAAATTGTGGTATTTTATTGAAGCAATTTTAGCACTTATTTGGTATACAGGTTTGTATAATATTAATGTACATGTATGTGTGTACGGGATGTATACATATACGAGTATAATATCAGCACGAATCTGATTTTTAATTCTCATAAGGATGTATGAGCATTTGTTTCAAATTTCCGTGGCATTGAACTGGTCATATGATCAACCTCATCAAGTAGCCACTGGAGTAGCAATAATGTAGGTGGAAAGAGGAGTAATGGTCGCGTTGCGCCCCACTCCAGTAGAGGAGAAGATGTTTGAAAATTAAAAATGATTAAAAGTAAAATTCACTTTTACAGTATAATAATTTTTAAATTCATAAATTTTTACAGGGATTTATAATAATAATATTTTTTTCTAAATTATCAACCTTACGGCATTCAGCTGACGCAACCATGGTCCGAGATGACCGCCTTGCCTATCATTACTTTCAGCTGCTGTAATTTTAAAAATATTCCGATTTTCGAAACGGCGTTGCACATCAATTTCGAAGCATTTCGTGCGAATTATTTCAAAATTTTATTGTTAATATTGAGGAACTGCTACGAGTCAAAGTTAAGCTGAGGATGAAAGTACGCCAAACATACATTTTTTGACATATGTAGAGCGATATTT
This sequence comes from Macrophya alboannulata, assembly GCA_949628255.1. NCBI lineage: Eukaryota > Metazoa > Arthropoda > Insecta > Hymenoptera > Tenthredinidae > Macrophya > Macrophya alboannulata. Next base: position 10,889,933 of record OX451212.1, on the reverse strand, counting down.
CTGCTTCCGGATTTTTGACAACAATATGCGTACGATGACTGGACGTGGGAAATTCCACAGTTTCAGAAAATGTTTTACCCGATGCTCTTGGATTTTTTGCAGCAGAGCTATTGAGGTTTGAACTCAGAGCTCCCGACTTTACGGCCCGATAGTAGTAACTACCAGCCTGGTAACTTTTCTGATTTTGCACTTGCGTCCCAGAATCAACCTCGCCAAGTGTACATAATGCGAATTCGAGAATTAAAATTATGTACATAATGGAAATTCGGGAATGAAAATTATGTACATAATGCGAATTTGGGGATTAAAATTATGTACATAATGCGAATTCGGGAATTTCTTTTATGTTATAAGATAAAATGAAATGGAGAATTGATTTTATGTCTAGAGATAATTTAAATTCCATTCGTCACATATGCTTCTACTTCATAATAATTCAATGAATTACAATTATGTCTAGGCGCAATAAAAATGTATTTCCACGAAGGTAATTTTTTTGACCCTCAATTTTTATGACTACATTAAATAGCAAAACGGCGTGCCATACTTATCGCAATTTTCTATTTCCTATTTAAATAACATGGTAAATGTTCTTGTGGCAGACTTCGATTTTTATATCTAAAGTACTCATCTACTGAGAAGGATTCTGCATAGCTACTTTTGTTCGAAATTCAACGCTCTACATATGATCGATATTCCGATTCGTTCGACCTGGTCTCTCTCGAGCCGGACTCTTTTGGTGGGTGGTTTTCCCGGACAAGGGGTAGGGCGAATAATTTGGTGGTGATAAATATCGCTCGCGAATTAATAGCAAAAAAATTGGGTGGACTTCGGTTTTCGATATTCCGATTCGTTCGACCTGTTCGCTCTTGAGCCGGAGTCTTCGAGGGTGGTTTTCCCGGACGAGGGGTGGGGCAAATAATTCGGTGGTGGTAGATACCGCTAGCAAATAAACAGCAAAAAATTGGGTGTACTCCGGTTTTCGATATTCCGATTCGTTCGACCTGTTCTCTCTCGAGCCGGAGTCTTTAAGGGTCGTTTTCCCGGACAAGGGGTAGGGCAAATAATTTGGTGGTGGTAGATATCGCCAGCAAATTAATAGCAAAAAAAAACTGGGTGGACTTCGGTTTTCGATATTCCGATTCGTTCGACCTGTTCTCTCTCGAGCCGGAGTCTTCGAGGGTGGTTTTCCCGGACAAGGGGTGGGGCAAATAATTCGGTGGTGGTAGATATCGCTAGCAAATTATTAGCAAAAAAAGTCGTTTTTTTTAATTTTATCTTTTTGTTCTCGCTTGCCGTAGGAGGTAAGTTTAGACGGTGGGGGGTTGAGAAAAAAAATTAGACGCAACCAGATTTCCGGAATTCGGATCGCTTAGCGTTAAACTCGGAGGGGGTGGGTTTAGACGGTGGGGCAGTACGTTTTGACAGCAGGGGGCTGAGCAAAAAAATCAGACACGACGTTTTTCCGTATAAAGTGTCGAGTAAAAGAATCAGGCGCCCCCGGTTCCTCGATATTTTTACTCGTCCGACCTATACCTTCTGGTAAATAGGTGCTGATAGTGTTATTACAGCGAGGGTGCGAGTAAGAAATTTGGAGTTGGTATATTTCGAAAGCAAATAATTAGCAAATAAATATCGTATAATACTTTTGTTTTTCAGGTAACCTTTCCAGGTTTTTTCGGTATGGCGCTGCCAGCTATTTCGAAAGCTAGCAGCGCCACAAATCTTTGGGGTAGGGGTTAAGCGAAAAAATTGCGAATACAGCAAAAAAATAGCAATTATTGAGCAATTAAATCCCATCTAAAAAGAAATCCATATTTTTAAAGTGGGTGTGCCAACTTAATGGACGTGCCAAAACTCCTACATCACTTGACCGATCGTAATGAAATTGTGAGGATCTATGTATTATCTTTGCAAAAAGTGGAGCAATTTTTTACTTTTTCAAAATTTCGAAAAAAAACATTCGAAATTTCGAAAAATCCGCAAATTTTGAAAAAGTAAAAAATCGCTCCACTTTTTGCAAAGATAATACATTGATCCTCAAAATTTCATTACGATCAGTCAAGTGATGTAGGAGTTTTGGCTCCCCGCGTTTTCCAGGCGATGAGCGTCTTTAATAGCACCTCAACCCTAATCGCCTGTACAGATTTAGGTTACAATTACACATTGTTGCGTCATTCTACCAAGTTTTGATGTGTAATTATCAAAATTAGATACATAAACGAGCATACTTGGACACAATTGATACTACTTACCGCAACATGAATATAAAAGTATTTCAATTGAAAATTGGAAAAAAACGTAAGAATAGTAGCAAAGATTTTCACTTACCAATATTACTAAAACTACGTAACCTTGCCAGACAACACTCCAGTCTTTTGCCCAACGTCGTAGTGACTACTAAAGGCAGTCGATTCCCCTACTCTACTGTGAACGGTTTTATAAATAATAAGTCTGCCCACACTTACCCGCTGCGCACACTTGCCCCACACGACTCTATAGCTACACATCACCCAACAGTTTTCTCGATTATTCGTACAAGTATATTTTGACCATGTTTGTGAAGAATTGACGATCAACGTTTACCCACCAAGAATTTGATTGAAAATAATGTTTCGTTGCTTACCTCATCAAATCTCCGATGGGTGGTTGGAGCTATAGGGGCGCACCAATGAATGAATTTATTTCTATAGGAACGTATAACCACTTGCGATCATGGGATTAAACGTTCCAGGGTGACTGCCGGACCGATGTGCGACGCTCGTTGTCAACACAACACTCATGTTGAAACCTGTTTTACCGAGGTATAGGTACCGAGAGTTTTCGGTAAATAAGCACGACCCGCTCCTGAGGCCAAACCATTACAGGCACGCACCGCATGTACGAGGCTCGTTCAGGAGGGGATGGGCTACTAGTAGCATTGCATCCCTCCCAAACGAGCCTCACGCATACGGTGAGTGTCTGTGTTAGTTTGGCCATAGGAGGGGGTCGTACGGATTCACCGAAAACTCTCGCGTATGGTACGGACCCCTACTATTGACGGAAAACAACTAACTGGCTATCGTATTATTATCGCGTATTCGCTTTACTGAAACGCGCAAGTCCTGAAATTGAGTTCTACTAATTCGGACATATTCCTAGTGAATCGGATATTTGTACGACAGGACCTGGTGCGTGTTGATCAGGGTGGACGCATTAGAAGAAAATTCCGGGCTGCCACTCGAATCAACTCCAAATAGATATTAGCTCATCCTGTAATTATTTCAGATTTTATTTTGACATTTAAGCCTTGACCACAGATGATGAGCTTTTCCATTGAAAATACACGTGGTTTCGTGGTTTTGTAGGCTATATTATTTTACTGTCGGACTAATTATGCGCCTGAAAATTTGAAATCCTCACAAATTCTCACTACAAGAATGCTGCTGTGTAGAACAACTTGCAACACAACTTTCCCGAACAGTCGCCATCCCTCCGCACTTTCCAATTAGGTATTACCAATTCTTAACAATTTCACAAAGGCTGAGATTTTTTTATTTTTTTTAAGTTCGGGTACAAGTACTGAGTAGGGATAGGCGATATCCAAAAAAATATCGATATTGCATATCGATACGTATCGATGTACCTAATATCGATACGACCAAATATCGGAGATTGAGTATCGATATTCCGATATATCGATACGAATTTCTCTTTGGAATTTCTACATTTATATCTTTGTATAAAAATAAAATGAAAGACAGAAAATATTATCGTTTTTTTTCCATTTATTGGATGGAATGTGTAAATGCAGAAAAAAATTATCATACGAGTATAAAAGAGTCATAATTGAATAGATTATTACGTAATACATATACTTGAGATGGCGGTTGCTACTAAATTTTAAAGACCACCAAAATAAAAACTTATTTGGTATCGAAATTCGATATTGGCTGCTATGGTATCGATACAGCGATATATCGGGCCACTAAATATCGATGAAAATATCGATATTTTTGCGTGAAAATATCGATATTTCGATATATTGATATATATCGCCCATCCCTAGTACTGAGTACGCTTTCCAAATTTCAACTCTAAATTCGTTTGCAACAACTTTTCCGAGCAGTGTACGTACCTCCGCGCGCCTCAGATTAGTTATTAATTTTTAACAATTTTACAAAGGTCGTCCCCCCGGATTTTGTTGTATTTTCCAGTTCGGGAATCGATAATAGGTACGTTTACCAAGTTTCAATCCGAAATTCGCTTGCAACAACTTTTCCGAAGGGATGCAGTGGCCGCTAGCTCTATAATCAGCGATTAACGATTATTAATAATTTTCAAAAGATCGTGCCCCGAAATTTTTTATCACATTCAAGTTCAAATATCAATAATAGGTACGTCTATCGAATTTCAACTCGAAATTCGCTTGCAACAAGTTTTCCGAGCACTCTATAGGTCCAAGCGCGTGGCCGCTAGCTCTATAATCAGGGATCAGCGATTATTATTAATTTTATAAGGATCGTCCCCCGGGATTTTTTCTTATTTTCAAGTTCAAATACCAATAACAGGTACGTCTACCGAATGTCAACTCGAAATTCGCTTGCAACAAGTTTTCCGAGCAGTCTATAGATCCAAGCGCGTGGCCGCTAGCTCTATAATCAGGGATTAACGATTATTATTAATTTTATAAGGATCGTCCCCCGGGATTTTTTTCTTATTTTCAAGTTCAAATACCAATAATAGGTACGTCTACCTAATTTCAACTGGAAATTCGATGGCAACAACTTTTCCGAAGGGATACAGTGGCCGCTAGCTCTATAATCAGCGATTAATGATTATTAATAATTTTCAAAAGATCGTCCCCCGGGATTTTTTATTACATTCAAGTTCAAATATCAATAATAGGTACGTCTACTGAATTTCAACACGAAATTCGCTTGCAACAATCTTTCTCAGCGTATTTAGTCGTCAGGCGCTCGGCCGCCTGCTCTCTACATTCAGTGGTACGGCGCGCAGCGGTTCTCTTTCGCGCGGTTCCGTCGGCCGCTAGCTCTGGCCGCCAGTTTCAGCCTCATGTTTGTATCGACGGAATACTAAACTCCAAACGTATTTCCCATATTCTGTCAGAAATATTGAAAAATACATGCCCTATTCTACGGCTTTGCGGAGCAGAAAGCACGCAACAGTTTTCCCGTGCAGAAATTCAATCCCGGCGCTGCATCGGCCCTGGCTAGTGTTCCACGAATCTAGACTGGCTATGGCCAGGCCAGCTGCCCTGAGTCAGTCCTGGCATGTAACACATGTCTACTCAGTACCTAGCCGGACAAACTGACCAGGGCCTCGCCAGTAAATAGACCAGGGTCTAGTCAGCATTTTTATCAGTACCTAGCCATGGGTATATTTATTGAAGAAAATGAAAGAAGATATATTTTGCATGAACTATATTTTATTATCACTAACTCAGGATTTTTAATCTGATCTAGTTCTACATCGTTTTTATATTCGCATCGAATCGTCACTCTGCAGGTTTAGAGACTCTGCATTACTACCCCCATCAGACTGTTCTGGGCGTTTGTTGTTGTTTTTTTCTCGTCTTAGCTTACGATGGCCATCCCAATCAACAGCGTTACTCAGACAGTTTCCCAGTTCTTGGTAGAAGACTTTTTCTGTAATCGGGGCTGTGCCCTGTGCTCCCTCCTTGAATTTCAATAAAAGCACATCTGCAAAACAAAAAAAAAAAAAATTATGTCTTGTATTTTCAATTTTTTCTGGGCTGATAATTTTACTAGTGAATAATATGAAGAATAAACAGTAAAGTTTGTTAATTTAAAAAGTTGCTGGAAAAAATTAACTAATGAATTGAATTTTGTTATCACTTACCCAGGAAAAGACCACAAAGCCTAGTTTCTTTAAATATTTTCTTCCCCTTCCCACACTTGACTGCATTAAACTTGTGCGCCACATCCCTGGATATATGTTTCTTTAGCAGTGCTGTGATATTTTTGGCCAACGTGGTGTTTGAGTCAACCATGAAGTTCAATGTACTAGCCTGCGGATCAATGAACAAGTCATGAATGATACATCAATAAAATTGCAACACAAAATCTTGGGGTCAAATTAAATTAAAAATTAAGAACCTTTAATTTTGTTTTCCTTTCTTCTATTCAAAGAATATATTTTATTTTGTTATTTCTTGCTAAATACTGTGTTCTCTTTTACACCTCCACCACCGGTCGTCCCTAGCATCCGGCGGAGGGGGACGAGACCCCCAGACCCGTTTGCGGACTACACCGGGTATTCCTATCCCCACGATCCACCCGGTCTAGCCCGAACGTTACACGTTGCTCAGCGACTCGGCGTGATTTTCTCGATTACCAGTAGACTTTGGTGTCCTTTGAGAATGTTGTAATAATTGCAAATAAGCTGTAAAAACGCGTGAACAAATTTATTCTTGTATGGATTGGACGAAGAGCAAATACAGATAAAGGTATAATTACCATTAGCAGCTCGCGTAGGTGCAACATTGTGATTTGATACGATTTTCGGTATTTCTAGAAATTACCAAAAAGAAATTGAATACAGCATAGGCATAATAACCGTATAAATATTACATTGATCGCTGGTAGAATCAATTGAACCAGAAGTTCTTGCAGATAGATACCTTTGCGACAGTCTTTGGTGGAACGGCAAAATGGTTTAATTATTGTGCTTGGTCCTGTTTGGTTACGTTTCTGTTTATTCTTACTTCTGGATCTCTCACTCGAATTGGAATTGTCATCGGTCGATTCTGGTTCTCTGACAACTTTAGGTGTTTGACGTTTTTTCTTTAATCTATTTCTGTCTTTATCAGTTGCCATCGAGTCAGATGTTGCGTAGGAAGCTGCAGAAATTTTCAAATGTACGTAAATATCCAAACGTATCATGAAGATATTGAATAATATGTTAGATTTGCCATTTTATTTACAGTCTTTATTTGTTGAACTATATTCATCGCAGAAGGGTCTAATCTGTGGAACTTGCAGAAAGTTTTTCACAGCAGCTTTATTGCCTTTGACTTTCATTCGTTGATACGCTTTCGTCACAGCTGCTGCTTTATTTTCTGGTAAAATACCATCTTCTGTATATGCATATGGCTCAATTTTTAACTGTTCAAGACGCTCCATCGCATCTTTGTAGGCAGCTGGAGCAAGAAAAGGTACAACTAAATTTTGGCACAGCAATAATTGCTAAATCATTCTCTAGACGGATCGCTTGAATTTTACCAAAATATAACTGAAAGCAAAAAAATCATTCACTTACTTGCATGGCCCCTAAGGCTAACTGTATATGTGGGCCAAGACTCTGGAGGAGGAGATCTTTCTTTGACTAGAGAATTTAGCAACTTGGTGTCCTCCGCTGAGTATGGGGGAGGCATGAATTCGCATTCGCATTTGCCAATCAATGGATTGAAGGAAATCCATTGCGATGGCACACACTCTATCATCAATGGTTTTTTAGTTTTTTTACCAGATTAAAATGCCAGCAATTGATATGCGTTAATATTCTTTTCAGCAGCCATTATTACTGAAATCATAAGAAGAATCTTCTATAGATTAATTAAAAGTCGTGAAGACATGTACGCTGCTCGTTTTTGATTAGGCAAAATTCAATCCCCTGTAGCTTACAGGGGGTTGAATTTTCGAAAAAACCACCAAAAATCGAAATCGCGCTCTCCTTTGAACGTTAATATCGTCGGTTCCCTTTGACGTACAGACGTCTGCAAAAACTCATTTTAAAGCTCTTGAATTTTACTTTCATGTTATTATTTTTCACTCTGTTGAATAAACAATCTTCCATTTGTTAAGAACAATTATGTTTTTTAAACGCGATTTTCGCAATGTTCACACCCTTCAAAAATTCTGAAAAAAATACGATCGTGTTCCTTGATTCATTCTCTATAAAATATGTGAAATTCTGGATGGAGCTTTGATAAACAGTATATTTAAAGAGCGGTTGATTCACGCGGGACGTCGCCGACGCGCGGCCGCGGCCACGAGCGTTGGGGCGGCAAGACCCTACTGTTCGCGCGCCGTTACGTACTTGGAATTTATCACAGGTAAGAAACTAATTCCGTGTAATACAGTAAAAATACTCATTGTCTGAACACCTGATTGCGTCGACCCTCAGGTATTGAAAATTCCCCTTTTTCACCCTTTCATGGCCTCCCTAAAATAGCAAAATGTATTTCATTATTTGACTATTTCAGTAAAGTCCTGACGCTCACTAAAGTCACATCGATTCTCTGTTCACGTAGTTAAAATTTTCGAAGTGCATCAAAATCAAATTATTAATTATTATTATGGCACCAAAACAGAAAAGTCATGACTATTGCTTTAATCCGTTCAATTTAAAAAAGCACGGAAGGAAACTTTATAGTAGATTAAGACCTGTACTGCCGACGATGCTACGGAAATTAAATATAAAAAACTAACGATATCCGCGAACATGAAAATTTGTGACACCTGTCGAATAAAAGTTGCAAAAATGCCTGAACTCGCTGAAACCAGTGATAGTTCGTCTGTAAAAAGTGAGGGTCCTGAGCCTAGTACCAGTTCAGTAATTGACTCGTCAAACGAGGAGAATTTAGCGGTAAGTAAAAAATCTGTGGATATTCTGAAATTAAATGAGAGTTTAATTGGACTAGGAACATCACCCATCGTAAAAAAAATTACTGCAGAAGTATCCTCGTGAAAAATTGGGAAAATTGCGCAGAACACTAGCTTCGAAGGAATTTCATAATGCAGGTGAAATTGAAGCGGAATCAGAAGATGAGACAACAAAATGTGAAATAATTGAAAAATTGAAGGAAGAGTTTCATTATACAAATGACCGAAATAAGAAAATTCAAATTTTAACAATATTTCAAAATTGGTCGTTCCTCAAAATTCATAAAAACTTTGATGCTTCGAACCGGATGATTGCCGTAGCCAAAAAAACAGCAGAAGAACACGGAATTCTATCCACTCCTAACGCAAAGACTGGTAAAAACTTCAGCCAAGATACAGTGGACTGTGTTGTCGATTTTTATACCTCTGACCTTATGAGTCGTGTGATGGCAGGTAAAAAAAATTGTATTGCGGTTAAAGAAAACGGTCAGAAAATACATAAACAAAAGCGTTTGATACTCACTAATCTGAAAGAGACATACCGCACCTTTAAGGAAAAGTACCCCGATCTGAAGATCGGCTTTTCGAAGTTTTGTGAGCTGAGACCAAAACACTGTGTACTCCCTGGGGCTAGTGGGACTCATTCAGTTTGTGTCTGTGCGATCCACGAAAATGTAAAATTAATGTTAGATGGTGCAAGAATAGCACAATCGACAGCAAAAACACTGCAGCCATTAAATAATTACAAAGATTGTTTGAAACGAATGATGTGCGACCCACCTGTAGACAAATGCCATTTAAGGCAGTATATAAGTTGTCCAGGGATCGAAAATATTGTACAGAAGTTAGAAGAATTATTCGAGGAGGAATTAATTGATATCGTGACATACAGACAATGGGTATCAGTGGATAGAACAAATCTCGAAACTATCCAAGCACCTGTTGAAGAGTTCTTGGAAAAACTCCGAGCACAACTGGAACCGTTGGTGACACATGCATTTATTGCTCAGCAGCAATCTGCTTATTTTTCAGAGAAAAAAGAACAATTGGAACCAGGAGAATGTTTGGTAGTCTGCGATTTTGCAGAAAACTATGCGTTTGTTATTCAAGACGCGATTCAGGGTGTACACTGGAACAACGATCAAGTGACGATACACCCTTTCGTTGCCTACTATAATATTGAAGATGGAATAATTAAGCACAAGAATTATATTGCAATTTCTGAGTGCCTCAAACATGATACTGTCGCCGTCCATCTTTTTCAACGAAAATTTGTGGCCTTTCTGAAGCGTCAAATACGTGAAGTTAATAAGATCATTTACTTTTCTGATAGAGCCAGCGCACAGAATAAGAATAAAAAAAAAATTTTGAATGTATGTCTACACGAAGAAGACTTTGGAGTTAGCGCAGAATGGAACTTCTTTGCTACTTCACACGGAAAAGGGCCTTGCGATGGCATTGGAGGTGCTCTGAAAAGATTAGCCGCGAAAAGCAGTCTAGAACCATCACAAGAACCGATAAATAGTCCCCAAAAATTCTTTTCATGGGCGAAGAATAATAAGAATATTAAAAATATCTACGTCGATTTTTTCACGAATGAGGATTATGAAGAGAAGCTGTTGCATTACGAGCTCGATTTGAAAAAGCTAAGTTAGTACGTGGTACATTGACATTCCATTGAATGAAGCCTATTTCAACAACAAAAATAGTTGCGAAAAGATATTCGAATGCACAGAAGTCAGTAGAAGCATTGGTTTCGAAGTAAATCAAATAATGATAGATATTTAAATTTGCGGTTTACTTTAAGATTTTATTCAAATGTATAGTCCTAAAGTTGCAGATTGAGTCATTTTTAGTTTATCAATTCAGTAAGTAATTAATTCAATAATACTGTGACGTATTCCATTTGATGGGATCAGAAAGTACATTATATTTACCACTTATTTTCGATGACTAGGAGCTTTAATTTAGAATTTGTAATGTGTTTTAGAATTTCAGTTAAGTGTGTATTTCTATGTTTATATTTTTGTTGTTTTCAGTCGAGTATTCCGTATGAAATGAAATAAATAATTCCGTCAATTAATGGATTTAATGAATTCATACGTATAACAACCTCCCTATATTCCTTGCATGTAAAGCGAACGAGCCTTGGGTTTGGCGCGCCCGCGTACGCGGCCGCACGCAACAACCCGCATGATTCATGTTAAAGTACGGATAGTAAGTTAAGCTAGATTATCATACTCAGTCACCCTAGCGACATCTGGCAGTCTAAACTGACAGGTATTCAAGCGACGGATAGCCTCTAGTCAGTACACCCGCGTCTTTGCTTAGTGCAGGACGTGCTACCTTTTCTTGATAGCGGCATATTTCTAAGACTGTATTTCAATAAATAAAAGTAATTATATTAACTAATAAACAAGAAATAAATTATTTACCTACCCACACAGCACCACTATCCTTAGATTAAAACCTAAACATAACAGGTTATGGGCCCAGGATTACGTATAAAGCTGTGTGGAAGTTAAAGTTTCTTAGAATAAACCGTGTGTCGTGCGTGGTATCAGTGTGTGTGATCGCGTACAAGAACTAAGAAAAAGATGCCGGATGAACATTTAACGAGGTCTATGACCAAGTTCGATGGAACGAATTTCCAATTCTGGAAATTCCAGATAAGCTCCCTGCTAGTTGCACAGGACATCTACGATGTAGTTACCGGGGGTCGTACTCACCCCGGCAACGCTGCTGCAGTAGCGGATGAAAGAAAAACATGGATTAAAGATAACGCAAGAGCCATGTTTCTCATGTCAACTGCCATGGATTACTCGCAACTGTCGTATCTATCAACATGCGTCACTGCGAAAGAAATGTGGGACAAGCTGAAGACAATTCACGAACAAAAATCGGCATCGAATAAGTTGCTTCTGCTCCAAAGGTTCCACGAATATAAGATGGATTCGAACGACTCTGTAGTTCAACACGTGGCCAAGATACAGACTATGGCTCAACAGCTCAGAGATCTGGACGAGGCACAATCCGACACAGCGATCATGGCAAAAATTCTGGGAAGCCTCCCAAGCAAATATAATGCGCTAATAACTGCATGGGACAGCGTCTTGCCAAACCTGCAAACAATTCAAAGCCTCCAAGAACGACTCATAAAGGAAGAAAGACGGTTAGCTGAGGATGATACATCAACAAGTGCCCTGGCAGCTACGACAACAAGTGACCAAAAAAGGTCGCAAAGTTCGCATAGTAACAAGAATGAACAGTCGCATGCAAAGCGACAGCCTGTGAAGTGTTATTATTGTGGTTTGATGGGCCACATTGGCAGGTTCTGCAGGAAGAGGAAGCGAGACAACCAGCAGAAGAAAGACGAAAACAACGGTGGAAGACAAAATGACAAGAATGAAAACAACAGATCAGGCGGAAACATGTGTGCTTTCGTCACCACGGTACCCGAAGATAAAGCAGAAAGTTGTACCTCAAGAGACGTTACAGTCGACAACTTACCGACCGACGGGCAAGTGCAATACCTCTTGAGCTTGGATGCGAAGAACATATGGATTACCGACAGTGGTGCATCAAGACACATTACCTTTAGGCAAGATTGGATAACAGATTTCCAACCGAGCAAAGGGGAAACAGTCTTCCTAGGTGACGATGGAAGACACGCGGCGGAAGGATCGGGTACTGTACTCATCGAAAAACTTGTGAATGGAGTCTGGAACCAGGGATCCATACAAAATGTGTTATATGTTCCAACCCTACGAAAAAATTTATTTTCAGTTGGTGTATGTACAGGAAAGAACTATGAAGTGAGGTTCAAAGGACAAAACGTGGTGATACTAAAAGACAGTGCTGTCGTGGCACAAGGTGTGCGGCAAAGAAATGACATATTCAGAATGTTTTTTAGGAGTGCAAATCGCATCGAAGCTAACGTGACAGGGTGCGACATCAAGATGTGGCACGAGCGTTTGGGTCACGTAAACAAGAGGACGGTGAGGAAAATGGCAGAAGAAGGTTTGATTCCAGGCATTGAGATGAGTAAAATAGATGAGTTTTTCTGTGAGGCTTGCACCATAGGAAAATCTCGAGTAAAGCCATTTACAAAACTTGAATCGCGAAAACCGTCTGAACCTGGTGAGTTTTTCCATAGCGATGTGTGCGGGCCGATGGCGGTAGAGTCAGTTGGAGGGGCAAGATACATTGTGACATTCAAGGACGATGCCTGTGGTTTCCGTGTAGTTTATTTCATAAAACACAAATCGGACGTTTTTGAAAAATTCAAAGCATTTGAGCAGTTTGTGAGGAACAAGTTCGAGAAAACAATGAAAAAATTGAGAACTGACAATGGGAGGGAGTATTGGAACAAAGAAATGATTGATTACCTTTCCAGATGCGGCATTGAGTTTGAACATACCGCACCATACACGCCGCAACAGAACGGAAGAGCTGAAAGAGACAACCGCACGATCATCGAGAGCGCCAGGACGATGCTGCACGCTGCGAATCTACCAGCATACCTGTGGGGCGAGGCCGTCAGCACAGCAGTCTACCTACTGAATCGGACGACCACAACGCAGACCAGAGACTCTACGCCATACGAAATATGGATGGGTAAGAGACCGAGCCTATCACATATAAAAATCTTTGGATCTGACGCATACATGCACATACCCGATCAGAAGAGAACAAAATGGAGTCCAAAAGCCCAAAAACTAATATTAGTCGGTTACCAAGCTGACTCGACTAACTATCGCCTATTCGATCCAGTAACCAAAAAGGTTACTGAGTCCAGAAACGTAACATTTAACGAAGTACTAGGTCGACCAGACAATCCCCCACGGACCGAGGATTTCCTTGTCAATCTGGAGCCGAGGGAGCTCGGAGCCAACGAAGAAGACAACGAAGAGGAAATTTTTCAAGAGGCCGAAGGGGACTTAGAAGAGAACCCCCTTGGAGTGGACGAGAATCAAAACCCGCCGAGGGACGATATCAACATCGACCAGAGACAACTCCGTGATCGGAATGCGATAAGGAAACCGGCAAGGTATGAAATTCATATAGCCGAGTGCGATGAGCCCTCTAGCTACCAAGAAGCAATGTCATCCCCGGATGCAGAAAACTGGAAAAAAGCTATACAAGAGGAGCTAAAAGCCCATGAAGACAACGGAACATGGATCATCGTACCAGCCGACGAAAAGCAGAGACCCATAGACTCAAAATGGGTATTTAAAATCAAAAGAGACTCAACAGGCAGGGCTCGACGACACAAAGCTCGCCTGTGCGCTCGAGGATTCCTACAGGTCCCAGGAAGGGACTACCTAGAAACTTTTTCACCTGTTGTGCGCTACGATTCCATACGGGTATTCCTAGCAATCGTGACGTATGAGAATCTAGAAATTGTGCAATTTGATGTGAAAACCGCTTTCCTGAATGGAAAGTTGGACGAAGTGATATATATGCAAGTGCCAAGTGGTTTGAATGTAGAGAATGAGCGACAGCCTAGTGTATGCAAACTTGTAAAGGCTTTGTATGGCCTGAAACAGGCATCCAGATGTTGGAATCGTGAATTCCGGGCATTTCTAAAATGTTTCGATTTCAAAGAGAGTGATGCTGATAAATGTATATTCATAGGCAAAATAGATGACGACAAAGTATATCTAGTATTATTTGTAGACGACGGTTTGATAGCAGCAAAAAATCGCTACGTTCTCGACAAGGTATTGAACGCATTGAAAGGATCGTTTGAGATCACAGTAGAAAAAGGCGAAATGTTTGTTGGATTACAAATAGAGAGAGACCGAGAGAACGAAACGATGTTCCTGCATCAAACGGCCTACACAAAACAAATAATCGAAAAATTTAGGATGGAAAATGCAAAACAAAATTCAATTCCTGCTGACCCAAATGTAAAATTGCAACCTGTAGACAGAGATGATGATTCCAAAGTCAATGTACCATTTAGAGAGGCGGTGGGATCCCTTTTATTTCTAGCCACTGTGTCTCGACCTGACATTTCCTTTGCTGTAAACTCTGTCAGTAGATATCTGAGTAATTATAATGCGAGTCATTGGGAAGCAGTGAAACGCATTATGCGCTACCTTATCGGTACAGAAGATATGGGCATTATGTATAGCAGACAAGTATCAGTCAATAGAAAAATGTGTCTGTTAGGTTATTCAGATTCAGATTTCGCTAACGATATAACAACCAGGAGGTCGACGACAGGTTACGTATTTCTTCTAGCAGGGGGACCAGTAACATGGTCATCACAGCGACAGAAGCTGGTAACCACCAGCACAACGGAGGCTGAGTATGTTGCAGCCGCTACTGCGGCAAGAGAATGTATTTGGCTGAAAAGGTTGATTTGTAGTTTCGGATGCGAGTGTGAGAATGAGAGCGACTTATACGTCGACAACCAGAGCGCGATCAAATTGTCAAAAAACCCCGAATTCCACAAGTTAACAAAACACATCGACGTAAAATACCATTACATTAGGGAAAAGGTCGAAAGTGGTGAACTGTCTGTCACTTACGTTCCATCAAAACAGCAGCTGGCAGACATATTCACCAAGGCACTACCGCGAGATCGTTTTTACGATATACAGAATAAGCTAATGATCAGAAGGAGGATATAGAAGGAGGGTAACAGAGTTGATAACCGGAGGGAGTGTTAAAGTACGGATAGTAAGTTAAGCTAGATTATCATACTCAGTCACCCTAGCGACATCTGGCAGTCTAAACTGACAGGTATTCAAGCGACGGATAGCCTCTAGTCAGTACACCCGCGTCTTTGCTTAGTGCAGGACGTGCTACCTTTTCTTGATAGCGGTATATTTCTAAGACTGTATTTCAATAAATAAAAGTAATTATATTAACTAATAAACAAGAAATAAATTATTTACCTACCCACACAGCACCACTATCCTTAGATTAAAACCTAAACATAACAATTCAACCGCTCTTTAAATATACTGTTTATCAAAGCTCCCTCCCGAATTTGACATATCTTATAGAGAATGAATCAAGGAACACGCTCGTATTTTTTCAGAATTTTTGAAGGGTGTGAACATCTCGAAAACCGCGTTTAAAAAACATAATTGTTCTTAACAAATGGAAGATTGTTTATTCGACGGAGTGAAAAATAATAACATGAAAGTACAATTCAAGAGCTTCAAAATAAGTTTTTGCAGACGTCTGTACCTCAAAGGGAACCGACGATATTAACGTTCAAAGAAGAGCGCGATTTCGATTTTTGGTGGTTTTTTCGAAAATTCAACCCCCTGTAGCTTCTAACCATTCGAGTAGAAAAAAAAAAAAAAAATTGTTTCTTATGTTTATTCTACCCAGAGAATATGTAAAAAAAATTACGATAATTTTCAAGCACATGAGGTCAAAAAGGTGTCCCGCTTGACGTGGAATAACTCATATGAATATCTAAACACGGTTTTCTCAAAATGTGAAAAATGAAGATAGGACATTCTTCCATAGCACGGCAGAATGCGACCAAGTAACGTTCGTATGCGCACATAATCGGCGTTAGATTGCCAAAAACGTGCGAAACAAAAAGCATAGCCAACAAACAAGCCACGTGCTGACACGTGCGGCCTCTGCATGCATGCTTCATGTATTGCACACTTCTAACCTTTTCAGTTTTTAGATCGAATTCTCAATCCCAGATTTCTTCAAAATGCACGATCCGAATCGTAATCACTGTTATAATTAGTTAGTAGTAGAACTTAGTGTTAGGTGATAGTAGAATTTCTCATACAAGTACGCGTTTTCTAACTTCAAGTCCGTGTATCAATCGTCAACTGTGGTGTAGTACCCGTGCGATTCTCGAAATCATGTGAAGATTGCCGCATCACGAATCTTACATTCTCGGCCAACTTCAGGGTTGTACTTTTGAAATAACACGCCGTGATTGGCTCACATTGTAAGCTCATACCGGTCATAGTCGTTAAATGATGAAATTGAAACGCGCGTAGTTTAAATATTCTTTTCAACGCGCCGTGCGTAAGGTTCGATTTTGCGCGCGCTTTGCGTGTACACGTAATAAGTGATCACAAATTTTCAAACTTGGCATAGTTGTTGTCAACAACAAGAGGTACAAAGGTACACCAAGAGGTTTTTCTTTTTTCGCTTTCGAAAATATAATTTTCCAAATTATGAACTTTACATAAATTTTTTTTCTCTCTTTCGCGATCATTCGAAACTTTAATTACGAAAAAAAAAATATTTACATATACCTCTCGTTGTTGGTAACAACTATGCCAAGTTTCACAAAATGCACAAAATGCACAAAAATACATGCGTATTTTATTTTAAATTTAAAATTTCAATTGCTCGATGGTACGTGTTAATATCCAAAAATTTTCATATTTGGCAGGAAATTTTTTTTCCATGATAGGAACATATTTCTGGGGTAAGATTGAGAAATTCCAAAACGACCAAAATAACGCACACCCTAGCGTACAGTTATACAGAGGACAGAATATTATACATCGTGAATTATAGAAAAACATGTAGAACACACTACAAGATTTTATACTTGTTTTATTTATATGGATCTGTGCAATGATTTTAATCTGCTGTAGAGCCTGGACTTAGCCTTGGTGCTTGTATTCACATACCTGTGAGGCAGTGTTGTGAAAATTGCAATTAAATTCATTTCAATCACTTCATTACTTCTGTAATGTGTAATTGAATATTGATTCAATAAATATATAATAAATATATAATAATTTAATAAATAGTTACAAAAGTAATGTGTAATTAAAATAGATTTCATTACACATTACAAAAGTAATGGGTAATTGAATGGGTACTTCCATTAAAAAGTAATTAATTACTCGAAACACTGCTGTGAGGTATCGGGAGCAGAAAGATTTAAATTCGGTCACCTTTCATTAATGCAATAGAGATATCCCAAATGTTTTTGACCTCCTGTGTGCATTTTCTGGTAAGCGTAGTATCATCATCTTCCGCTTAATCTTATTAATAGGGCATGTAATTTCAGTTGTAGATGGTCTATCTTCAAGAATCCATTCTTCTAGTAGTTTGGAATCACATGGATACACGAACAGCGACTCTTTGATTTTCCATCTTTTGCCAATAATTGTGACCTGTTCTGGAGATCTGTCAGGGTACGACATACGATCGATCTTCACAATAATGCCATTTTTGAGAAGCACCACGTTATCTGGAGCATTTGTCGAAATTACATATTGACCCTTGAATTTAAGTTTTGAAATTGGCATTTGATTTCTCACATAATTTTGGGCATCACTAGGCTGCTTGAGGATCTCTGCATATTGTGGCAGAGTTGCTTTCTTCTTTGTCATGGAAAATTCTTCGTGAAGGCGACGACAAATCTGAGCTAAGGGTCGATTTGCCGTGTGAACGTACTTTTTGAGTTTAGAGAGAGCACTTTCAAAAGGAAATGCTGTTATTTTTGTGAGGCAGCACTTCATATTCTTAGCATCATCAGCTATATGAATTAGGTTGTGGGCATTTATTACTCGCGAATCTGCCCCATAATATTCCCGTAAAACCAAAAAAAAACTTCTCAGATAACTCTTCGCAAACCTGTTATATTTTGAAGCTGTGTCTTGATAGCATAAAATTCTACATGCCGCATGAAATAATAAAAAATGCTTATAGAGCCGATTGTTCAAAATACCTTTTAAGACAATCGCCCCGCCATATAATAAAAAGAACTGAAATTCAGTGGCTTTCCACTTGGCTATAAATGCTACAAATTTTGGTTTACGTTGGAATTCACATCCCGAGAAAAAAGATTAGATATAATCAGATATAATCAGATATCATTATATATGATTAGATCTCTTCTTATCTGATAATATCCAAGATTTTTATCCAATGATATATGAACATATATAATTATATCTGCTTATATATAACAATATATGAGTATATCTGATTGTATCTAAACAGATATAATCATTAACTCTAATGTCGGATCTGAGCTTATATGATTATACTCAACTATATATAGTAATACATGATCATATATCGCAATATATAATTATATCTGATTGGATATAAGTATATATAGACGGACATGATCTTCTATATCCAAATAGATATTATAATATATGACTATATATTGTAATATATAATCATGTCTGGTCACATATACCCACACATCACTGAAGATTTCCTGAAATATTTTGATGGAAACATTATTTGAAAGATGTTTCGAACTATTTCTGAAGTTTTTACTTGAACATTTCTAAAATATTTCACTGATATTATTTAAATGAAAGATTTCTAAAAGGTTTCATGAATATGGTATACAATAGAACAATGGGGTATTTCTGAATATTGCAAACAAACATTTTATAAATATGTCGAAAATCTTTCAAAAATTGTTTCAAAAGCAACTTCCTGATATATTGCAAAATACAATATAAAAATATTTCCTGAATATCTGGGAGAATATTTCAAACCATATGTTGTTAAAATATACTCAGAAACACTTCTAATATGTGAAAAAAGGACACTTATTTCTAAGGATTGATATTGAATACCGTCAGTTCGAAAGATAATATGATTTCCATTTTTTCATCCAATAACAAAATTATCTAGCGAATTATTCCCCATGTAGCCCGTAATATTGTAGCCATTTTGCAGCAATATTGCAATGTTTCATTTTCAATACGTTGCACGTGTAATATTGCTGCAACCAGAATGGAACGTAGCTGTGCAACATTGTAAATGAAATATCCATGCAAGATTGCAACAACATTGTAAACTCCAAAATTATAACAATTCTACAGGTAGAAGAAGCAATAATAATTTTTTCATGAATCTTCTCAAAGAAGTAGAAATGTTTAGTTGTACAGAAATTGGAGAATTTTTTTTTCGCGGATTCTCGTAGTTAACCTAGAATCTTGTCGTCGCGATAAACATCATAAGCTATTCGTTATAGTTGTTCGCTAAATACCATATCTCGATATAAATGTGCAAAGATCAAGAATAATCGTTGATGTTATAACTTCAAAAAAATGTAACTAGTCTTATAGGAGATCATTGGAGCCATATGGAAACCGGAGATCACTCGATCAAGAACGTTAAGCAACTATCCTCAGGGCTAGTATTTGGATGGGTGACCGTTTTTAGACGATTTGATTTCATTGAGTTATATCTAACTATATATGGATGTATCTAATTATATGAGGTTGGATATAGATATACATAGCTATATCTAACTATCTTTAGGTGAAATTGATACATATATAGGTAGATATAACGATATATGACCATATATACCAAGATATCAGTATATATATTTAGATCCATGTATACAGGGTGAGTTTTCTCCGGGGTCCTGAGAGGGTGTGGCTTAAATCGGCTGAGAATCCGCCTCTTCCTGTTCATACTTGTTATTATCAGAATGATAATTCTCACTCATTGTCAGCTACTATTTATTTAGCTCTTGCCATGTAGCTACAATATACGAAAATGTGTGTAGCTTTGTCAAAACAATGAGATAATATTATTTACCTCAATTTCTGAATAGATTGTCTGTCATGAGCTAGCTTGCTCAGAATAATAGATAGAAACAAAGGTACCTGTATCCAAATGGAGACTATCGTGACAATAACAAGTATGAATAGAAGTAGGCCGCGTCTCAGCCAATTTAAGCCACACCCTCTCAGGACCCCGGAGACAACTCACCCTGTATATGCTCGGATCGTGCCAAAATACGGATCCAAATATATATAGACGATTGGATCCAATCATATATGATTATATCTCATCTTTTTTTCTCGGGATATTACTAGTGATTTCAAAAACTCCATGCGGCGAGAAAGCTCAATTCGACTTCTGCGGCGTAATCTGATATACAGATTCCCAAAAAGCCAGAAGTCTTTCAGAAGTTTTTTCATCACTCCAAGACAAGCTAAGTGCATCCAATCAAGAACGAATAAAACTACTGGGTCTATGGGAGGCTCTAAAAGTGGCAACGGTGAAACACCATTGTGATGCTCTGGTTGTCTTTGTCTTCTGAATGAAACATTGGTTCTAGCAGGGCAGTCAACGTCAGGACATACAGAACACTTGCCAGCCCTACATCCTTTCACTTCGCATCTTTCACATGCATAATATCCGGTATGACCTTTTATACATTTCAAAAGAGACCTGGCTGGTGTGTCACATATAAAACTTTGGATTTTTACTTGAAATAGTCTATCATTTATAATAATGCCATTCGCTGATAGTTGATTCATGTCCACTATAAATTCAGCCAGATACTCATTGATGTTTTTTGGTTTTGTGTAACCTGCATAGATAGCTACTGGCTCCGGTTTTTATATGTCTGGTTCATGTACAACTTTACATAAAATAGGCCACAGGTTCATGTTACTCGAAACAAATAGAGGCAGTCCATCTATGCCTATTCGCAGCAAAATGGTATCACCAATATGCACTTGTTCATTAACACAAGCTTGAATCCTTTCAGCCCCACACAACACAGGATATCCACCGTACATACGATAAAGCGCCGTAACATATCCGGGATGTCCTGGACATCTTTTGAATACAGTCCGACCTCTCAATAAGAACGCCCGCAATAATAACGCTTCCCCAGTTTCTCGCTCGAGCACTTCCCCCACTCCGACTTCTTATTCTCCGATTCTCATTGTAAAGATCGCATGTCGAAGGAAGAGAGAGAGACAGACAGAGTTAGTGAGTGCGGAGTGCGCGTCTGGTGGGGGTACTCGAATTCTAGGAAAAACTCTTCCCCTTGGGGGCTTTTCGTTCTTATTCAGAGGTCGGACTGTATATTAAACGTACTTTATACATCGGGATATAAAAGGATATCTACAGTATATCCATGAATGTTTTGTTCTATTTACGGATGTACTCGGAAATCCTTCGGATATCCTTTAACATCTTGATGTATAACGTATACATGTACAATGTATACATATGTATATAGGGTAGGGGGGGGCAAATCGGGGTACGTAAGAAAATATAAAGTTTTCAGGAGCTGAAATATGCTGAATCTTCCTTTTTTTAATTGTAATCAAAGTAAATAAATAAAATTTTCAGCTGCCATGAGATTTTTTTTTTTTTTTTTTTTGCGGGCAAAATGGGGTACCCTCCAAAAAGTAAGATAAAATTTTTTTTTATGATAAACTAAAATTAATAAATAAAATTTTTTTTATGAATAATTTATGTGAGAAAAATTATTTTTAGCATAATTATTGGATCCAAAGATGAAAAATTTTTTTTTCTAATAATTTTTACCACAAAATTATATTATTGATATTTTTCCAATTAATTGATTTTAAAATATTCGAAATAGTTAACATGTTGAAAAAAAAAATTTCGAAAATTAAAAAAAAAAATATTTTCGAAAATTTTTTGAAAATTTTTTGAAACTCATTTTATTAGACAAAGTAACGTAAAATAATGTTGAAACCAACTTTTGAGCATTTCAGAAACATTTGGATAAGAAAAAATTTTTTACTGAATTTTTAGGGTACCCCATTTTGCACCCCCTACCCCGTTTTGCCCCACCCTACCCTATATATGTTTATTTTTTGTTCTTCAGTTACCATGAAAATATTTGACGAATACCTACAAACAGTTGATAGAATTTCGAATAGAAACATTTGCATTTTTGTCCGGAAATATCATACTTCTGTATAATTTCTATAAAAATGTTTATAGTATGTACTAAAATTTTTATTCCGGCGAAAATATAATTATTTTATCACTGTTATTCAGCATTTACATTATTTGATCATTAGGACCAATAATTGATAAAAGTTTGAAAGATGTCCATTGCATTTTTTTAACCATAGCCATGGACATTTTCAATATATCCCCTAGACATCCCTAAAATATATGCGGATGTTCATAAGACATCTGACCACAACATCCATGGGATATTGCAGATGTGGACATGTGGACGTCCTGGAAACATCTTTTGCATATCTCTGGGCGGTTTATGGATATATTCTGAATATACCTAATTTTCATTCGGGACATTCATAAGATGTTTTAGGGATGACTTTGTGTTGTGTGGCGCGATACCAAAGTGAACAAATTGTGCTGTATTTCCTGCACAGTCTTCCAGTTCTTGTATATCATAGACTGCGGAAGATGTTTTAAGAAATGTTTTAGATGACTTTGGAAGTTCAGGAAGCAACCTTCTATTCAAAATCGAGAGGAGCCCATCCAATTGAGAATGAGTAATTCTTTCCTTTATTGCCCATTTTCGAATTTGGTCGATTTCATCTTCTTGGTCTTCTTGGTCAATACTACTATCGGTCAATTCATTCTGAGAGGTACCTTCTTCACTGTTTTGATTAATTGCACTGGCCGGTGATATATTTCCTTCCTCATACTCATCATGATTGCTTTGGATAATATCACTACTTTCATGGTCATCCACAAATACTGGATCATGAGGACAATTCTCGAACACATCTTCTTCAGAATTCCTATTACTACAACATTCTTGTTGGCTGACACCTGTAATTATTATTTATTTGAATATATAAAGCCATCGAAATTTGATTCCACTTATACCTCACAATTGTAATACACACTTTCACGTTCGGATCTGATTTCCGAGTCACTGTCATTACTCAACGGTTGATACTGTGGAATATTACTATTCTTATGAACCATGCGATGCTTTCGCACACGTTCGCGTATTTTTCGTCGTTTTTCATCCATTTCATTCATTACTCTAAAATAATCACGATCATATATGAAAATGATATCCCAGGGACTGTTAGATCTTAATTAGGGTTATGTTCGCAATATGATCGGTATACAATGTCGATCTTTCTTTTCTTCCACATTATCAAAATGAATATTTGTGAAAAAAAAAACTCACAAATAGCTTGATGTACAGTAGTGTTCAATGATGCTGTCCTTACGACTCACTATTTTTTTTTGGACAAAACTGAAACGAGTTTGCACTCTTCGCGAATTTCGTGTGCCTATGCCCAATGCGGCAGCGGCTGGCAGGTCTGGGGAAACCACGACGCGAGCCTCCCGCAGCTGTCATCCGATAACCTAGAAGTTTGCACAGCCACGATTGTTTTGATGCAAAGATTTTCCGTTAAAATGCCTAACCCTAATATTTACGGCAGCATGGATGTTATTAGTTCCATGCTGCCGTAAATTTTAGGGTTAGGCATTTTAACGGAAAATTTTTTCATCAAAATAATCGTGGCTGTGCGAACTTCGCGGTTATCGGATGACAGCTGCGGGAGGCTCACGCCGTGGTTTCTCCGGATCTGTCGGCCGTTGCCTCGTTAGGCATAGGCACACGAAATTCGCGGAGAGTGCAAACTCGTTTCAGTTTTGTAAAAAAAAAATAGTGAGTCGTAAGGACAGCATCATTGAACACTACTGTACGTCAGTATATAGTTGAAAGGCGAATTACAATAATTATATTACGCTAGCTATTCCTGATGATAGCTAACTAGTTACTGGAGAGTTTTGGTTAGAAATGGCAGACATGTCACCAGTCTGGCCAGTACCAAGTCCGAGCCTGTAAAGAGCGCGCTAGCCAGTAAACCCCTATCAGGCTCTAGCCTGGGGTGCGATTCCAAAACTTCTATCATTGCTATCACTGTCGATAGATATCATAAGATTGATACGTGCGATGACTTCACGTCGCACATACGAGTGATACAGCGAAATGTGTGTGTGTGTGTGTGTGTGTGTGTGTGTGTGACAGTGATAGCAGTGATAAAAGTTATGGGATCGCACCCCTGACATGCCAGTACAAATTTCTGCACGGGTTTGAACACTTCTATTCGGATGAGATGCCATTGCCACGCACGGTACCTGAGGCGAATGATGTCTGTTGGTATAGAAAGTAATAAGAAATATGGAAAGTTTTTAAGTTGAGATACCGGTACATGTAACATAAATGTTCGTTATACGGGGGTTATTTATCAATAGTGCTGGGGCTTATTTAATAATGCGTATTGAAAAATTAAAAATTGAAATAATGAGTTCATTGATTTTTATTAATTTCTTTATAAACTACATTGTTAATTTTGAATATGATTTGAACTACTTTAAGTCAATTTGGTTAAATAAACGAGTAACTATAATATCAGTTTAATGCTTGTAGAAAGCAATGCTCAAGGCAAGCAGGGGCCGAAGCGAACCGCCAGCTCAACCATTGGAATCGGAAATCGATTAAATAAATGAGAAATAAACAACACATGAATGGGAGTGCACCAGACAAGCAGGAAACCGAAGTAACTTGCTAACTTCTCGCAGAGATTTAACTGTACGTACTTTGTACGTATTTAACTGCAAGTACTTTGCGAATAAATTGATTTTCTGCCTGTTTGATATGCGATTCCGTTATACATATACTTTGACAGCAAAAGCGATTTTAAGAGGGACCCGTCTTAGTGGTTGGTCGGAAGGCTGTTCCCTCGCGCCGTAGGATGGCGCTAGCGCTCAACGAGGTACCCAGCCGCGCTCAAAGAGGGTGCGCGTGGTTGGGGCCTTTAAGGTAGTTATACCCCAACTCCCCTTTTTTTTTCAATCCTTGGGCTTATCTCCGTGAGGAATGTAGCCAGCCGCGAGTTATTATCAGTTAATTTAGATATGTTTTATATTGAATCTGATTGGTTAAAATTTGCTTGAGAATAAATAGTCCAGCATACCAGGCAAAGGAACGGGCCAATCCCACTGCTGGAATAATCTAACAGCTGGTGCAAGATGGTAAACCGACTCCCGCCGACGGTAAAGCAGAGACCTATCTTCTCGTATTTAGTTTAGTCTTTGTATTGTAATTTCGGGTTTTAGATCTATTATTTAGTATGCTTATATTTACCAATATTTTACAAGCTTACGTTTATCCTTTTCTTTGGGTTATTAGACCAGTTCTATAGAGCTGTTATGCAGTTAGTCAGAAATCTTGGGTACAGATGAGTTCCTGACGTTGCTGTATTTCTTTGTTTTGTTATTTGCTTTTAATGTTTTATTTATTTATTCATTTTTTATTTATTTATTTTTTTTTTTTCAATATTTAGATATAATTATAATAAAATTCTTAGATATGACTGACCATGAATTAGACCTATTTATATATTTCAGGAAAGAGTAGCCTTTGACTTCTGTTAGTGTCGGGTTAAGGCCCATCCCTAGTCGCCCACCTCTTTTCTGCCGAAAAAGGGGTGGGGGAGACACATTTCGATTATTATCCGGGCCCAGGCGTCAAAGAAGCAAAAATAAAATGCAGAGCGGCGATTCTATTTCAATTCCGAACACATACGTCCGAAAATATATTCCTTTCATGCGAAAATAGAGCTGCAATACCGTTTTTAGATTTTTCAAATGTCAATTTCCTCGGCGGCCATTATTATGTAGCTGTCCGCCGAGTTTCGGCAAGAAGGAGGTGGGTGACTAGGGATAGGCCTTAAGTTGCCATGATATCCACTTGCGCGAGGCGGAACTCTTGAAACTCCAATTGTTTTTTTGCATACTCCTTCGAGAGTTGATGCGATGAAACCATCCTTATCCTTCGGGAAGGTCGTCCGTATGGTTTGGGAAAGGACCCATGTCCGGAAAAAAAGCTCATCGCCTGTTTGGAGTTGAAAAGTCAACCGGGCAAGCCACTGACTCGGACCCTCCTGGGAGCGTCACTAGTTACTATGTTACCATGGGACAAAGAGCTCTTAAGAGGCGAAGCCCAACCCCAAGAAAAGTTCCGCAGGGATAGGAAGCCATGGCAGGGATGAGAAAGATACCACTTGTTCAATGCCACTCTCATGCTCTTGGAATGATGACGGGAAGCATTGAAAAGGAAACCAGCACATGCAATACAGAATGCAGGAAGCAAGAAATAAAGCGACTAGCACGATACTGAATTTGACCCCTTGTTTGGCTAAACAAATGGCCAGACCATACTCACACTAGAAAACTAGATGAAAGCTTTGATAGCTAGCAGAAATGAACGTAGGCTTTGCAAAATGTTAGGTGCAAGATAGATACAGTGTCTAGGTCATCGCTATGTTTAAACCCTTGTCTGATTGAAAATGGGACGAAATCCGCTTTTTCCTTACACCACCAGATGGGGCAGACCCAGATTCTATGGTTCAAAGTTTCAGGATCCAGGTTACATTCACAGGCCTCCGATTCTATAATATTCATCCTTTCTAGATGAGAGTTCAGTTGGGAGTGACCGCTAAGGATTCTGTTAGTGATAGTAATTTCCTTTCTTGTTAAGGAGAAATCCGCGAACCAAGGGGATAAATTGAACTGCCCGGCATGATCCATATATCTCCTACCTTTCCTATTGGTAAATGGTAAGTACTGCCCATACAGCACGCAACGTTGCAGCAATGTCTCAGCAACATTGCCAAGTCTCATTTTCATTGCACTGCACTGCAATGTTGCTGCAAGATGTCTGCAATACAATTTTTGCAACATTGCATGCGCAATGTTACCGCAAGATTTCTGCAATATAAATTTGTTATATATATTGGAATGATTTAATTAATGAAATGAAGAATGGATAAATTGCATCATTTACTAGGAATTGGTACATTTTCGGCTTCTAACGCAATTAAACACATAAAATTGTTAAAATATAGGCAGCTCTGAATACATAGGAAAACATTAAAGCAATCATCATCGGATAGTTTGGCGTAGTGGGTAGAGCGTGCGACTAGTGAGGGAGCGGACGTGGGTTCAAATCTCGATTAGGAGAAACAGAAATCGGTGGCGTTTTTCGTAGCAAAATTACAAGGCGTTTTTTCATTGTATATATTATGAGGAGCATCCTTTGAGACAATGGACTGAATGTTAAAACGTATAAAATTTATTTTTTAATCTCAATAGTTCCATTCAATTGGAATACAACAAATGCAAGAACTTTTTCAACATTGCAGATTATTTGTCAATATTGCAGAAATGTTGCAATGTTATGCAATGAAAAAGCGGACATTGAGACATTGCAGAAACATTGCAGGGGGGTTGCAGCAACATTGCGCAGCATAACCGCAACATTGCCAATATTGCGGAATTCTGTTGCTGCAACGTTGCTGCAATGTCTCGGTGCTGTATGGGTGGTATTGCCGTCTGGTGGCTCGAATTGAAACTACTGAAACCGGGTCAGCTGTCGTAAGGGCATTATAAATTACTCTAGAAAATAGAAGTTGTATTTGCAATTATATCTATTTTTAGTATTTTTTTAATAAAAAAATAACATTCAATGATGGAAAGTGTTGAGGATTCGTTGGGCGTACGATTTTCTCCAAAACAAAATAAAAGTAAAACGTTTTGCAGTGTATATGGATGTAGTAGTAAAGCTTGTAGAAATTTAGATGTAAGGTTTCATTATTTTCCGAAACAAAATGAAAATTTCGTGAAAATTACAAATGTTTTCGGAGTGGATGAGAAAATTGACTGTCGAAAAATGTGGCAGAAAGTTTTAAAAATAGGAAAAAATATTACAGAAAATATGCAAGTTTGTTCCTTGCACTTTAAAAGATCGGATTATTTCTTACCAGGTAATTATATTTATTTTTTAGCTCATTTAATTTTTTTTTTTTATATCTGAAATTAACTAAAAAAATTTGTTTTTTACGTAGATTCTGGTTCAAAAGGTAAAAGACGCTTGAGAAAAACCGCCGTACCTTCTTGTAATTTACCTTGCAATGCAATAAAAACAGGGTCAAGCAACGAAATAAACAATGACAGAGAGAGAAGAAGAATTCAAAGAGATAAAAACAAAAATACGATAATTTTAGGTAATCGAGCTACTAATAATAAAAAACTGGATTCATCAACAAG
Source organism: Macrophya alboannulata (assembly GCA_949628255.1). Taxonomy (NCBI): domain Eukaryota; kingdom Metazoa; phylum Arthropoda; class Insecta; order Hymenoptera; family Tenthredinidae; genus Macrophya; species Macrophya alboannulata. The sequence goes on along the minus strand of OX451212.1, from coordinate 10,861,485 downwards.
TTCAACTACTACTCGATCGACTTTTGATGTTGATGGTCAAAAAAATTCGGATGCTCTGGATCACACTGCAACGAGTCTTAGTACTTCAAGAGAAAATGATAATGGATCTGTTGTCGAAATGCTGTCAATGGAAAATGATGAAACGGCTGCAAAAAAATTTATTGATGTTGGTATTCAGATTAAAAGTGGTGATTGGGTGATGGATTTTTGTGATGTGATAAAAACTGAGAAGGAACTCAATACATTAACTGGCATTGTGAACTTCAATATCTTAAATACCACCCTTGATGTTTTCAATCTTGGCTTTCCCAAGTACGAGTCCGAAAGGATGCATCTTCGAAGCACAGTTATTATGACATTCATCAAACTGAAGCATAATTTATCGTATGCAATCTTGACCGTTTTATTCAAATGTTCTTCAGAGTCACATTGTCGTAAAATTATTCTGCTAATGATCGACATGCTTTAGGTTTGCTTAAAAGATGGAATACCTTTTCCAGACAAAGATAAAATTCTCAAAAATCTTCCTATATGTTTCAATGACTTTAGAAATGTTAGAGTTGTGTTGGACTGTACTGAAATTTTTATACAAAAACCAAAATCGTTGTGTTGTCAACAAGCAACATATTCGCGATATAAAAGTACATTATACTATCAAGTTTATGACTGGAGTAACTCCTGGAGGATTGTTCTCCTACATTAGTCCCATGTATGGAGGGAGAGGGGATATCTTCGGATGATGCTATATTTGAGCAATCTAAAATTTTGGATTTGCTAGAAAAGGGCGAAGCAGTAATGGTTGACAAAGGGTTCAGGGTGGATAAACTGTGTAAAGACAGAGATATAACTCTTATACGACCTCCATTCAAGAAAGAAAAGCTGCAATTTTCCAGAGAAGAGTCGAGGTTAAGTGCGAAAATTGCCAGAGCACGAGTTCACATAGACCGTTCCAATCAAAGACTTAAAGTATTTAAAGTCTTGGGTTCTCGGATGCCAAGTGGTCTTGTTAACAAGGGCAAAGAAATATTAACAATTATTGGTGTAATCGTAAATTTAAGTTCTTCAATTTTGAGTAATGATAAATTTATGTCAGATAACGCAGATTAATTATTAAAATACAAGAATAAATGTTGATAAGTTAAGATTTATTAAAACTTTATAATAAAATTGTTAATTTTCCCAATTAAACATATTTTAATATTTTTGGAGTGTTTATTTTTTATTTAATATTTTAAGTCTTTTACAAATTTTTCATCAAAATCAACAGTAATAACTTTCATACTTTTATCGTGAGAAGAAAATAGAATAAAATCCGTTTTTTCAACATTCAAAATTCCCATTCCAAATTGAACCTGGCCATAATATTTGTGATTTTTTTTTGAAGTCAAATTGTTATTATTTTTCGGATCTAATTGTACATGGGCAAGTCCACCAATTATCAACAAATGAACGGGACGTCAAAAAATCGATTTGTCTGAAATTCTTACCTCTCATAGTGTGTACTAAGATTGAAAAGTTCACCGAGTTGAAACCCTCTAGGACTTACCGTTCGCCAGAAATGCCATATACGCCATTTCGACCTAATTCAGGTTTAAACGCGAATTGTTTTCGTATCATCATCGGCATAAAAAAATTATGAAAATATACATATCTTATGTGAAAAATTCTCACCTTTCCGAAAATGTTATTCATTTCTGGCTAACTTATCGAAATTGATCTCAAAAACACGTTTTCTTGGCAAAAAACCACTTTTTTTCATGCGCCGCCAAATTTGATCTTACTTTCAAATTTTTTATCTAAAAGCTGAGATTTTTTCAGCAAGAAACCCAAATTTGTAGAGTGGGACGGCTATGGGATCCCGCGTGAGCTAAATTCAATTGATGAAAAGTGTATTATTTACACGCTTAAGGGAACCAGTACAGCTTGGTTTTGGAAATTCGGAGTATGTACAGCCAGGGAAATGGATTCTGAAGCGCCGTTTTCATGCAACCGAAGATACAAGTGGTTTTAATTTCCTTCAAGTTGGCATGAAATTAAAGCAACATCTGCCCCTTCGATATGTTAGCGATCTTCTCCGCGCGGGATAATTATATTTCAGTGGAGACGTCTGTTGTTTTCTTGAGAACGTCAATTCGCATAACCTCTTGAATGCACAAGTGATCGAAAAAGTTGTCATATTGGATAACCTCGAAATGCGCGAATGTTTTTTCTGATTAGGTTGATCCTAAAATAACCTAGTTACTCGTAAAGTGTTCAAGGGGTTAAGAGAGGACCCTAATGAAACTTACTGTTATATTCTTTCATGAAATTAAATCGATTTTAAATCATTTCAAGGTTCTAGCTGGAACTAATTAAACTGGCCCTTGAAATTTTAAATTTCATCCTAAATCGATGAGTTATGCACCTATGATGATCGCAGGCTATTCAAATTTTGGCGATGTGTTCAGAACACTTGGGCGAAGAATCTTAAGTATCCGATATAATAACGGTGGCCTCGTTACTCAAAAAGCATAGTTAACACTTTGTATTTCAAGGTCTTTGCAGTTCATTATTATGAGCGACTTGGAATATAGGTTTCTTTCAAATGTAATAAGGATAAATCTATCATTTCTCACTGCGTACACCGCTGAAGAATCAAGTCTCAGAAATAGTTTGCGAATCACTTTTACATGTTGTAATTAATTTTACAGGTCACTTGTTCTCTCATTCTCTCATCACGCTCTATCGCAGCATGTGATAACCGCTAGCTTATTCTGAACAGCTGTTAATTAATCATTAATTTAAACCCAATTCCTATTTCAATTAGAGTTGTTAGTTTATATTCCTGCGTTAGACTAAAATGAGTTATAGATTTACTATTTGTTAACTTATCCTTATAATCAATTAATAGTTGGAGCTCAATTTCAATTTCAATAAGAGTTGTTGGTTTATATTCCTGTGTTAGACTCAAATCAGTTATACATTTACTATTTGTTAACTTATCCTTATAATCAATTAATAGTTGGAGCTCAATTTCAATTTCAATAAGAGTTGTTGGTTTATATTCCTGCGTTAGACTAAAATCAGTTATAGATTCAATATTTGTCAGCTTATTCTTATAATCAATCAATAGTTGGAGCTCAATTCCAATTTCAATAAGAGTTGTTGGTTTATATTCCTGTGTTAGACTCAAATCAGTTATAGATTTACTATTTGTTAACTTATTCTTATAATCAATTAATAGTTGGAGCTCAATTCCAATTTCAATAAGAGTTGTTGGTTTATATTCCTGCGTTGGACTCAAATCAGTTATAGATTCAATATTTGTTAGCTTATCCTTATTACATTTGAAAGAAACCTATATTCCAAGTCGCTCATAATAATGAACTGCAAAGACCTTGAAATACAAAGTGTTAACTATGCTTTTTGAGTAACGAGGCCACCGTTATTATATTGGATACTTAAGATTCTTCGCCCAAGTGTTCTGAACACATCGCCAAAATTTGAATAGCCTGCGATCATCATAGGTGCATAACTCATCGATTTAGGATGAAATTTAAAATTTCAAGGGCTAGTTTAATTAGTTCCAGCTAGAACCTTGAAATGATTTAAAATCGATTTAATTTCATGAAAGAATATAACAGTAAGTTTCATTAGGGTCCTCTCTTAACCCCTTGAACACTTTACGAGTAACTAGGTTATTTTAGGATCACCCTAATTAGAAAAGACATTCGCGCATTTCGAGGTTATCCAATATGACAACTTTTTTGATCACTTGTGCATTCAAGAGGTTATGCGAATTGACGTTCTCAAGAAAACAACAGACGTCTCCACTGAAATATAATTATCCCGCGCGGAGAAGATCGCTAACATATCGAAGGGGCAGATGTTGCTTTAATTTCATGCCAACTTGAAGGAAATTAAAACCACTTGTATCTTCGGTTGCATGAAAACGGCGCTTCAGAATCCATTTCCCTGGATGTACATACTTCAAAATGCATTCATTTCTCAGCCAACGTTTATTTCACATCAAAAAAAAAATTTTCCTTGAAAACCTTTGTCGTAAGGTTTTAGGCACATCGCTGTTCCGATTAAGGTCGGTGAGGGCTCATTTTGTTCAGAAAAGAAATCTTCATCGTGTGAACGAGAGAATTTTTGAACAATTTCGTGTAGGCCAAGTTATTTGCAAATTAGTGTTCTAAATTTTGGAAATTTTGGATAATTGACCGTAACTTTTCACATGAATTTTTTTTTTACCAATCCCTACGTTCATAAGATGTAGAATTGCTGTCCGAAGAAAGCAGGACCTTGAGAGGTTGAATTGGACCAACGATGTGTCTAAAACCTCGACAAAATTTTCGAAGAAAATTTTTCTTTGATGTGAAATAAGGTTTGGTTGACAAATAAATGAATTTTGGAGTACTCCAAATTTCCCAAACCAAGCTGTACTGGTCCCCTTAATTGGCGAATAATACACTTTTCATCAATTAAATTTAGCTCACGCGGGATCCCATAGCCGTCCCACTCTGCCCATTTGGGTTTCTTACCGAAAAAATCTCAGCTTTCAGATAAAAAATTCAAAAGTAAGATCTTGGTGGCGCATGAAAAAAAGCGATTTTTCGCCGAAAAACGTGTTTTTGAGATTAATTTCGATAAGTTAGCCAGAAATGAATAACATATTCGGAAAGGTGAGAATTTTTCATATAAGATACGTATATTTTCATAATTTTTTTATGCCGATAATGATACGAAAACAATTCGCGTTTAAACCTGAATTAGGTCGAAATGGCAAATTTGTATATGGCATTTCTCGGGAACGGTAAGTCCTAGAGGGTTCCAACTTGGTGAACTTTTCAATCTTAGTACACACTATAAGAGGTAAAAATTTCAGACAAATCGATTTTTTGACGTCCCGTTCATTTGTTGATAATTGGTGGACTTGCCCATATATATACTTTATTTTAGATATAATATCATCCATACTCGGAGATTTACCTTCGTATGGGCATTTGATTTCTATCAACTTAACAGGTATACCATCTTCGAATATAATTCCGTCTGGAGAATAACCAAGCCAAGGGTTATATCCAGAAATCATGAGACCACATTGAAATACATTAGCTGATGTACTTTTTTCATATGCTATTCGAGCATCTGATTCAAATTTTAAACCGTGATTTACTGCTGTACTATAAAAAGTGATAGGATAAAAATATTTAAGCGATTTATTCTTCCAATTAGGTTAAGGATTTTTTCGGTAGGTGTATAGTTCATAACATTCCCAGGCAGCAAACTTAGTACATTTACGTTACCGCGATATCACACTGTAAAATTGTTGGTACATACCAAAGTTCACGTAAATTTTATGTAACATTGGTGTATCAGCAATCTTTCAATATATCAGAGATGCGCTTGACATATAACACTGTAGTATCACAAAGACAGTACATTGTTATGTAGCGTTAATATCATCTAGTTCTCTCCTGGAGCAGTGTCCAAGTTTGATGTAGCTGTAGTATGACAAAGATGTCACAGTGTTATATCACCAGAAAAGTACAACTGGTTTGTAGAGTTTATATCAAGCGGTACTGTCCTTGAGCAGTCTAAATAGTCGATGTAGCAGCAATGTCACACAGACGTCACAATTTTATATAGTCAAAAAAGCAAAACTGGGTATCTAAAATTTACGTCACAGAGTACTATTTCAGTGCTAAATACAAAGTTGACGTATCCGTCACGTGACGAGGACATCACAGTATTCTGACACAAAGGATACACAATTATTATATCAAATAAACATTTCAGAAAAATCTCCGTGTGCCTTCAACGAGAACAATTCGTACGTTAGCTTTTTAGGTTATGTGTTTACTACGTGTCCTCAAATGTGTGGCAAATTATTCAGGCTCGTGATCAGTTTATATGTACTATTACGGATAGTTCTTTATTATACACGTATCTAGAATACGTGAAATTAGATCTGTGCATATTCAAAACTAAGGGATCGCGGGAAGGAAGGTACAATTGTTTTACAACATGTAAAAAAATATCGTTGTAAGAGTAAGCTTAACAGAAATTTTGACTTCAATTTTTAATAACAATACTTGATTTGAATTTGGACCTGCTTACTTAAGCGTGAATGACATAATGATGTTTGCATAAACAGACAAATCATGTAATTGAAGTGACAGTTGTGACAAATCAAAATTTTAATAAATGATCATTTTTCGTGATGTTACGGCAGCAGATTATAACGCAGTCCAAAGTAATTTTGTTTAGATGTTCGTTGTGGTGTCGAGGCAGCGTGCCCGGCTACGGATCACTAGGGCGTCCACTGGTCCCGTGTTCAAATCCTCGGCTCGTGCGTGCGATTTTTTCGTTAATTATAATTACAGGCAGGTAGATTTAGGCAGTGAGTTTTCGGTAGGGCGCACAAATATTGTGATTAGCACAAGATCTTATCAGAAAAACTCAGATATCCGTCGTTTAATCTAATTTTTTTTTGTCATAAGTCACATGGACCTTTATGCCTAGAATGTTGCAATTATATGAGTTACATAGATTATACATAACCGTTTTGAAAGCCGACTCTACAGTGAGTCCGCTGTGATATATCTGTTATGATCCTAACACTCAACTGGTATATAATTGTTATGTACCGCAAATCTGTAACTGTGACATACCAGCCATATCAGCCTGTGGCGGACATTTTGATATCCATGGACTGTAAAATATACAGTCCCTGTGATGTAGCAGTGATTGAGGAAAGAACCAAATTATATATCTGCTACATTATGGTTACATGATTTTGCTGCCTGGGTTGAGAGCCCGTGATTCTAAACTTCCCCAATAAACACAGCATTAAATGCACAGGTTTAAATATGGTATAGGTATAAATAAACAACGTTTATATATAAACGTATAATAATTGATTGGAATAAAACGCCATGTATGTATGGGTCATTCTCAGTTAAGACGTAAATTCGACGTCCACGGTGAAAAATCACCTTTTTTACAAAAATTTATTAAACAGAATGTAATTATCTCCTAAAACTCGTGCTCGTGTAAGTGGTCACTCAAATTCATTTCTTAATTTTATTTAATTTAGTCACAATTTCATCTCAAAGTCGGAAAGCATCTCTCCCCTGGCCTGTCCCCGGGCTGATTCTGTTTATGTATTAGTAATTTAAAGTACTCAGAAATCAAATACATTATTGAAATTATATATTCCAACAAAATAAATCTTATTATAAAAAAGAGTAAGGATGGTGTGCTATATATACGTGTCACCCTTTTATTCGTGCGCTGATTGGCTGCCGATGACGACCGTATATCGTCGTTCGTTTGTTCTTTTTTACGTTCGACTGTTTGACAATCTGTCATGTTTGTATGATCTGCGAGGTTCAAAAACCTCGACGTCAAACATCGTCTTGGCGAGCTGTATCTTCGGCGAATTATAAAAAAGAGTAAGGCTGGTGTTTGAAGAAGAGGCTAGGCAGTGAGCATTATTTTGCACCGATTATTCGTAGCAATGGTACGTATAACTTCAAAGGTTATTTGATTTTGAAATTCGAATTTTTGGAATACTTTTTTTTTGCAGGTTAAACTTCGATGGTAGGAGAAGAAACCGTTAAACTTAGATGGTAGGAGAAGAAATAGAGTTGGACGTACAATATATTTTGCACCGATTATTCGTAGCAGTGGTACGTATAACTTTAAAGGTTATTTGATTTTGAAATTCGAATTTTTGGAATACTTTTTTTTTGCAGGTTAAACTTCGATGGTAGGAGAAGAAACCGTTAAACTTAGATGGTAGGAGAAGAAATAGAGTTGGACGTACAATATATCACATCTATATCAGGACGTAAAATATATCGCATCTATAACAGGACGTATAATTGTATTTCATTATTGTATTTGTGAAAATTGTATTCTATGGAGTCTCTGAAAATAAATAATTATTCACAACTTATTAACCATAAAGTTACGAAATTTTGAAAAGATAGATTTAACAGAATCAGTGACGCTGTTGATGAAAGATGAATTGACGAAATAATCAGTATTTCAATAAATCAGTGACGCTGTTGATGAAAGATGAATTGAAAAAATAATAAGTATTTCAGTAAATCAGTGACGCTGTTAATCAAATACGAATTGACAAAACAAGCAGTTTTATTAACAACCATATTCAGTGATCGATTTTTTAATTTTTTATGAAATGGGACGTCGGAAGCTTACACAGGAAGAAAGAGAAGCAGCTAAGAGACGAAAAGTTGAACAGAATACCATAAGCCAGCGCCAATCACGGCAACAAAAAAAATTGCATCATTGTTTGTTAGAGAATTATAAAAATGCAGCAAATTTAAAAAATTCAGGGGAAAACAGTTCAGTATGCGGCATTAATAAAGAGTTAGAAAATTCAAAAAATGAAGCAAATTTACAAAATTCAGGGGAAAACAGTTCAGTATGCTGCATTAATAGAGATAATATCGATAATTTGAATGTACAAAGACATGCAATACACGAATATATTGATAATTCGAATAATGTAGCTTTTGGATCGATAAATGTTATAGAATGTCATAATAATTTGAACAATGTTGGTGAACATTACATCGGTAAAATGGATGTCCTGTGCAGTCATTGCTACGCACAACATTTCCTTATGGAAAGAGTACAAGGTAAAAGAAACTCTTTCAATGATTGTTGCAGCCATGGCGCCGTCACTCTCGAACCGCTACCTTTCCTTCCAGAATTAGAATCACTATTTGATGTACGACATCCTAAGTCAAACGAGTTTTTGAAGCGTATACGTATTTACAATAATTTATTTTCTTTTGCTTCTTTTAATGCAAATTTAGTAAATTTTAAGAATGCTGGACGTCCTGGACCGTACTGCTTCAAAATTCAAGGACAAATATACTACCAAATAAACACCTCTTTCAATCCAACAAAAGATGATAAACCGTCGTACGGCCAGTTATTTGTTATAGACGCCCATGAAGCACTTGAATATCGTATGTCTTCCACTAACGTTGATGTTGATCCTGATTTGATCAAATTAATCGATGAATTAATGCGTGAACATAATATTTTCGCTAAATCATACGAAATGATGGGAACTGAACTAAAAAATCAACATGGATTTGACACTGAATTACAATTGATATTTTCTTTAAAACCAGGTGTAGATAAACGACGCTATAACTTTCAAAGAACAAATGAAGTAGCGGCGATATTTTCTACTACTGCCGATGGGGAAATTCCTGATTCGTATGTTATAATTCGAAATAGAGATACTAAATCATTGCAAAAAGTTAGCAGTATGGACCCAAATGTAGAACCATGGGTTTATCCTCTGTTTTATCCATACGGATGCCGTGGTTGGCATAGGGATCTACTTCGTACAAATTCTCAAAAACGTATATCTAGATCAGCTTATGTGAAATATCGCATAGCCATCCGAAAAGAATTTAATGCATTTATAAGAGGTGGTCGCTTATTCCAACAATATATGGTGGACTTTTATGTGAAAATAGAAAAAGATAGAATAGATTACTGTAGGTCGCATCAGAAAGAATTACGCATTGAATCATATAAGGGACTTTTCGATTATTTACATAAGGAAGCAACGGATGGTTCGAGTTTACGAATTGGAAAAGTTGTCATTCTTCCATCTACGTTTATAGGATCACCACGCAATATGTTACAAAATTATCACGACGGAATGGCAATAGTACGCAAATATGGAAAACCTGACTTTTTCGTTACTATGACTTGCAACCCGAATTGGAACGAAATTAAAGAAAATTTACTTCCAGGTCAACAAACTTCTGATCGACCAGATATTTGCGCACGGGTATTTAATATAAAGAAGAATGCTTTGATCAATAAAATTGTTGAACGAGGTTTTTTTGGTCGCGTCGTTGCCCATTTGCACGTGATTGAGTTTCAAAAGCGGGGTTTACCTCATGTACACTTGTTGATAACATTATGCACGCAAGATAAAATCAGTAATGCATCAATGGTGGATAAATATATATCAGCAGAGATACCTGACCCAGATACCAATCAAATTTTACATGATATTGTAATCAAAAATATGATTCATGGACCTTGTGCAGACTGGTGCTTAATCGACGGTAAATGTTCAAAAAGGTATCCAAAATTTTTTAATGAAATAACAACAATAGATGATGATAGTTATCCTCTTTATCGCCGTAGAGATACTGGTAAAACATATAAGCGTAATAACACATTCATTGTGGATAATCGAAATGTTGTTCCCTATTGTCCAGAGTTGATCAAAATTTTCAATTGTCATATGAACGTAGAGATTGTATCAAGTGTAAAATCAGTGAAGTATTTACACAAGTATTTATATAAAGGTCACGATGCTGCATCTGTAGTTATTTGTAATCAAAAAGCAGATGAAAATGATACAATTGATCATGATGAAATCAAACAATATCTTGAAGCACGATACGTAGGTCCGTCAGAAGCAGCTTGGCGTATATTAAGCAAGCCTTTGCACGATAAAAGTCATTGTGTCACTCGTTTGCCTGTACATCTTCCAAATGAACACAATATAACTATTCATACAGAATCCGACGATACAGAAATGAATAATGCATTAAATCAAGTAACTATGTTGTTAGATTACTTTGCGCTTAATGCTCGAGATTTAGAGGCCAAACAATTTTACTATGTTGAAATACCAACACATTATACCTTCAAGACAGAAAAAATCGATGGCAAAAGAGTCTCTCGGTGGGAAAAGCGAAAGAGACGTTTGAACTGTATTGGTCGCATGTATTCTGTTTGTCCAACTCAATTAGAATTATTTCACTTGAGATTGCTCTTATTAAGGGTCAGGGGTTCAACGAGCTATGAAGATTTGAGAACAGTAGATGATAAAATAGAACAAACATTTACAGCTGCCTGTTTATCACGTGGTCTTATAGAAAATGACGAGGAGTGGAAAAAAGCAATGCAAGAAGCTGTAGTATTCATGATGCCAAGGCAACTTCGTTTATTATTTGTTAGAATACTCATTCATTGCGGTCCACTCCATCCTGACGAACTTTGGAATGAATTCAAAGATGCCATGGGCGAAGATTATAACAGCCTAAATAGACAAGAATGCCACGAAAAGGCGTACAATGAAATTAATTTTATACTTCGGAATGAAGGCAAAAATTTACAAGATTTCCCACAACTTAGAAATTTATTTGAACTTGGTGAAAGTTTTTCAGATGCGAGCAATAAGACAGCTAAAGAGTACTTAGTACTTGGGACTCAGCAATTCAATAAATTAAATTCAAAGCAAAGAGAAGTGGCTGACATTATTCTGAATTTAGCTCTTTCCAGAACGGGCTCCATAGAAAATACAAATAATTGCTTCTTTATTGACGGTCCTGGGGGCAGCGGTAAAACGTTCTTGTACAAAGCTCTCTGGCATCTTTTAGTTGGTAATCATAAGGAAGTATGTACGATGGCTTTTACGGGTATTGCTGCAACATTACTTCCACATGGAAAAACTGTTCACAAAATTTTTAAACTGCCAGTACCGTTGCTTTCCGATTCATCTTCAAACATCAAATTAAATTCGAAAGAAGCTACGTATTTGATAAATGCAGATGTCTTTATATGGGACGAGGCACCTATGGCACCCCGATATGCTATTGAAATAATGGATCGAACTTTACGTGACGTAATGAATAACAACATTCCATTTGGTGGTAAAATCGTAGTTTTAGGTGGAGACTTTCGGCAGTTACTTCCTGTAAAAGTACATGCAACTCGTAGTGAAATGATAGATCTATCTATCAATCGTAGCTTACTTTGGAAAAATTTCGTACAATTCAGTTTAACAGAAAATATGCGAACTCTACCTGAAGAGATTGAATTTTCTGAATTTCTTTTGAAAGTTGGTAATGGATCTTTAAATGACACTGAAGATAACTTGAATATTGCTCATTTACCGGAGCATTGTTTAGCATCTGCTGAAGCTGATATAGTAGAAGATCTTTACGGGAATATCTTTAAAAATAAGGAATATAGAAAATCAATTAACTTTGCTATTCTATCGGCGAGAAACGTAGATGTCAACGAAATAAATGAAAGAGTCGTACAATTTCTTGACGAAAATACAGAAAAAGTATATACAAGTATAGATAGTATCGAGAATTGTGAAAATGGGAGTATGGAACACATTCTCACAACAGAATATTTGAATTCTTTATGTCCCGCCGGTCTTCCACCTTATGAATTAAAACTGAGAGTGAACTCAGTTATTATGATAATACGAAATTTGAATATTAGTGAAGGCTTATGTAATGGAACAAGATTATTGATTCTAGAAATGTCGAATAATATTTTAAGATGTGAAATATTAGTTGGAGATAAAAAAGGAGACATAGTATTCTTAAATCGAATAACTTTATGCTGTGAAGGTGAATATCCATTTACATTCAAGAGAAGACAATTCCCAGTGAAGCTGGCTTTTGCGATGACAATCAATAAGTCGCAGGGACAAACGTTTGAAAAAATTGGCATTGATCTTCGAAAGCAAGTATTTAATCATGGGCAATTGTATGTTGCTTTATCTCGTGTGGGCTCTTGGAATTCATTACAAGTTTATTGTGATCATAGTTTGCATAGTGAAGTCATTAAAAATTTTGTTTATAAAGAACTTTATTCGTAAAAGAGGACAGATATCAGAACTGTGTACGAAAAAGAAGCAATAATTTATTGGATATTAATAATCTGTAGTGTTATTTTCAAATGGATGAGCTGAATTGTAACATGAAAAAATGAGATTAAACGATATGCGGAAATAAGCATAGCATTTCAAATTGTAAGGGTGTGAATTTTTATAACCCACCTCATAAGTATTCAATTCAAAGCCTCAGATTTCTCAAATTAAAATAGTAAAAATTAAAAAAAAGAAAAAAAAAAAAAATGATCATAATAAAATAGAATTAGAATAAAAATTATAACGTCTTCAACAAATGTACAATAAGTATAACGTATTGAATGAAATTTTATTTTTAGTACGCATAAATTCAGCTGTCGATTATCAAAACAGCGAGATCGCGATATGCGAATTTGATTGACGAGAAGGGTGAAACGGATTACTCGTCGAAAAAACCGTTGGCTATGAATTCAACGGTCAATTGTTCTATTGTCGCGGAATAAAAAACAAAATTCAGCAATTTTTTTGATTAAATGGCCCACGATCAATCTTTGATTGGCGGGCTCATATAGATACTCCAATTAGAAAAAAATTGAAAAAATGAGGATCGCGATAATATTGATTCGTTTCTCAATATTTTTTATTTGCGTCATCATTTAGAGAGGATTTTCTCTATTGGAAACGTGTGGTCGTTTAAGCAGTGAAATATAAAAGAAAAACTAAAACCAACATGCCTCCAGTATTATCACAGGATCAATTTACCTCTAATGAAGACATCGACCAAATTCAAATAGGAGACTCAACCATGTAAGTTAAAATTAACTGCAGACATTATAACTAATTCCCAATTTCAAAAAAAAAACGTAAATCAATTCGACCTTAGGTGCTGAGAATTGTAATGTGTAATTTTTAGAACATCCTGGTTTTCTAAAAGAAAACGATTAAAACTTTCATTTTTTTTGCGTGCATGTAGAGAAAATTTGTAAATAATATGTAGATGAACATGAGATCGATTGAAACATCAATACGTATGTAATTACAAGTTTGCTTTTTGTTCGGTGTTGTTTTAATATTTTGTGTGAGACACGTCATAGGAAATAATGTTAGGTCAAAAGTGAAAATGACACATTTTGATACACAGTACATCATAAATATTATACCTATAATGTAATATACATAAAAAAGATCATTCGAAGTTCAAGGTTTGCCTCAAAGCAAAAATCCACAATGACGCTTTATTTTAATTCCAGAGACATCGTAGGATATGTGGACAAAATAGAAACCAATTCCTATTCTAGCGGAGCTCAATTCTACAAAATTATTGTAAATAATTGCAATAACAAACGAGTGCAAGTTACAGCTTGGAGAAACAACATGAAATTAATTGATAAAATACAACGTGTACATACTGTGAGTAATACATTTTTGGTTTTCATAAATTTAAATTTCTTTTCACTGTTATAATTGCTAATATAATTACTTCTTACTCACAGATTGTGCATGTATCAACTGCAATGGCGATTAAACCGAAAAGGGAAATGTACAATGGAGGCAATGTACCATTTGAATTATTGGTTCAAGAAAATACCGTAGTTACTCCATATGGGAACTTCGAAGAAGATCACACAGCCGAATTTATAGTACCTGAAGAGATCACAATGGCAGAAGCCGCAAGGAAACGCAATGAATACGTTAGTAAGTATCCTATTCCACTTTGGAACAAAAGAAAATGTTTAAAAATATTTATTCTTTTATATCTGTTTCAGCAATCACGGGTTTTTTGAAAACATCGTTCAGAAAACATAAACAGAAGAACTTCGAATTTTTCATTGGGTCCATAACTGACTGTACCCACAAATTGGAAGTCAAGTGTCGCAATGACCTATCAGAAGTTGAGGACATAGTTTGCAAAGGAATGCAGATAACAGTGACTGGAATGATTGAACTCTTTCCACCTGGACCACCAATGCTATGTATTGAAGGCCCGAAAAATATAGTAGTTATTCCAGATGGAGAAAAAGTGACCCTTGCCGAATTGTTAAATGGCTTCACAACACCTGAATAAAATTCTATGTTTCGAAATATTCAGATATTACAATTTTATACCCAAATAGGATATAATGTATTTAGCAGCTGATTGTGAAATAACCAATAAAATTTATTGAAAATTTTTAAATAAAATATTTCAATTTGCCAAATTGATCAAAGTTGAACCTCATATATTATGTAATTATTATTTATTTATTAAACAATAAATAGGACGATCGGATGATATGAATGATAATACATTTTAAATATCGGTATAAACCAAAAAATGTTAAATAAAATCTAAAAATGACTTATCAAAAGTGGAGGGTTTCGTTGCTAAAGGCATGCTTTAAAAGGATCGACGATACAGCTGTTCGAGCCAATGTTATTATGTAGGTTCCTAGCGTATGCCTTATTGCTTGTTGGCAGGCGTGCGCAATTCTACTACTCGTCCTGTAAACATCATACTTGGCAATAAAGCTTCGAATAAGATCATAGGTGCATAATATACTATTACAGGGTACAGGTTGAAAATAAACTCACAATGGATATTTTATTATTTATTGAAATATCAAATTCATTTATTTATTATCACACTATAAAACACAAATGTATATACATATGGTTATATAACTTATTTTACTTGTTGAGAAGATCAATAACATTGGACGTTTTACGTAAATATTGACTTTTATGTCGGATAAGTAACTGAAAATATTATGAAGTAATATAATTACTAACAAATGGATACTAGGGTGGTTTTACAATTGAGTCAATTTTAAAGCACTGTGCTTGAAAATTGACTCAATTGGAAAACCACCTAGATCAAGTTTGTCACGATGATAATATCGATTCACACGTCGATCTTTACATTGGATTCTTTTGTAGATTTTCACGTGATTGGTTTCGTCCTTTTTCATTACTTTGATCGATAGCTGCATACATCGTAATGGACTACATAATCGATTTTTCGCCACAGCTAGGAAAATCTCTAAACCTGATACTTTTTTGATTTGTGGGCCGAAAAAAAATATGGGGCATTGGATATCACCTGAAGGGTGAGTCCCTCCCCTACGCTTCAACATATTCTCAGTTTTAAGTAGCGAATCTATCCTTCATAGTTTCATGAGGACAGATCAAAGACGTAAAATGTAATAATCTTTTGAGTATCGAAAAATACTTCCATGCAATAAAGTTCGCCTTCTCGAATCATACCAGGTTCAAAAAGCTATCCTCATCGGGTCTTCACAATTTCAATTTCTTTCTGTAAAGTGAAAGAATTAGTGAGAAATCGTAAAAAAAATGCACTATGTCAATGAGGACTTGATAATTATAGTACTTATATACTCACATGTTGGATGGCTCTCCAGAAGATTGTCTTTTCGGAACCTTACTTCCTTTCAAAATTTCGATCAGTTCTACTTTTCGTGGGGACGCTAGAGTGATATTCTCCTTTCGTTCCATTAGAAGATAAAGCACATGCGAATGTTCTATTTTCCCTGTGACTCGTACGTTATCACCGACTCCAAATTCGGGAATGTCTGTTGCATTGGACATCCGCAACTCCAACTTGTATTTGAGGTCAGTAAGACATCCTTGAGATATTTGAACATCGTTCGGTAGATTTACTATTCTGAGCAAGCTCCGAATGAAACCTTCAATTTCTGCAACAAAAAAAAACATTAGTATATTTCACATTCAAGTATAACAAAAAAAAAAAAAATAGAATCAAACTATTTAATTGAATTATTACCAATCTCTCCACTGTAATGCATCGCCTCTTCGATACTCTGCACTTTTACCGGTGCTGGAACTTGTATCTCAAGATGACTCAATTTTTGCAATATGTTGATGGTTGTGTTAGAACAGATGGTCAAATCAAAATCAGTATTGCCCTGACTGTAAACATTATGTCTCGGCTTAGCGAACGCTCCATCAATATGTACAATCTGTAATCATTTAAATTGAAAATTATAATAAAAAGAACAATTCAAATAATAAAAGCGTGTAAATGAAATCATATGAATCAAAAGCTTACGCTATCACTGATGACGAGAGGCCTAGCTCTCGCAGCCTCATCACCCCATGCAATCACTTGGATGTTCTGTCCTTGGTGATTACTAAGAATGAATTTAAACATGTCATTCTTAGTTTCAAGACTGCTGACGAATCCAACCATCTCGCTGAAAATTATAACAGAATTAAACGTACGAATACGAGTATATATTGGAATACATTCTAAATGAAAACCATATTCTTTCTTACACATTACTTTTTTCAGTATGGATGAACGAACAAATAAACAGTTATACTTACACGGTTTTTTCATAAATTCTGATAGCCTGGACGGCCTCCGACGTCATTATCAGAATCATCGGATCAGCTAATTCAAAAATACTCAATCTATCAATAAACTGATTCCGAGAACCTAGAAACAAATAAATAAAAAAAATCATGAGATACATGACGCATAACTTAAGCTATAAATACACGGTGCATGTTTTCGTGATTCTTACGTGCTGGATTGCTTACTTGATGTGTTTCGTCAATGGCACGCAAGCAATCCAGCACATAAGAATCATGAAAACAAGCACCGTGTACGTCAGACTTTATAAACAAAGAGTCGCAAAAAGCGTAGATGTATCGCAAAAGCAGACAACACTTGATAATGGCCCGTTTATGGATAAAAAAAAAAAAAAAAATTTTAAACGTAAAACTATCGCAAATGACGCAAGTGCACCAGACGCCCAATACAGACCGTAGTTTTGCTTAACCACCCACAATAAATCTAATAGAATATAGTAATATTTCTTACCTTTCTTTGAGTCCATTTTATCGTGATATTTAATAAAAAAAAGTATGTTGACACGACCACTCAGTGCACTGCTCGGAAACGAAATGATCGCGGATGAAGCAGATTATTATGAAACTATAGCAAAAAAACAAAAACAGTTGATAGGGGAATTCACAGAACGTATTGTTTTATGAAGAGACAGCCTGCAAAGATATAAATGAAAAAACAATTGGCATGTAAATTCACAGCGCACACTTTTTTGATCCATTGCAACTTAATATACAGGGTGTAACATAACTCGAGACGAGCATTTTACAGGGTCAATCTCGGTCAAAAATAGAATCGAAATTTACTTTGCCAATTTTTCACAAAATGCATAGATTATTCACCTCTTGATATGAATATTAGAATCTCAAATTTTAACAAGCTTTTTATTTTACCTTCATGCAAATATACAACCTATTTGTAAGTTAGTTGATAGGGGAATTCACAGTACGTATTCGAGCATAATTCGAATGTACAAAGACCTGCAATACCAGAAAATATTGATCATTTGAATAATGTAGCTTGTGGCTCTACCAATCTGTAAAATGTCATAATAATTTAAACCATGTTCGGGAACATTACATCGGTAGATTGGATGTCCTGTGCAGTCATTGTCAAGCACACAATATCCATCGTAAAGTTCCTTTTGAATAGTTCGGCGAGCGCGCGCGCGCGCGCGCTCCTAAAGTCAGACTTCTAGTTAAATAAATTATCGTAATCAAGCAAGTAAAATTGTATGGTATTTTTTTTTTCTTAAAAAAAATTACGTTTACGTTTGTCCCCCACATTTTGCGTCTCGTCCCCTGGCATGTTTATTTTCCTGTAAAATCGGCATTTGTTTACCGACTCGCGAGAACTAAAGACCTTGAACGAACGTCGATGAGTTTATACTTTGTAATCAGCGCCACTCGAACTAGGTGCGCAGTCATTTTGTCATTATTTCATTACTGACACTTTGTGGATACAGTTGAGAACGAGTGAATGGAGTCTCTCCCCTGGTAAGTTTTATTTTGAAAATATTCATCTAAAAATTTTATTTCATCTGTATATTAACTTCTTGTTGTGTATAGATTCTAAGTTTTCTTGGTTAATCGCGTACAATAAATACATTTGTCATGATTTCTGTTTTTGTTACTAAAAAGTATCTCCCCTGTTTATATCTCCCCTGTCTTGTAAGGGCCAGGGGAAAGACACGATATCCAGGGGAGATATAAAAACTTCAAACTATAATTTTTTCCACCGTTTTATTGTTTAAAGGTTGAATATTGTTATTTAATTTAACCCTTAAATATATTCACAATATAGTTCATTGAAAAAACTCGATTATTATGTTTTTTTACAGAACATGGCACCCGTAAACGAATTGGCACGTTTAATTTTTTGTTTTTAATAGTAAAAGATATTTATGTTTTGTTCCACTCAATGTTGAATTATTATTAATATTATTTAATTAAGAATTTCTACTTTAAACTTATAAAGAGTATTACTAGTAAATTACATACAGGCTGTTTATGAAAATGAAAAGTTCAATAATTATTAACTAATGATTAATGATTGATAATTAAAGATTTTAAAACAAAAATAATTTATGTTATTGCTAAGATTATAATTCAAATAACAATTTATATTTTGAAGTTAAACTGTATTACTAGTATATTATAAAGGCTGTTTGAAAATTTAAAGACTAATTATTATTAACTAATAATTGAGGATTGATATTATATATATATATATATATATATATATATATATATATATATATATATATATATATATATATATATATATATATATATATATATATATATATATATATATATATATATATATATATATATATATATATATATATATATATATATATATATATATGGGGCATTCCATGCCAAATCACCGAGGTTTCGGCCCGACCCCCTTCGATTGCGCTGAAAATTTTTTATCATTTTCTACCCTACCAAAGACATTTTTCTGAATTTTTTCAGATTTTTTTACCCAACCCAAAAAAAGTTACGAATTTTTGGAAAAAACCGCTCTTTTTTTTCTTAAATGCTAGAACTTTTTCAAAAATTGACAGATGTCAGGATCTATGAAATATTTCAATATTTTCTAAAAAAACGTTTTTTTTCGAAGTCCGAAACCTTCGATTCTCAATTTTTTTGTCTCAAAAAAAACTTCAACTAAGATAGTATTTAACCCCCCTATTTAGATTTTGTGCCGACTTTTCTTTCTATTTTTTTTTTTCGATTGAAAAAAAAAATTCTAAAATTAGCTTATTTTACATAACTTTGCGTTAAAATTTTTTTGGATTGTTTTTAAAATCTTAGAAATTGAAAAAAATTGTACAAAAACAATCGTTAAGTGTATTTACAGCCAGGATTGAGTTATTTTATTAAAGTATCGTTGTTACAATGTTGAAAATTTAAATATTATAATTATTTTCCTCGATTTAACGATGGTTTTCTTGGTTTCTTAACTGTACTGTGTTGTGTGGATTGTTCCGACGAAGAAAAAGACTTAACTATTAACATTGTAACATTAACATTGTAACATTAACTTAACATTTAACATTGTAACAACGATACTTTAATAAAATAACTCAATCCTGGCTGTAAATACACTTAACGATTGTTTTTGTACAATTTTTTTCAATTTCTAAGATTTTAAAAACAATCCAAAAAAATTTTAACGTAAAGTTATGTAAAATAAGCTAATTTTAGAATTTTTTTTTTTTTTCAATCGAAAAAGAAAATAGAAAGAAAAGTCGGCACAAAATCTGAATAGGGGGGTTAAATACTATCTTAGTTGAAGTTTTTTTTGAGACAAAAAAATTGAGAATCGAAGGTTTCGGACTTCGAAAAAAAACGTTTTTTTTGAAAATATTGAAATATTTCATAGATCCTGACATCTGTCAATTTTTGAAAAAGTTCTAGCATTTAAAAAAAAAAAGAGCGGTTTTTTCCAAAAATTCGTAACTTTTTTTGGGTTGGGTAAAAAAATCTGAAAAAATTCAGAAAAATGTCTTTGGTAGGGTAGAAAATGATAAAGAATTTTCAGCGAAATCGAAGGGGGTCGGGCCGAAACCTCGATGATTTGGCATGGAATGCCCCATATATATATATATACATATACATATATACATATATATATATATATATATATATATATATATATATATATATATATATATATATATATATATATATATATATATACACACTTACTTTTTAAATCTGCGCTCCCTTGGCACACCTCAAAACTCCAGACTCCACACACACGTAACACATATATATATATATATTAGGGTGTGTCGAAAATTGACTTTGATTTTTTTTTTTCGCTCCTACCACTCAAAACCTTAGGTTGTGACATTAAAGAGCTCCTCGTTCAAGGAGGGCGCTGTACCTTGAAGTTTAGAGGTCGCTCAACGAGGCTTTAGGATTCCCATCTAATTAGCACGTACAAAATATTGTTTCTCGTTCAAAATGATGTCAGGCAACCAAAAAATGTCCGATGCCTGTCTTTCTCGGCTCATTTGAAAGCGAGACTCATCCTCTAAACGCCTATAGGTCGTTCTTTGATATACCTTGGTCCAATTTTTTTTTATTGCATTTTTTTACCACAATAGTCACCTTTTTCAAGTTTAAAAAGTCTCCAGGGTATTAATAAGTCTCAAATAAATTGCTACAAGTATTGATTCTTGATTCGAACGTAAAGAACCAATTTTAGAAATTGATAAAACCTAAAAAAATTCTTGAAATGAACATGGTTTTTTTAAATAAAATTGAAAGTATGGAAATACTGAAGTGAAAAGTAGAAAAACGAAAGAAAAATATGAAATTAATCAAGTATGAAATAAACTCAGAAAAACTAGAGCAGGTAAAAATGAGCGACATGATAAATAAATAGGGAAGAAAAACCAACTTTTGTTTTCAACGAAAAGTGTGTCTTCTACGACGCTCTTATCCATATTTTTATGTGGAACAATTTCCGAGTGCGTCATCCTCGCTCCGTTGTGAGTGCCGATAACGTCATCTCTCTCGTACTCGACAGAGTATGGTGGTGACTGAAATACATGCGGTAGTCGTTAGTTCGCGCTCAAGTCGCTAGAGTGAGCAATTCAGGCGCCACTGTACGCATTTGAAGTGTATTCATTTCTAGTAATCCGTCTTTTACAAATATTACTTTTGACTCATGATCCATATCATCCCAGATAAAGGTAAAGAACGACCGATTACCTAGTGGACTAATAAAATATTATGTGATTATGTTATGATGCGGTTATGGAACGGCTTCTAATGTTTCCTTCGGTTGCGCAGGGAAAGAAAATCTGATATTAAATTCATTCTTTTTTTGAACGTTTCGATTTGGATTCAGATCATCATCAGAATTTTGTATCAGTAGTTAGTTACATTAAATGTAGTTAGAAAAATTAGTTCGTCTGAACTCTCAGTCACATGATTTTTTTTTCATAAAAAAAATAGCTGCACCATAACATCACCTCTTTTACTCATCGGCCAAAGCATACCACCAGCGTGAATAGTTCATGATGCTCTACAGATAAAACAGAGTGTCAATAGGCGAAGATCATTGAGTGTATTAACAATGTCAGTGCAACGAACCCAGAGAGAAAATTCGATTTACCTGATCGGAAAACGGGATGATTCATTCAAAGGGCGCAAATTACCCACGAATCGAAAAGCTTTGAGTGTTTTCTTTTACAAACATTCATCACTAAAATTGACCATTCGCAACAGTGCAACGAAGGTTGTCGAAGAAATTTCTGATGTCTGGGATCGAGCTGGAATTCCAGTCTGCCGCAAGCAAAACGCTGCAACAAAGCTCGTAAAGCTGCATCATACGTGGACAGATTTATACAAAAATCGTACACGGGAAAAATCTCGAGCTCAGAAAACAAAAGAATACAATTTCGTGAAGAAACTCAATGAATTATTTGATATTGCGAGTCACAACGCTGAGGAGACGTTGACGCAAGAGCAGCGGCAACTTTTAATTTCGCAACGAGCAAAGAAGCGTCGCGGTTTAGTGCCCACACACAGGGGTGATCCAGAGAACGTCCGAAGAACTCCATCTGATCGCATTGGCGATGAAGTTCCACCGGAAAACGTCGGGATTTCGGATGATGACGGTGATACTGGTATTAATTTGACATTTTTACCTTTGTAAGCTCCCTTCGTGTGTAATAACTGCATCTCCTGCGAGTCTTCAGACGTTGTTTTGGGGGTTCCTATTTGATGCATATTCTTGCGGCTAGTATCACTTTCCAAGTCTTCGTGAGAATTTTATGTTTTTTCTAAGTTCCCATTTGAGTGTGACTTTAGAATTCATAAGTAACGTTCCGTTAAATCGCTTCAAATTTCTATGTTAGTTGTGTTGAACCTCGGTTTCTTTTCTCATCTTACCACTTCCGTTAGGGTCGAACGTGGCGTTTCTGTCCTAATCGTAATTCATTTCATGAAACATTCCAACTTTCTTTTTACTTTTTCGAAACTCCAGATTTGAGTCAAGGCCTCAGTGAAATCACAGTCAGCGAATTATCCGGAGGATTAAGTCAGACGTCGAGTGCTTGTGACTTGCAACGAACTATCTCGGATTTTAAAAATGAACTCAGTCAAGAAATAGCGCCTAAAGCTAAAAAGATCAACATTATGACTCCCGATCTCGTGGCAGCACTCGATAGAACACAGACCAGCAGTAGAAATGCAACGTTCATCCTCGCCGCTGCTGCTACCAGTCTTGGATTTGATGTAAACGATATAAACTTGAGCAGCAGTGCGATACATAAACAACGTATCAAACATAGAGAGCAAATAGCAAAAAAGTTGAAGGATGATCTTCAGATTGCCGCTTGTTTGGTCGTTCACTGGGATGGCAAGTTACTCCCTGAAATAGAAACGGGAAAAGGAAGCGTCGAAAGGCTACCTATAATCGTGTCTGGAGTCGGAACAGAACACTTACTCGGCGTACCAAAACTTCCTCCTGGTACCGGAGCGAATCAAGCCGAAGCTATCATAAAAACCTTGCGCGAATGGAATCTTACTCACCGAGTGAAGGCTATGTGCTTTGACACCACTAGTACGAATACAGGTAAAGAACGAGAAATTATTTATTTCACAACTAAGAGTGTCGGTTCGACATTTTTTGCCAATCGCGTGAATTGAGACCTGGTTTTGAAATGTTGTTAATTGGTTTGAAGGTCGACTAAATGGCGCATGCACTTTACTGGAGAGAGAATTGGGTGGTAATTTACTACACTTGGCTTGCCGTCATCACGTTTATGAGCTGCTCCTCAGACGTGTCGTCGAGATTTATTGGCCAGTAACGAGTGGCCCAAACGTCCCGATTTTCAAACGTTTTCAACAACACTGGCCCAAAATTGATGTAACGCAATTTGAAACTGGCGTTGATGACGCAAGCGTTGCTGACATTCTCACGAGCAGAAAAAACCGCATCCTCGATTTTATTTCAAATCAATTTCAGGTACAAGCAAACTTCGAAAAGATTTCGAATCACAAGTGTTTCTTAACCTCTAATGGGTTCTAACTCAATATCGTGTATTTGGCTTCTGTAGGTGACCCAGCCAAGGGACGACTACAGGGAATTTTTGGAGCTTTCATGCATTTTTTTGGGCAGTGAACCCCCACGTGGTGTAAGATTCAAAACACCTGGAGCCGTACATCATGCGCGATGGCTTTCCAAAGCAATTTATTGCTTAAAAATATTCCTATTTCGGAAACAGTTTTTACTGAAAGCTCGAGACACGAACGGCCTCCGACAGATTTGTATATTTGTTGTCGAGTTCTATGTGGAATCGTGGTTCACCGCTCCGTCCGCTATCAAAGCTCCGAATCATGATTTAGAACTTCTGCAACGACTTGTCGAGTACCGTAAAGTGAACGCCGATGTCTCGAAAGCAGCTTCTTCGAAACTTGCTTCTCATCTTTGGTACCTGTCCGAAGAACTAGCACCGTTGGCATTCTTCGATGACACTGTACCAATGGAGGTTCGAGCACGAATGACGGTAGCAATAAGAGAACGGGAGAGCAGTGGCAGGAATGTGCGAGGGCTGTTCGAGGGAAAGACGCTCGATGTGATAGTACATCGGGACATCAGTGATTTTATCACAAAAAAATCAATATTCCTCTTCGATCAATTTGAACTGCCGTACGATTTTATTCACAAATCTCCAGAGTATTGGGCGCTGGACGAGACGTATCTGCATTGTCGATCAGTCTTAAAAGACTTGAAAGTTATCAACGATGTAGCCGAGCGAGGGGTTGCACTCATTGAGGAATATAACGAGATATTGACGAAGGACGAAGAACAGAAACAATATCTCCTACAGATCGTGAAAAATCATCGACAGCTGCACCCAACGACGAATAAGAGAAATTTGTAAAAAACAAATAGGTTGCGATCAAAAATGTGCATAAAATAAAGTTCTGTCAAGTGAAGATTGAAAAGTGAGTTCATTTTCAACACACCCTATTTGTTAATTTCATAATTTTCTTTCGTTGTTTTCAATTTTCACTTCCGTATTTCCGTATTTTCAATTTTATTTAAAAGATCATGTTCATTTTGAGAAATTTCTTATGTTTCATCAATTTTTGGAATTGGTTCTTTACATTCGAATCAAGAATCAATACTTGTAGCAATTTATTTGAGACTCATTGATACCCTGGAGACTTTTTAAACTTGAAAAAGGTGACTATTGTGGTAAAAAAATGCAATAAAAAAAAATTGGACCAAGATATATCGAA
Source organism: Macrophya alboannulata (assembly GCA_949628255.1). Lineage (NCBI taxonomy): Eukaryota > Metazoa > Arthropoda > Insecta > Hymenoptera > Tenthredinidae > Macrophya > Macrophya alboannulata. The sequence continues at coordinate 10,836,167 of OX451212.1, read as the reverse complement.
GAACGACCTATAGGCGTTTAGGGGATGAGTCTCGCTTTCAAATGAGCCGAGAAAGACAGGCATCGGACATTTTTTGGTTGCCTGACATCATTTTGAACGAGAAACAATATTTTGTACGTGCTAATTAGATGGGAATCCTAAAGCCTCGTTGAGCGACCTCTAAACTTCAAGCTACAGCGCCCTCCTTGAACGAGGAGCTCTTTAATGTCACAACCTAAGGTTTTGAGTGGTAGGAGCGAAAAAAAAAATCAAAGTCAATTTTCGACACACCCTAATATATATATATATATATATATATATATATATATATATATATATATATATATATATATATATATATATATATATATTGTATAATGACAATATGTTACCAGCTGAGGCTAACTTTTCATGAGAATGTTCGTATTCTTTTATACTGTATAGTAATCTGATCGATGAATATTCAGCAGTTTTAGCTTAATATACCAGTTGACACACCATTTCACCATGAGACGCTGTGGGCTCAAAGTCAATTATATACATCCCCGAACATATTTAACACGCAATCGAAAGAATTACAACTAGTTCGTAGTACAAAAACTTCACCAACTCTCTAGCTGCCGCTGCGTTTCAGCCCACTTACGTTTATTATACGTACTCGGACGTATTTTAGACTTAGATCGTCACTAAACACGAATGAGACACGCGAATCGAGTACACGAACGATTTTCCGATGCCAATCCTGGAGTCAACGTACGTAGTGATCAGGATGTCGAATATTCCGCAGTCTGCTACAATTTGTTCGTATTATACGCGAATCTCACTGTTTCTCTAGCTGCCGCTGCGTTCTATCCCGCTTATACGTCTATTATACGTACTCGGACGTATTCTAGACGTAGATCATCGCTGAACATGAATGAGACACGCGAATCGAATACACGAACGATTTTCCGATGCCAATCTTGGAGTCGACGTACGTAGTGATCAGGATGTCGAATATTCCGCAGTCTGCTACAATTTGTTCGTATTATACGCGAATCTCACTGTTTCTCTAGCTGCCGCTGCGTTCTATCCCGCTTATACGTCTATTATACGTACTCGGACGTATTCTAGACGTAGATCATCGCTGAACATGAATGAGACACGCGAATCGAATACACGAACGATTTTCCGAAACCAATCTTGGAGTCGATGTACGTCGCGATTGAGATGTCGAAAATTCCTTGTTCCTCATACGTTAATTTGACCGACTTTCAGCCCACGTTCAAATAATAAACAACCTTTACTAAGAGCCTATACCTCTACGCTTACTCAGCCAACACCAGACCCAATCATCTCCGGTTTGATTTCCAATGTTTTATCTTAATATTTTATCTGAGCAAGATCTTCAAAATTTATCTCAAATTCCGCAAATCAACCATTCCAGAGCCATGAATCTTAAATGTAAGAAAAATTCTGCTCACTTTCTTGAAAGCGGGAAGTGGTTTCACATCATCAATCGAAGGCCTATGAATTTTTCTAGAATTCCATAAGATGGCTGATTCCATATCAAACACCCAGGCAGGTCGGGACAAAAAATTCAAATCATTCGGTGATTCAATATATCATTCTTTGAGCAATTTAAGGGGACCCCTATTTCAGGATTTTTTTTTTTCAGAAAATTCCTAAGCCCTGTACGGATTTTTCAATGTTTTCGTTTTTACGTATTTTTCAATTTTTCCTCCGCTTAGGAATTTCCTCAAAAAAAATCCTGAAATAGGGGTCCCCTTAAATTGCTCAAAGAATGATATATTAAATCACCGAAGAGTGATTTGAATTTTTGGTCCGGACCTGCCTGGGTGATTTGATATGGAATCAGCCAGATGTTATATCTATTTAGGTTTAAAAAATTTGTAGCCATGAAAGGGTTGATTCAAAGAATCTAAAAAAAAACTTTGAACGGTTCTCCAGAAATAGAAGAATGACATAAAAAAGTAAAAATCAAATCTGAGATAGTGAGGTCTGGAGCCGTGTCGAGTTGAGGTGGATAGCCCCACCTAGGTTTATCATACATTTCCAGACGTATTCTGGACGCAGGGCACGGCGAGAACTTTTTCGATTTCAAATCCCTGCTTAGGCTGGCTGCAATTTCATACAATAAAACTATACGGTTCTTTTTTTAAGAATTCATTGTGATCTCGGAATCGCCACAGGCACGCACGTACTTTTGTGATTAAAAATTTCACGTATTCTTATTACTGAGCGTAAAATCCAATTATCATTAATGATTCTCAATAATTTGTTTCATAATTTCGTTTGCTATACAGGGAGTAATCGAAGTATACCTACACTGGAGCCAACTGGAGACCAAGCATAACAAATAAAATATGAATTAAGAAGACGAAACTAGCATATCACAGGTACCCTTTTACCCATCCATATTGTTTCCTCCGTGTCGTTCAAAAAGATAGCGAATATGTTCGCCAAAAAAAAAGTTTATAGTAAGAGGCATGCGCGCCGGCAAAGAGCAAAATATGTAAATAGACTTATGACTGAAGGTCATAGTAGGCAATATCTCGATAACGGTGCAAATAGTTGTGAAGATGAGCATGAGGTCCTAACACAGACTAGTGATCTATTGAACCTGAACAATATTTCGTTGCCTGTATTTGATATATTTAACGAAGATCAGCCGTCAAATAATGATTTTGTGGATGAAAGATCTTATGAAGAGCCGCATATTTCTAATATTGTTTCAATGAACTGTAGTCCTATGAAAAAATTACACACTGTGAATATTGATGAATTCACATTATGTAGTAGTGATTCAAATAGTTCTGCTGTGAGCAGCTCCAGTGAAGAAGATCTCAATGAGAGAAATCTGGTGGAGATCACTCATTCCGTAGACAAGCTGCAGTTCACTGAAAATCTTAAAAAATTAGCGATCGGAGGTAATATTACAGAATCAGTAATCAATGGCATATTAAAACTAATACATCCAGCCTATCCTTTTCTGCCGATAGATGCACGAACTCTATTGCATACTCCGAGATCAAATTCTAAAACTCACAACAAAGTAACTTTAGATAATGGGGAGATGTACTATTTCGGTCTAGGAGTAGGATTGCTTAAGAAACTAAGGAACGGTAGTATTGGAAGGCAGCAAAACCTCATTGAGCTCACGTTTAATATTGACGGACTACCACTTTTTAAAAGCAGTATGACAGAATTTTGGCCCATTTTAGGCTTAGCCGATGACAAAAAGCCATTTATGATAGCTGTGTTTTGTGGTGTAGGAAAACCTTCTCCGTTAGATGTCTATCTTAGTCAGTTTATATTGGAACTTAATGAGTTGCTGAAAAGTGGATTACAATATGATGGAAGAACGTTCAAAATAGAAGTTAGGTGTTTTACTTGTGATGCTCCGGCAAGAGCAATGTTGAAGGGAATAAAAGGACACACAAGTAAAGATGGATGTGAGAAATGCAAAATCAAAGCTCTCACGGAAAACCGGAGATTGTTCTATCCGACAAGTTCGTACTTTCCTGCTAGAAAAGACGCTGACTTCAGGCACGAAAGTAATGATTCTAATGATTCCAGTCACATAAAAGAAAAGTCGCCGCTTCTTGAAATCACAAATATTGGCTTAGTAACAGATTTTCCGTTAGATGCAATGCATTTAGTATACCTGGGCGTTATTAAACGATTGCTTGTAAAGTATTGGGTTGGAGGGAAGCGGCATTCGAAATTATCTCACCAACATCTTTCGACTATAGACATGAGAATACGTAATATTCAACCATTTATAACTAAAGATTTTGCCAGGAAACCACGTTCATTATCAGAGTTAAAACGCTGGAAGGCTACAGAATTCAGAATGTTTATATTGTATACAGGACCTATATTACTCTACGATGTTCTAAGCGCGAATAAATATGAGCATTTTCTGCAGCTCCATTGCGCCATTACCATACTGTCGAATGAAACGTTAATCACACATTACTTAGATGAGGCACAAAGCGCAATAGCAAATTTCGTAATGCATTCCGCTGAAATATATGATCGATATTATGTTTCATATAATGTCCACTCATTGCTTCATATTTGTAGGGACGCACAAATCTATGGCCCGTTAGAAAGTTACAGTTGTTTTCCCTTTGAAAATTATTAAAATTATATAAAAAGACATATAAGGGAGAAAAGGCTGCCACTTCAGCAATTAATCAATCGTAATGCAGAGTGGGGTCTAATTGAGCTCAGAAACAAATTTAATTGTGATCAAAAAGACATGTATCAGTCTAAACGAAAGTCATATCGTCAGCCAAACAATGACAATTATTTCGAATGTCAATCATTGATTTGTAGTAATTTTACGATATCATCACGTCAACCCAATAACGTAATAAAAGTAGGTCCCCCACAATCTGTGAAATTCAATCAATAATGTACGTAAATGGGGTGTACAAATGCATCGGCGCCCCGTATAAATATATGCACAATCTCTATTCTACTCCAATACCTTCTTCACAATTAGGCATTTTTTTCGTACGAGGATTCGGTCATCCCAATAGTTTTTCAGTAACAGACATAACTTGCAAATATCTGAAGTTGCCTTTCAAAAATGGATTTGCAGTATTTCCAATCAATTTCGACAGTGCGTAGAATTGTTGAATTTATTTAGACAGACAAATCGATATAAAATCAGCATATTAATTATAAATGAGAAAAATTCTGTTCCTGTAACTGCAGTCTCCTAGCTAGGCCGGTTCTCTACTTTTACCACCTCGTCGATTCCGTCTCCTTATCCTACTCCTTTTCCTTGATATGCTATTGTTCGTGCCATTTGGATGTGGATCTATATATTGCAGTGACGAGGCCAAACACGCAACCAATATGTATGCTGTCATCGAATTCCTGACCTCCCGAAAAGGGGAGCGTGAATGTGCAGTTGTACCGGTTTTATGGCTCACGAAAAATTCGACACACTGTTATTGGCCGAAAACCAAGAATGAGGAATCATTCAAAAAATTAGTCGCTGGAAATGCTGCTTTTTACGAATCATGGCCACTTTTTCAAATTCACAGGGTATTGTATACGGAGGGTGAGCGATATAAAATGTTACTGTTATTTCTATAACGCAGAATAGTTCATCTAATTAAAAAGATGAGGCATCGCGAGTTTGCTGCCATGTGTCTTAACATCCTTGGATATTTGAATCATTTCATTTGTATTTGTGTATCGAAGCATCTAATTAAAAAGATGAGGCATCGCGAGTTTGCTGCCATGTGTCTTAACATCCTTGGATATTTGAATCATTTCATTTGTATTTGTGTATCGAAGCACAGTAGATTTTTTAAGAGTTGGTAATCTCAATTCATCGATTCTCCATCATCTGAACACGTTATTTCCCCATCTGTTCTTCAGCTACTATGAAAAAAGCTGAAGAAAAACTGAACACCGCGTTAGAATACGGTAATTCAGAGGACACTGCAACAGACGAGCAGATAGTTTATTCAGTGTCAAGGAAAAGTTTTGTCGACCAACCAAATGCATCATCTCCATCTCCAGAACATAATGAAAAACAGAAAGATAGGAAGCGAAAACGTCACGCGAAGAAAAAGAAAAATTCTCATCGTAAGAAGAGCAAAATGTCGGCTGTTTCGGACTCTGATACATCTACAGTAATTAGTTCGAACAGCGTAAGTGATAATCAGAAAGAAAATCAGAAGAAAGGGACTGTCGCTAAAAGAGTATACAGTGAAGTCCCAGATCCAATCTCAACAGATGAGCTTGATCTTATGCCACCATCATCTCAACACGGTCAGTCACACAGACAAAATGTAATGTCAGGAATTCCACGTCAAGATTCTGCCATGGCCAGAAGAAATCCTAGTTGTTCTGATATAACTAACCATCCTGAACCACGTCCGCATACAAACCACCCTGAACCAGTTCCGCATACAAATCTACTGTCAACGCCAAATTCTGCTCGGTACTCTTACTCAGAACTAGACAGCACTCCAAAAACAGGGCAAACCAAAAGAATCGTAGCATTGCCACCAACAGCTTTTCAAGAAAAAGTGTTTCATTATTTTGAAAAGTTACTAGAAACTCAAGAACAGGGCAATTTAATGCTTTCCCAAATATTGAGTCACCTGGAATCCAATACTAATGCTATGAAGAAGCCCGACCAAATGCCAGATCTGCCACTTGAGACCATGGAGAATTTTATCGGACTGGAAGAAGTACTTCAAACCGAATCACATGCCACCTATATGGTAAGCTGATTTTCCATCACCTGTCTCATTGCATGCCGCTGCACTTCAACCCATTCGTTCCCCCTGTGTAGAGCAATAATATACTATTTTATTATCTCATGATGAGTAGGATTCCCAGATTACCTATTTTTGATTAAAAAATTTTGGAGCACATAATCACTGATCCACCGTCATTTGAGTTGATTTAATTTTTAACACTTTTTCTAAAAAGTAATGTTCTTTGTGCGATAACATGAAAATGCTTTTACGAGTGCTATTATATTGCAGAGAGATAGACTGGCATCTATCGGTGGAACGGATCAAAGACAAAGCGTGATGAATATGATGCGTTTTCTAATGACAAATTTTGTTGCGGAACGTTTCAATTGGGCCGGCCAACACAATAAAAAAGCATTTGGAGAAACCAAACTGATGAAAATAATTTTTGGTAAAGTGAACCTTCAAGCAATTAAGCTATATTTTTCTGCTTTTAAGGGGGCTTTAAGGATTCATGTGTAACTTCTACACTCCAAAAAAGTATATGCCATATTATCTATAATTCCATCGTCACATATGTTGATGCTTTCTTGAAGTCAAATGTTGATATATTTGAATGTAACCTTAAAATCGAAATCTATATAATAATAATTCCCTAACTTACATACTCATACTCATCCAAATTTATTATGATAAACAGACGCCGCCAAGATACACTTAAAAAAAAAACATAATTCATCAGATGCCAACATCAAGAGAGCTGTTCAGGACTGGCTTAAGTTGGCCAAATGTAGAATTACATACAATGCTTTAAAGAAAAAGTGAATCCATGTATACAGCTATAGGCCTGTTATGTCAATGATAATGAACATGCGGCTACATTTTGTTATTATTTTAGAATTTTTATCTACTATATCCAGAGAACATACTTTCATATACGTATAGCTTCTTTTTTAACGAACTGTGATCAGTTTTTTAGTCAAGTAGGGGTCTAATGTATTATATTGAGTCAGCATCATTTATCATTATGATCATGGAAGTACAATGTATTGAATATTCGTTTTAAGTTTCTCGCAGTTCCTCATTATCATATGAGATTTATGGTTTTGAAGTCTATTTGAAAGAAGGCTGATGTTAAAATCAGAGAATTATTGCTTTTTTATATAGGCGTATTACTTAAGTTTATAAAAATATTATCGTGTCATTACAGTACAAAAAAAAAAAAAAAAAAACATATACAAAAGCATACTTTTAACATTTTGAACTTGGAAGGACAAATAATACACAGGCAACATGTTTAAGTTTTTTGTATTTATAATAAAAACAGTCGATTAAATGACATGATTGAATGATACGAATTCTTATATGTTTCCTTTCCTAGATGTATGGCAATACGTGGCCAAGGTAGCGACAAAGCGGATTTGTCACCGGAATAAATTAACAAAAGATAACTTGTCGGATTGTTAGAAAATGCGTCAATCGAAATTATTGAAGTATATTTTAGAAATTGATTCCCCTAATACAACGCCCCTAACATTGAAAATCAATTTCCTCTTCTGAATCTGGAGTTCTGCGATCTCACATACTGCTTAGGGTGGTCGTTAAAAATTAAATTTCTTCTGACCCCCCCTAAAAAGCTTCCTTTTGATGAAAAGACGTTAGGAAAATTTTTTTATTTTTCGTTTATCAAAAATTCCAAATTTTTTCGTTCTTCATCAAAAATTTCCAAAAAAAAACATGATTTCACCAAAAAATAAATTTAGATCGTCTCGCGGCTCGTGTTACTTTTATTGAAAAAAGAGAGAAAATTCCCTTGCGTTTTTTCATCAAAACGAAGCTTTTTGGAGGGCGTCGGAAAAAATCTAATTTTTAACGACCTGCACCAATAATGGTGCTGGATGAATCAGTACCCTAAAAAAGAAAAATGAATTATTGAACATATTAGTCTGAGAGCCAGCGACCAATTTAATTTACCATCTTCAATAAAGCTATATAATTATCGAACGCTAGATATGGGATCTATATTTTGAAAACTGTAAGTCTTATGGCCCAGCCTCTCTGCATTCAAGCACTTGCAGCACATAAAAAAAATGCGATATTCAAGTGATTTGAATATGGTTAATTTGAACTCAGACTTGATCGATTGGTATGTAATACTATTGGATCCAATCATATCAGACGGATAGTTTGTGTATGATATATCGTAAGAACTGATTGAACTAGGTTAAAAATGACAAATTTCAAGTACTAGCAATAGGTCTGACGTTTTATTAATCTTATATTGTCATATCATCATACGACACCAATAGCGTTCAAAAAAGTAGGTTTCTAAAAAATCAGCCAGGATTTTTCAGATACATCTGATCCAGACAAGTAATAAATGATATTAAACAAACTTACTATTACGAATCAATAATTTCTGGTCCGTGATCTGCAGTTTCCGCAACATTTTCGGCGACGGCTCTTCAAAATTTCTTACTACATTTTTCTTCTTCTTCGGTTTTTGTATGAACTCTAACGTCTGTGGATGGTCTTCGTTTTAAATTTTCGTTCCGTTGATGGTCTGTACTCCTTTAAATTCATGGACATCATGGACTTTACATTATTAGCTGATTCCGACGGTTTATGCTCGTTATAAGGTTCATTGATGAATCGTAGTGCGAACGTATACCTATTATACGTATTGATCGGTTGTAGTTTCAGACGACGTAATATCGAAAATTTTCATCCGCGTTCAATCGACATCACTTTCACACGCATTATACACGTTACAAGGTCCGTTGATAAATCGTGGTACGAACGTATAATATACGTGTCGTATCGGTTGTACGCTCGGACGACGTAATATCGACGAATTCCATACGCGTTCAATTGACGTCACTTTCAGACGGTTTATATGCACGTTGTAAGCTTCGTTAATGTAAGCGTACTGCAAACGTATAATATACGTGTCGTATCAGTTACACGTTTGGACGACGTAATATCGACGATTTTCATACGCGTTCAGTCGATATCACTTCGAAATGGTTTATACCCGTCATAAGCTTCGTGAATGAATCGTAGTGCTAACGTATAATATACGTGTCGTATCGATTGTATATTCGGACGACGCACATTGGTCCGAAACTACACGATACGCGCGCATAATGTTTACATGGTGATATCTTTGTAACTAGACGCTCTACAAGAATTAAAAAAAAACGCGGACTGAAGCTAAAGGTTCAAGCTTGAATTTGGGACCTTGACCTAGGCGATAAAAAATTTCGTCCGGAAGTTATATTGATTCAAACATTTACGAAGCGTACAGCAATGTATTCACGAAATTTTTTCAAATCAATCATCGGATTGTCATTTTTTGAACTACATGTTACACATATTATGGTATGTTCGGAAAAATAATCCTTTTGCAATATCCAATTCATACTCAAAAATAATTATTCATAAGACCAACACCCATTTACAGTTGCTTTTATAATTGGAAAAAAGAATTTATTCACATATGTAAAAGTTATTACGAAAAAAAAAAAAAAAAATTATTTACAATTTGTAATTGACAGTCTCCAAGAAAAAAAAAATTATTTGCAATTTGTGATTGCCAGTCTCCAAGAAAAAAAAATTATTGAATTTTTTTAAAACTAAAACTTTTTAATCAATGACCGCGCAGGGAAATCTACAATATTCGATTAAGATTAGTTGTTGAATCTAATTAATGCTGCCTGAAACAATAAATTTACTTACCTGTTCGGTCCATGTTCGAAATAAATTCTAAACTGATTCATAAACTATACACATACGCGCGGTCAACTACAGTAATAATATAATATACCGCATTAAATACCGTGGAAAGCAAGAGATGGCACTGAAGTACCTCATCTTACCGATTGTAGATTCTTAGAATGCAGAGTTAACTAGTGTGACGGTATTAAGCGCGAAAAATTAAAATTATCACGCCCTGTCGTAGATCGCAACAATTAGCGAAAAGCCGGAGTATTTCACTACTAGTTCAACTATTTTTGAACAATGATTGGAATATGTATTGAGCGTATTGATACCATAGAACCTGCCAATAAGCCTTGTGGCAGCAGAAATATGGAAATGTTAGTCAATTTATTTGGGTAAGATGTGTAGCTGCTGAATAAAAAAATGTACCCCGTCGAAGATTGCAAGTATTAGCAAATAATTTTCTGTTCTACGTATTATACAGGAATAGTACTTAATTATCCAAAAAGAGTCAGAGTGAGAACGGGTGAGAATCAAAAGTTCCATACCATTTCAATTTATAGCTTCAATTTTTTTTATCCAAAAAATGCCTATTTTTAACTGCTGATAACTCGTCCCAGAATAACCATATTTCAGTTTTTCAAAAGCGAGAATCAAGTTCACAATCTGGAGAAACATGTGCGAACAAGAAATTTATTATACGGGTGAAAAGTAACGTTTCATTGCTTTATGAGTGAACAAAGAACTGCTCGTGAAATAATCGGGAAATTTCACGTTACGAAAAGTAAAAGTTAACCTACTGTAACACGATGATGCATTTTTTTTGGATTTATAACTACTCATTTTTGATTTATTAGAACATCTGCAATGACTGGCACAACATGAAAAAAAAATTGGTTGCAATTATTTTTTTGCTATTTTGCGCGTGTTTTGGGCGGTTTTAGACCAATGTGCGACGTAATATCGACGATTTTTATACGTGTTGAATCGACCTCGCTTTCAAACGACTTATACACGTTACACGGTTCGTTGATGAATCGTAGTGCGAACGTATATTATACGTATCGTATCGGTTGTAGGTTCTAATGACGTGATATCGATGATTTTGATATGCGTTTTGTCTGAATCACGTTTAGACGGCTCGTATACATCACAAGCATCGTTGATAAAACGTGGTGCAAACGTAAGAGTATCGGATAATTCATGTAATTATACGCCGATAAACGTATAGTATTAATGGTTACTATTTGCGTTTAGTCAACGTTATCTGAAGACTCTTTTCCAATGTATATAAAGTTCGTTGATAAATTGTATTATAAACGTATAATTAGCGTCTAAAATATAGTATATCGGGCGGACATTCGGAGCATGCTTATACGGCGTTGATATACGATAAATGAACGAATATTATATCAATGGTAGTGGATGGTTTTCAACGTATTTAAGACTATGTTGTGTTTATTGGGTACCTTCACCCGCGGAAAATTTAACGAGACCCAGTCATGGTCAGCCGGTTCCCTATCATTTACTGGGTCTCTGAGCTACTAACCTTAGCACTAGTTTAGTCCCCACCAAGCTAAGTTACGACTAGACTTAAGTTAGTATTAGTTATTATTACGTTGTATGATTCGCGTGAGTGATGGTGTGATCAAGCCTCTGTGCTTCTGTTTGTGTCTGGTCATGATGGACCTTGTGTGCTGTATGTCCTCAAATTTTTTTACATTTTTTTATATTTTAATTTTTTTATATTTGTATATTCTTATATTTGATTTTATTTTTATATTTTTATATTTTATTTCTTCTTTTATTTTTGTTCTTTAACTTTCTGTATCTGTGTATCTATTTTAATTTATTCAATCTCTGTATAGTTTTAGGCGACACTCGTTTTGTAGGCTACACTTTTTTTTCTCTATGTGTAAATTGTAAACCTTTTTGTTTTTTCTGTTGTTGCCCTAGGGCCCGTTTGAGGCTACGGAATTAATAAATACGTTATCTATCTATCTATCTAACCGCTCTTGGCTCATCGAAGATCTCAAATAATTTTTTATTAATTTTAATTTTGAAAAAATTCTCTCTCCAGAAGCCACAGATACTGGCAATGTGAGTAGAATACGCAACGCGATGACTATATTCGGAAAAACGGTCGTCAGATCGTTCTTCCTTAAATAATTGAGAACTTCTAGCGGCTGCATTTCGCATATAAGCATGCTAAATAAGATTATGAGTTCATCACATAAGTCTATGCCGTCAATATCTATGCTATCTCTATGTGTTAACAATATACCTATGTGAGTCCTTACAGTTTCGCATAATTTCTTCTTTGTTTAAGGATTTCAAACCACGTATGTTATATAGAAACTCAAAATTGTTACTGTGGGTTTGTAGCAGCGTGAACCGTTCTTTCAAAGATCTTATAGCTGTATCAACAGAAAAGTGGAAGAAGTTGACTTTGTAATTGTGTTTCGGGTCTCGAATCGGTTTGTCTTGAGCTTCGTAGTCGAAATTACGTTTTTTGCGTCGAATACGAACTGAGTCACACGGTCGGAATATTGGATCGATTTCTAGGTCAACTGCTATTTCTGATGCATTATTTGATACGCTGGAAAAGTTTTCATCGGATCGATACTCTTCAAAGAATTTGATTATATTTTCCAAAATCTTGTTGCATTCAGAAAGATTTGATAAGGGACTTTCCAACATTTTGGATGCCACATTTATTTTACTGAGAATATCGTACCAGATTACAATGCTGCAGATAAATTTGAAATCACTTATTGCGCTTGCCAAATATTTCGACTCATGCTGTGTAAGATTATCTCTATGAGTGTCGACGGATATTTCCAATAAAGCATCATAAACTTCCCCGAGTTGATATCTCAAAGGTTTAACCGCTTCTATTCTACTTTCCCATCTTGTGTTACTAACAGCCTTAAGAGTCAGCGACGTGATATGTGCTTTCAAAATTCCCCATCTATGAGCGGAACTGGAGAAGAACGTGAATAATTTTTGAACTAGACCAAAAAATCCAATAGTCTCACCCGAAGCAGCTGCAGCATCATTGACTACCAAGTTGAGTGAATGGCAAGAGCACGGAACGAAAAAAGCACGAGGATTCAATTCCAAGATTCTATTTTGAACCCCCAATCGTTTGCCTCTCATGTTCACACCATTATCGTAGCCCTGGCCACGCATATTCTCGAGTGGTATATTTAATTGCTTCAACTCGTCAGGTATAGCGTTAGTTAGTCCTCCACCTGTGGTACTGGAAACTGGTAAAAATCTGAGGAAATGCTCTCGTATTTCATAATTTTCCGCCTCATTTAAGTAGATGAGCAAGGCGGGTTCTGGATCAACGCGTGTTAGTGCACACCGACACGCACCCCCACATGCACACCCAGCCGTGTCCGTGTGAGGTAGGTGGAGGGGGGGGGCACCCGCGCAGACTGTCGTGTCCGTGTGAGGCAGATGGAGGGGGTAAGATAATTGGTCCAGAACCCGTTAGACGGTCCACCCCCTAACGGTAAAGCGCGTTTCCCGCTTTTGACTGGTTCTAATCAAGGTCACCCGTTACCCGACCCACCCCCTAACGGTGCCCCGGTACCACCCCCTGGTCGACCCCCCTAACGGTAACCGTCAGACGCCCGCCCCGACGTGACGGTCGCGATCCCCCCTCTGACCGCTGCGATCCCCCGTCTGACCGCTGCGACCCCCGTCTGACCGCTGCGATTTTCCCCGCAACATGTATCACTAATTTCTAATGTTACGGTTACTGGAGAGGGAAGGTGCAGACTCTTACCTATCAGGCAATCCATTTTGACAATAATCACTTGAAAAACTGTCATTCAGAAACTACAAAACAATGTCACTAAAAACTATATCCTTATAAAATTACTGCCTATCAGGCAATCCATTTTGACAATAATCACTTGAAAAACTGTCATTCAGAAACTACGAAACAATGTCACTAAAAACTATATCCTTATAAAATTACCGGAGCAGGACGATTCAGCGCGGCCGTTTCGGCGCGAGCGATTGGGCGCGACCGTTTCGGCGCGAGCCCTTTCGGCGCTGAGACGTTTCGGCGCGAGCCATTTCGGCGCGAGTCCTTTCGGCGCCGGGACGTTTCGGCGTGAGTCGTTTTGGCGCGAGCTGTTTTGGCGCGGGCCGTTTCGGCGCGAGCTGTTTTGGCGCAACCCCTTCGGTAGCTGGCCGTTTGAACGCATCCCTTTTGGCACGGGGACGCTTTGGCGCGGTAAAAATTATTGTTCTTAACGAATAAAAACGAAAATCACAGGAGCTTGACTGACCGGTATAAACATAAAAAAATATGAAAAATAAACGTGATAACAATCCAGAAGGTGATTTTGGCACTCTAAGGGTTAGAATAATTTAGGCTACCCCACTGATCCACGCACACACACCCACACACACGTGGTACAACTAAGAAGGTGGCTGTGGCTTCAGAAGGGTTAGAATGGGTTGGGCTACCCCACTGATCCACACACACACACACACGTGCTACAACTTAGAAGGTGGCTGTGGCTCTCGAAGGGTTAGAATGGGTTAGGCTACCCCACTGATCTACACACACACACACGTGCTACAACTTAGAAGGTGGCTGTGGCTCTCGAAGGGTTAGAATGGGTTAGGCTACCCCATTGATCTACACACACACACACATGCTACACTTAGAAGGTGGCTGTGGCTCTCGAAGGGTTAGAATGGGTTAGGCTACCCCACTGATCTACACACACACACACGTGCTACAACTTAGGAGGTGGCCGTGGCTCTCGAAGGGTTAGAATGGGTTAGGCTATCCTACTGATCCACACACACACGCACACGTGCTACAACTTAGAAGGTGGCTATGGCTCTCGAAGGGTTAGAATGGGTTGGAATAAAATATCCTAAATTAATTCATAGTCGCCATCGCGCCGAAACGGCTCGCGCCGAAACGACCCGCGCCGAAACGGCCCGCGCCGAAACGTCGCGGCGCCGAAAGGACTCGCGCCGAAACGGCTCGCGCCAAAACGGCTCGCGCCGAAACGTCCCGGCGCCGAAACGACTCGCGCCAAAACGGTCGCGCCGAAACGGCCGCGCCGAAACGTACTGTACCCTAAAATTACACCCACTGGTCACTCTCCGAACCGTATCCCTCGTCCTCTTCAGTCATCATGTCTACAAAGTTCACAAAACCCTCCACACCCCACGCTGCGTTTTCTGCGTCGTTGACCAGGAAGGCTGCAACCGCCGCATTGTACGCCGCCGGTTGTGCGGCAGCGTACGCATTGTCGTGTAGAACGTTCAATCGGTCCGGGGTTGCAACCCTCTGACGCTCAGGCAGCCCACCCTCTGTCACCTCGCCCCCGTACCCCCCACACACCTCATGGTCCGAGTCGGGATCTGAGTCACTCGGATCCGAATCCCTGTCCTCCAGCCCCACCCCGAAATCGCGCTCGGCATCAGCCCACCTGCCGAACGCGTCGTCTAGCCGGGCTTCGCGGTTTTCACCTCCTTCTTCTCCAACACCGTACAGCTACAAATCGCGCTCGTCGGCATAAAGAATCGCGTCTTCCAAATAAAATCGTACTTCGCTCATTTTTCAAATCGCTCTGTTCTGTTCAAAATCTGACTGACGAATGAGATCGGTAATGAGTCTCTTCGTTAGTGTGCAGACTTCCAACAGTCACACATATAAATCAAACTCAAGTACATACTTACCCTCGAAGTATGCATCGCCTAAACACTCAGCGTGAGAAACGACGTTAGGGTTTGCGTATTAGGTGTCAAGGAGAGCCTAAATAAGTCAGCGCGCTGGGGATAGCTTACAGTTAGATAAATTTGAAAGCAAAATAATTATTGGAACCAACATCGCTCAAGCTATACAACGCATAAACAATGCGATAACGCGTGATGGGTATACAAGTAGGGTACGATTCAGCGAATCGCAGCAATTTAGATAGACGCAAACCTATTTAACTACTACGAAGGAAGAGGAATGGAGAATGAAAAAATAAAACAGACGAATTACTTTGATTAATTTTTATTTTTCTGAATTCGTTGTTACAGAAATTGGTTCATTTTGACATTTTGAACAGTTTTTAATCATGGGGGTAGGTCCGTTGAATTCGTCACCGTAATGTATTCGACATTTTCGACACTCTGCGATGTCTGCATCCTTCTTCATGGCCTCCGATAGCTTGTCCCACACCTCATCCATGATGTCCCTATCGTAGATGAGGATAAAATCTTTGGGCAAATAGGCGATGTCCTCCGCCTTCATTCGTTTCAGGCTCCCCACTTGAAGGTATGTGTACATTGATTTGTAACGGGATCCAGAACACTCCGTCAAGTACCAAGTCTTCAAGCGTTGTACGTTTTCGAAAGCACACTGATACCTAGGAATGTTCCCGTGATGATCCCCGTGCCAATGAACCACATCGATGTATTGCAGCTTGTGAAGATTCGGACACCTCAATTCCCCCAATTCGATCACCGGTTTTGAGTCATCGTTGATAATTTTTTCGATCCACTTTTTCTTCTCCTCTCCTTTTACATAAATGTAATTTGCGTGCTCGACAACTTTTTTCACCACTTTCTGCACGTCGTCGTGTGGTATGTCACCACCGTTCCAGGGTATTCCGTGATAATTTCGGATCAACCAGGCGTTGGTAGCTTTACATTTGGCCGGTAAGGTTTCCCAAGCACACGGTAGTTTGAAGAGAAGACGGACCAGACATGGCTTGCCTGCTTTGTCCGCTTGAACGCTAATTACAGCGAGCTCCTTTAGTATGAATTCGTTGTCAAATCGTTGAAAACCTTGCACGTCCAGTGTTGTATCCTTTTTTGTTAAAAGGGATAGGGATAAGGTCCGTACCAGAGGTGATAGAGAATCACACTAAGTTGCAAGAATAGCGATGATAAAGTGTAGAATTTATTTAATGATGAAGTACAAAGTTCCTTTGAGCACTTGCTCACGTTCAGTACTTGAGTATTACGGATTAGATCCGTGTGTTATACCAAATAGAATCTGCTCAAGACTGCGGATGAGCAGTCTTCGCCCTAATTTATTAATTCTTAATCGCTGATTCGACTATTGCTGCAATATGCTTACTTTGCGCGTCAGCGCAATCCATACTGCTTGCCTAATACGACCTAGATAGTCAATTTCGCTATATTGAGCAATGTCGAATTCCAGCTTCTAACATCCCTCCCCCCTTAGGAGAGTAGGCCTCCGGACTACCGTTTCTCTAGTGGAAAATCCTTTATTTAGGTAGTCTTTTGGCTCACAATTGTAGGAATCTAGTTCAAGTATTGCTATTTTAGAGTTATTTTCTTATGGCTACCTTTATCTGCTAATCTTCCCATTGTTTAGCCTCATCCTACTTAACCTAGTTTCGTTTTCATTATTTCAATTTTAGACATAAATTATTATTACTGTTACATACATATGGTTTTTTTTTTTTCCTCTAGTTTCTATATCGACTTAGTTTGTTCGCGTCTCGCAGGACGCTCTTAGCACTACACTGTCACTTAATCTGTCGCTGGTTTTAACATGTGGAAGTCTTTCGCAGTTACAGTACATTTACCGTTGAAAGCTATCGTGCCAGTACCTAATCAATGTTTTTCGCCTCTACTTATCAATTTCGACATTATTACTATAGAGCCCCTCCCTCTGTTAGAATGGAAATTGTAAAGAATATGGTAAAGGGTAGGATGGGAGTTGGGAACGTGCTTCTCTCCCAGTCAATGTTCCATGATGTCCAAAGCACATTTTTCGAAGGCTTTCGAAAGGAATGTCCGTGCTTATGATAGGTACTTTTGACTTCTCCTGCGTTTTATTTTTTCGGAATTTCTCGCATTTGTCTATGTAGTCTTCTACATCCTTTCGCATTTTTGGCCACCTGTGATCCATTTTTATGCGGCCTGGTGTACGCGGTATACCCTCGTGATGCTCCATAGGTGCGTCGTAATATTCGTGCAAGATTTTTTCCCTCTTGTCTTCCGTGTATCCCGGTTTTGATTCTTCGTCTTCTTCTTCTTCTTCTTTGTTTTGTTCTTCCAACTCCGTAGTTGGTGTCTTCAATATCACCTCGTGATCGTTTAGATTTAAAATGTCTACTCTGCATTCTTGGTTCGTTGGTTTAGTTGAGCAATTCCTTAAATATGCTCCGTCAGCGAGTTCACTTTTTCCTACAATGCCGATGAACTTGCTGTTTGTTTTCGCACTGACCTTACCTATCGTTCGCGGTGCTAACCTGATTTCCTCCGTTTTTGATGGTCGTAAGAGGTTGAAACGCTCCCCGTGTATGAAAAATGCCTTAGCTCCTTCGCCTATCGCGGCTTCTTGCTCCTCTATGAAATCTATTCCGATAATACCATCAGCGTCCAAACCGAAATCATCGCTTACCACGTAGAAGGGGTGCTTAATACTTCTATTTTGTAAGGGAATTGTCAGTATGACTTTACAAAGTGTCTTAACAACGCCTTGTCCTATTCCAGATAAGCTCATTGTCTCATCTAAGACTGGCAAATCATCCTTCAGCATTCCTATTTTGATGATGCTGGCATCGGCATCGGCACCGGAGTCTACTAGGAGGGTCATCTTTTTCTTAGTTGTGCCGACCGCCACTAATTCTATTCTGTTTCGGCTCGCTCTATTAGCGTTAGCCATGTTCATGGATTTGTACGATCCCGCAGTTCTCGTAGGTTGCTGTGATCCATCATGCCCTGCGTTCTCATTATTTGTAGTTTGATTCCCCGCGCCGTTTTCATGATTCTCGCCTGATCCGTTATTATTGTTCCCTGAACGTCGTTCATCGCGACGCATTCTGTCCCTACAATCTTTGTATAGGTGCCCTCTGCGTTTACAAAAATTACACACGAGCTCTATACGATTCATCGATTTGCTCGGACCTGCTGTAGGTAAGGGTTGTCTATTTTTTATCTGGGTGCAGTCCCGTGCAAAGTGCCCAGTCTGATCACACTTCAGACACTCTGCTGATGATGTATTCCTATCGCTCGGCTGGTTCGTTCGTTCATTTATAGATGTGATGCCGTTCTGCGATTTTTCTTCCTCTTCGGCGCCCTTTATTGATGCCGATAGTTCCGAGAAATGGTACGATTTTACGATCGTTCTCAAATTATAATTCAGCCCATTTTCAAAGGTGGCAAGTGTTTGATATCTGAGTAAGTCTTCTACTCCTTTTCTTTCTGCTGCTATACTCGTTCTAGCTCCGCATGCTCTAATTAGATCCATCATAAGACGTGTAACCCGTTTACCGTAGTCATGCGCGTTTTCGCCTGCCTTTTGTCTACTAGAAAATAGTTCTACCAGCAGTGCTGGCGTGGAGCTTTTGACTCCGTACAATGCTAAAAGCTCATTTTTTAGTTTTTCGAAAGCATCTATATCCTTGTATCTGAGTTCCATGGCTGCTTCGCCCTGTATTTTTGTCTTCAGGACCAGTTCTAACACGTCTGGTCTCTGATTCGGATTTACTTTATCGTGTGCATACTCGATTGTTTGCAATAAATCATCTACTTTACGCGGTTCGCTTCCATCGAAGACGTTGACCATCTGTCGTACTTCTTTCAGTGATAGGTATTCCACCATCTCGGATGCTGGCTGTTGCCTTAACTCTCTATTTTCAAAAGATACCGCTGAATTCGGTGTTGACGTGCCTTGGGGTAATGCTGGGGGTTGGTTAGGGAAAAAGGCAGTGCCCGCTTTAGGCTTTGGAGAAGGAGTTGGGTTTGGTTTACTATTCTTTTTAATGAATGCCCTTAATACTGCCCTAATTTCATCTACAGTATTTGTATCCCCAACTGCTAAACCGTATTTTTCGCACACCTGTAGGAGAACGTCTTTCCGAAGGTCCTGTATCCACCCGGTTTGACCTTGCGTGACAAGTTCTTCTATCTTATTCCAAGTGGCAGACATTTACCCTATCAAAAATTCTCCACCCAAGCTTGATGAGCTTGGATTGATCCGCTATTTTTGGCGGAAAGTTACTAAAATTCCCGTAACCCCTGTATTTCTACACACGGTAATGATTGAATTCTAATAATCGCACGCTACTATCTGGCAGATAACTCTCAATAACAATATTTGCGGCTTGAATACTAAAACTGCGAAGATTTCAAATTGACTTACATAAAAATGAGTGTCTTCATCGCTCTTTCCCGCTTCTGCTATTATTGCTGCTGTCGCTGCTGCTGTCCTTGCTGTTGTTGCTGCTGTCGCTGCCGCTGTCCTTGCTGTTGTTGCTGCTGCTGTTGCTATTGTTGGACACTGTGCTGGCTCTCCTGTCTTGGTTCTGGATACCCCGTGCTGTAGCTCGTTCTTTCCGTCGTATTTCTCACTAGGTTGCAACGACTGCGTGTTGCACCTTTTCGATTTATTTACTTGTGTTTTATTTCTTTTTTCACTTTTCTGCTTCTTGTTGCTGAGCAACTCGTTTCAACTTCACTACCTTGCAAGCCCTGGTTTATCCGCTGTACCGCTGCCACCAATGTTGTATCCTCTTTTGTTAAAAGGGATAGGGATAAGGTCCGTACCAGAGGTGATAGAGAATCACACTAAGTTGCAAGAATAGCGATGATAAAGTGTAGAATTTATTTAATGATGAAGTACAAAGTTCCTTTGAGCACTTGCTCACGTTCAGTACTTGAGTATTACGGATTAGATCCGTGTGTTATACCAAATAGAATCTGCTCAAGACTGCGGATGAGCAGTCTTCGCCCTAATTTATTAATTCTTAATCGCTGATTCGACTATTGCTGCAATATGCTTACTTTGCGCGTCAGCGCAATCCGTACTGCTTGCCTAATACGACCTAGATAGTCAATTTCGCTATATTGAGCAATGTCGAATTCCAGCTTCTAACACCAGTATCATATCCATTGTGTGACGAGGTGGATTTCGGGAACGTTGGAAGTTGACTAATTTTCAGCAGTCTTCTGACTCACTTTTATATCATACTTCCCCCTCTCAAATTAGACTACCATTATAAAATTGATGGGAAAATAACGGTTCACAAAAAAAGAAAGATCTTTTACATTTTTTTTCAAATCGAAGGGAAATCTAGAAAGTACAGCTTATGAACAGAACAGTAACGGTAGGTTTCAGACTAATTTCGTAACCCCACCGCTTATAGGGTTGTATTCAACTACGCGATCATGTAAAATCAAACAGTAGGCCGATGTTTCAGCAGGGAAGTTATTCTTTGCTTCAAATTCAAGACGAACGTCGACCGGTCCGAACTTGAGCGACTCGTTTTGTTTTGAACAGTCAATGACGAATAGGGGCGCATACTGTAGAAATTCACTCTTCTTTAACAACGGTTCAGGTTCCTTGCCGTAATAGGAGGTTTGAAAGTTTGCAAACATCTCGTACAACAGACCGTATTGATTATGACTCATATCAAGATTCAGGTTCCCGTAGGGATAACATTGAGAATTCAGGAATAGTTTGACATCGGTGATATTGCAGTGATCGAAATGGCTAGCGTTCTTGTTCAACTTATTCTTCCGACTTGTCTGGAAACCCAGTATAACGTAGCGAGGTTTCTCCAGCTGAGTCGACGTCTTAACAGTCCAAACGTGCTTTGAGGTGGTAGGCAGTACAGGATACTCGTACAATTCCCAATTGCGAAAACTCATTGAGATCGGTGCGTCTTTCTCAATGAAATTCAACAGTTGTATTTTTCGCTGATCCGAGAGCTTGACATAGGGTAACAACCATTCTACTTTATCGATCAGGATTTTAAATTCCTCGTCTTGAGTTTGTAGAACCGCGTTCGCATCGGTCTTTGAACGGGTCAAGATCAATTCGTGTTTGGCGTTAACGATTATCTTTCGGTAGTCTTCGGCGAACCCTAGCATCATCTTCAACGGTATGCAAACTTCAAAGTAACCATCGGCATCCACATGGTTTGCATTAATATTGAGCCAACCGGCGTTCTCCATCATCCAATTCTGTCCAGGTCGCAGGGAAGGGTAACCTTTCATAAGACTGGTGAGACCAACTTTCTTGCTCCTATCGATCTCAATAGCGTTCATCTCGTAGCGCATTTCTTCAAACAGATGACAAACTTCGTTGTTGATCAGTGTTGTGTTAGTCGACGGAGTCCCATCAGCTGCCTTGACTATCTTTCCGTACACATGCAACGAACTCTTGCACGGTAACACGCACAGGTCTTGGTGTTGAACAGCGATACGAATCTCGTCACTGTTATTGAAACTCGATGAGGCATAAGGTTTGTGTGCGTGAACCTCGTAGTGTGCGATAGACTCGTCAAAGGCGACGGGTGTTTGAATGTCTAAGATTTCCTCCTCCATGGTCTGTAGCAGATGACGCAAAAACAAACGAATCGTAGTCTTACTTTGCGGAAATTCCTCTTCCAGAAGGTGTAACCTTGAGACCCAAGCTTTTCAGAAGCAGCACGTTCTGAGGTGTCAGCTCTTTGAGAACCGGTCGACGACTGACGTGTTCGGGGCATTTTATCTTACTAATATAACTACTTCTATTATAAACTATCCCCATTATTGAGCCTTGATATGCAACCTCACAGTTATAACCTCTCCACGGAAATTGACCAAATCGCCGTCTTGATCGACAATACGGAGTTGGATATGATCTATGGTCCTTACGGTGACTGGCAGGTAAATGACGTGAGACGGTACTTCAACGATCTTATATCCAGGCGGAACGACGGGGAAAAACTCATGAATGGTGTGTACCTTACGTTCATTGACGTAGGCACCCGTTGTAATGTTACACTCGACTCGCAGTGCGTTTACTTTAAGAATAGTCACCGGCAGATCAGACTCGTGAACCTTATCAGCTTGCAGAACACGTGGCGTGAAACCCAACAGACCACCTATAGAATCGCCTGGTTGAAAATTTACAGAGTGACTGAATTCAATTTCGCTACACAATGTATTATTATTCGGTTTGATATTGATGGTGATACCCTTACTTGATAATACACCCTGTACATAGTTCTCAATATCCTCTATTTCATAGCTACCGGTAGGTATAGTTACTATTTCTTCGCCCACGTAAATCTTGTTGTGACCAACGTCTACGTTAGGAATCGAATTAAAAGTCAGTAATTCAACGAGACCTAGGGAGTAATTCTTGAGAGGGGAAAGTTCAATAGGGGGTAAGTATTCAGTCTCAAGGACCGAGGAGTTCCCCGATACCGTCAGTGTGAATGACTCGTTCATGACTACTGCGAAAGTCAGACTGATTCCGGAGAATTACGCTGTATGTTTATATATGTAGAAACTCGAGACACAAGTGACCGCAGTTGAACGTACCGTAGTCTTGATATCTCTCATGGTTGTATTTGACGCTACCAACACCGAGGTATCCGACGAGGTCCGACGGCGGACGAAGATTACCGAAACTGTCAAAGTAAACGACTTCGTTGCCGTTCTTGCGGTACGCGACCCAATGTGTACCAGGACCGTCTTTATCATCCAGATTGACGATCGCTGATTCACGCTTACGCGGTCCGTCCTTGGGCACGCATAAAGACGCCGCGGAAATGCGGAATGTTCAGGGCCGTCGCGTACTTGAGCAGGTCCGCGTCAGTTAGCGCCCGTCGCGGTAGCGTCACTTTTAGTTTTTTGACTGTTCTTTCAGGTGGATTCCAAAACCCCTCCTATACGGTTTTAGGTGAAGCCCCTTGCCTAGAGCGATAGCTTCCATGGTCTTGTTGTGTCGTTGACTCTCTTCCAGTTGTCTCTTGGCGGAGCTTGCATCATTCACCGCTTTTGCAATACCTGCTGCACCGCCAGCTAACGCACCCGTAGCACTTAGTCCAGCAAAAAGGGGTACGAGGAATGGTAAAAAGCCGCCAACTTTAGATGGGACAGGTAGAATTCGTGGAGAACGCACGTTGCATCTACCGCCAGCCTTTCTAACGGCGCCTCGCGCACCCTTCAATGCAGACTTGATGGCTACTTTCGCAGTTTTGCCTGGAACCATGGACCGTTCGGCGGCATCGATGATCTTCCTCAATACCACCGGCTTCCGGATTCCCATGCCAAGCTTTGTTTTCGCCTTCATCGTGTTTGCCACTGCCCAGGCGGCTGCTTTCTCACCGATATTCGCGTCCGTGGCAAGAACCCGTTTCCAGGCTTTTTCAGCCTAAAATCTTATCCGCTGCACTTCTAGCTTCGAGATTCTCTCGATTCTTTGAGTAGGCGATATCGTGTTCCTTGCAGGCCGCGTCGAGAGGATTTATTCCCGGATCACCCCGTGCGAATCTTTTCGCTAGTTTGGTACCGGGTCCGCAGTATTGATAACCGGGTATATGCAGCTCTACCGGGAGACTGTTGATGATTCTGTTGACCAAACCCCTCCCACGACGCTTACGGGTGGTTGTCTTGGCTTTGTGTACGATCATATTGACGATCTGTACGCGAATGAGGAATCATCTTTATAAACTCGATATTTATAGTGTTCGGCTTCAGTCAGAGTCGAGATGAGGTTCGAGAAACAGTCCGTCAAACTACCTGTCATGAATTTCGACAAACTCGTGCAACAAGATGTCGAAATTGAAAAACGACACGGTGATTTGCTGCCAAACAGCGTTCGCGCAGTATTTTGCGGACCGTCCAACTGCGGCAAGACTAATGCACTGCTAACCCTAATAACACACCCTAACGGACTGCGATCCGAAAATATCTATATCTACTCGAAATCGTTGAATCAGCCCAAGTACAAGTTCCTGCAGCAGTTAATCGAGGGTGTAGATGGCGTCGAGTACTTTCCGTTTGACGAGCATGAACAGGTAGTTGTACCGAACGATGCTCTACCTAATTCGATCATCGTCTTTGATGACGTGGCATGCGAGAAGCAGGACAATATCAGAGCCTTCTTTTGTATGGGGAGACACAGGGATGTGGATTGTTTCTATCTTTGTCAGACCTATGCACGCATCCCCAAGCATCTAGTGCGTGACAATACCAATCTTTCAGTTCTGTTCAAGCAAGATGAGATGAATTTGAGACACGTGTACGATGATCATGTAAACACTGACATGACTTACGCACAGTTCAAAGACTTGTGCTCAGCGTGTTGGAACAACGACAAATATGGATTCATCGTAATAGACAAGGACAGTGAGATGAATGAGGGTAGATATAGGAGAGGGTTTGACTGTTTTATGAGCATAAATGCAGAACATTCGGGAGAGTAGAATCAGTAGCATTTTAGATACAGCTCAGTCAACATGCAGGACACGAAAATTCACGAACAAAAAGAAGTGCTTCGTCATATCGCCAAAGCCAGCGCGGCGATTCGACGTAAACACAGAATGATGAAGTCGGGTAAAGAGATCGCCGAACAGAAGATGAGCGATGTTTTCAAACCGGTAGTAACTCCATTGAAAGAGCTGGTGAAGGTTTCTCAAACGACTGCTCAATCCATCAAAAAAGAACCGATCAAAGATGAACCCGTCAAAGCAGAGGTAACACCGTTTAAAGAAGAACCTCGATTGGATTATTCATTTCCAACAACAACAATTAGTGACGAGGAGGAAATGGATACAACTTTACAGCCGACGGAGGAGTACTCTGAGTACTCTGAACCCGAGGTCCCCAACGACTATCTTGAATTGTTTCGAGATGAGAATATAAAAAGAAGTGATCTAGATAACGTTTACGGTGTACGCATACTCGCCAACCAGAAGTTAATGGTGGGTGACTCACCGATAAGTTTTGACAAGGATTTTGTTCACATAGGTGACATGAGTTATACAAAGACCAAAGGCTTGTTGGAATTATTATTCAAAAGGATACCCGATGAGACCTACGTGAACTCTAATGATATCCAAAATTATAGGCAAATCGTGTTTGCCACAAATGCGCATCGAAAATACTATAGAGCTGATCAACCCGTTCCGAAGGTGAATAACCCCAAGTTTACGAAATTTATCGCGCAAACGTTCACCGTGCCCCTCCCACGCACGGGTAAAGGTATGCTACCGGAGCTTATGATCGCTCAAGAAGGTAGGAGGACGGATTACGTTCACTGGGACGACCCCAACGAGTTGGTGGAACGTCTTCGTTTACTCCTGGCTTCCCAAGCGGCTGGTAATTCGAGTCACTCCAATGAAATCGTATCGATCATCGAAGAATTGCGCGAAGCTGGTATCGTTTATTAATCAACCTCTCATTGTCTCCACCGTCATTTCCACGATGAGCGTCGATGTGTTTGGACGACAGTTGGACAAGGGTGTAGCTGCAAGCAGTCGTGGTCCTCACGGTGTTGGATTTAGATTCACCGCTGACGGACAATACGATATAGATAATAAAAGATTGTGCAACGTCGCCGATCCCGTGCAGCAAAATGACGCTGTTACCATAAGTCTTATGGGACGGGAAATCGACGCTGTGAGAGACGAAATCCGCTCAACGATAACCACCCTGGAGTCTCGTACGACGGCTGCTGCACGAAACCTGACGGGTGATATTGAATCAATAAAAGACTTGTTGATTCGCAACACCCTGGAAATTTTCGACGTGGGCAACAGATTGCTCGCATTGGAGACGAAAGCGAACGCTGCTGGTGACGGAGTTGTACAGACCGGTTAACAAAAGAATTATGGACAAGAAGGAGGCGTTGGTCGAGGAACTTCATAAGCCTGCACGAAGAAATTATCCGCGGCATCGCGTTGTCATGCGAGGACTGGATGAGACCTGGCAGGCTGATTGAGTGGATATGAATGCTTATGCGAAATACAACAATGATCATAAATACACACTGACGATCATCGATATTTTTTCAAATTCGCTTGGGCAGTGGCGATCAAGACCAAGAGTGGGAAGGATGTTACAAACGCTATGAACTCTGTTTTCAAGAAGGGTCGCGTACCGAAAAAATTGCACGTCGACCGAGGTATGCAACTCATGCAACGACACGGTATAACCCTTTATTCAACGTTCAGCAATCTGAAAGCATCGATCTGCGAACGTTTCAATCGCACGCTTAAAAATAAAATGTGGAAGCAGTTCTCTCTCCGAGGAAATTACAAGTGGATAGATATCGTACCAGATTTGATGTCGACTTACAACAACACCAAACACCGTACAATTGGAATCAAACCGAAAGAGGTTACAGCTCGCAACGAGAAGACTTTGCTCCGGAATGTGTACGGTAAATTTCTGACCAATCGGACACGGAGCAAGAAGTTCAGAGTCGGTGATAAAGTTCGCGTTAGCAAGAACAAACATACGTTTGAAAAAGGCTACACACCCAACTGGACAACTGAAATATTTACTATAAGTAAGATAGAGAATACAGATCCTGTGACGTACAAACTCGTCGACTATCAAGATCAGCCGATCGAAGGTGGCTGCTACGAGGAGGAACTCTCCAAAGTCAAACACCCTGATGTTTACCTGGTGGAGAAGGTACTGCGGAAGCGTGGAACTAAACTATTTGTAAAATGGTTAGGTTTCGATGATTCACACAACAGCTGGATTGATAAAGCGGATATGTAATTTGTTTATTCAATGAAGATACATAAAATATACATACAATAGTTTCTTTATTTATTATAACCCCATGGTACAGTATCGGTTGTGTTGGGTAAAATCACCCTTTTATCATCGCACCAACTAAGTGCTAATTTCTTTTGTAATACCGTATGAACCTCGTGCTTTTTACTCTGAATTAGGTACTGAGGTTTCATCAAATCCTGGTGTTGAAAGAGACACTTTTTATAATCATCGAACGTGATTGTTCTTAATGTCGCCGCCTTGATACCTTTTGCTCGCTTAAGGGGACCAGTACAGCTTGGTTTGGGAGATTTGGAGTACTACAAAATTCATTTATTTGTCAACCAAAGTTTATTTCACATCGAAACAAAATTTTCCTCGAAAAACTTTGTCGTAAGGTTTCAGGCACATCGTTGGTCCAATTCAACCTCTCAAGGTCTTGATTTCTTCAGACAGCAATTCTACATCGTATGAACGTAGGGATTGGTGAAAAAAAATTTATGTGAAAAGTTACGGCCAATTATAAAAAATTTCTAATATTTAGGCTACTAATTTGCAAATAACTTGGCTAAAACGATATTGTAAAAAAATTCCCTCGTTCACACGATGAGGATTTCTTTTCTGAACAAAATGAGCCCTTAACGACCTTGATCGGAACAACGATGTGCCTGAAACCTTACGACAAAGGTTTTCGAAGAAAAATTTTTTTTCGATGTGAAACAAACTTTGGCTGAGAAATAAATGCATTTTGGAGTACTCCGAATTTCCAAAACGAAGCTGTACTGGTCCCCTTAATTGTTTTCCTATCCTCACCGAAAATTTCAAAAGTGTACAGTTTTGCTCGTAATCCTACAAATTCTCTCATAATCTTCCCGTTACATTCATCCTTCATTAAGCCTAATACTTTCTTATTCGCTAATGGAATTCCATAGATGTTATCGATCGGGTAATCGGATGTATCGAATTTATGTATATCACGTTTAATGTATTCATATATATCAGCATCATAAATGAAGATCTTGGATAGATCGAGAATGGAAAATCCAGCGTAAATTGGTTTATTAAAGTGTACCCTGACGCGATTCAGCTCAACAATCACCATGTCATCGTCAAATATGGTACAGCTGTGAAAATTTGGTTTCGCGATGAGTGCTGTTGCTCCGTACCGCCCCTCCCACTTTGTCACTAATTTAACTTCCTCCTGCTTTCTCACGTTTTCCATAGTCTTACCGAATACCGCGTTATTCATCAATTTAAAGAAATTCTTTTCAAACTCGTTGTTAGATTTTTTCCTCAAGTCGGTGTTCAGATCAATATACAATTTGAGCCACGAATCTTGTTCAAATCTTAAGATTCTATGAACTTTCGATAATTTCATACCTAGACTCAGATACAGTTTCAAATTCTGATAGTGAACAACATACTTATTTTTTGGGAAAAGAGTTGTCATCAATTTAGAATTTTTACCACGCGAGGGTGTATAGTGTTCGGGGCATAAGGGTAAATCTTTGTGTGTTTCGTGAAGTGTCGCAGGATACTCCAAGTCAACTTCAAGAATATATCCTACAGGAGAATCGTTAGGGACCTTGCAGACGTCGATCGACTCGTGTTCCCACTCGAAAGATCCACGCGGTAGATACTGACTCATCGCTCCACCGTACAAATTATTTACGTCAAAGTACATAAGGTAAGATTCCTCTTTGCTCGGATCAAAATCTACCCCCATGTATCTATTGTTGCTTATGGCATGTCGGTTTGAACATTGAGCTACACCACCTCGAATACCTTTCTCGATAAACAAGAGCATCTCTACGTCGGTGAGGAGCTCGAGCTTGACGCGCGTACACTTGAGCATCGCGTCAAAAGCGAGTCCAGGGACGGTGTAATAGTGCAGAGGATCCAGGTTATACGCAGAGCGACAGTTGCGTCGAAAATTTTCAAATACATCCGATAGGAGTAACACGTCCGTTTTTAAATATAAATGTGAATATTCACCCAGCGTACTAACATTGAAAGTCCTCCAAACTCTCATCGCGTGGCGGTAATTTTCTTCCGAAACGTTTGTATCGTTCAATTTTGAATGGAAATTTTCGACTGGAGGTAACTCCGCTTTATCTAGTTTTGCCCAGCTATCTACATATTCGTAAGGGAATACCCCCTTCCTTGTTAGTAACTCGAATTCCTCTGCGCTTTTACAATGTCTGCGTATAATCACTTTATCCTCATCATTCAGATACGAGGCTAATTTATCCAAGCTGCTTGCCATGAATCGGAATGAATCGATAAATCGTAAGTCTACCTTTGTACCAGTGATTTTTTTTTGTAAAAGAAATGTACCGTTCTTTGTTGACGGGGAGGATACTCATATGACCGTCGAGTAACGTCGCTAGAGCTTTGATTAAAAAGTGTGAATCATAACCGGAAAGATTATGAAATACTACTGGAACAACATGCGAATCTTTATAATTTAAATTACAACTTGGATGCGCCGCACCGCGGTACTTGCCTGTAAAATGACAATGATCGCGATGCTTCTCATCCGTCTGTGTGAACTGTTTCTCGCAAATATGACAGATTTCGGCATTATGGAAATTTTGTGTTTGCTCGCTGGTGAGCTGCATCCGTACGTTTCTTTCCAAATAAAAATCAACCAATTCAGCCAATTTTCTTAATTCATTGACAAACCAGTGGATGCAATCAGAGGCGCGGTTTATTTCAAATTTTGAGAGAGAGTTGTCAAAGCTACAATGCAAATAATACGCTGCACTATGCGGAACATGCTTTTCACACAAGATTTCGCTCTCCGTCGGCTCAAGTATAGACTCTAAATCAGCATATACCACAAACGGTACAGACTCTTTGAATCTATAATTTCGAAAACTTAAAATTTTCTCTTTTTCCCCGGGTAGGATGACTTTACATTTATTCATGTTCGCACAGTCCGGTTTATGCTTTTCGAACGAAGTTTCGGTTTGGAAATGACATAAACATCTATCACACAGAAATATGGTGCTTTCATGCTTTGATATTTGAGAAGCTAATAATCTAGAGATTTTTGATCCAAGCAAAGTGGAAAACAATCTGATGTTCGGTCTCTGCCTCACTGTTCACGGCGAGAAGGTGAATTGTAGGTTTGTCTGATTCGTTTTTACTCAAATAAAGGGGTACTATTTCATCAGGCATATTCCGAACGGGTTCCAGACCGTACACATTTATTACTAGACCGTTGATTTTCTCAAATTTCGAAATATCTTTTAGGGTTATGGGGAAATTAATACCCCTATAATTGAGTACCGAGCTATAATGAGGATAAGAATTAGTTCGATCAACGTTGTTATCCGCAGGATAAAGGGCTGCAGTGACGGCCCACAGGAAGCAGTATTCATCGCTATTCTTGATGTTCACTACAGCTTTTTTGTTCTGTATACTCGGTGATAATTGCACGTAGGTGGATAATCCTCCGCGTAGTGGCTCGTACCGATTAATGTTGATCATCAGGTTGACAATTTCGATCAGCGTCCAGCCTGAGTCTCGCTCTTGGAAATCCTCAACCTTCACCAGCAAGCGATCAATCAGATTCTCATCGAACCACCTTTTAATATTTGTTTCAGGGAGGATAACTTCATTTCTTGTGTTAAAAAATTTTGTCTCTTCGACGGTTTCACCGTTCTTCAGAATAGAAAACTTGCAAGCTAATACACCATTCACTTTCAAATTGCCCGCTTTGACTAGGGAATTTTTTAATCGTATGTTCGTTATACTTTTCGAATCCTGCAGAAAGGATCTTATATCCTTATGGCGTAGATTTACGATAACACCAGTGCGTATTCGACCTTTGAATACAGATTCCAAGTCCTTCCACTGAACTCTGTCTTTTATTCTTCTTCTTGATGTTCCAATACCTTTACCACTTCGTTGTCTGTTTTTAAATTTCTCACCCAACGATTGGAGTATGGAAGCTGTTGTTACAATTCTGTGTCTTTCCCCGACCGAAAGAGTAACTGTTCTCAAGATTTTATTCAAAAGCCTGATGTTGCGATTACACAGTTTTTTCCATCGCTCGATTTGATGAGACGATGCGGCGTCTAGCAACTTGTAAGCACTTTCTACAATGTTTATTAACCTCAAACACGTTTCAGTATCCATTTTCTCAGTTTACATTCCCCCACGTAGTAGTAAACGAATGAAAATTTCAGGGGAGGATAACTTTTATGAACACGAATAAATTCTTTCGATTTAAATAATCACAAATATTTTGAACACTGGGGTTTGAGATATAAAGAAATTCAATACTGGGTTTTAGTTATAAAGAAATTCGCACTGGTTATATTGTCCGCCGAGGTATCGCAGGCGTAGACGATCTTCCGCAGCAGCAGATTCATGCAGCTTCAACTGATCCTTATCATCGTTGAAAGCCTTTGATCACAGAAAAGAGAGGTATACAGAAGAACATTGGTATTGTTGGGCTTGATGCCAAAAGTATAAATACGACACATAACGTAAGATGGCGACACCATAGTGCAATGGGCGGGGCCTACACGAATCATTGTGTTGTGATATCGATGTGCATTCGTGTACACACACACAAGCTCAGAAACGCGCGCCATCTGGCACTTGGGGTGCCAACTAGGGTCACAGTACCCCAAGCTGCGTAGTGTGTCATATCGATGTGTATTCGTGTACACACACACAGGCTCGCGGTACCCCAAGCTGTCAGAATCAAGCCCAACAATATGAATGTTCTTCTGTATACCTCTCTTTTCTGTGCTTTGATATTCTAGCCGGTAGAAACATCGAGAGAACATCTGATGTACACGTAACCGATTGTACACGGTGCTTTTCGTACACATTTATTATGTACACGCTCATCTTGCACACGCCGTATTGGTACACGTAATTGTTGTACACTCGGGCTTATGTGCACGTGTACATTGGTGCACGTGAATTAATGCTGACGCGAAACGTGTACACGGCGGTTTAGGTACACGACGATTCATGCACACGCAAATGAAATCACGAATCGAGCCCCTTGCGGTGCCCGTTGGTTTTTGTACACGTGATTTTTTGTACGCGTCAGCTTATGTACACGTGAATGTATTGTACACGTTCATTCGTGTACACGCGAATAATATCGATGATCAACTTTTGTACACGCCTACTTTCGTACACGTTGTTCTATGTACACACCGACTTTGGTACACGTTAACCTTTGTACACGTAATCTTTTGTACACGTGAACTTTGATACAGGTGAGTTATTGTACACGATTACTTTTGTACACGTTAATTTTTGTACACGTTAATTTTTGTACGCGTCGACTCGAGTACACGCGAAGAAAACACGAAATCTGCTCCGTTTGGTTCACGTTGCAACCGATGCCCCCCGATGAGGGTCGATTGAACCAGGAGAGTGTTGCGTATTCCTGGAGTATATCTGTATTCCTGGAGTATACCTGTATTCCTGGAGTAACCTATACCTGTCCAGAGGGTGGTTTGCCTTGTAATTTAAGACCGAAACTCAGACAACACAAAATTAGAAGAGCGTCGAAAAGGCGTCGAAACGACTGTCCAGATGCGACCCTTTTTTCGACGAAAAAATATCTTTCAAGCGAGAAAGCGTTGGACGAACAAGCGGAAGGTAAGTGATTTTTTTGCCTACTTATAGCTATTCTCAGCGGAACAGGTGTCTGCCAATAACAAGGCTTTCGCTACCAGTTTGAAACACGACAATCTTAATCCGGGTGCAAATCAACGTGTTGTCTAATTTCTTGAGACACCGGGCTTCAAAAACAAACGGTACAGTTAAGATTTCGTGAATTTTTTACTCAAAAACTAAGACAACTAAAAAAATCCCAGCGACGATTCTTTTCCTAGACGTGCAATGTAGCTGGCTGCAGTATGTAATATTCTGTATAGGTCGGAACAGCATGAGTGCGCGCACAGCCCCTCTGCCTACTAATTATAAGTGAGAAAATCACTTGACGTTATTCCTGCATAAACGATAAACCCTAGGGTATTATAAAACTATGCAGGCATTCTAATCGTAAGATATGTAATAATAATTAAGGAAAAAAAATCAATATTTCTGTCGTAACCCGTCGACTCCGGATTGATGGAATGAAATCAAATCTGTTTATACATATGGGGCATTCCATGCCAACTCACCGAACCCGTGACCCTGATCAATTTAGATTTTTCTGATTTTTCTTTATATGATCGACCTTCCTCTAAAAACCACGAAAAAATTATAATAATAATTTTTTTTTTTTAATTCTATTTTTTATTCGATATTTAAGCTGTTACGAACGAGCCGCAGCGTGACGTGATTACGCAAGCTACCACGCTGACGGAGGCGGACAGCTCGCAATGTCATCATTTTCAATATACAGGTATGAGCCGGTAAGTAGGTGACCCGGAATGGTTTTCCTAAAATCGGTCGACAATTGGGAAACATGCCATCAAGAAGCTGAATAGCGAATACCATCCCCGCCAATAACCATCCGTCGGGGATAAAAGCCGCCGCACCCCTGACCCAGGAGCCTAGTATCGTGAAGTCGAAGACAAAGTGCTCTTCGAAGGTGCCGGACGGGACGCGTTGCACCTTGTCACTGGAAGTACTCCGACACTGAAGAACCGGCCTAGGTCAGGAATCACCGCTAGGACACCCGTCAGCTAGGGCTATACGGCGACTCAGGATTCGGCTTCCTTGGTGGCAGGTCTCTAAAAAGTCGACCCCCGATCATCCGAGGTACACCGCTTCACCGGCTCATCCCTACCTAAATTCCTCCTCCTACCTATACAATTTCATTACGTGTTCTCTATACCTATGTTCATTATTCATCGTATATTTTCTATTTGTTAAACCTAACGTCGTTATAAATTTTCTATTATATTCTTTTATTATTCTCTATTATATTATTTTCTTCGATTATGTAATTTATCGAATCTAACGCCATTATATATTTTCTAGTTGTCAACCTGTCAATACTTCCATAATAAATTAACTTCATACTGCGTAAACCCAAAGGTTACATTTTTCCTCAAACAGACCGAATTCTCCTTCGAACCTGCAGGTCCACTTTTGTGGTTTGAACAAGCAACAACCCCCGGCAAGAGCAGTCTAGCCGCTCAGACGGTTCTTGTCTAATAACGTTAACGGAAGCAAACGCAAACGCACGCAGGTCGTTTGCTCGTAACAAAGCTATCTCAAAAACGCCATTTTTGTTTTTTTTCAAAAAATTCACAGAAATTCCTTGATGTGAAACGATGATTTTAAGCCGAAGACTGGAATGTGATTCCGATTTTTTCTATTTTTTCGGAGGGATTCAAAAATTTTATTTCAACAATTTCAACGCAAGTTGGACCATTTTATTTGTTTCGGCGCTTCTTGTCGGAGTTGGTGAAAGATGAACAATAATAGGCGATAAGTATCCTCAAGGATAATATCATCACTTACGAAGTCTATCTCTCAACTTGTAAACGTTAAGCCGCGTACACATCTAAGCGCGAACGGGAACGAGGCAAGGTGAGGCCAAACGAGCGTACGAATGTAGATGTGTAGCTGAAGCGCGGCAAACTGCCTCGCGTTTAGATCGAGGCAGTTTGCCGAGGCGTTTGTTCGTTGCCTCGGCCGTTTTTGTACGCAACCAACAAATCTACGAACGAGGCATTCGTTCAGCCTCGCCTTGTTCCCGTTCGCGCTTAGATGTGTACGCGGCTTAACGTGCGCAAGTTGGCAGTGGTGGATCCAAGGGGGGTGCAGTAGGTGCAACTGCCCCCCCCCCCCCCCCGCCCCCCACCGGCTTGAAAATTTAAGAAATTTCTGCTTTTTCAAGGTGCACTATGATTAATGATTGAATTATAATAATGCGCATTCTAGAGAGTAAATCGTCCAAATAATAATAACTAATAACTTCTCGCTCTTTTTCTTTATTACATGCTATAAGACCATAGTAAGTATTTGCCCTCCCATAGAACATTTCTGGACTCGCCCCTGGTTGGGAGATAGACTTCGTAAGTGATAATATTATTTTTGAGGATACCTATCGCCTATTATTGTTCATCTTTCACAAACTCCGAGAATTAGAAGCGCCGAAACAAATAAAATGGTCCAACTTGCGTTGAAATTGTTGAAATAAAATTTTTGAATCCCTCCGAAAAAATAAAAAAAATCGGAATCACATTCCCGTCTTGGGCTTAAAACCATATCGTTTCACATCAAGGAATTTCTGTGAATTTTTTGAAAAAAAACAAAAATGGCGTTTTTGAGATAGCTTAAATATCGAATAAAAAATAGAAATAAAAAAAAAAAATTATTATAATTTTTTCGTGGTTTTTAGAGGAAGGTCGATCATATAAAGAAAAATCCGAAAAATCTTAATTGATCAGGGTCACGAGTTCGGTGAAGTGGCATGGAATGCCCCATATATACTGCAGTGACACTCATCATTAAGAAAATTGCAAATATAATTATTGAATGGTCGGTCGTTTTCGAGTAAAATTACGTTGAAATTTTTATCGAGGGTCCCTATATGTATAGGTTAGTCGATTGAAACCAATTTTGGGCTTCAAGTGCATTCAATTCCTGCAAATATGAACAAATTTAGGTTTGTAGGGGGTGATTTACTGATCCTGATTTTGAGTTTTTGCGAAAAATATGCGAAAAAGACTAAAATTGAGCAGCTGGGTTGCCATAGATTTTTCATCGTCATCGATTTTTTTACATTTTTATATCTTTTTTAAATTTTATTTCTTCTTGCACTGATTGGAGAGTGGATGGATTCTTCCGGCCGAACTAGTCGGTCAATCATAATGAGACAGCAATTTTTCATCGTCAGAACATAAGCTGTAACTGTGAAATTTCGATTTTTTTTTTAAAAAGCCGTTCTCTCCGAAACTGCGCCAGTTTTTTTTTTTTTTTAATACCTAAGACCGAACCAGTTGTTTGATTTTGATAGGCGTAGCAATTTTCCATCGTCGGGGCGTAAGGTATAATCCTGTAAAGTTTCAAGTTCTTTGGTCCAGCCGTTTTCCAGAACACCGCGCTTATGTATGTGTCGTGTAGACCAACGTACATTTGAAATCATGTTTGATGGCATCCAGGCCGATCAAAAGTTGGGAATTCTCAAAATTGGCGAGAGTTGTTTTTGATACGAAATCAATACTTTTCTATCACTCCGTGATAGAAAGTATAGAAAGTACGCCGCTAGCTTAATCTTTGGATGCTGCAAAAACCGTACCAGATGGAGAAAAATTGTGTGGCAACACTTTCGTACAGCACAAAATTTCCAAGAAAAAAGTCATCGAGAGCACATATCTAAAGTCGATAGCGTGGTAGACGCTCAAAATTTCACCCTAAGATCGCTACAATTTCCTGATTCCGAGGCAAATCGAAGTTAGAGCGCCCCCTGAGCAATAACAAATCGAATATCCAGATCTAAAGGTTAAATAAATATTTTAAAAAAAATCATAGCTCATCTGTTTACTATAGAAAGAATTGTCACATCAGAAAAAATGTACATAAATAATGATAATCTTGTTTGTTTTGGTCATTTTCTACGGTTTTTAGTCTTTTTCGCATATTTTGCATGGATACCTTAATACTCATACATCGAATTTCTTTATAAATATTGTTTATAATTACTTGGCTTGTTGAAAATGGAAATTGAGAAGTTAAAAATTGCGAGTCAAAATAATAATAATGAATATGTTACAATTCTTTATGACAACTTGTGATTACAAATAACACGTACCTATGTAAAGGATCTACAGTTTTGTTAGAATTGACTCCGTTTATATCATTAGTAAGTTTATATTACTATAGCTCATATCGCGCGCTTCGCGCGCGTCTGCAACTATTTCTCAGCATATTTAACACGAATGGAATTGAATTTTAAAATTGATGAAATTAGTAAGAACATTATACGTAGTAGCCCTGCTGCAAATTTCGCAATTACACGGATAGAAAGACATAGGATGGTGCGGAAAGCCGCATAGGAACGGATAGCCCAAATCGTCAATAATCCGAACCTTCGTTATTCAAGTATCGACTTTCTTTATTTTTACGAACGGACGATTAGTAATAATAATTATTCAATTGATTAAAAGTTACATAGGTATGTTACAGCGCGAAATGGCCCTCTACGCGAGTGATGATTGCAGATAATTGAATACACTCCTTCTATGATTTAATTGATGGCTCGGTAGAACATTTTTAATTTTCAAATGTTGTTTCTGTACGTTGTTATTGATATCTCATATCGATCCGACTTCAGGATCCATCGGAAGCGGAGATAACTTTCTATTTTTATTTTTTTTTGATGAAGTCGAATTTTTATCGGTAATAATTGAAAGATATATGTATATCTCCACTTCGACTCCTTGGTATGCGTAGGACGTATTGCTGATAAGTTCAAGGTAAATGAATTGCCACTTGTTTTCTCATGACAGTATTGTTCAAAGTTTGTTTAGATTTGTTCATATTCTAACTAAATTTTTGAAGTGTGAGCATTAATTATTTTCCTACATACATAAAAGGTATTCGGAAGAGGCCGGAGGCCAACTCGAAATGGCAAAATAATTTTATTAGTCTGGTTCACAAGATCCATTTTAGTGAATTTCTGTCTAAGGGCACCGAAAATTATGATCCAGGGCTAATTCGATTCGGAATGACCTCTAGAAACTTTTTGAAAAATTTAAAGAGGGGCTCGAAAAAATAGCAAAAGTTATAAACAATTTAGTAAGAAAAAAAGGGGGGTATGGTTTTTTGCAAATATCTCGGTAACTATTAAAGATATCCGGAATTTGAAAAAAAATCCTTAAAGAGGAGGAAATTTCCTAAAAGAAAGTTCTAGCTCCCGGAACTCTGTCACCAATATTTATAATTTTTCACCACACCTGCACCGAAAGTAAAACTTTCGTCCCGTCGCGTGATCGGGAAGTTTTACTTTCCGTTTCAGGGGGTGGTGAAAAATAGCATACCTCACACGGGAGGGAAAAAGGCCATCCCAAACTGCGCTCTAGCCACCCTCGCCTTCGGCTCGGGTGTCAATATCACGCGCAGTTTGGAATAGCCTACTTTCTCTCCCTAGGTGAGTAATATACTATTAATTTAGAGGCGAAAATAGCGCTAAAAGCGGGTGATGCGCGTCCCGCGCGCGCTGACCGATACGGACCTTTGAAGAATAAAAATAATTTTAACCCATTAAATATCATTATTAAGAGAAAAAAAAATTCACATACCTTCTAGACACTTGAAT
Organism: Macrophya alboannulata; assembly: GCA_949628255.1. Taxonomy (NCBI): domain Eukaryota; kingdom Metazoa; phylum Arthropoda; class Insecta; order Hymenoptera; family Tenthredinidae; genus Macrophya; species Macrophya alboannulata. Next base: position 10,797,464 of record OX451212.1, on the reverse strand, counting down.
AAACAAAAATCCATGAAAAATAAATTTTTCCCGTAATTGTTTTATTAGATATACCTTAGTTAATTAACTAATTTTTACAAGTTTGAATTTTACGAAAAAATCCTGATAATTGTTAAACTAAAACCTCAAATTTTTTTCACTTCTTGGAGCTTCTCTTGAAAGGCTTTAGAAAAGATTCCCGTTGGAAAAATTAAAAAATGTTGATTTTTCACTTTGTTATTAATAATCAACGACGTTAAAAAATGAAAAATTCAATTAAAGCAATGAAAAAATTTTTTTTTTTTAATATTCAAGTTTATTCGTATTCTTATTATTTGAAGTTACATAAAAATAATTTTTTATAATTTTTAGCTCTATTTGTTTAAAAAATTGTTATCAACACATGTATTGTTTGTAAGATAATTGACATTTTTTTGGATGGGTTTTAATCAGTGATGAATATTATGATTTTTAAGAACAAAATCGTTTCTTAAAAAAAAAATTTATTGCTCAAAAACGCATTTGTTAATTAACAATTTTTTTTTGCTACTAAATATGAATATTAAGGAACGATATTTTTTTTAAAAATCATAATTTCTATTGCTCTTTGCTATTCTGAAAAGAACTTTTTTTTAATTTATACTTTCTTTATTTATTTAATAAACAATTTCTTTTGAACAAATTAATTTCTACGATATAATTTTTTTTTAAATACTACAAAAAAAACAAACAACCATGTGTCACTTTTCGTGTAAAAAAATTTTTCTCTATTTTTTACAAATTTTTTAATATTTTTCTATTTTTGCGTTTGGCGATTCCTCATAGTTCTCAATCATTTTTGGTTGAGGAGTGTGTCGAAACATTACTGAAGGATGTACAAGACGAAGAAATTGCAACTGGAATACAAGAGAAAGAAGTAGAAGAAAGAGAAATTGAAAAAGATACTGGAGATTGCGAGTCACTACCGCAAAAGAGATCAAAGGGATTATCAAGAAAAAAAAAATAGAGGGAGCAAACGAAAATTGTCAAATTCAAATCTGTAACAAATTAATAAAATTATAAAAATTATACTTTGTCTTATAATTACTTGTAGTTAATAGGGTACTTAAGATCACAAAATAAGAAATAAAATTTTTTTTTTATCAATAATTTAAGAAATAATTGAGTTGAAAAGTCGTATAAATGAAGTTTCGAGGGTTTTTTTTAAAATGATCCTCAAAAAATTTGATAAATAATAGGGTTAGAGCGTTTGATTAAAATCTTATTTGTTTATTATTAAAAGGAGAACAAGAAAGACTTGAAGTGTCTTTGTCCTATCTCCATTAGTTTATGAGTTATTTTAATAACAATGATTGAGAACTATGAGGAATCGCCAAACGAAAAATAGAAAAATATTACAAATTTTGTAAAAAATTGAGAAAAATTTTTTTACACAAAAAGTGAAAAATTTTTTACACATGGTTGTTTGTTTTTTTTGTAGTATTTAAAAAAATATATATCGTAAGAATTAATATGTTTAAAAGAAATTGTTTATTAAATAAATAAAGAAAATATAAATTGAAAAAAAGTTTTTTCAGAATAGCAAAGAGCAATAGAAATTATGATTTTAAAAAAAAATATCGTTCCTTAACATTCATATTTAGTAGCAAAAAAAAAATTGTTAATTAAGAAATGCGTTTTTGAGCAATAAAATTTTTTTTTTAAGAAACGATTCTGTTCTTAAGAATCATAATATTCATCACTGATTAAAACCCCCCCAAAAAATGTCAATTATCTTACAAACAATTCATTTGTTTATAACAATTTTTCAAACAAATAGAGCTAAAAATTATAAAAAATCATTTTTATGTAACTTTAAATAACAAGAATACGAATAAACTTGAATATTAAAAAAAAAAATTTTTTCATTGCTCTAATTGAATTTTTCATTTTGTAACGTCTTTGATTATTGATAACAAAGTGAAAAATCAACATTTTTTAATTTTTTCAACGGGAATCTTTTCTAAAGCCTTTCAAGAAAAGCTCCAAGAAGTGAAAAAAATTTGAGGTTTTTAGTTTAACAATTATCAGGGTTTTTATGTAAAATTCAAACTTGTGAAAATTAGTTAATTAACTAAGGTATATCTAATAAAATAATTACGGGAAAAATTTGTTTGTCCATGGATTTTTGTTTATTCAAGTGTCTAGAAGGTATGTGAATTTTTTTTTTTCTTAATAATGATATTTAATGGGTTAAAATTATTTTTATTGTTCAAAGGTCCGTATCGGTCAGCGCGCGCGGGACGCGCATCACCCGCTTTTAGCGCTATTTTCGCCTCTAAATTAAAATTATAAATATTGGTGATAGAGTTCCGGGAGGTGGGACTTTCTTTTTGGAAATTTCCTCCTCTTCAAGGATTTTTTTTTCAAATTTCGGATATCTCTAATAGTTTCTGAGATATTTGCAAAAAACCATACCCCCCCTTTTTTTTTTTACTAAATTGTTTATAACTTTTGCAATTTTTTCGAGCCCCTCTTGAAATTTTTCAAAAAGTTTCTAGAGGTCATTCCGAATCGAATGAGCCCTGGATCATAATTTTCGGTGCCCTTGGACAGAAATTCACTAAAATGGATCTTGCGAACCAGACTATTATATGCCCTTCTACGATCCGGCGGTTCAATTGTCGCGAGAGAGTGCGCTTGGGCAGGGGTCTTCTACTTGTATCGAACGGCGAAGAGAAGGCCCCTCTGCAACTTATTCGGCGATCGCGACATCGCTCCGCGATTCTTCGTTCGGGGGTGTAACCAAATTGGCAAGTGGAAGACTACGGACTTTAGTGTCTATTAGACGATTGTGAGACGAACTACTCTGCATCTGTATGAAAACATAGTGACGACTGTGGTGAGAACGTGTAGCAATAAAAAGATCTTTATAGCACACTTCATAAAAAATATACAACATATTTGCGTTCTTTGTCAATTTTCATTATTCAATTCAATCTTCATAATCCATTATTCAGCGTCGGGTACAAAAAAAAAATGGATTAAATATATATTGAAATCTCATTAGCTTGTAATTTTCATTACCCATTTATTTAGTATTACTATTATGATTATTATTATTTTTTTTTTTTTTGTAAATGAACAATCACAACTGTACGGCTAATACAAAACCAGTCAAAATTTCAACAGAATTAAATTGTTTTTCATGAATATAAATACTACAACGTTTTGTAGCAGACGAGTGGCATAATTAGTGAGTATACTATCAAACTACTTATTAAACATTTTCTTATATCATGTGGCATATTAATATTTGATTGTTCTTAAACAATCCTCTAAGCGCAGAACTTCTTCGATTCACTCTCCAATTTTCCGCAATAAGTACGATCTCGAAAATATTTACCACAATGCAATGAGCTAATTTATTCCAATTAAATTAGAAAATGTATAAAATTTTATGAAGTGGACCTTGCGTCTAAGGCTCATTGATTGTGATTAATGACTTCACATTGAAATTTACTATCAAATCTACCTCGCTAGAAGTACGTTGGGTTCTGCACGAGTGGTTCTTCGCGGTATTTTCTCGTTTCATTGTTGCATCTTTTTTTTTCATTAACGTAAATTGTCGCTGTTTTTGGAGTGAGGCTATTTTACTATGTATATTGAAGGTGTCCCTTATTTCCTTTGTTAAATGAAGTTTCTCACAAAAAAATAATTTGATAATCAATAAAATAAGACACCCTAATGTATACATATATAATAGGGCGATTTTTTTTTCGACTATTTTTATTTTTTCACTCCCCACCTAAAATTTTGTTGGAGATGTCGAACAAAAAATTCCCCGAAAGTTATAGCCCTTAATATTAATATTAAGTACTTCCCCAGAGCGTGAAAAGATTTTCTATCTAAAATACACGTAAAGCAAAAATTTTTTTTTAAACTCTATAACTCAGCGGCATTTCATGCTATCATATTGGTCTTGGTCTCAATTTACGCAGAATTGAACGATCTTCAAAAGTGTCTATGACGGGGTAAGTCTAACTTACACTGGTGAGATGGTACGGGTCACTAAAGTTGATTTTTACCCAAAATTCTCGTTTTTTCGCTGTTATCTCCGAAATGATTAACTTTACCGAAAAAATGTACAGAATAATTTTGTTGGAAATTTAATTTCCTACAAAAAAGGTCCTGTAGACCTAAATGCTCAGATTAATATTTCTTGAGATATTGAACTTTAACTTACTTGATACAAAATTTGACCTTAACTTGGTATAAAATTTTTATGGTTTATTGTTCACATAATTATGATAAATATCATAAATATGATATGATATCATAAATTATGATATGGAATATCAAGAATTTGAAACGTTTGATTGAATAAACCATAAAAATTTTATTTACCACAAGTAAGTCAAAGTTCAATATCTCAAGAAATATTAATCTGAGCATTTAGGTCTACAGGACCTTTTTTGTAGGAAATTAAATTTCCAACAAAATTATCCAGTACATTTTTGCGGTAAAGTTAATCATTTCGGAGATAACAGCGAAGAAACGAGAATTTTGGGTAAAAATCAACTTTAGTGACCCGTACCATCTCACCAGTGTAAGTTGGACTTACGCCGTCATAGACACTTTTGAAGATCGTTCAATTCTGCGCAAATTGAGACCAAGACCAATGTGATGTCATAAAATGCCGCTGAGTTATAGAGTTTTGACAAAAAAAATTTTTGCTTTACGTGTATTTTAGATGGAAAATCTTTTCACGCTCTGGGGAAGTACTTAATATTAATATTAAGGGCTATAACTTTCAGGGAATTTTTTGTTCGACATGTCCAACAAAATTTTAGGTGGGGAGTGAAAAAATAAAAATAGTCGAAAAAAAAAATCGCCCTAATATATAATATAAATCACCCATCCAGTAATCGTGACGATTGATGAAATTTGTGAATGTTTCTATACGGTGAATTCCACATCAAATCTGCTGAAAGTATAGATTTCTTGACATCGTATTTTTTAAATCGATTGAACTTTTTCTTGCCTGATATAAATACATATACAGGGTGATGGGTTTTAATCGATCCATACCGATATTTTCTAAACCAAGAGAGATATGAGAAAATATTTCGGACAAAAGTTGCAGGGTTCAGAGTGGGAAAAAAATTGACGTTGTCGGATTTTTCAGTAGAGGCGCCGCTGAGGTCAGGGGAAGGTCAACTTTGTTTTGTTAAATGGAAACCCAAGCTTTTCGTTACGTAATTTTGTTTTAATTAAAAAATCTAAAAACTTTTGTACGAAACATTCTTCTGTGAGACATTAATTTTTGAGGATATTCTGCTGAACAATTAGAGATTTTTGATTTTTTGAGAACATTTCACCTCTAAACTATCAAGTTTAGCGAAAAATTGTAAGAGACAAAAAGTACGTAATTTCACGCAAAGATTCTAGGAGAATAATTGCAGATTTTTTTTTCGACAGTTTTTGATGTTTTTCATGCAATTGAAGAAGCTGCGATAAAAAGTTATTGGAAAAAAAATCTGCAATTATTCTTCAAGAATCTTTGCATGAAATTACGCACTTTTTGTCTCTTGAAATTTTTCTCCGACCTTGATAGTTTAGAGGTGAGACGTTTTCAAAAGTTCAAAAATCTCTAGTTGTTCAGCTGAATATCATAATATATTGGTGACCGACAAAAAAATGTTTCATACAAAATTCGTCTGATTTTTCAAGTGGAACAGAATTACATTATGAAAAACATGGGTTTCCATTTGGAAAAAACAAAGTTGACTTTCTCCTGACCTCAGCAGCGCCTCCGCAGGAAAATCCGACACGGCCAACTTCTTTCCCCCTCTGAACCCTGCAACTTTTGTCCGAAAGATTTTCTCATATCTCTCTTGGTTTGGGAAATATCGGTCTGGATCGATTAAAACCAATCACCCTGTATTAGGGTGTGTCAGTTTGACTTTTTTTTTTTTAATTTTCATGGTGCTACTTTTCAAGTCACTAGGTCTTATCAAGAAGAAGAATCCCACATAGTGAAATTTTTCTCCGTCAAGCTTAAGTGGTTCCGAAACTTTTTTTAGTTTCATATTTAATTAACACAAAGAAAAAATCAATATTCGTGTCAATTCACATAGTTTTGTAGTCAATCAATATTTTTCAAAAAGATATTGACTTGTAAACAATTTTTGAAATTCTGTATCCGAAAAAAATTAATAAATTAAAATTATAAAAATAATAAAATGTGATATTTACTCTACAACCAAAAAACTGAAAAAAAGTTTCGGAACCACTTAGCCTTGACATACGAAATTTTTCGAGCGGGGAATCTCTTTGTGTTGACGAGAACTATCCGTTAGAAACGTAGCCAGAAATCGTTTTTTTTTTTGTGACACACCCTAATGTATATGGGGAATTCCAAGTCAACTCGATGAACCAAAAACAGTCACCCCCTTCGATTTTTTCAGCGAATTTTTATATGATACTTCTTGGTTAAAAACTCGTCTCTGATTTTTTTCAAATTTTTTTATGTAGCCGTTTTTGAGTTATGAATTTTTGAAAACTCGAAACAGCGCCGTGATCGATTTTTTTGAAAAAATTCTCAAAAATACTATGGCCAACGACGAACATTTCCGGTTATAAAAAAAAGTGGACAGATTTTTTTTTCTATTTTTTTTTCGATTTTTTTTTATTTTTTCAATTTTTTTTTTGCCATCACAAACATTATTTCATTCAAAATTTTAATTAGTGATTCATTTGAGATAGTCGACAGTGAAGGAAAACGAAAACCAGTTCAATAATGGAAGAAAATTGTGTTGATTTATTTTTTGTTCGAATAATTTCCTATGGTACATTTTTTCTAGGAACAGTGTTTTTGAGATTACTAAGAAAACGTTGACAAGTTTAATTTTGTATTTTCTTATAGTTTTTCTGAAAATCAGCCCGCCAAGTACCACGTATTCGAAATTTTTTTTTTTTTTTTCGAACAACCAATGGAAGCTTCTATATTCTATTGCCTCTGACTGTATCCATGGTTCTGTGTAGCAAAACGAACATGCTATAGAAGATTTGTTGATCATATTTTATTGAGAAGAAAAACACTGTTCCTGGAAAAAATGTACCATAGAAAATTATTCGAACAAAAAATAAATCAACACAATTTTGTTCCATTATTGAACCGGTTTTCGTTTTCCTTCACTGTTGACTATCTAAAGTGAATCACTAATTAAAGTTTTGAACGAAATAATGCTTGTGATGGGTAAAAAAAATTGAAAAAAAAAAAAAATCGAAAAAAAATAGAAAAAAAAATCTGTCCACTTTTTTTTCATAGCCGAAAATGTTCGTCGTTGGCCATAGTATTTTTGAGAATTTTTTCAAAAAATCGATTACGGCGCTGTTTCGAGTTTTCAAAAATTCATAACTCAAAAACGGCTAGATAAAAAAATTTGACAAAAATCAGAGACGAGTTTTAAACCAAGAACTATCATATAAAAATTCGCTGAAAAAATCGAAGAGGGTGACTGTTTTTGGTTCATCGAGTTGACGTGGAATTCCCCATGTATAAAAGTTGATATGTACTATTTTGACGTTCACCCGAAATATTCTCTTTTTCACGCAATAGATCATCAATTTTAATGGACAAAGAGCGCGCAGTCAACCTTAGAAATAGCTCTAATAGTATTTGTCGTAGAGAGATGATAAATCATAGTACATACATACCAAAGCTAAAGAGATAAACTTTCGTTGAAAATTTACAAGTTCGAACATCATTGATAGTTGTAATTGTTATAAGCACTTGAAACGTTCTACGATTTTTCCATAGAAATTAACCCTGCTTCAAATTTAAAGAAAAAAAAATCATTTCTGGATGTCTTATTTAATTCTTTGTAACTGGCATTTGAAGAAAAAAAAAAACTTTTTCTGACTCTCAAGGATATCTATGTTTTTTTCATTTTATTTTTTCTATTGTTCATCAGGCAATAGGTCGGGTCGTGCGCGGAATACCGCGTAGAGCGTCGACTACTCCTGAGCGGAGCCGAGTTGAGTCGAGCGCGCCGCGACTCAACGCCTGATGAAAAGAATAATTTACTCTCTTAAAACTCGATAAAAATGAAAAATTGCTCGTTGTACGAAATTGAGTAAGGAATGCAATACCATATTTTTCACAATTCTCAAAGTCGTCAATTTCCTAGAAAACGTCGTAAAGCATTTCAATTGTTATTAATACTTAGAATTTTGTAAATTTCTTCATTTTCAAAATTTGTAATTGAAAGTTTATTGTTTCGAATACACTGTGAATCATCTCTCTACGACAGATAGAACTGGAGATATTAATTCTGAAAGTTGACTGCATTTATTTTGCAACAAGATTGGATGACGTAACTTTCGAAAAAAAAAATATTTTGGACGAAAATCAAAAACAGAAAAATACGTATCGACTTTTTTCTTCCCATATATCATGTAGACAAAAGAATCAATCAATTACAAGAAATATGAGATCATTTCTTAGTCGATTTGCCATGAAATTCTCACCGCAAAATCCACATTTTTTTTTTTAATTTTTTGTGAAGCCATTCTTTTCTTCTATATTATGCTATTTTTTCAATTAGTCATGACAAAATTCACACAAGACTTATGTTAAAAACGATAATTCCATGACCAAAACGAGTGTTGGATTCCGAGTTCTTATATCTTTTTCAGAAGGATTTCGATATTTCATCTAACAAATTTCAACGTTAATTGAGATCTATTTTTTGTCCGTGACAATTCTTCTATTGAATGCAATAGTAGCAGAAGTGCGCTCTGGTAAACGAATACATGTCTAATAATTTGAGATCCCAATAATTTCTGTAATTGTACGTATAGGTGTGCAAATGGAGGAAATACCCGGAAAACGTCCAGGAACATTAGCATATGTGCACGGAGGTTACGCGTACAATGTTGATAGCCGATACCCATCAACTTATCGATGTGCGTCGCGACGAATGTACAAGTGCTCTGGTGTCGTCATCAAAAAGCCTTGTGGTGAAATAGAAATAAAAAATCGTCACAATCATCGGCCGAACTGGACGTTGATCGAAGAAGCTGCGATGAAGGAAAGAATGCGTCGAATGTGTCGCGAAACGCCACTTTCACCCAAGGACATCTTCGACACTGTTTGCCTAGAGCAAGTAGAAACAAATGCAATACCTTTCCCAAGTTTTCATTCCAATATATCTATTACATAACTCACTTCATACGTATTGTCCAAATAATTTTTAATTATCATAAACAGGGTGATTCAGAATTCGTGACGAATATTTCACAAGGTCAATCCTTAGTAATATTGCGATCGCCTTAGCCATTTTTTCTAAAATGTTTTTCCTTCGATTCTTGGATAAAAATGTTTGTTTTATATGTTACATAAATATTTTTTGGATTATTTTTCAAATTCACAGAATCCTGAGTGAACTACTGAGGTTTTATTTTAATGTTAGTGAAATTGCTTGATCCAAGTTCCGTATTTGGTAGAAAGCGATAAAAAAATAATGAAACACAAATCGATTAGAATTTTCATCTCATTCAGATCATTCGGAGATTACTTTTTCGTTAATTTTATTGTGGTATATACATACCTTTCGACGAGGATTAACCCTATAAAACATGCATCATGATTTCAGAATCACCCGCTGTATAGAGCAAATAATGTCAAAAAGAATCAGTCTGATATCAAATATTATTCGAAACTTGTAAATTAGTAGTTTTCAGGTGAGTTCTAACTGCCAAATAATTTAACAAATGTCTAAGATTTCGCCAAGTTGTTTGATGAAAAAAAAAAAAAAAAAAAGTTTTTCCAAAAAAAATAACCTGTTAATGTTGACGCTGTACGATTGTTTTCCTTTAATATCTCTGGAAAGCGTCCAGGTTTGACGAAGAAAAAATAATAAAGTTAAAACAAAAGTAATGCTAACTATTTTTTTCTAACCTCGACTTATATCCTGTATAATGAAAAAAAGGGTATAAGGTGGTATAAATATTAGCAGAATTATTTTTTGTTGAAAAAAGGTGCGTAACATCTATATTGTAAATGACTGAATACTACTGATATGAAATTTTATAAACATTATCTGCTTATCTGCAACTGGGTCCCTGAATGTAACATTGGTCCAAAAGGTGTACTAGTTAATTTACTGGTGTACTAAAAGGTGGACTAGTACTACTCAATTATGTCTTACAAAACGTGCGATAATTCTACATTTTCCGGACCACAGAAATCCGGAAGTGGCTGCCCAGTTGTCTTATGTCTCTATCAAAAGTATGTTGGATAGAGAGCGTGCGCGTCACAGACCAGCTCTCCCACGTACCATGGCTGATCTTGGAAACGTACTCGAGACATACGAACCCTTGCACGGTATATTCAAAAGATGCACAGAGGCCGCAGACGGCAATACCGTCATTATATTTGCTAGTGACCGTTTGTTAGAGGCACTGAAAGACTCCACGGAAATTTACGTGGATGGCACGTTTTCTGTAAGTTTTCACACAATTTTTGGAACAGGAAATTATGCATATTCTAAAAAAAGCACCGAAATTCAGAGAAAATGAAAGGACTGTTCTTCTGCTGATGATACATAAAATTCGGTAAAGTTCTAGCAGTGAAATTTTCTGTCAAGATATCAGTGTATACCAGTATAGTATACGAGAATGAACAAACGAAGTCTCGTACATACGTCCACTTTTCAATATTTTCTTTATTGTCGATTTTGATTTTGTCAAAGAATTGAACAGTTTTCATTGATTGGAAAAAAAAAGAAAATTTGATAATATTGGATCTGTGCATAGTATGGTCTTGTTCCGTTGCTCGATATTATGATGCGCATGTTACATCCCATGTATATTTTTCGGTCTATTTTCATCACGTGTGTTCACGTTTCTAAGACACGAATCGGTTTGTTGGTGATTTAGTCTCGTGAACGACTACAATTCTAACTAAAGGATTGCAGTTAATTTAGAGGGTTTCAGAAATAAGTCGAATGATTACTATTTACATATTTATAATATCAATTAGAATGAGTTCTGTTGGGTTACACTTGATATATAATGAGTTCGACTATGGTATAGAGATAGAGTTGAGATTATGGTATAAGTTATTGACGAGAATACAAGTTCGCAAGAAAGTGAATATTCCCGGAGTTCAAGTTATGTGTGGGATTAGATATGAGGAGTAAGTGTGTACTACCGTACCGATTTTGCTTGACTGACGCTAAGTTAATCAAAGATTTCCTTGGTCAGCTATGGTCGGAGTGGAGAGGGATTTTGACCAAGGGTAGGAATTTGTTTATCGGTGGTGATTGGTTAAAGGAATTGAGTAGGAGATTTGTTGTATCGCTAGGATTGGGCAAGAAGTTAAGGAAGGGAGACTTAGGGGTTGGAGTTGGATTTGTTTAAACATTAAGATTCTCGGAAGGATAGGTGTAGGTATGAAGAGGTCGGTTTTTCCGTTGGACGTAGGACGTGTGGAAGACAATGGAATGAAACTCTTGGAGTCGGGTAAAAAGGTCATAAATGTGAGTGGGAATTTTGGAGTTTTGCACATTTGGTCGCCAAATGTCTGGTTCGACTGTGGGAAATTTAGGAAAGGAAAGGAAAGTTTTATTACTTATACCTAGGCTACGAAGCGACGTATATTCTAGGTTCGGGAATAACCGAATGTAGGAAACAAAGAAAAAATATATATAATTGTGACTTATAGTTAAAATTATCTAGGTTTGCCTGTACATCGCGACATACTCCCCCCGTTGAGAGGTGGAAGCCGATCAATTTTGGTCCATCGCGATGAACAGAGTAAGTTCGTATGGTAAGATTGTCCTTTCTCTAAATCGAGACATTAACCTATGGTTCTTCTACAATTCGTGTTTAAGATTAAAGTAATTCGATTAAGGCTAATTATTGTCTGTGCTTGTTTTGAGCTAAGTCTTTAGTATTCGTTTAATTGTTCAAATAATGGCACTGGTTTGCACTGCACTAGCACTTGCACTAGTCGCTGCTGGAGTAACTGACTGATCGTCAGCTTGGTGTATGGGGAGAGGCGCGAGTTTTCTTACATTACGTTTCAGAACACTGTTGGCGGTCTTTACGGTGACGGTGCGGATGACTCCGTCACTGCCTGGATGACAATTAATCACCCTTCCCATGGTCCATTGCATGGGTGGTAGGTTGTCGTCCTTGAGAAGTACGATCGAACCTTCTCTGATGTTAGTTTGGCCTTGGGTCCACTTGCTGCGAACCGTTAGCTCGTTTAGGTAGTCATTTTTCCAGCGTGACCAGAAATCCCGCCTGACCTTCTGGATATGTTGCCAGGTGGACAGGCGGTTGGTTGGAACTTCTCTGAAATCCCGCTCACGCAGGCTCGTTAATGAATCGCCAATGAGGAAATGACCTGGAGTTAGGACTAAAGGATCATTGGGATCTGAGGAGATAGGAGTGAGTGGGCGTGAGTTTAGGATAGCCTCAATATCTATTGTTAATGTATTGAATTCTTCAAACGTGAAGAGTAATTCCACGCCGGCTGTACGTCTGAGGTGTGTCTTGAATGACTTCACCGCAGCCTCCCATAATCCGCCGAAATTAGGTGATAGGGGTGGCATGAAATGCCATTCGATGCCCTTGTTAGTGAGATATGCACCAATTTTCTGTTGTTCATCGGTTTCTCTCAAGAATTTCGTCAATTCTCGGAGTTCGTTGTTGGCTCCCACAAAGTTTGTTCCGTTGTCGGAGTATATGTCGGTGCAAAGACCACGTCGTCCGATGAAGCGCCGAAGAGCGGCGATGAATCCATCGCTTGTAAGATCGCTAACGACCTCGAGATGGACGGCTTTTATCGCCAAGCAGACGAACACTGCGACGTAGGCCTTGATCTTGTTGCGGTTACGGTGCTTTTTCTCCTTAAGAATGAATGGACCGCAGTAATCTATGCCGACGTGAGTGAAAGGTCGAGCTTCCGTGACACGATGTTTCGGTAGGTTTCCCATGATGCAATTTATGGATGGCGGCTTCGTCCTGGCGCAGGTTAGACGGGGTTTTATTACCTTCCATACTTGGCTGCGGCCGTCTAAAGGCCAGTAGCGGCGTCGAACCGCATAGAGAGTTGCTTGGGCTCCTGCGTGTAAATGAAGGCGGTGTTCATTGTTGATGATGAGTGCGGTCAGGTGGTTGTCTTTCGGGAGAATGATAGGGTGTCTTGCGGAAAACGGCAGTGCTGAGTGCTGTAATCGTCCGCCAACCCGTAGAATCCCTTCTTCGTCGATGAATGGATTCAACCGTAAAAGTCTACTGTTTTGGTTTATACTGTTTCCCTTGTTGAGGACCTTCATTTCTACCGAGAATGCAGTCTGTTGTGCTGCCCTTATGACAGCGTGAAGCGCTGTTCGTAGCTCGGACACGGTGAGAGGACCTGGGTTTCTTGATCTCCTCAAGAATCTGATGCAATAAGCGATGACTCTCTGTAGTTTTGAGATGGAAGAGTAGCGTGTAAGAACCTCTAGTTGTGCGGAATTCGAGGTCATGAGGCACATGGCGGACCGTTGTTCGGGTAGTTCCTTGAGATGTGGTGGCTCTGACCTTGGCCAGTTTTCTTTCTCTCGGCTCAACCATGGTGGACCCTGTTTCCAGTTTGATGGCTGGAGAAAGTTCTCTGGTGTTTGACCCCGAGATGCTAAGTCTGCAGGATTGTCATGCGTCCGAACGTGATACCAATCGTCTGGGTTAGTTTTCTGTTGGATTTCGGAGACTCTGTTTGCGACAAAGGTTTTCAGTTGCTGTGGCGGTGTGTTGATCCAGTGCAGGACGATAGTTGAATCGGTCCAGAAGAATATTTCGTCGATCTCCAGTTGGATGTCGTTCCTCACTCTGTCTACTAGTGAGGTTAGGAGTACCGCTCCGCACAGTTCGAGCCTGGGAATCGAGATAGTCTTCAATGGTGCTACACGCGATTTGGCACATAGTAATTCTGTGTAAATCTGCCCTTTGTCGTTTATGGTTCTTAAGTAGATGCAGGCTCCGTATGCCTTTTCGCTGGCATCGCAGAAACCATGGAGTTGTACCTTCTTGGCATCGGTTATGAGGACTGCTCGATTGAAAGAAAGATTGTTCAGCGTTTGAAGCTGTTGATAATAGTCCGTCCATTCTGTGTGGATGGAGGCAGGTAAAGATTCATCCCAATCTAACTTCAGTGTCCATAGTCGCTGCATGAGAATTTTGGCAGTGATGATCACTGGCGTCACCAAGCCAAGTGGGTCGAAGATTCTTGCGGTTTCAGACAGGATTGTTCGTTTGGTGACTCTAGATGTATGGCTCGAAGAATTTACCGTGTAGACGATAGAGTCTGTACTGGCGTTCCAGAAGACCCCGAGAGTCTTCAACGTTGTTGGCTCTCCGAGGTTGAGGCGTAGATTGATGCTTTCCTTGGGAATCTCGTCTGAGATTTCTGCATCGCTGGTTGCCCATTGGCATATAGTAAAGCCAGCACATTTTAACAGTTCTGTTAGTTCTTTTCTCAAGGCGATTGTCTCTTCTCGTGTAGCAGCTCCGGTGAGGACGTCATCGACGTAAAAGTCTTCCCTGAGGACCTTAGCAGCCTTGGGAAATTTGTGTTTTTGATCTTCTGCCAGTTGATGAAGCGTACGTATTGCTAGATATGGTGCAGCAGATAGACCGAAAGTAACGGTATTGAGTTCGTAGGTTTGTATCTGTCCGTCCGAGGTTCGCCATAATATTCGTTGGTATTTTCGATCTTCGGGTCGGACGAGCACTTGACGGTACATCTTTTCGATGTCTCCTGTCAGTACGTACGTATGTTTACGGAAACGAATGAGAAGAGTAAAGATGTCCGGTTGTATGGTGGGGCCGACGAGTAGTGTATCGTTTAACGAGATTCCGGAGGTCGTTTTCGCAGATCCGTCGAATACAACCCGAACCTTTGTTGTGAGGCTGCTCTGTTTGATGACTGCGTGATGAGGTAAATAATACCCTTCCGCGCTTGCTCGTGTCTCATCGACTGGAGACATGTGACCAAGTGACAGATATTCTTCTAAGACGGCGTGATATTGCCGTTTGAGTTCCGGGTCTCCGTTTAGCCTTCTTTCCATCCCCATTAACCGTTTGAGGGCTATGGCCTTTGATTCGCCCAAGCTTGCTCGTTTCGAAGTAAACGGCAACGCCACGACATAACGTCCTTCTTTGTTGCGTGTAGTATGTTGATTGTAATGCGCCTCGCATTTCCGTTCGTCTTCTGTGAAGGGGTTGATGTGAGGTACTTCCTCGACTTCCCAGAATCTTGTCATGTCCAGTTGTAGCTCGCTGGTGGTTGCGTGGCATGAGCCCTGATTTGCCCGTCGGGTAGAGGGAGCACTCCCTCCAATGACCCAGCCTAGTCCCGTCTTTTGTAAATACAGGTCAGGGCTGTCGGGTGTTGACAGGTTCAGCTGACCGACGCAGAGCAAGGAAAGAGTTGTACCTGCACCCAGAAGTAGGTCGACCGGAGCAGGTAGGTGAAAATGCGGGTCAGCTAGAGTTAAATTTGACGGGATTTTGATTGCGTTGCGATCAATTGGTTGATCCGGTACCGTTTGTGAGATGTGTGGGACTATGAGAAATCTAAGTGTCCGTGCATAACCTTTTATTGGTGATTGAATGGTCGCGGTAACCATGCCTTTGGAGTATGTGGTTAGTGTGTTGACCGCCCCGATTGGTATCGAGCAGGTGTCCTTTTTAAGACCGAGAGTACCTGCTAGACCTTCGGTCATAAAGTTCGTTGTCGAGCAGGTATCGAGTAGGCTGCGGCAGCGAATGGGTTGTTTCTTGTGGTTGAACACGTTGACGATTGCAGTGACCATTATGTCACTAGTCGCAGAATTGACCACAAGTGTGATTGCATCAGGTGTGTTACCCGATTCGGCCGCGTCTTGTAGTCATGCTTGTGCGGACGAAGCTTCTTGCGCTGCAGCTGGTTGGCTGGTTGTAGGGGTCGGTTCGACAGTCGGTTGTTGAGTACCTGTCGGTTTATGGAGGTACGTGTGATGACGCTTTTGACAGAGGCGGCAGGCGATCGCCTGGCAATTTTTACTTGAATGTCCCCTTCCCAGACAATTGTGGCACAATGAGGCACCGATGATGGCCTTGTACCGATCGTTTATTGATAGGGCTCGGAATTTGTCACATGTATAGATACGATGCTCTCCGTTGCAGATCGGGCAGGTTGGAGAGCCGTTAGTAGCAAAGGCTTGCGCTCGCGGTCGATCTTGTGTTGGTTTTCCCTTGCGATTTTTACCTTCCTCGCGTCGCGGTGGGTTGGTTTTGGCTCCGTCGTTCGTTCCGCTGTGAGTCGAGAAATCTGAGCAGTTGGCTCGTTTTTCGAGGAATTCTAAGAGCTTCGTATAGGCTGGCATCTTGTTGTCTGTGAGGGTCAATTCCCACTGCCATGCCGTGTTTTGACTGACCTTTGATAAAATGAGGCTGATTAGAGGAATATCCCAGCTTGCGACTGGGGCCTTCAAGTTCGCGAGGGCGCGCGTGTGTTGATAAACCGTATCGACGAGGTTGGTTAGCGCGGCTGGCGTGTCTTTCTGCAAACGCGGATGTTCTTGCAGGATCTCCCAATGACGTCTCAAGGTGCGACGTTCGCATTCGAACTTCTTTTTCAGGGTTTCTAATGCGATCGCGTAGTTTGATTCTGTTGTTTCTAACGATTGTATCGCACCAGCTGCTCTACCTGTCAGTGATAGCCTCAAATATTGTAGTTTTTGTACCGCGGGTAAGTTTTCGTTTTTATCGATAAGTGAGCTAAATATATCGTAGAATGCGGCCCATCCCTCCGGTGCTCCGTCGAATTTCGGTAACTCGACCTTGGGTAGGGCGACCGAGATCGGTGCCGCGGAATTTGCTGGGGTTGAAGCCCTAGAAGAAGTCGTTGCTTCCATGCCGTTGTGTTCGTTTAGGAGTCTTTTCGCCCGTCCGATCGCCGAGTAGAATTTTGTCTCCATTTCGATGCGTCGGCTACATTCTGTCTCGTCTATTTCCTCTAGTTCGGTTTGTATGTCGGAAAAATCCGCGAATGATAATTTCACTCCCTCTACATATGCGTGTAAGAATTCGGGATCGCGGTCTTCGCGGTCTTGTCTCACCCATTTGTCTAAGGTGTGCGTGAGATTTGTGATTGAGGCTTGGATGGCTCTACGTTTGCAGCGTAATGATTTGAGTTCAGCCATTGTGAGGTTGGGTTAGACTTGGTAGGTTTTGGGATAAGGAATGTGACGATTCAACATTAACGAACCTACCTTTGAGTAGCGAAGAGTCCTGTAGGATGTTGCAGTAAAGATGAGGCTGACCCTTTTGTGTGGTTGTAGTTGTCCGTCAATCTTGGAGTTCCTCGTCCGGAATTTAGGCCAAGATGCACTATGAGTCTGATAAGTTTGATATCACAGCACTAATTGTTCTCTGGTTTGAAGACACTGTCAGTCTTTACGCCGATGCGTGGATAAAGTAATAGTTGGATTTTGAATCCGGTTGATATGGAGAATGCACTACCGATGTTATAGATATTTCACCTTGGATTTTGGGGCCGTTGCGTGAATGCGACGGTGACACTTGGATATTTTCGGAATATCCGGCTCGAAGGACCATTAAATGTTCACGTTTCTAAGACACGAATCGGTTTGTTGGTGATTTAGTCTCGTGAACGACTACAATTCTAACTAAAGGATTGCAGTTAATTTAGAGGGTTTCAGAAATAAGTCGAATGATTACTATTTACATATTTATAATATCAATTAGAATGAGTTCTGTTGGGTTACACTTGATATATAATGAGTTCGACTATGGTATAGAGATAGAGTTGAGATTATGGTATAAGTTATTGACGAGAATACAAGTTCGCAAGAAAGTGAATATTCCCGGAGTTCAAGTTATGTGTGGGATTAGATATGAGGAGTAAGTGTGTACTACCGTACCGATTTTGCTTGACTGACGCTAAGTTAATCAAAGATTTCCTTGGTCAGCTATGGTCGGAGTGGAGAGGGATTTTGACCAAGGGTAGGAATTTGTTTATCGGTGGTGATTGGTTAAAGGAATTGAGTAGGAGATTTGTTGTATCGCTAGGATTGGGCAAGAAGTTAAGGAAGGGAGACTTAGGGGTTGGAGTTGGATTTGTTTAAACATTAAGATTCTCGGAAGGATAGGTGTAGGTATGAAGAGGTCGGTTTTTCCGTTGGACGTAGGACGTGTGGAAGACAATGGAATGAAACTCTTGGAGTCGGGTAAAAAGGTCATAAATGTGAGTGGGAATTTTGGAGTTTTGCACATTTGGTCGCCAAATGTCTGGTTCGACTGTGGGAAATTTAGGAAAGGAAAGGAAAGTTTTATTACTTATACCTAGGCTACGAAGCGACGTATATTCTAGGTTCGGGAATAACCGAATGTAGGAAACAAAGAAAAAATATATATAATTGTGACTTATAGTTAAAATTATCTAGGTTTGCCTGTACATCGCGACAACGTGGCTTAACGCTCACTATAAGTATAAGTATTTTAAATATGATTTTATTGTGTTTAGGTGGTACCACGCATTCCACCAATGATGCAGTTGTACACGATTCATATACGATATATGGACACAGTGAGTAGTATTATTTGAAACGAGGCATCTTTTCGTTTAGTTCAGACTTTCAATTTATTGGAAAGCAATATTAGAATATTATTGACCCAGTAGAGAATTCGCCTAACTCATTAATATCATATGTTTCCGTTAAAAATCGATCATGCTTTTAATTGCAAAATAGTTACTAAAAACATTGAAAATTGTGTCCCAATGACTGTGGAAAAGTTAGGAAAAATTAGTCAGTTTGAGCGCGAGCGTCGATGAATTACATAATTCAAAATTAACAATTCGAAACTTTATTTGGAATAATGTAATTTTCATCTTCTTCCTTCGACATAGGGGATAGCGACTATATTCGCGCTATGCGAGGCTCGGACTACTGCCGTATACCGCGCCTTATGGTCAATAGTTCATGAGCTGATACCTGAACTCTCTGAACGCGTGAGGTATATAGTCGGAGACTATGAGCGCGCAGCGATGTCGGCCGCACGAACCAACTTTCCAAATGCACGAATTCAGGGCTGTTGGTTCCACTATAATCAAGTATTTGACCGTCCATCTCTCTTACAAATATCACAGCTCTGCAATAAATTATTCAGTATGACATGTTTGTTTTCAAGGTATTCGTTATTCCAAGAGGCTGCGGTGCGATTCCATAACTTTTATCACTGCTATCACTGTCGATAGATATCATAAGATTGATACGTGCGATGACTTCACGTCGTACATACGAGTGATACAGCGAAACGTGTGTGTTTGTGTATAACAGTGATAGCAGTGATAAAAGTTATGGAATCGCACCCCTGAATTTTGTAACGTAACAAAATGATCCGAAAAAATTCACTATTTCAGCACTTGTTTGTATAAAAAAACAGCAAAATACTGTGCGTATACAGGGTGGGGCATTTATATAGTGACCCGGGCAAATTTTCGCGCAAACGAAGCGAGATATGGCAAAATGTTACAGACATTAGTTTCATGGTTTCAAGGGGGCCATAAGGCAGTGTTTTAGAATCTTTTCCAAAGTCGAAGTATCAAGGTCATTTGTAGGTCAACTTTGGGTTTTTAAATTGACACCTATATTTTTTTTTGCAGATTCGTTTTTTGAATAAAAAAATAAACATTTGTTCGACACATTTTTTATGAAAATGTCAACTCGTCATGGTACTTGGTTTTCAATTTGATTTCATTTTTTCTAAATTCAACCTAACGTGAATTTAAATTCAAATTAAAATTGATGCAAACAATTGAATATTAATCGTATAATAAAATTTATGAAAAATAATTATTTTTGGAATTCAAATTTAAATTTTCAAAAAAACAAAAAAACAGTACCATTGTGATGTCCGTATGGGGTCACAACGAGAATGTTGTTGCCGTATTGATAGATTTAAAGGGGTTCGCTCCCGCTTTACGTGCGGGCGCACAACTAACGGAAGTGGTATGGCGGGTGATTGAATGATTTGTAGTGAGTAAATGATACTTTATGTTTATTGATGACAATTAAACTCGTACTAGTGAATGGTTAGTAAAGAGTAATGAACGGGTGATTGGAAAGGAAGGGTTTTGAGTTAGGAAATAGAGTGTCGCTCGTAGAGAAGTTTGGTGATGATGACAAGGAAGATTGGTGTAAAGAGAAGAGTGAAGTGAATAGGATGATGGTGAC
Source organism: Macrophya alboannulata (assembly GCA_949628255.1). Taxonomy (NCBI): domain Eukaryota; kingdom Metazoa; phylum Arthropoda; class Insecta; order Hymenoptera; family Tenthredinidae; genus Macrophya; species Macrophya alboannulata. Next base: position 10,777,206 of record OX451212.1, on the reverse strand, counting down.
GTAGAAGGAAGAAGTGGGTAGGTAGATGGTTGCCGAAGAAGTGTCGTGGTGAGGAATTAGAGGAATAAGGTAAACTAGGGATTTAGGTAAGGTGGGAGGCCACGTGTAGCTGAGGATGCATCAGGCCACCGGATGCATACTCAGCGGATTATCTAGTTGCTTGGAGGCTAGAGGAAATTATAGATAGGGTGACCGGATATAGGTGAAAGATGAGGAAGGTGAAGTCTGGGACGTAACACCATAAAAAATTGTGATTTAAAAAAAAATGTTCTGAATAAAAGTTTCTTACTTTCTCACGCAGAATATAAATCTGCCGAAAAAATATAGGTTTCCATTTAAAAAACCAAAGTTGACCTTCAAATGACCTTGATACCTCGACTTTGGCAAAAATTCACAAACGCTATCTTGTGTCTCCTCGGATCTAAGAAATTATTATTTGGCGCATTTTTTCATACCTTGCTTCGTTTGGGAGAAAATTGCCCGGGTCACTATAAATGCCCCACCCTGTATACCGTGAGGATCTCTTGAAACTATAAGGCCGAGAAGCATGGGCGCAGAATAATACGTGAATAATACGAATTTTATGGGGACAGCCAACTCGTCACACTAAAAAATCCCTAGTGTATTCGGGTGGCTAGACCAGCAGAGACTCTAGGGAGATTTTCGGCGAGTTGGCTATCCCCATAAAATTTGTATTATTCTGCGCCCATGCTTTTCAGTCTTATAGTTTCAAGAGATCCTCACGGTACTTCCCCGAATTAGGTAAAATACCTCGCGTACCTTGCGATTTTAACGACGTTCAAGTTTTCAAATCGTCGGTTGGGAGAAAGATGGGGCCGTTTCGTCTTCGCCGTGAAAACGGAGGCGTTTCAGCTTTTATCCTTTTTAAATCGAAGCCGCGGCGAAACGGTTCCATCTTCCTCCCAACCGACGAAATAGTGAAGTTTTTACGAAAATTTCGTTTCCAATAGTGTTAAGAACTCCAGCCACATGTTATTCCACATTCTACATTTTTCGAAATATTTCCAAGCTATCCTTAGAAAGTGGAAAAGACTTGGTCTCAGTAATGCGCCAAAAACCATATTAAAAATGGCCATGACGCTCCCACTAGCACCTGCTAATAAGTTTGAAGAAGGCCTTCAAATAATTCAGGAACGAGCAGATGACATCGGTGAAGAGTTTCCGGAAATGTTGCGCTTTACGTTCTACCTTCGAAGGACTTGGGGCCCGCTTGCCGATAAAGTTAGTGTGCACGGCTGTCCTCTGCGTACTAATAATATAGTTGAAAGCTTCCATGCAGCGGCTCGTCATAAGCTCGGCGGACCACATCCAAATTTGTGGCAATTTTTGTGTAAGTGCATTAACTCTATTCACCCTATATATATTCGGAAATTTCCAAATTCGGCTTACTCCACTTTGCTTATTTGATTTGCAGGCAATCTTCGTAAGCTGGTCATTCAGCAAGAAACAAATTACCGTAGGTTGCAGGGCGGTACCCAGGTAAGACGAGCCCGATTACGTGAGAATCGGCAAAAGGATCGACAAATTCTGACGGCACAAAATGATTTGCAAACTGGAAGGTATAATAATAAGTGTGATCAATCCCTATTAACATCAGATTCTTTTTTATCATCTGGTTACAATAAATTCTTATACTTTCTTAGGCTACCGTACGAACAGTTTTTGAAGTCCTTAAACCGTCATCATGAGGCCCAAATTTTTGAACTGGGCGAAGTACAAGGTATGCATTATGAATTTCCGAATAGAGAGAGCCGAATTTTCGTTTGTTCAAATTAACTTTATTTTGATTCCCACTGTAGTTCACTTTTGTCAACTTTTTCTTATGCAAGATACTTGATAGCTTTTTCTGCGATAATTATTTTCACGTTTTGAATGGGATTAAGTCGCGCTTATTTCAAAATCTCACTGAAATTGAGGAATGTCTTATGTAGATTTTGGTATTCCAGTGAAATGATGTGACTGTAGTGATGTCTATTCCAAAATGTCTTTGAAATTTCACACTTACCTTCAGATATCTATGGGTATTCATACCAAAAATGAGCATGGATTTTCTTATTTTTGTTTTTTCAGTTCACTTATTTCCAAGCCCATCATTCTATTTAGGTATCTGAAATTCCAGAAGAAAGTTTTCAGAAAAATACCATTATGCCCAATGTTTGCATCACTGCATATAGATTTGTTTTGTCGTGTGCGTGCGTGCGTTCGATTACTTTGATCAAGTCAAAAAGCTGATACTGGTATTTATCAATTGAAAAGCACCAGCACATTCTAGTACGTTCCAAATTGCGAACGCCGAACGAATCTATAATAAGACGAATCTTACCTCTACATCATGTTTTCTTTCCGTCAGATGAGAACTTCAACGAAGACGTCATTGATGATCCGGCCATTCTTGATGGCGAAGCAGGTAAAAAAGTCCTACTTTCACCGAGCACGGCACTGACTAGAAAATAAAAATTAATCTGAAGAAAATAGATCAAATAAATTATAGAATATAAATACTGCGATGGATTCTGATTATTAATAGCTGACAATGCAGAGGACCGAGGAAACCGTGCCCGAGTTCTCGAACCCGCGGGCGTACCGGAACCAATTGTTCTACCATCCGACGATAGGTCTAACAGTAGTTCCGAAGAATCGGTCAGGCCTGCGGCGGAGCTTGCGCGATCTGCACCTCCAAGAGCACGACTGCAAGACAGAGGTACCGGAAGAAGGGGTCGTCGCCAAATTGCCGAAAATGCGGGCATACCAGACAATGCTGGTGCAATTATTATAGTGTCCGATGAAAGATCGACTAGTTCCGATAGATCGATTAGTCCTGCCCACGCCAGATTTGCTAGACTTCCGCCAGTAAGAGCAGGCCGTGCTGGGAGACAACGGGAAAGAGGAGTCAGAGCTCAGGGAAGACCAGCTCGAAGTCGCGGACAAGGACGTGGGCAGGCTGTAAGGTCGCGTGGAAGATCCCGACCCCTACTTGGTGATCAGCAAGCTACAGTTCAACTGTCGCACGACAATGACGGACGTGAGAATGAAATATCCACTATTGTATACTACGATATTGAGACATTTGTATAGACATATTCTGATGCAATTAAATTCCGTTCTGTTTTACAGGTTCAGATGTAAATTCCAATTCGTCTGATGAAACGTACTGGTCTGGAGCACCATCCTCTCCAGGCTCAGTGACAAGCCAAGCCGAAAGTAAAGAAACATTACACATACTAATCCCGATTCGGTGGTCTCACACGTAATCTAACGTCCAAAAGAAAATATTTACACGTCTCAGCCTGTAGAGCAGATACCTATTAAAGTATTTTTAAGGTTTCGATACAAGTTCAAATTCTCGTACATGTTTGAATATCTCTTCATTAATGTTTTCGTTATCTAGAAAGGTAACTCCGTGCCGCTCTATAAAATAGTATATTGTGTACCAAGGGCATGAAGTGGGCTTTTTCAGACTAAAAAAGCCCACGTTTGCTTTTGCAAACACACGAGGTCTGCGCACACCTTTCATTTTGTGACAAAGGTTTTGAATTTCGTGTTTTTCGCACCTGAAAGGCGTTCGAGTCACTTTTACACGATTTTTGAGTCACGGGCGCAAAATGTTGGGAGCCGGCGATAGGACCCTGCAGCGAGCACTGCAAACTTTTTGTGCGCGCTCATGACTTTTTGCGCTCCCCTGACGGCGACTTTTTTCACCCGCGTTCCAGAAAACAATCACAATAGTCCCGCTTTTTAGGCACGAAAAACGCAAATATCGTGGCTGTGTTGCAATAATAATTTTGGTCCAAGATTTAATTTTATATGATTACCTTTTATAAATTTGTGAAATTTGAAAAAACCACCAAAAATTTTCTGCTCAGCTCAGAATTTTTTGACGCAAGATCCTTGATGGACCAAGATCTCCCTTTAGACTTTCGTACGCTTCAAACACTCATGGTTCAATCAAGTCATGTGAATCTTCTATTCTTCGCTTCGAACTCCAATCAATATTACTTTATTTTTTCTAAAAAGGGGTCCTTTCAGGGCCAAAATGTCGAAATTGTTTTGATTTTAGACTACCTATGATCAAAGTTTTTGGAATATAAGATCTTGATCCCCTCCCCCTCATTGTTAATTCAACTGTATCGACTAAAACGGCTTTTGGAAAAGCGTTCTTACATTCCCATCCGAATGAATTATTTATCGTCAATAGTACCAACGGTGCAGATGAATAAATATTATTCATTACAAACCAATACAACTGAAAAAACAAACAAAAAATTCATGTATCTGTTTCAAATAGTTCTGTTTTTGAAGCTAACTGGACAAATTTATTTAAAATGAAAGTTTCTGTTTTCGTTAATCCAATATTATAGTAAGTATTAGTGATGAATAATAATGCAAGTGTGACAGATGAATAATTCATTCTTATAGGCGTCGTTGCATAGTTTGACCTCATTTCTTGTTGATCACTATTTGATATTTCAATTATACCCATGCTTCTTTCTTACTTTCTGTCATCAATGTCATGTAGATCCGGAAGAGGCGCCGAGGAGCCAAGTTCAAGCTGAGCGGCCAAGAGGATTGTGCTGCGTCTGCTTGGCAGAACCGGCCATATATTTGTATTTGCCATGTACACATTTATGTACCTGTGATACATGTCAGGCTCGGTTGACTGATCGTCCATGCCCCCTTTGCAGGACACCTATTGACTCTGTCATAAAGGCGATCTTGGTGTGACTGAAAGATAAAGTTGGAATAAAATTTTTTTAAAACATATTTACTCAATCCTCCTACATCATTCGAGTAGATTTTTTTTAGTTTACCCGAAAACATACCCCACAAGGATTCTTTTCAGACGTTGGCATATTCTTTTAATGATTAACAACTCGCTACCAAGTATCATCCCAAGCTTCGAAAAAACCACTGCAGACTGTTTCAGCTACGATTACCTTCCTTCATTTCGAACATATTAGGTGCCTGTTTAATTTGCACCCCGATTAAGATTGACGTGTTCCAATCTGGTAGCGGAAGCTTTGTTATTAGTAGACACCTGTTCCGCTGAGAATAGCTATAAGTAGGCAAAAAAATCACTTACCTTCCGCTTGTTCGTCCAACGCTTTCTCGCTTGAAAGATATTTTTTCGTCGAAAAAAGGGTCGCATCTGGACAGTCGTTTCGACGCCTTTTCGACGCTCTTCTAATTTTGTGTTGTCTGAGTTTCGGTCTTAAATTACAAGGCAAACCACCCTCTGGACAGGTATAGGTTACTCCAGGAATACAGGTATACTCCAGGAATACAGATATACTCCAGGAATACGCAACACTCTCCTGGTTCAATCGACCCTCATCGGGGGGCATCGGTTGCAACGTGAACCAAACGGAGCAGATTTCGTGTTTTCTTCGCGTGTACTCGAGTCGACGCGTACAAAAATTAACGTGTACAAAAATTAACGTGTACAAAAGTAATCGTGTACAATAACTTACCTGTATCAAAGTTCACGTGTACAAAAGATTACGTGTACAAAGGTTAACGTGTACCAAAGTCGGTGTGTACATAGAACAACGTGTACGAAAGTAGGCGTGTACAAAAGTTGATCATCGATATTATTCGCGTGTACACGAATGAACGTGTACAATACATTCACGTGTACATAAGCTGACGCGTACAAAAAATCACGTGTACAAAAACCAACGGGCACCGCAAGGGGCTCGATTCGTGATTTCATTTGCGTGTGCCTGAATCGGCGTGTACATAAACCGCCGTGTACACGTTTCGCGTCAGCATTAATTCACGTGCACCAATGTACACGTGCACATAAGCCCGAGTGTACAACAATTACGTGTACCAATACGGCGTGTGCAAGATGAGCGTGTACATAATAAATGTGTACGAAAAGCACCGTGTACAATTGGTTACGTGTACAAACGGGCCTTTCCCGCCAATTTCTAGATACAATTAACACGCATGTAAGGGCATTGAACGCGCTCGAGCAGGCAGTCGACAGTTGCGAATCATTATTTATCTATCTCATGACATCAAAGCTAGACAAGATTTCGCATCTCGAATGGGAAAAAACTCTAAAGACTACAGAAATTCCGTCAACGAAACAATTTTTAGCATTTTTACAAACACGGTGTCACATATTAGAAGCAACAGAAATAAATTATTCAAATTCACATGAATCCAAGGGTAAGAGCGAGAGCAAACCTATACATAAAAGGGTAAATGGTCAACAATCGTATGTAGGATCACAAGCGGATCAGTCGTGTCCGATTTGTAATCAAACGCACTTAATTTATTCATGCGAAACATTTCGGAATCTTTCAATACGCGAACGTAACGACAAGGTCAGACAACTGCACCTCTGCATTAACTGTTTAAAAAAGGGTCACTCGGCAAGTGCCTGTCGCGCAGGGGGTTGCAAACGATGTCAGAGAAAACACAGTACACTCTTACATTATAATTCACAAGCAAATCCAACAGTCAGTAGTCCGCAGTCGAGCCAAGAAAACAATACAAGCTCGTCAAACAATGATCAAGCTATCAGCCCAAATACGAATCAGACAACAGGCGTCACATCGATGCAGGCCTGCATGCAATCTGAAGTATTACTATCAACCGCGAGAGTAGGTATATGCGACCAGCAGGGAAAAGAGATTAGTATCAGAGTACTTCTTGATCCAGGATCACAATCAAATTTTAAAACTGAAAGATTAGCTGCACAACTCAGATTGCCAAGACAATCCATAGACATACCTGTAAGTGGGATTGGGCAGATACAAACACAGTTGAAACATTCAATATTTGCCACAATCAAATCTCAATTCACACAATTCGAATCAAGACTACAATTTTTGATGTTACCTCGGATCACAGGACTATTGCCGACACAGCAGGTGCGGCGGAAGGAGCTAAGCATTCCACAAAATATTCAATTAGCAGATCCAGAGTTCCATCGACCAGCAGAAATCGATGCATTAATTGGCGCTGAATTATTTTATGATCTACTATGCATAGGACAGATTAAATTAAATCAGTACGGAGCCATCCTACAAAAGACAAAACTAGGCTGGATAGTATCAGGCAAACTATCCAACTCCACACGATACACACACGTTAGCACACATCACGTTACGACAAATTGAGACGATCAATCAGACAAATTCTGGGCAATCGAAGAATTGCCAGAACAAAAACTATTGTCACGCGAAGAACGGGCATGCGAAAAACACTTTGTACAAAATACCAAACGTGAAGAATCAGGACGATTTGTAGTTAGCTTGCCGTTCAATGAGAAGAAGAAAGAGCTTGGCAACTCATATCGGTTAGCACTCGAACGTTTCTATGCACTAGAAAAACAACTAGATAAAAATACGACATTAAGAGAACAGTACACAGAATTTCTACGCGTCTATGAACAATTACAACACATGTCCGAGTCTCCAGATTCGGTCAACACGCAGGAAGGCTACTATCTTCCACATCACGCGGTGATAAAAACCGATAGCATCACGACCGAGGTACGCGTAGTATTCGACGGGTCCGCTAAATCAGATTCAGGAGTTTCACTAAATGACACACTCATGGTTGGCCCTACTATTCAAGACGACATATATCAACAAATCATGCGATTCAGGTTCCATAATTTTGTACTGATGGCTGACATAGAGAAAATGTATCGACAAATAAGGGTAGGCGAAACAGATCGAATTTATCAAAAAATTTTATGGCGAGAAAACCCGAACGAACCAATCAAAACATACCTATTAAACACCGTGACTTACGGCACAGCCTCAGCTCCATTTCTAGCAACCCGCGTATTGCACAAACTAGCTGAAGACGATGGCGAACAATATCCGTTAGCAGCAAGAGCCTTAGTAAATGATGTATGTGGGGCATTCCATGCCAACTCAAAGGAACCCGTGACCCTGATCAATTTAGATTTTTCTGATTTTTCTTTATATGATCGACCTTCCTCTAAAAACCACGAAAAAATTTTAATAATGATTTTTTTTTTTTTTATTTCTATTTTTTATTCGATATGTAAGCTATCTCAAAAACGCCATTTTTGTTTTTTTTCAAAAAATTCACAGAAATTCCTTGATGTGAAACGATGATTTTAAGCCCAAGACGGGAATGGGATTCCGATTTTTTCTATTTTTTCGGAGGGATTCAAAAATTTTATTTCAACAATTTCAACGCAAGTTGGACCATTTTATTTGTTTCGGCGCTTCTTCTCGGAGTTTGCGAAAGATGAACAATAATAGGCGATAAGTATCCTCAAGGATAATATTATCACTTACGAAGTCTATCTCTCAACTTGTAAACGTTAAGCCGCATACACATCTAAGCGCGAACGGGAACGAGGCACGGTGAGGCCAAACGAGCGTACGAATGTAGATGTGTAGCTGAAGCGCGGCAAACTGCCTCGCGTTTAGATCGAGGCAGTTTGCCGAGGCGTTTGTTCGTTGCCTCGGCCGTTTTTGTACGCAACCAGCAAATCTACGAACGTGGCATTCGTTCGGCCTCGCCTTGCCTTGTTCCCGTTCGCGCTTAGATGTGTACGCGGCTTAACGTTTGCAAGTTGGTAGGGGTGGATCCAAGGGGGGTGCACTAGGTGCAACTACCCCCTCCCCCCCCCCGCCGGCTTGAAAATTTAAGGAAATTCTGCTTTTTCAAGGTGCACTATGATTAATTATCAAATTATAATAATGCGCATTATAGAGAGTAAATCGTTGAAATAATAATAACTAATAACTTCTCGCTCTTTTTCTTTATTACATGCTATAAGACCATAGTAAGTATTTGCCCTCCCATAGAACATTTCTGGATCCGCTCCTGGTTGGGAGATAGACTTCGTAAGTGATAATATTATTCTTGAGGATACCTATCGCCTATTATTGTTCATCTTTCGCAAACTCCGAGAAGAAGCGCCGAAACAAATAAAATGGTCCAACTTGCGTTGAAATTGTTGAAATAAAATTTTCGAATCCCTCCGAAAAAATAGAAAAAATCGGAATCCCATTCCCGTCTTGGGCTTAAAATCATTGTTTCACATCAAGGAATTTCTGTGAATTTTTTGAAAAAAAACAAAAATGGCGTTTTTGAGATAGCTTAAATATCGAATAAAAAATAGAAATAAAAAAAAAAAAAATTATTATTAAAATTTTTTCGTGGTTTTCAGAGGAAGGTCGATCATATAAAGAAAAATCAGAAAAATCTAAATTGATCAGGGTCACGGGTTCGGTGAGTTGGCATGGAATGCCCCATATGTAGATAATTTTCTCACAGGAACACAAACGTTAGAAGAAGCAGAATCATTGAGAAACGAATTAGTTGAAATTACCAAACGGGGAGGATTCAACCTACGCCAATGGTCCTCAAATGAGCCATCGTTAACAAATGTTTTTAAAGATCAAGCTTCAGGCGAATCACACTTATTACTAGATTCATCAAACACGATAAAAACATTAGGTTTACATTGGAACTCCAGACAAGATGAAATAACGTACTCAGTTAAGACCAACGAAAAGATAAGCAAATTAACAAAACGGATAATACTATCACGAATCGCATAATTATTTGACCCGTTAGGACTACTAGGCCCAATAATAATCACCGCGAAGATTATGATGCAAGAGTTATGGAAATTAAAAATCGACTGGGATGAAACGGTCCCACAAGACATTCATACTGCTTGGAATACGTTCGAGGATCAACTAAAACAAATAAACTATTTCAAGGTTCCACGTAAAATCATTACGAACAATTACACTAGCATAGAATTACATGGATTCTGCGACGCAAGCGAACGGGCTTACGGAGCATGCATATATATTCAAACAAGCGACGATATCCAATCACCCAATATACAATTATTATGCGCTAAATCACGCGTCGCTCCACTCAAATCGATTCCATTACCACGTCTCGAGTTATGTGCAGCACTCTTACTAACCAAACTTTACGAATCGACAACCCATGCGTTAAAAATCAAGTTTGATCAAACATTTATGTGGTCCGATTCTACTATTACACTACAATGGATCAAAACACCGCCTCACACATTAAAAACCTTTGTCGCGAATAGAGTTGCTGAAATACAACGCATTACAAAACCAATGTACTGGAGACACGTATCGTCGCCGGATAATCCTGCTGATTTTATATCAAGAGGACAACAGCCCTCAGAATTTTTGAACAACCACATCTGGTTAACTGGACCGGGTTGGTTAACAAGTGAAGAGACTTCCTGGCCCACAATCGAAATACCGTCAGGCGAAATTCTCGAAAAACGCGTATCACAATCATTATTAGTGAACAATCAGGAATTAACACAAATATTTGAGCGAAGTTCATCAATGACGAAATTAGTTCGCGTAATAGCCTATTGCTTTCGATTTATAACAAACGCACGAGATAGGACACAGGGCAAGGGACCACTCACAACGCATGAACTCGGACATGCACACGATGTCATTATAACAAACATACAGGGAGAATTTCACACCGAAATCAAGGCGCTGAAACTCAACAAGCCAATCGACTCTAGGAGTCGACTACTAACACTAACACCCTTTATGGACACGACAGGTATACTAAGAGTTGGCGGACGATTACGAAATGCAAATCTGCCATACTCGCAGAAACATCCGATTCTGTTACCCAAAAATCATCACGTCACAAAAATTATCATTCAAGGCGCACACAAAACCAACTGGCACGCAGGCACACAAGCTACATTATCAGCGGTCAGGCAAAGGTACTGGATTTTAGATGGCAAAAACACAGTCCGTAGAGTCATACACAGTTGCATCAAATGTTTTCGCGCTAGGCCAAAAGAATCTCGAAATTTAATGGGCAATCTACCGCAGAGTAGAGTAATTTTAACTAGACCATTCACAACTGTAGGAGTTGACTACTGTGGACCATTTTATGTAAAAGAAAAGCAACATCGCAACCGTAACAGGTTAAAAACATATGTTTCCATATTTGTGTGTTTTGCTACAAAGGCCATTCACATGGAGGTCGTAAGCGATTTGTCCACCGAGGCATTCCTTGCAGCTTTCCGCAGATTTTGTGCACGACAGGGTAAACCTCGGACAGTTTACTCTGATAACGCAACGAACTTTGTAGGGACAAAAAATGAACTTAGGGATTTGCAACAGCTAATTGATTCAGAAGCACACAAGCTAAGGATACAGAACGAATTGGTCAATGAGGGCATTACCTGGCACTTCAGTCCACCCAGATCACCTCACTTAGGGGGATTATGGGAGGCTGCTGTGAAATCATTTAAACATCATTTCAAAAGAACGATAGGTGATACATTATTTACATTCGAAGACTTGAATACATACGTAATAGAAATCGAGGCCATTCTAAACTCACGTCCTCTAGTTCCTCTTTCCTCAGATCCCAACGATCTTCAAGCCCTAACACCCAGTCACTTCCTCATAGGTGATTTATTAAAGAGCATACCGGAACATGATTTCCGAGACACGAACTCGAACAAACTGTCGAACTGGCAACTTGTTCAACGAGTCAAACAGTACTTCTGGACAAGATGGACCAAGGAGTATATCAACGAGTTGAACACACGCAGTAAATGGCTACGCAACCCAACAACCAATTTGAAAATCGGAACACTAGTCATTCTCAAGGAAGACAACCTTCCACCACACCAGTGGAACCTAGGGCGTATTGTCGACATCCATCCAGGAGCCGATAACATCATCCGAGTAGTGACAGTGAAGACAACTAAAGGACTCTATAAGCGTAGTGTTAAGTTAATTTGTCCACTACCATTAGAAAATCCTAACAATGTATAAACCATAAGTTAATTCCAGTCATTTAAGCATTGCATTTAAGGTATCATACTCAGATTTAATCATTTGTAAATACATAAGTAATCAAAACCGGGAAAATACTCCCCGAAGCAGTCATGTTGAACAAACTAGTTCAAGGGGGCCGGCATGTTACGTCGTAACAAAAAGAAACAGTAAGATAGCGTATGCAACAACAATCTTTAATATTAACATATATTTAAGCTATCTTTATTAAATAATTTCTATAGCCACGGTGAATCATAAACCGTCTGCAATTTATATATTTCGAGGAGTACATTTGGTGACCAAATGTGCAGCCATAAAACTCAAAATTTCCCATTTTTACAACCTTACCTACGGGACTTTCAAGGGTTTTTTCCTCTATTGTTCAGTCACGTTTTTCCGAACGTATGTAGTACACGCATAATTATTCCTAGAACGGCTATGTACGGAGTTTCCCGCTCCTATGTCTAAACCTTTCCGCCAAATCCTCTCGACCAATCCTAAAAACTAACCAATCACAAAAATCAACCAATGAGAAAAATCCACCAATTAACAAACTCCTACACCCTTCCACTTTTCCAAAATTCTACCAATTTTCATTTCAACTAGCAACTAAAAAATCAGTTTAACTCCGACGCTCAACAAATACAGAACAAGGAAAACCACATACAAGAGCAGTCGATAGCATATTTCATTTAGTAATAACAACTTTAACCATTTTTGTAAATATCAGGCAGTGTAAATAATAAATTAACTTCAAACGTAATACGGACATCTTCGATATCTCTATTATTCATATCTCTGAATAACTTAAACTAAACTAACTACGCAATATTAATTTGGCGCGTAGTCACAAGGCCGAGATCGAACCTCGTCTCGGACCCGACAGAAATATTACGGTACGAATCGTTAGGGTGTATCAATCTTATAATTAAACTACTCGCGATAACAAGAATAATTATCTATTGAATAATACTTGTCTGTTCGCACTTTACTTTCAATAAGAAATATTACGGTACGAATCGTTAGGGTGTATCAACCTTAGAATTAAACTGCTTGCTATTGTAAGAATTATTATCTATTGAATAATAGTTGTCTGTTCGCACTTTACTTTCAACAAGAAATATTACGGTACAAATCGTTAGGGTGTATCAACCTTAGAATTAAACTGCTTGCTATTATAGGAATAATTATCTATTGAATAATATTTGTCTGTTCGCACTTTACTTTCAATAAGAAATATTACGGTGCGAATCGTTAGGGTGTATTAACCTTAGAATTATAATATCATTTCTCGCAGTAAGAAAAACCATTATCAATCGTATACTATCTGTCTATTAAACATTAAAAATACACTTGATAGAAGTAAGAAAAACATTTGTCAAATCATATCAGCACACTTGATAGAAGTAAGAAAAACATTTGTCAAATCATATCAGCACACTTGATAGAAGTAAGAAAAACATTTGTCAAATCATATCAGCACACTTGATAGAATTGAGAAAAACATTTGTCACATCATATTAACCATTTCCAATATCCTGAATAAACGTATAATTTGCATTAAAGTGTCTGACCTGAACTACCTCCCTTGTTTCGTAATTTCACATTTCAGTATTATTATTTTACTTAAATTATAAAGTAGGCCTGAGGTGTATTCCTAGCTCCCTGAGAAAAAGAAATATTGCTTAATTAACTTTAGACTTTAAAGAAGCATAAAAGAATAGATAAGTTACAATAGTAAAGGTTCCTAACATCGGGCTAAACGTTCCAAACAATTATACCACCAAAGGGTGGTTTCCACGCTGAGACAAGTCGAGACCGTCAGGATCAGACTCATTTCAGCTCTCTACGTTACACGTATAAGTTCGGTGTGCTTCATCGGCGGTTAGATACCGTTCAAATTTGTTATAAAAGTGTCGTGTTCCAAATAACATTTAGCTTGCTAATTGGATTGTTTATAAAGGTAAACAACTTGTGAAAGGAACGATTCTCGTGCTTTCTTCTTCCAATCCCAAGTTTTACATAATTGATCACATTATTTTGGCGGATTCCTTCGAAATATGTATGACTGCCAAACGTTCTCAAACAGTGGGCTATAATCCCCACTTCGAATCGTTTGAAATTAATGACAACCAAGACAGCGATATTAAATTATTAACAATCAAAACTATAATATTATGTATCCCTACTTTTATGACTAGGTCGCCGAATGGCAAGTATCATACGAGTATATCTAAAAAATGGATTTAAGTGTCGACGTATTGGAAAATAAATTTGGAATATTCAATCTACCCAATTCCCGTGTAGAATTTAGTTCGGGAAGGCCTTGACAACACAAAGGCCCCTATCAGGATCAGTTGTGGATTCCATAATAATATATCCCTATCACTGCCCGATCAGGGCCTGTTCGGGTGATATTCAGACCCCCTCGAAAATAAATAAATAATAAATCCTCATGACTGCCCGATCAGGGTCTGATCGGGCAATAGTAGGACTTGATCGAGAATAAATGTTGAGGTTCTGACAAGGCCAACAGATCGGGGCCTGATTGGGCAATAGTAGGACTTCATCGAAAATAAATCTTGCGGTTCTGACAAGGCCAATAGATCGGGGCCTGCTCGGGCAATAGTAGGACTTCATCGGAAATAAACGTTGAGGTATTGACAAGGTCAACAGATCGGGGCATGATCGGGAAATAGTAGGACTTCGTTGAAAATAAACGTTAAGGTTCCTATACAAGGCCAACACATCGGGGCCTGATCGGGCAATAGTAGGACTTCGCTGGAAATTAACGTTGAGGTTCTGACAAGGCCAACAGATTGGGGCTTGATCGAGCAATATTAGGATTCCATCGAAAATACATGTTGAGGTTCGGACGAGTATGGAGTACCTGTAAACCCGAGAAATTTCATCTACACTTTCCTGCCTTAGTTGTTCATAGGGAACGACAGGGGCCATTGCGTTATACTACTCAGTTAGCGTGAATTTACGGACACCCTGTACAGAAGGAAACTTTTGCGTTTGATATCTTGACCAGAGATTCAAATATTGAAAATATCAAATAAAATAACGATCACACACAGACGAAATGTGATTCTCTGTAATTAAGTTGTATTTGGTCTTAAAAATATCATGATACTTGGTAGAAAAAAGTGAAATCCGAAAGGATACTTTAATAACAATTTTCAAAGAGATCTGTACATTGGGGTTTCTACGATAGATCTTAAAATATCAGACTATTGTAGAAATAAATATTTTTTCAATATTATAGATATTATTAAATATCTATTGTAAGGGTTAGATCGAGTGAGAGCTTGTGGAACTCTAGGCAAGAAATTAAATTGAAAACATATTTGCAACTCGGATGTTTAGTTAAGATATCTTAACCGCATTGAAACACTGATATCATTGAGACAGATGCAAAATTCAAAACAATTACAAGAAAGTGACTTACTTTGTCAATAGGTAGTTTGGCGTAGTTAGTAGAGCGTGCGACTAGTAATACAAGCGAATGCGAGCGTCCTCAGATCGAATCCGGCACAATAATGCGAAAATTTTCTCATCTCAAGATTCTTACTTTGTACCTCGGTGCGATTGGTTGCGATGAGTAGGTGTTGATCAACGCTACATACATTGTAATTAATTCATTTTGAGTATCTAAATTTATTTTTTTTTTTGCGCAACTATTTGCGTAATGTCATATTCCTGATCAGGTCCTAATGTATTCTCCTAACCAGGGCCTGATAAATTGACCCGATCAGGGCTTGGTCTGCGAAACGTTACATTTCTTAACAGACCCCAATCGAAATTTCTGATCAGGGCCCTAATACTAAATCAGGCCAGATATTCGGGTCCTGGTTACAGCCCGGCCGAAATTTCTACACGGGTTATTTCAGCACCCACTTTTTGCCACGGTGAACTAATTATTACTACGATTATAATGAATATCACAATAACGACTGTTACTAGCATACCTAGGTATCATAGGTAGACGATTTGTAATTGTTAATTAACGGTGTTCGGAATGGTTCCTCAACTGCACTGTAATGATTTCAAAATTGATACTAGTATAAAAATTAAAGAGTACTTATGTGCAAGGGATTGATTAGTATGCGGAGTATAGTAACAGTTTCTCGTTTCAGTAGTAGTTTGGGTACTATATTCGACATGAGTGTACACTGAAAATATTTTGATTGATTTCAAAATTTTATTTCATTGTTAGTGATCATTCACAACTATCGCTACAATCATAGCAATAGTTTCTAAGTTTTGTGCAGTGGATACCAACAATGTTCTCAGTAGCTTCACAACTTTTAAGCTGGACTGTTAATCATTTCAAAACGTTACGAGGAGCCGTTACTATCGTTCAGAATAAAGCACTACTAAAAATGATGCTTTGTCACCACTTTATGTACTAAATTTTTTAGGAATGAGTACCAATTTTTCAACAATCATCACCAAAACGGTCTCTCAGTGTGGGACATGCGGACGACGTGGCACTGATTGTCACGAGCGACCACCCACTTCACATGAAAAGTAGAATGCAGAAAGTACTTGACTTTGTACAGAAATGGTGCTCATCTCACTCGCTCAGGATTAACCATAGCAAAACCAAGATGGTACTCTTCAGGAAAAAAAAGCGGTTCGAGCTGGGACCAATCAGCGTCTTCGGCTCGACGCTAAAACTGACCAACGTAGTGCGCTATCTGGACGTCACCCTGGACAGGAAATTAACATGGAAGGCACACATCGACAAGCAGGCGCAGAAGGCCACGGCCACATTCTGGGCCTCCAAGAAGATGATTGGCCAGACCTGGGACCTCAAATCCAAGATGGTCCGGCGCCAGACAAATACTTGTGTAAGTACTTCACTGATTTTACACTTGATACAATCTCTACGTTCTTATGACAATTGAAAATTTTGATCAACTCTGGACAATAGGGAACAACATTTCGACTATCCACAATGAATGTGTTATTACGCGTATATGTTTTACCAATATCTGTACGGCGATAAAGAGGATAACTATCATCATCTATTGCTGGGGTTTCATTAAAAAAAATTGCATAACTTTATGAACATTTATCGTCAATTAAACACCAGTCTGCAGAAGGTCCATGAATCATGTTTTTTATCACGATATCATGTAAAATTTGATCGTTATCTGGTCAGGTATCTCTGCTGATATATATTTATCTACTATTTCCTGCGTGGTTATGTAAGTTGTGACTATCAAACAGCCCTTCGCGAGCGAAGAAAAATTCATCCATCCACAACATATGTTTCGCAAAAATACTCGTCCGCCTCATATCAACGGAAGAGTAACTCAAAAAATTTGACAATCATGAATAATTTGCATCCTTGCTGTCCATGCTCGAGGAATGATATTCAAAACAAAGCAATAACGCCAAATAGTTCCATGACAACGTTTAGTTTACAATTTTGTTTCATTCTCGCTTATCTATGGTCTTGTCGACCGTAACGTCTTTATTTAATGTTTTAATTCAATAATAACTATGATTTTCGAAATTAACGAGTATTGTGATAGGTATAAAATTTATGGGGAGTGTCATGGAATTTCTGCACGTGCAGCCACTACGTACGCTAAGCTCTTCCCTCAACGCAGGCATCCGTGTGACAAGGTTTTTACACGTTTAGATCACCGCATATGCGCGAGACAGGACAGATTTTACCTCTTCCACGGATTAATTCTGGCCCTGATCGATATGTGAGGACTGTTGAGAGCGATGAGCATATCTTGGACATGATCGGCGACGCTCCTACATTGAGTACACGTCAGGCTGCACGCACAATACATGTGAGCCATATGTCTGTCCATCGCGTCCTCAAAGACGAAAAATCCAAACCATTTCATGCGACATTAGTGCAGAAACTGGAAGAAGGAGATTATCCACGACGTGTCGAATTTCGTCGACGGCTCTTATGTCAGAATGAAGCTGAGGAAATTTTTTTAAAGAGCATATTGTGGACGAATGAATCTCTATTTACTCGCGAAGGAGTGTTCAACCGCCGCAATTCACACTACTATGCACAGGAAAATCCATTTTTAACTCGCGAGCGAGGATTTCAGCGGAGGTGGAAACTGAACATCTGGCCAAGGATACGTGGTGACCAGATCCTCGGACCATGTCTATTCGTCAATTACTTGAGGGTAAGTGAAATTATCCTTGGGAGGGACTCTAACGAATAAAGTCCATCACATGGATTTTATTCGTTAGAGTCAAATATCGGGTCATCAGAAACGGAGAATTGTTTCAACGCCAGCAAAGCAATTTATTGATTTCCTCACATAGGGAGAAGACTACCGTGAATTTCTGGAAACGTCATTGCCTGACCTTTTACATGACGTGCCGCTGCAATTCAGGCTCAACCTGTGGTACCAGCCCGACGGAGCACTTGCTCATAACTACGGGGTTGTCGTGAATCACCTAAATGATACGTTCCAAGAACGCTGGATCGGGTTACGCGGTCCGGTGAACTGGCCAGCCAGGTAATGACTGAAGAATTTATTTTCAATAAGCCATAATCTGAAAATTCGAGTAATGAAACAAGTATCTGTATAGCCTTTGTTTCCAGCTGTATCATTACCAATCACGTTTGTCAACATGTCACCGGACTTGAACCCACTTGATTTTTTCCTCTGGGGGTATGCCAAGGACGTGGTATATGCTACCGAGCTGGAAACCCGAGAGGGCGTCTTCGCTGGGTTGCACGCAGTGGTGGCGATTATCGACGGAGCCATGCTTTGCCGTGTTCAAGCTAACATAATTCGTTATAGAGCTGAACTCTGCATCCAGATGAACGGGAGACTTTTCCAACACCACTTGTGATTTTTTCAATCTAATATTTTGAACATTAAATATGGGAAATTCCATGGGACTTGAGCCACTCATGAAATGACTAAACCTCGAAAATTTAAACAATCAAACCTACAAATCGGGGTATAGAAGTACAATTCTCTTGCCAAGTATTACGGCCCATAGTTATTCATGCGTTGAGTTACACTCAACAGTTGGACTCAATTTTCGAGGGATAAAAATTAAAAAAAAAATTAGCGCTGACCGAGAACCCATCGATATTTGTACCATTTATTTTTTCTCATGTTCTGCAAGTGAAACAGAAGTTTTGTGAAAAATTGAGTCATGCAAAAACCGCCCGTTTCAAAATTAATTTTCAATTTTCACAATTAATTTCGAAACGGCCGGGGTTCGTCCCTGACGCAATTTTTAACAAAACTTCTGTTCCACTTGCAGAACATGAGAAAAAAAAAATGATACAAATATCGATGAGTTCTCGGTCAGCGATAATTCCTTTTGTTTTAATCTTTATCCCTCGTAAATTGAGTCTATGCTGTTCAAAATATTCTGAATAAATTTGTTTATTGTAGTCGATAACAAGACCGAATTAACTCATTCCTAATAATTTCTGGTATCAAGCACATTTTTCGGGATATCTCCGTTTGAATGAAAAAACGCTAAATGCGTGTAATTCAGCGCATGAATCACTATGGGCCGTAATACTTTACGAGAGAATTGTACTTTTATACCCCGATATATGGAAAATTTTTGAGGTTTAGTCATTTCATGGGTGGCTGAAGTCAGACGGAATGTCCCATATGTATGTAATTTCAATCTTGTTAATTCTCATATGTATGTAATTTTTAATATTTTGGAGTATCGGTATAAGTAGACACTAGGACGGTGAGAGGGCACCACGGGAGAGTGGGAGCCAAGATGGCGATCGGGATAATAAGCTAGTAGTTACGCTAATTTTTGTATCAGTAAAATAAACTTCCTGTACTTAAATAATGATAAATAAACTTCTGTATATTACAACTTATAAAAGCGTGAGTTAATATACCGCAATTGTTAATTCTCATATGTATGTAATTTTAATATTTTTTATTTGTATAATCTTGATATTCAATTTAATTATTTAATTGATCAATATGTAGTTTTATAATCTTATAATGTCATAATTTAATGTTTGTAATTTTAATATTTTTTTTATTTGTATAATCTTGATATTAAATTAATTTATTTAATTTATCAATATTTAATTTTATAATCTTGATGTCATTGTGATTTAATATTGTTAATAAAATCAGTTTATTTCGACTGACAAGCGCTCATTCCTCAATACCCCTCATTTCACAGCAATCCGGCCTCAACCTAAAACATATGAATCGAACGAAAGTCGCGCTGGGATCGCGGAGGTGAGGGGGTACGCACGCACACAAACAGGCGCGCCACACCGACAGGCGCCCGTTCATAGGACGCGCCGCATTGGCTATTGTTCAATTAATCACTACAAAAAATCCGGGCATTTTGGAAAAAATTGGGAGAGGAAATTTCGATTCCATTTCTGACCATGATTGACCCTGTAAAATACTCGTCTTGAGTTCTGTTACACCCTGTATAAGAAAACGGTTGTTATCATAAAAGCTTATCTTATTACCATTTGTGATGGTAAATTCTTTCACACCGCAAACTTTTGTCCTCTTGGAAAGTATTTATAACACAAATTTATTACGCTGTTTATAAATATAAGACAATAGTTGTTATCATAAAAGCTTATCTTATTACCATTTTTGTCACCGCAAACTTCTGTCCACTCGGAAAGTATTTCAGGATTATTTACTGGAAATCTATGTGATATTATAAATAAACGGAATTATTCAAAATATTTGAAATAAATTACTTTTTGGTTGCAACAAACTTAAGGGGAGACATGCCTCACTATGGATATAAATTCACCATATACATACAAATACAAGCATATACTGTTGGTCTGAAATTAACAACTATACCTACTTAAATTGGACAGCAAAAGCCGTTGCTTACCGCCCAGATAAGCATCGGTTTTCAACTACATATATACAGGGTGTCCCATCTGAAACAGTACGGTTGAATATTTCGAAAAGTAATGGTTGTAGGAAAAATTGTTTCAGATAAAATTTGTTGGGTTCCAAGGGGGACAGATATTAGTGATATTGGCTTTTTTGTGAATGGAGGCGCCAAAGTGATATGAAGGTCACTTGGTTTTTTTGAATGGAAATCTATATTTTTCATTACGTAATTTTGTTCTACTTGAAAAATCAAACGACTTTTGTACGAAATATTCTTATGTGAGACATCAATTTTTCATGATACTAGCGCCATATCATTCGCGCGTACTAAAACCAGGATTCAGAGTCTTTGTCTTGTATATTCTTCTATCCTTGTAATCCTTTTATAGCTGTATTATAATGAATGATTGATTTGTCTCAAATGAATAATTAAATCATAAGTCGTAAACGGTAGGTGATACAAAAAAAAATTATAGAACAAAAAGATAGAAAATTTAACTACCTACGAGAAAGGTTGTTACAATTTTTTGCCTAAAGTGCACGATAACGGTGATATAGGGAGATAAAGTTTCTCTCTAAATGAAAGATATGCACACATAGGTCGATACAGTTTTTCTTATAATGGCGCCACTAAATGGGACGAAATTTGTAAGGATTTTGTTTACTCATATATGGGGCATTCCAGCTACAACCGAGCGGCCATTACCTTTTTATTTTTTTTTTCGTGATGCCGATTTTTTTTCAGTTACTTTTCGATAAAAAAAAAAACCTACGTATTTCTCAAGAAGAATTATTTTTCATCCTCTTCCGTTTCAACAACCTTCAAAGTAGAATTTTTTTTTCGCCCAGAGTGTATCCTCCGAGTTTTTTCAAATAAATTCACTAAAAAGTACATTAAAAACCGCAACTTTTGATCGCTATCTCATCATGGGAAAATCATTTTTCTATTTTTTCTATTGGTATTAAACTGTGAAAAATGTGTTTTTATCAGTAAAAAGGAGCAAGTACACAAATTACGTTGTTGATGCTATTATTTATTGATTAATAACTGGTAAATAATAATAATATTTATTAATTAATAAAAATAATCTTTTTTTGATCCTTTATTACACGTTTTTAGTAATCCATCCTTCAAATTTGGCATACCAATATCGTTATTGTCATCGAATAGGTCCCCAAAAATTACCGCACCGAATGTAAAACAATATTCCACAGAGAGGATAGATACTCTCGCTATTAACTCTGATACCGACAAGTAAGAATCATGGTCGTCATTTTTGTGTACAACCCTACGCTAAGCTCTGCTATCGATGTACAATTGATTTCCATAATTTAACACCGCATCAATAGTGTTTGACGTCCATGATGTAACCGGATTCAAAATTGCCATGGATATTGATACTGCGGCGTTATAGCCGTGCACTGCTATCCTCTACTGAATTGTGGGAATCTAACGTCGCCTTAATGAAATGAACCATGTATTAATATTTGTCGAAAATCAGTCTCTACACTGCTTTCATCGTAAGTTGTTTTATTTTCTTCTTCAAAAACATGAACGATTTTGAATCCATTACTGTATTCTTCATGTTCTTGAGCATGTTCTTCATGTTCTTGAGCATTCTCCACTCGCAAACGTTTTTCTTGAACCACCTTTTCAGTTATACATTTAAATTTTCTACGACCCATTTTTTTTATTAAATGAACTACCTACCTATCTCAATGCACAATGAACTCTCCTATAAACTATGAATTTACATTCTAATTACTCCTCCTATAAACTATGAAATTACATTCTTACTCATCTGTGCAAGAATTAATGTCGACTTCTTCGCTTCTCATAGGAGGTTGGATCTCATAAATAATTTCGACCACGTTACTTTTTAGTCGGGTCTCAAATATTGCACGTGCACTCAATTTTCTGTGTGAAATAAAAGTTTTGTTAACAACACGCATAATTATATAAACCATATTTTCTAAATCATATTTCATTATGTTACTCCATACATCAATACTAAAATACTCCTCACGAATATTATATATATTATATATAAAATAGAATATTCATTTTATACCTACAGTATAATCGTAAACGTGATGCTGTATAACCCTCAGTCACAAATACACGACCGAAAAGTCATCGATATTCCCGAAACTGAGAATGACAGATTATTACAAAACAGAAGACACGATCACATATCTGAAAGTTAAAAAGTCAAACCACCAATCAGCAAACGAATAAAATACATGCGAGATTTCGATTTACATGCGATATTCCGAGACCTCGAGATTCCTGGGTCACGGTTTTTTTAAGTTTGGATTCAGCTAACCAACTAGAGTTTTTTCAACTCTTGAGAACATTTCACCTTTAAAATATCAAGTTTGAAGGAAAATTTCAAGAGACAAAAAGTGCGTAATTTCACATGATGGTTTATGGAAAATAATTGCAGAATTTTTTTAATCAATTTTTTTAATCGATTTGTTTTACGCGATTGAAAAAGCTGCGATAAAAAGTTATTGGAAAAAATTCTGCAATCATTCTGCATGAATCACCGTATGAAATTACGCACCTTTTGTCTCTTGAAAATTTTCTCCATACTTCATATTTTAGAGGTGAAATAATCTCAAATGTTAAAAAAAACTCCAGTCGTTCAGCTGAATATCACAAAAAAATGATGTCTCACAAAAAAATATTTCATACAAAAGTCGTTTGATTCTTCAAGTAGAACAAAATTATATAATGAAAAATAAAGGTGTCCATTCCAAAAAACCAAGTTGACCTTCATATCACTTCGGCGCCTCCACTTACAAGAAAGCCAATATCATCAACATCTATCCCCTTTGGAAACCAACAAATTTTATCTGAAACGATTTTCTCTACAACCATTACTTTTCGAAATATTCAACCGTACTGTTTCAGATGGGACACCCCGTATATAAA
This sequence comes from Macrophya alboannulata, assembly GCA_949628255.1. Lineage (NCBI taxonomy): Eukaryota > Metazoa > Arthropoda > Insecta > Hymenoptera > Tenthredinidae > Macrophya > Macrophya alboannulata. The sequence goes on along the minus strand of OX451212.1, from coordinate 10,753,558 downwards.
TATTAGCTAGTGAACGAAAGTAATATACGGGGCATTCCATGACATCTCGATCAAGATTCGGTGTCGATGTCTCAGATCGGTTTGATATTTTTTTGCATAAAAGTACATGACGAAAAACGCAATCCTAATTTTTTTCAGAATTTTTTAATCCAGCGTCTCTGAAGTACGATTTAAAAACTTGAAAAAAAAACACCCGCTTTGTAAAATCTGAAAAAATTCAGAAAAATCTTATGTAATATAACAAAATTTTTGACACCTATTAGAAAATGGAGATTTCATAACTTCAAAAGATAAATAAGGAAAATAAAAAATCAAATAATTATTATTATTCCATTGCATTTTTGACATCAGAATGAACATAAAAGCTCCTTATAATATGGGCCGAAAAATGTCTATTCAGAGAGTTACAGGGAATCAAAAATATCAGGATAATATTTATAAATATAAATTTGCGAATATAAATATCATAATAATATATTTGATTCCCTGTAACTCTTTAACTAATTAATATAATATTTATATTCGCAAATTCATATTTATAAATATTATCCTGATATTTTTGATTCCCTGTAACTCTCTAAATTGACATTTTTCGGCCCATATTATAGGGAGCTTTTATGTTCATTCAGATGGCAAAAATGCAATGGTTAGTAAAAAATTTTTAATTTTTTATTTTCCTGATTTATCTTTTGAAGTTATGAAATCTCCATCTTCTAATAGGTGTCAAAAATTTTGTTATATTACACAAGATTTTTCTGAATTTTTTCAGATTTTACAAAGTGGGTGTTTTTTTTTTCAAGTTTTTAAATCGTACTTCAGAGACGCTGGATCAAAAAATTCTGAAAAAAATTAGGATTGCGTTTTTCGTCATGTACTTTTATGCAAAAAATTATCAAACCAATCTGAGACATCGACGCCGAATCTTGATCGAGATGTCATGGAATGCCCCATACAGATAACACCATGAATTCAAACATAATCATCATATGAATTGAAAAATAGTAAATGTTAATATTAGACACTAGATAAAAATTATAATGTAAATGTAACGGGCAAAAGGACGTAGCCATCATATTAGTACGGTTTGACAGGTCAACATGAGCCATTCGTTTCTAATCATACAGTTTGTAATATTCTGATACAACATAAAAATTTTAATAACGAAAATTCGATTATATTTTCGATTTTCAGCAAATAGATTGTCAAAGCTTTACAAATTGGGAAAACGATACAACTTATATGATAATCGATCAAATACTGATGACTGACGAGGTTTAAAATTAAAAAATAAAAAAAATAAAAAAACTAAAAAACTTTCCACGCGCAATCAATTAGCTCCAGTACATAGTCTGAGTCAGCTTATCATATGACCAAAAAATGCGAGCTAGATTTTTAACCAAGGTTTTGGTTTGCTGTAGAACTCGATAATAGGCAAGAAGTAGTTATGACTGCTGTACCAATTCTTAGTTCAGAAATAAAGAAATTTGAATTCACAGGCATAAAATAGTACATTGTGTATCTAGGGCGGAAAGTAGGCGATTCCTGACCGCGAGTGTGGAGTTTGCAGTACGAGTCGTAGGCGAGGACTGCAAACTCCGCACGAGCGAGGGATCGCCTTCCGCCCATGATGCACACGATACTTTTTGTCCGACTCTCTTTGAAAACGCGACTTTCCGGGAAAGAGGGGGGGCCCAGGGGCGCAGCCCCGGTGGGGTCCAGGGGCGAAGCCCCGGCGGGGGGTTCGGGGGGCGGAGCCCCCCGATAAGAAAAACATAAAAATAAAAATTTCAAGTTCAATTTCTGTTCATGCTTAGTATAAATATTTAGTGTATCTATATAATCTTTATAATCATTAAACAAGCAATAATCTCTTAACCTATATCATGATACATTACCGAATATTCTGAATGAAAAGAATTAGTCACTAACAGTAACTATCATTGGATCGATCCAAATTGAGTATCATATAATATCACATACGAAATTTAATTATACATATAGTATAATCATATATACATACAAGCGAATTTAACAGACCAGACGAACTCAAATTTTAATGCAATAATCAATTTTAATACTAAAGTCTTTTTTGAGTTCGTCTGGTCTGTTAAATTCGCTTGTATGAATGTAAAGCACACGAACGATAGAGTCACTACAAATAAACACATCGACATTGAGACAATGAAAAATGTCAACACTTAGAATCACACAAATTTCAAGTAAAGATTCTTTCGGTCCTTCGGTGGTCGAATTGGATAAGGCGTCGCAGTACAGATGCGAAAGTCCCGGTTCGAACCCGGGCCGAAGGAATTTTTACTTGATAAAAATTTAGAATGTTCCTTTTCAGTTTTTTTCTGTCTTCTGTAGATTACGCTGCTCGCATTGAGTGGGAATCTCAACAGTTCAAAAAGACTTTAGTATTAAAATTGATTATTGCATTAAAATTTGAGTTCGTCTGGTCTGTTAAATTCGCTTGTATGAATGTAAAGCACACGAACGATAGAGTCACTACAAATAAATAATCATATATAATTTGAATATAAATTTTAATTACAAATTTATATCAAAGATCTAATAAATATCACCTCAAAATGAAAATCATCAACTCATAAATTCATGACTAATAAGTGAATAGAGTTTGATAATTTATTTTTTTTTTTGATTAAAAAAAAAATTAAAAAAAAAAAAATTAAAAAAAAAATTAATTATTATTCAAGAAATACATGCTCGTCAGGCGAAGCGGGCGGAAAGTTCATGTTCGCCCGCTCAAATCGTCGGTCTGAAAAGTGCCACTTTCCACCCGGTAAAGTGGGCCGAAAGTCAAGTTTTCAAGGGAGGTCGGACAAAAAATATATTTTGTTCATCATTAATCACAATAACGACCCTGCATGTATTCTCGAAAAGTACAGCTAATCTCCGCAAGAACTGCGCTTATGTTCATAAATACATTCAGAAGCAATTTTTATGTGTTACATATTTGAGAATAGGTTTTTGACAGTGCCGGCCTTTGGGGGGGGCGAGTTCGGGCGCCGCCCGAGGGCGCCGAGTAAGTTAGGGCGCCAAAGGCCGCCCCATTTTTTATATCGTTAGCTAAATAGAAAAGTCACATAACTACTAACATTTTCACGTTTGGAAAATTTGAGTAATAATCAAATAATTATTTTCTGGAGATACGTCATGCTTTTTCCGAACTTTTTTACTTTTCGGTAGTTACGTGACTTTTCTATATAACTAACGATATTATGGTTATTATAACTCATTTTATAGAATTGACATATTCCAGCGATTCAAAGAAATGCGTCCCAATGATGAGTAGGCCAAGCTACTCTTAGTTCTGGCAGCACTCGCCAGGACAGCGCATCGAGCGATGCGACTAAATGACTACAGTTGTTCATAGGCCAAACTGCGTTCATGTTAAAACTCGAGGGAATCCCCTGAATAACTTACAGTATCAGTAGAGAAAAGGGTAGAAATATAGTAGAAATATAGTAGAAAGTTAAAATGCTGGAACACAGAGCTAACTTAGTAACCTGTCCCTGTCATCCAATTCCTACCATTACGTCTCGTGTAAGAACTTAGAAACAAATATAATTTTTGTTGTTTATTGGTTTTACTATAGTATCATTAATTTTACTGCTTATATGCTTTTGTCTTTGTGAAATAGCAAAACTTATTTACCTATAGTTTTCACTAGCGATGGTCTTGTTTTCTGTTTGTCCGTACGTCTGTTTATTTGTGGATTTTTCTCTGTGTCCGTCCAGTGTGTACGAAACTACTCAACTACGCTGCCTACGCCCTACATGCAGAAAAGTAGATTTTCAGCAAAAATACTTGAAAGTAATATGACCGGATCTGGTAATAGGTATACCTGAAACGTCTTATTGTGATTGTTTATTTATTTTTTCATACAGGCTAGGGCTGCAGAACGAAATAAATTATCATAATGTCGGAGAAAAATTCAAGTGTTAAAAAAAAAAGCCGTCAAGTGTTAAAAAAAAAGTTTATGAGCATTGACAAATATGTTGTGCAAAAAAAGCAGGACGAAGATCATACAGATCCGGAAAAACTGGCTGCCGCTTCATTTATCGACACAACTGTCGCTGCTGATCCGGCTGAACCAATGATAGTTCCTGAAGATAACGGTGCAGCATCAGTTCAAAGTCAAGGGATGAAACTGCTGGGGACTTACGATGAAGCAGTTCATGTGTATGAAATTAACAATGAAACGTTGGAGCATAAGACACAAGAAACACTGAAATTCTCGGATTGTGGTACTTGGCCAGTTCTGGGAAATATCAACATCGTAGATCATATAATTGAAATTGGTCCGACACAAAATTATCATCGATAAATACCCTGAAGATAAGAAAGGTCGACATTTTTCAAGCTCTTATTACTGTAGAAAACTTTCAAACGGTGAAAAATTTTGCCGTCGATGGTTGGTTTACTTCGTTTCTAAAGATTCCGTATTCTGTTTTTGCTGCCGACTTTTTGATAATAAATCAAATTCTAAATTAGTCACTGATGGATTCAATAAATGGAAACATTTGTCTGAAACTGTAGGAATTCATGAAAATAGCACCTCTTATATGAAATGTTATCAGCAGTGGGTAGAAACTGAAATAAGAATGAAAACAGAACAAACCATAGATAAGGAACAACAAAAAATGATTGAAAAAGAGAGTTTACGGTGGCAAAATGTACTCCTTCGATTGATGAATATTACTCTGTATCTAGCAGCAAATAATATGGCTTTTAGGGGGAACTCTGATAAACTATATACTCCTCATAATGGCAAGTTCTTAGGACTAGTGCAATTGCTTGCAAAGTTTGATCCCGTAATGCAAAATCATCTGACCCTTGCAATGAGAGGTGATATTTCGGATCATTATTGCGGAAAAACCATTCAAAATGAATTAATAGATTTGATGGCTGGAAAAGTGATTGACGTAATTATATCTAGAGCCTTGAAAGCCATATATTACGCAATCATAGCTGACTGCACCCCAGACATATCTCGAAAGGACCAACTATCTCTCACAATTCGATTTGTTGACTTATCCGATGACAGAATAGAAATTAAAGAACACTTTGTAGGATTTTTTTCCGTTAATGATACTACTGGTTCAGATCTGACTGAAGTTCTGATTGAGATGTTAACTAGACACGGACTCGAACTTAGTAACTGTAGAGGTCAGGGATACGATAATGGATCTAATATGAAAGGAAAGAATAATGGCGTGCAAAAAAGGATTTTAAATATAAATCCTTTAGCTTCATATGTTCCTTGTGGTGCCCACAATTTAAATCTTGTGCTATGCGACTCGGCACAGTCTTCAGTAAAGTCTCTTACTTTGTTTGGTATTCTTCAAAGGTTATTTACACTATTCTCAGCTTCGGTCAAGCGATGGAAGATACTATCTGATCATGTACAAATCTTTTCTTTGAAAAACCTCAGTGACACACGATGGGAGGCGAAAATAAATAGTGTCAAGGCAGTTCGTTATCAAATTGGTGATGTTCATGATGCTTTGATTACTTTGTCTGAAACTGAGGGATATGATCCTGACACAGCACACGAAGCAATCACACTAGCTGAACAAATGAAAGATTTCAGTTTTCTCGTCTCACTAATTGTTTGGTACGATGTACTTTTTCAAATCAATGTTGTTAGTAAAACACTCCAAGCAGAAGATATGGACATTGCCCAATGCGCAGAAATGCTGAAGAAATGTTGTTCATTTTTGGAAGATTATAGAAAAAACGGCTTTAACGAAGCCAATATTACGGCCAAAGGGTTAGCAGAAGAATTACAGATTGAGCCGGTATTCAAACCACTGAAGAGGATAAGACGTGTGAAACGTAAGTTCGATGAAACTGCCCAAGATGAACCCATCGTTTGTCCAGCAAAGAAGTTAGAAGTCGAATTCTTCAATGCCTTATTGGATACATCTTTAATGTCAGTGAAAGAAAGATTTGAACAGTTGAATGAATATTCAAAAACCTGGGGCTTTTTGTATGATATCGACAATTTACCAGAAAGAAAAGAGCTTCTTAAATTTTGTTCCGATCTTCAGATGAAACTCACGGTAAATTCGAAATCTGACATTGACGGTACTTTATTTCGTGATGAACTAATTAGTATTAGAGCTTTTCTTTCTGATAAGGCCAAAGATAAAATTACACCGCACATCGTCCCACACAGCACTGAAGATTTCCTGAAATATTTCGATGGAAACATTATTTGAAAGATGTTTCGAACTATTTCTGAAGTTTTTATTTGAACATTTCTAAAATATTTCACTGAAATTATTTCAATGAAAGATTTCTAAAAGGTTTCATGAATATGGTATACAATAGAACAATAGGGTATTTCTGAATATTGCAAACAAACATTTCATAAATATGTCGAAAATCTTTCAAAAATTGTTTCAAAAGCAACTTCCTGATATATTGCAAAATACAATATAAAAATATTTCCTGAATATCTAGGAGAATATTTCAAACCATATGTTATTAAAATATACTCAGAAACACTTCAAATATGTGCAAAAAGGACACTTATTTCTAAGGATTGATATTGAATACCGTCAGTTCGAAAGATAATATGATTTCAATTTTTTCATCCAATGACAAAATTATCTAGCAAATAATTCACTATAATATGTAGCACGTAATATTGTACCCATTTTGCAGCAATATTGCAATGTTTCATTTTCAATACGTTGCACGTGTAATATTGCTGCAACCGGAATGGAACATAGCTGTGCAACATTGCAAATTAAATATCGGCCATGCAAGATTGCAACAACATTGTAAACTCTAAAATCATAACAATTCTACAGGTCGAAAAAGTAATAATAATTTTTCATGAATCTTCTCAAAGAAGTAGAAATGTTTGGTTGTACAAAAATTGGAGAATTTTTTTTTCTGGATTCCCGTAGTTAACCTAGAATCTTGTCCTCGCGATAAACATCATAAGCTATTCGTTATAGTTGTTCGCTAAATACCATATTTCGATATAAATATGCAAAGCTCCTGAATAATCGTTGGTGTTATAAGTTCAAAAAAATGTAAATAGTCTTACAGGAGATCATTGGAGCCATATGGAAACCGAAGATCACTCGATCAAAGACGTTAAGCAACTATCCTCAGGGCCAGTATTTGGATGGGTGACCGTTTTTAGACGATTTGATTTCATTAACTTGCATAATTCTTGTGTTTTCCTTAGTTAGCAAAAAAGACTCTATGGATGTGTTTCGTTCCTAAATATCTACTTTATAACGAAATACACCCTGCCTCCGTAAATTTTTCCAACAATATTTCGCGAATCTTTTGGAAATATATTCAAGAAGTATTTTATGAAATGTTGAAAAAACATTTCAAACATATTTCAATGAAATATTGCAATTACATGAGATTACGGACATAGGAATGTTTCAGAAATCTTCCAATGAAATATTTTTGAAAGATTTGAATCTTTCGTTCAGATATTTCTGAAATATTTAGGAAATATTCAGTGCTGTGTGGGGTATTAAACTTCATAAAGCAGCATACGCTACAAGATTTATATCCTAATGTATGGATTGCTTTGCGAATTTTACTAACAATTCCTGTAACCGTAGCAAGTGGGGAACGAAGTTTTTCGAAACTAAAGTTAATCAAGACCTATCTAAGGTCTACCATGTCGCAAGACAGACTATCTAGCTTAGGAACGCTATCGATTGAAAATGATATCGCCGAAAGTCTGGATTTTTGAGCTCTAATTAAAGATTTCGCGAAAAAAAAAGAGCCGAAAAGTTAATTTCGGATATTAAATAAATAAAATTGGTTTCAAATTTTGTTTGTGTTCTTCAAATTGAATTGTCATTTTTTTTTGTGCCTAAAAATTATAAGGTTTCTGATATGGACATAATTTTCTTGTTTTGTTCTTTTTTTTTGAACTAAGAATCAATAGAATATTTGCATTTCCTTATTTCAAAGAGGGCGTCCAGAAATATACCGCCCGAGGGCGCGAAGGAGGCTTAGGCCGGCACTGGTTTTTGATTGATTCAAGTATAAATAATGTAAATTATCATGCGTTGGGGACGCCAACGGAAGCAAAGCGCCACGAACCGCAAAAATATTCTCACCCTGCGATTCTTTGATTTTCGTTGCTGTTCGGCGCGCTTCGCTTCGGTTCGCTTCTGAATGGTGTGTCCACGCACGTGAGAAACCGTAGGGTAGACCGGGGTCAGTTGTAACAAGGGTCAGTTGTAACACTGCGAACATATCTCGTTCTATGGTTAGTACGGTCGTATGCCGGTAATATGTGACGCGTGTGGCAGGTCGGAACCAGCTCAGTACTGCTGGAGCGCCACTGTGCGACGCAGACACGTTCAGACGAGTGAATTTATATTCTCGGGCCAAAAGTAAGTTTTCATGCCTCCAGTTTGAGCTCAATATCTACATTTCTATGCTATATATTTCGAATATTCTTTTTTTTTATGTTTCCTTGTACCTTTCGGCATTTGTTTCTACGACAATTTGAGTCTTTGTTGAATAATAATAATTAGAATTTCGGCTTCGAAGTTGAAAAAACGGTATGGGGCGGGTTGTAACAGTTTTCCCGGGGTCAGTTGTAACAGTTCGTGCGGAAGATATTGTGATGTTTGATTCGAGGCTGTTATAGTATTACCTCTAACTTGCTACGGAATTTTTTTCTTTCTAGTTTTTCCATGTAAGCATGCCTCGGAATAGAAAACGAAAAACGCAACGAGCACTCACCAAAACTTTAACGTATGAAGAAGCCTACGTTGAAATAACAAGTGGGAAATCAGTACGTGCAGCTGCAAAAAAATTTGGTTTGTGTCACGTGTCCCTAACAAGATACAAAAGGAAAAGAGAAGCGGCTGATAATCAAAACGGCCCTTCCACTTCTATTAGTATGGGATACAAAGCTCCTAACCGAGTTTTCTCTGACGAACAAGAATTAGCAATGGTCAAATATATTATGAAAGCAGCAGACATTTATTACGGCCTGTCGCCCAAAGAAATCAAAAGATTGGCTTTCGAGTTGACAATCAAATACAACTTGAAGAAACCCGACAAATGGGATGAGAACCGCATAGCAGGAGACGATTGGTTTTCTGCCTTTATGAAAAGACATCCAGAATTGTCTGTAAGATGTGCACAAGCTACAAGTCTCTCTAGGGCGACGAGCTTTAATGTGACGAATGTTAATGCATTCTTCGATAATTTAGCCAAAGTAATGGATCGTGACAAGTTCGAAGCCAAAGATATTTATAACGTCGATGAGACGGGAGTTACCACAGTGCAAAAACCAAACAAAGTAGTGGCTAAAAAGGGAACTCGGCAAGTGGGTGCCCTGACATCTGGCGAACGCGGCACTCTTCTAACGGTTACTGTAGCAGTAAGTGCCATTGGGAACTCCATCCCTCCAATGTTTTTGTTTCCTCGACTCCGGTATCAAGATCATTTTGTGAGAGACGGTCCAGTCGGGTGTATCGGTGCTGGAAATGCCTCTGGGTGGATGCAAGAAAAGGAGTTCATCATATTTTTGAAACATTTCCAGAAACATACCAATTCGTCTCCTGTTCATAAAGTATTGCTTCTCCTCGACAATCATTCTTCACATATAACGATTGAAGCACTGGACTTTTGCAAGGTGCACGGGATCGTGATGCTATCATTTCCTCCCCATTGCTCCCATAAATTGCAACCACTTGACCGTTCGGTTTTCGGACCTTTCAAGAAGGCAGTGAACAACGCTTGCGATGCCTGGATGCGCAGCAATCCAGGAAAGCCTATGACTATTTATGATATACCAGGTATCGTAGCCACCGCATTACCATCAGCATTGACCCAAAGTAACATTCAAGCTGGATTCAAGAGTACAGGAACATATCCTTTCAATAGGGATAAGTTCACTGACTTGGATTTCGCTCCCTCCTATGTCACGGACAGACCAGCTCCGACTAGAGAAGCCCAAGGTTCGATTCAAGATGACCAACAACAGTCAAGTGCCAACCCAGGCGTTACTCTTTCTCCGACATCTCAAAATACTCCAAACGAATCAGGTATGACAATCATCGCTGCTGCAATAACGTCTGAACATTCGCAAGCTGAATCAGAGGTATTGAAAAGTGGTGTACCGTCAACTTCTGAAGGTGAACCAGCTGCAAGAGCAACACGATCTATAGGTATACCAATACCGTTTTCACCAGAGAGCGTAAAACCATTACCTAGGGCACCACCGAGAAAAGTGACCACCAGAGGGAAAAAAAAACGAAAATCGTGTATTTATACTGACACTCCAGAGAAGGAAGCAGTAAGAGCAGAAACAGAAGAAAGAGTGAAAAAGAAATTGACAAAGCTCGTTAAAAAAAATCTTGGAAATCTGAGTGGCAAATCCAAAAAGCAATCAGGCAAGAAGCAGACCAAAAAAAAATGTTCGAAATACAGTGAAGATGAAGCAGAAGATTATTATTGTTTGGTGTGCCAAGAGCCCTACAGTGCAAGTAAGCCGGGCGAAGAGTGGGTCCAGTGCACAGAATGTGGATTCTGGTCGCATGCGGAGTGCACTCAACACGGGTCCAATTACATCTGTCACAATTGTGAATCAGATTAATAGGTAACCCGAATGGATAGATTCGCGGTTAATTTTTCACGCACGCAATCTCTGATCAGAAGCAGCAATTTTTAAGTTGGTTTTAAATTTTCAAGTTGATTTAGAGAGTTTTATTTTAAGTTTTTAAATGAGAAGCTTATAAGATACTTTTATAATATGTTACTACGATTATTATAATTATAATTTATAGTTTTATATAGTATTTGTTGCATAATTTTTGTTTTTTCATTGTAATGTATAAGACTCATTATCATAAACCTAATAAGCATGTCATTCTATGCAATATTCTTGTGTTACAACTGACCCCATTCACTGTTACAACTGCCCCGGGGTTGGGGCCGGTTGTAACACTTTTCCGGATTTCGTTTATAGGCTTGGTTTTTTGTTTATATATATGCTAGAGAGTCCCACATAGAACCATTTCGTCAGCAATTGAATGCTCTACACCAGAGTATGCGTGACATTGATATGACCATTGTGGTTTGAGTGCAGTAAGGGTGTAAACGCAAATTGTTACAACTGACCCCGGTCTACCCTATGATATAAAATTTCGCTACGGTTCAGTTCGGTTTGGTACGGTTCCGATCGGTTTGCTTTCGAATAGTGCGCGCGGACTTAGCAGAAGTTCGCTTGCGGAAGATGGGTCCATCCGCGTACGATAGCATGTAATATAAAATATCGGTTCGGTTCGGTTCGAGCGTTGCTGCATAGTGCGCGTTGACCTACAGAAGTATCCAAACCCGGGTCTCTCTTTTACATATTTAGTAAAATCTACGTACCCTCGGCATAATTTGATCTTTACCGATGGCTCGAGATCTGTGAATCCCCCGAGAGTGGGGGCAGCTGTATTTGCCCAGGGCACAGATCAGTCACTCTCAGTTAGGCTGAGGGACCACTCTTCCATATTTTCGGCTGAGGCTCTGGCTATTTTCGTGGCCCTTGACCTGATCCGCAGAAATTCCTGGGAAAAATCCGTTATTTTTTCAGATTCGTTAAGTGTCCTGAGATCTAGTATATCCAACCCCGGGCATTCTAAGCCAAACAACCCTGTGGTTCTGACAGCGCCGTGCCTAGACGAAATGGCGCCTGGGGCAACGGTTTTCCATGGCGCCCATTTTTTTTTCTTTAGACTTTGACTTATATTTATATTTTCTTGAAGTTCACTCTTCTAGCTTTAACTTTCGCGAAATCATCTACAATATCACTGTAACAAATTGAACTGCACTATTCATGTTCGATTGATATCATTGCTAACCCTACCAACCGTTGCCATTTCGGAATCGTGGTTGCACGCTGGGATCCCTGATGAGCTTGTCGCCTTGGATAACTACTGCATTTTGCGTAACGACAGAATTGGTGAGCTGGGTGGCGGAGTTGCTTGCTATGTCCACAATTCTCTCTTATGCCGAACTCTTGCTTCTTCTCCACCCCTGTTCACCAATTCTCCGGAATTTCTGCTGCTGGAAATCAAGTCAGCCCGTGACAAGATCTTCTTCGCAACCGTTTATCGCAGGCCTAAGGGTATTTTGTTGGATAATTTCGCGGACAAGCTCACGAATTTTGCCCATAGCTATAAGAATATTATAATTACTGGAGATTTTAATTGTAATCTGAGTGGCAGTAACTTTGAGGCTACGTATCTGCGCGATTTTATTTTTAGCCACGCTCTCTTTTTAGTTCCTCATGGCAATACTCACTATACCAATCATTCAGATTCCTGGCTCGATGTGGCAATCATTGATTCAGCGGATAAATTAGTCTCTTTTAATAAATCAACAGCTCCGTTTATAGCAGGTCACGACTTAATCGAGTTTGAGTTCAAGCTGCCGATCCCTGCATCGTCAAGCCGCACTGTAACATATCGGGATTTCAGAAACTGCGATGCATTAGAGCTCGGTGATAGTGTGCTTGCTAATATCGCTAAGTTACCACCACTTCTAGCGGACAATGTAAATTCATCAGTCAATCATTTTTGCAATGCAATTACGATGGCACTGGATACCCATGCACCAGTCGTCTCGCGTACGCTGACAGGGTCTCGAGCTCCCTGGTTGACTGACGAAATCAAGCAGCGCATTGTGCTCCGGAACAAGCTTTACACTACGGCGAAGCGGTCAGGGTCGGTGATTATATTTGAACAGTATCGTGCTTTACGCAAAGCTGTAAAATTGCAGATAGAAAGAGCCAAGAATGAACATGTCAAGGGTCGTCTTAGTAGCATGCCTGATGCGGCGAGCACTTGGGCTGAACTCAGGCGGCTCGGACTTATTAGTGCGAATTCTACATCTCCGCTCAATCATTTTTCGGCGGAGCACTTAAACCGTTATTACGCCTCGGTCAACAGCGTACACCCTCCTTGCTCTTCGCAGGATCTATCGACTCTCCTCGTGGAGCGTCCAATTGTGCCGTCTAACTTTTCGTTTACTCTAATCCAACCGCATCAAGTCCAATCTGTGCTATCGTCGTATATCACTAAATCGCGAGGTCGAAGTCCTGATGGGGTCCAGCTACGCCATCTTGAAAAGTTATTACCGTGCTTGTACCTCATCTCGCGAGTCTCTTCAATCTCTCATTGCGCACCAAGGTCTTTCCTGAAGTCTGGAAAAGAGCTTATGGCTGATTCTCAAAAAAAGTCGAAAATGGCTTTACCGAGTTGATCAAATTTTTTTAAACTCATTATCAAATTTTTTTTGCACAAGTGGTAGTTTATGCCTTATTTGATTAAAATATTATAGTGGCCCCCACCTTTTTTGAGTTTGAATCGAATATAAAGAAAAAAAAAAAAAAATCGAAAATGAGGGAATGACAGATTTGTCAGGACAAGTTTTTCATTTTTTCTCTTCGCTTACTATTTTTTCCTACAGTTTTGCTTCTGCAGCGGTTAATTTTCTAATTTTCGACCTTAATAACATTGAGCGTACCTACTGAAACAAATCAAGCAAACATAAATATTTTATACTTATTAGAAAATACATCATTCCCTCACGGTGATCATTCCCTCATCAAACAATTTTATGACGAAACGAAACAAAACTGCCATAAACTCAGAAACATGACCTTAGTTTCTTATGCACTGTGAATAGGACTATATTACTACCGAAAACATATACAAATCTGCTATGATTATTAAATAAAGAAGTGCTTACATTTTTATAACAAAACATGAGGGAATGACATTAAAAATGTTATATTTAAAAAAAATTATTGACAAATTAGTTTCAACAAAACATCCTCTCTTCAATCGTTTGCTCTAGTGTATAGTGTCAATACCAATGTTGCCAACTTCTAAAAAAATTATAGCGGGGCTTGGTGGACCTTCACATTTTCCTTCAATCGCACTGTTTCAAAACGGTGAGGGAATTATAGGTTTTTCAAGGACAAATTTTGAAGTATATTTAATAATATTTCCATTCGCTGTTTTTAAATTATTAACTCATATAAATACAGTCAATACTATCCTATATAAGTAAAAAATAAGATAACAAACAATTTGTAAGGAATTTTACGTTTTAATTTCATGATTCTCCTCGAATTTAGCAGTTGGGACATAGTGAGGGAATGATTTTCAGGGTACTTTCTTGGACATATCTTTTCTGTTTATCATATAAGTAATAGATTTGTTTCATAAATTGCACATCTAGTACAGTAGATTTATTAAAAAAAAAACTTTTCATACTTGGCGATCCTGGTTTATAGAAATCATTGAGGACATCAATTTCGATTTTTTTTGAGAATCAGCCTTATATTGTTCCGCTGAACAAGTGTAACCCCCCTAACTCAGCCTCTGATAGTAGACCTGTAGCGAATCTGTCTCATCTCTCCAAAGTCTTTGAGCGCATTGTGGCAAATCAAATCCCACACAACACAAAGTCATCCCTAAAACATCTTATGAATGTCCCGAATGAAAATTAGGTATATTCAGAATATATCCATGAACCGCCCAGAGATATGCAAAAGATGTTTCCAGGACGTCCAAATGTCCACATCTGCAATATCCCATGGATGTTGTGGTCAGATGTCTTATGAACATCCGCATATATTTTAGGGATGTCTAGGGGATATATTGAAAATGTCCATGGCTATGGTTGAAAAAATGCAATGGACATCTTTTAAACTTTTATCAATTATTGGTCCTAATGACCAAATAATATCAATGCTAAATAACAGTGATAAAATAATTATATTTTCGCCAGAATATAAATTTTAGTGCATACTATAAACATTTTCATAGAAATTATACAGAAGTATGATATTTCCGGACAAAAATGCAAATGTTTCTATTCGAAATTCTATCAACTGTTTGTAGATATTCGTCAAATATTTTCATGGTAACTAAAGAACAAAAATAAATATATATATATTAGGGTGGACGTTAAATACCATCTTGAGGAGTGAAGCCCCACAGTTTATAGACAAAAAATAGACAGAAATTTTGGCCCCAGAGCGAGATTTTTAAAATGAAATTAACCCGTGCCGGTAAGGTCTCAAAGTTTCCCATTTAAAACACATGCATTTTTACGGATCTCAATTTAAAAATTCACTGTGAGGCTAATTTTAATTCAAAAAATTCCAAACTATGTGAAAGTATCAGGTATGTGTACTACTACATGGAGAAAAATCGAGGCTGTCATACCGGTGAATCTGCTCATGATTCCACTCCGAACCAAAATGCTCAAGAATTTTATTTTGGAGTCGAATCGAGCAGATTTAACAGTATGATATCCTCGATTTTTCTCCATGTAGTAGTACACATACCTGATACTTTCACATAGTTTGGAATTTTTTGAATTAAAATTAGCCTAACAGTGAATTTTTGAATTGAGATCCATAAAATTGCATGTGTTTTAAATGGGAAACTTTGAGACCTTACCGGCACGGGTTAATTTCATTTCAAAAACCTCGCTCTGGGGCCAAAATTTTTATCTATTTTTTGTCTATAAACTGTGGGGCTTCACTCCTCAAGATGGTATTTAACGTCCACCCTAATATATATACATATGTATACATTAGGGTGGTCCTTATTTTTGGTGTTTTTGAAATTTCCTGCGGACAAGGTTGAAAAAGTTTGCAAATAAATTGAAAAAGAAGTACCCAAAACTTGGAGTCTGTAGGTCAACTCAAAGTACTGCCTACAAGGCAGTGAAATTTGGCATACGTCTTCCTTACAGGTATAAACGTTTTTTTTTCCAAAAATCCCCCAATTTTTTGTTGAATACCTATGACTATAGGAAAGACGTATACCAAATTTCAGATTTTTCGAAGCACTATTTAGGCAGGAAAAAAAAAATAATGGAGTGAGCCCGAATTTCCATGTAAATCGAATGGGGAAATTCGCTGCCTTATAGGCAGTACTTTGAGTTGACCTATAGACTCCAAATTTTGGGTACGTTTTTTTGAATTTATTTGCAAACTTTTTCCACCTTGTCCGCAGGGAATTTAAAAAACACCGTAAATAAGGACCACCCTAGTATACATACATTGTACATGTATACGTTATACATCAAGATGTTAAAGGATATCCGAAGGATTTCCGAAGTACATCCGTAAATCGAACAAAACATTCATGGATATACTGTAGATATCCTTTTATATCCCGACGTATAAAGTACGTTTAATATATTCAAAAGATGTCCAGGACATCCCGGATATGTTACGGCGCTTTATCGTATGTACGGTGGATATCCTGTGTTGTGTGGGATCACTTTTTACCTAGAGCATAACAACCTGCTGGATCCTGCGCAAGCTGGTTTCCGGAAAGGCCACAGTACTCAGACTGCGCTGATCAAGGTACTTGATGATGTGAAAAAGGCAATCGACGACAGATGCGTCACTATTCTACTATTGTTCGACTTTAGCAAAGCCTTTGATAGCATCAACCACAGGCTGCTTCTGTCCAAGTTACTACACCATGGCTTCTCCGTAGATGTAGTTTCCTGGTTTCACTCCTATTTGACAGGCAGATCGCAGGCTGTGCAGGATTCAACTGGCGGTGGGGTCTCTGATTTTTTGTGTAACTTCTCTGGTGTGCCCCAGGGCTCCGTCCTTGGACCTCTTCCTTTTTTAATTTTCATTAATCGCATAGGCCTGGCTCTGCGGCACACCAAGCACGTGATCTTTGCAGACGATTTACAGATATATCTGCATGCTGCCCCTTGCGATATCCAAATGGCTATAAATGCCGTGAACAGAGATGCGGTGGCTGTTGCGGACTGGGCTGAGGAGAATGGGCTGCGGTTGAATGTGGGCAAGACCAAGGCTGTGATCCTGGGCAGCTCTGCTTATGTTCGACAACTTGGGCTACTAGACCTGCCCCAAATTATCATCAATAACCAGCCTGTGCCTTACGTAGATACGGTTCGCAATCTTGGCGTTTACATATCTGCCGATCTCTTCTGGAACAACCATGTTGCTCAGGTATCGCGTAAGGTGTATGCCACGCTGCATAAGCTCAAGTACCATAGCGGTTCACTCCCGCGCCACATAAAAACGTTGCTGGTTTCTGCTTTGGTCTTGCCCCATATTGATTACTGCAGCTTGGTGTACCATGATCCAACTAACTATCTAAATCTTAAACTTCAACGGCTCGCAAATAGTGGCATTCGATTTATATTTGGCCTGAGGCGAGACGTTCACATTACGCCTTATCGTGAGGCGCTGAGGTGGTTAACAGTTGGGGACCGGCGTCTATTTCTCCTCGGGCCAGTTCTCTATCAAGTACTGGCAAATTCATCTCCTCCGTACCTCCGTGATTTATTTGTTGAGACAGACCTAAATGCACGTCGCTCAGCTAGATTAGCAAATTCTGGTCAGACCACTGAGTTTTATGTCCCGTCACACAGGACTGCCGCCTACCGCAACTCTTTTGCGCTTGCCGCCCTATACCTCTGGCATAGTCTTCCGCTATCTATTAGGACCTCGTCGTCCTTGGATATATTTAAAGCCAGACTGTTTGCGCACTTGTCATCAGTCACTGTGAGTTGTGCCCCTGGCCGGTCTGTGTCGAAGCTTTAGAGCTTAGGTGACATTAAGACGCAGCGCGCCGATTTTTCGCTTTTAATTATTATATGCGTTTAGCTCATATTGTATGTATTACAGCAAATCTCATTGTATCTTTGTTTCTATCTACCAAATCTGTGCCTTTCATTAACATCTGTGTGTTCTTACTATCCGTTTCTATATTTTATATTTTATACTTTATTTATTTATCTGTTTTTTTTTTTTCTTTTTTCTTATCTTATTTATGTCTTACATTCACCCGCGGAAAATTTAACGAGACCCAGTCATGGTCAGCCGGTTCCCTATCATTCACTGGGTCTCTGGGCTACTAACCTTAGCACTAGTTTAGTCCCCACCAAGCTAAGTTACGACTAGACTTAAGTTAGTATTAGTTATTATTACGTTGTATGATTCGCGTGAGTGATGGTGTGATTAAGCCTCTGTGCTTCTGTTTGTGTCTGGTCATGATGGACCTTGTGTGCTGTATGTCCTCAATTTTTTTTATATTTTTTTATATTTTAATTTTTTTATATTTGTATATTCTTATATTTTATTTTATTTTTATATTTTATTTCTTCTTTTATTTTTGTTCTTTAACTTTCTGTATCTGTGTATCTATTTTAATTTATTCAATCTCTGTATAGCTTTAGGCGACACTCGTTTTGTAGGCTACACTTTTTTTTCTCTATGTGTAAATTGTAAACCTTTTTGTTTTTTCTGTTGTTGCCCTACGGCCCGTTTGAGGCTACGGCATTAATAAATACGTTATCTATCTATCTATCTATCTAACCGCTCTTGGCTCATCGAAGATCTCAAATAATTTTTTATTAATTTTAATTTTGAAAAAATTCTCTCTCCAGAAGCCACAGATACTGGCAATGTTAGTAGAATACGCAACGCGATGACTATATTCGGAAAAACGGTCGTCAGATCGTTCTTCCTTAAATAATTGAGAACTTCTAGCGGCTGCATTTCGCATATAAGCATGCTAAATAAGATTATGAGTTCATCACATAAGTCTATGCCGTCAATATCTATGCTATCTCTATGTGTTAACAATATACCTATGTGAGTCCTTACAGTTTCGCATAATTTCTTCTTTGTTTGAGGATTTCAAACCTCGTATGTTATATAGAAACTCAAAATTGTTACTGTGGGTTTGTAGCAGCGTGAACCGTTCTTTCAAAGATCTTATAGCTGTATTAGGGTGGTCCTTATTTTGGATATTTTCGATTTTTTTTTCACGATCCCCCTAAATCGGTTCTAAATAAATAAAAAGAAATTCCTGCCAAATTGGAGCTCGATATTTCAATTTTAACCTGGCCCCCCCGGCAATCAAAGTTTTAAACGGGAAAATACGTGTATTTTAGACTGTCAATTGTTTGAACATTTTTCCAACCCACTGAAAATTAATATAAAAATTCGAGATTAGGCACAAATATTCCTCATAGTATAAGGTACAATTGAAGTAGTATATCAAATTTTTACATCCGTAATTTCTGGAGTTATGATCTATATGAATATCAATGTGATATTCATAAAAAAATAAATAAATTGAAAAAAAAAATTTGATATAGTACTACAACTATACCTTATACTATGGGGGATATTTGTGCCAAATCTCGAATTTTTATATTTATTTTTACTAGGCTGGAAAAATGTTCAAACAATTGACAGTCTAAAATACACGTATTTTCTCATTTGAAACTTTGATTGCCGGGGGGGCCAGGTTGAAATTCAAATATCGAGCTCCAATTTGGTAGGAATTCCTTTTTATTTATTTAGAACCGATTTAGGGGGATCGTGAAAAAAAAATCGAAAATATCCAAAATAAGGACCACCCTAAGCTGTATCAACAGAAAAGTGGAAGAAGTTGACTTTGTAATTGTGTTTCGGGTCTCGAATCGGTTTGTCTTGAGCTTCGTAGTCGAAATTACGTTTTTTGCGACGAATACGAACTGAGTCACACGGTCGGAATATTGGATCGATTTCTAGGTCAACCGCTATTTCTGATGCATTATTTAATACGCTGGAAAAGTTTTCATCGGATCGATACTCTTCAAAGAATTTTATTATATTTTCCAAAATCTTGTTGCATTCAGAAAGATTTGATACGGGACTTTGCAACATTTTGGACGCCACATTTATTTTACTGAGAATATCGTACCAGATTACAATGCTGCAGATGAACTTGAAATCACTTATTGCGCTTGCCAAATATTTTGACTCATGCTGTGTAAGATTATCTCTATTAGTGTCGACGGATATTTCCAATAAAGCATCATAAACTTCCCCGAGTTGATATCTCAAAGGTTTAACCGCTTCTATTCTACTTTCCCATCTTGTGTCACTAACAGCCTTAAGAGTCAGCGACGTGATATGTGCTTTCAAAATTCCCCATCTATGAGCGGAACTGGAGAAGAACGTGAATAATTTTTGAACTAGACCAAAAAATCCAATAGTCTCACCCGAAGCAGCTGCAGCATCATTGACTACCAAGTTGAGTGAATGGCAAGAGCACGGAACGAAAAAAGCACGAGGATTCAATTCCAAGATTCTATTTTGAACCCCCAATCGTCTGCCTCTCATGTTCACACCATTATCGTAGCTCTGGCCACGCATATTCTCGAGTGGTATATTTAATTGCTTCAACTCGTCAAGTATAACGTTAGTTAGTCCTTCACCTATGGTACTGGAAACTGGTAAGAATCCGAGGAAATGCTCTCGTATTTCATAATTTTCCGCCTCATTTATATTTGTGACAAATCGAATTATAATTGACATCTGCTCGATGCGGCTAGTATCCGGAGTGCAATCCAAAATTACTGAGTAATACTTAGCAGATTTTATCAGCTGAAACAGGGTATCTCTGATTTTCTTTGACATGAGGGACATGATCTCATTTTGAATTTTATTGCTCATATAATGGCTATGAACTGTCTGGGTGGTTACACGACGAATGTGCTCTGCCGTTATAGGGTCAAATTTTGCCAGAAATTCGACCAACTTCAAAAAATTGCCATTATTGTAAACGTATAGCTCATTTGAAGATCCACGTAGAGCAAGGGATTGACTACCTAAATATTGAATAATAGCAACCATTCGTTCTAAGACTTGACGCCAGTGTTGTCTCATAATTCGTTGATGTTCAGCGTCGATAGTTTTATTTACATCTAATCGAATCTCGAATTCTTTCCAATCTTTGAATGCATTTACATGCTTTTGCAATTTCTCGTGACTGACGAGATCGCGCGATAAATGTTTCCAATTGGACGATCCATCTGTCGGCCACTGGCCACGATAATGGTTACCAGAAAACAGGATACAACAGAAACAATATACTGCATCTCGAGGTTTTGAATAAATCAGCCAAGGTCTCGTCACAGTCTCGCCATTATTTAAACGTCGTGTGTAGTAAGACGGCGAAAATCGGCGGCCGTTATCCACAGGAAAATCTATATCTTTTATTTGTAGAGGACCTTTTCCTATAATCAGGTTTCTAATTTTATTGTTATTAACGGATAACCATAATGATCATGGGTCAGAATAAATTTGATCGAAAGTCGCTTCAAAAGATTCTTTTGATTCAGTCGCGACGGTTGTCAACGGATTTGATTTTTGTATTTTGGAGATTAGTTCAGAAGCTGTTGCATCCTCAGAACAGAGAGATTCGAGGGTTGCAGAAGGTGTATTCAAACTATTGGTATCGGTCTCTTTCGTAGAAATGTCTGATACATTAGCCTCAATCGCTATTGAAGGAGCGTCAGAATTAGATGTGGAGATATCTAAGTTCATTCTACTGACCGATGGGGTATCAGTTTTGTCGAAAAATGAATGTATATTGCTATGCTGATATTGACTAGATTTATTTTGATTATACGTCGCGAGGCGAAAATGCCACATGGAAGGTATGTTAACGCCTAATTGTTTATTCAAATTGAACTGAATTTGATGCACTCATACGCAGCTTCATACGGTAACGATACAATCTAACAAATTTACGTTGAGTTTTAAAATCATAGTCGACGTACATAAATCGCGAGGCATGTACTTGGCAATAGTTAGTGATTTCCATACATTTGTCGATGAACGATTAATTTTTTTGATTTTAACGAATGAGTAACTTTTGCATAACAAAATAATTGTATATATTTTTTTGCAGGAGGATTTTTGATAGGAGGATGTTTTTTGTGGGTAATGATTGCATTAATGTACTTGGCGAAAGGTTTTTGCGACAGAGGTGCTTTTTGGGGAGATCTCACGACATTTTGTACATACAGTAAATTCTGAAAAGTCGAGGTCGAGTCTGAAAAGCTCTCCAAAATACGTACTATGGACTTTTCATAGATCGCACGCTCTTTATAGAAGCCGAGCACAACCGCGCAGATGTTACTACAGGGTCTCGAAAACATGATTTCAAAGATTCCTGGACTTGGGCCTCATTTCCTTTGTCTAACAGCTGTGGGGCTATTTTCATATTGAAAACTTTGTACTCTTCGCCAGCTATATTTTACGCCCCAGGGTACGCAAATATAACCGGTATGTGAAATATATATTATTAATTTCAAGAAGATTACCTCGTCTCAAAGTTCATACCATTGACGATGATCGTGTAAGAATTGGATAGAAACTACACGGATTTGTGTGTCTCCAACGTTAATTTTTCCAAAGATTCGTGACCTATGAAGACAATTTTGTGCCAAGTTACAGCTTTCCATATCGATTCCCGGTCGTTTTATGATGAAGAAACGTGTTTTTTTTTGTTGTTGCAATTTTATAGTTTTCACATACTCAAAAGTCGTCTAAAAATCTAAAAAAATTCTAAAAAATCAAAAACACCTCAAATTTGATGAAAAATTTTTTTTTCTAGTTTTCTCATGTTAAATCCCAGTTTTTATAAGCCATTCTTCTTTGAAAAAAATTATTTCGACATGTGTCGATACTTCTACTAATATGGCAAAGTTTGGTATGATTCTACTCTCAATTTCTTGCAAATTGAAAGAAAAAAATACCTCGAAATTCAACCTGCAACATATTTAAAAAATAAAAATAAATAAGTCAAAATTTCACATTTTTGTTTAAAATCCGTATGGAGGAAATTTTCGTCGGAAGGAGGTCAATAACGACATTTTTCTTGTTGCGACGTTTCGGCTGGGCCCAGCCAGCCATCTTCAAGCTATATTTATTTGACATCTATTAGTATTATACCATACACGTATAAATACAAAAAATAAAAAATTTTTGTTACATTTTAAGTTTGATAGTTATACTAGGATTGGCTATGATATATATTAAGCTTTCCTGTATTAGTTCCTATTAAACTTAGGAGAAAGAGAATATTTGTGTCTTTTAAACATGACAGACAGACTTACATTATTTGACATTCCTTGGAGCTTGATGTTGATATTACGGTGATCTATGAGGAAGTGAGGATCTACATATAGTTTGGTGACAAATCTGTAGATCGACGATCGATAGCTATTTACTTGATAGATATGGAATTGGCGCGATGTTATATTTGAATTTGAATCGGACATAGATGAATTTAGATGATGTCTGAGAATAGGTGACTAAGATTTTGTATGACAGTTCTTTTGTTTACAGTATTGTGTTTGGTGATATGGATCATTTCTTTAATTAACCTTTTATGCCAATTATTCTCAGAATCCACTACGGTTACATTGTCAGAATCGAATTTATGACCATTCTCCAACGAGTGTGCGGCTAAAGCAGATCTATCTCGATCACCAGATTTTACATCATATTTGTGTGAATTAATTCTTTTTTTGAGATGTTGTGAAGATTGGCCAATGTAACATTTTTCACAGTCTTTGCATTCAATTTTATAAATTGTGTTAATCGATTCTAAATTTGATGTCTTAGATTTCAGCTTGGTAAAAAGACTCCCCAATGTATTCATAATTTTGTACGTGACTTGAATATTTTCTTTCTGCAGAATGCGCTTAATGTTTTGTGACAAACCATCGATAAACGGTATCGAACCATTAATCGAATCAACGTTATTGCAGTTGTGACTATTCCAGTTCAAGCTATTGTACAATTGATGAATGCGTTGATATTTGATTTTAGATATCAATGAGTTGGGGTAACCATTATTTTTCAAAGTGTCTTGCACAAGCCTCAAGTTTTTCTTTCTAAATTTCGGGTGTGATAACAACAAGCTTCTATCAAATAAACCGATTGCCACGCTTTTTTTGTATTGCAAAGGATGGTGCTAGTTAAAGTTAATGTATCTACCTGACCATGTATCCTTGCGATACCAATTAGTTATTATGCGGCCATTGTCATTTATAATTAGTGTATCAAGAAAGCTAATCTGTTTATTTTTTTCCAGTTCATATGTGAATTTTAATTTAGGATGGAAATTATTAAAGGCTTGAACAAGATCATTTACATTATCTTTGTGCACACATGTGAGAATATCATCTCTCTTAAATCAAAATAGTGACTTTCGACTATCAAATAGTGACTATTCACTATTCAGTAGTGAAAAGTATACCACTATTTGAATTAGTGATCTACTCTGCACTGCAAAAATAGTGAATAGTCACTATAGTCACTATTTCGATTTAAGAGAGATCAACGTATCTTTTATAGAAAAGAGGTTTAAACGGTAAGGAATTAATAACTTTTTGTTCTAGACTTTCCATTACCACATTAGCAACAACCGGGCTAATAGGTGATCCCATTGCCACTCCAAAAATCTGTTTGTAGAACTGATCATTATGTATAAAGAAAGTAGAGTCCAAGCAGATCTCGACCGACTCGATAAATTCCTTCTTAGTGATTGAGGTGTGTTATTCTATACTAGTCCAGTTTTTGTTAATCACCGTTATTACTAAATTTTTTGGAATATTAGTGTACAAAGAAACCACATCTAGTGAGAGAAGAATAAAGTCCGAAGGAATACATATATTCCTAAGCTCTTTAACTAAAGACCAAGACCCGAGTAGAAATTTTTTCAGGCTAGCCTGATGTTCTTTCAGGTCCTGATCAGGTTTTGCTAAAGCGGTCCTGGGTTTGGTGAACCTGATCTGGACCTGACCAGGGTGCCATCAAGCATCACTTACTGAGGCATACCTAATATGGCCCCAGTCAGGCTGCCAACAGGCACTCCTTACCAAGGCATACCCGTTGGGCACCTGATCAAGTTGTGAACATGCATCCCCTACCAAGGGGTGCCCGTTAGGCCCCTGACCAGATTGGGAACAGGCAGGGCTTACCATGGCGTGCCCTTTAGGCCCCTGACCAGGTTGGGAACGGGCAACGCTTACCGAGGCGTGCCCGTTGGGTTCCTGATCAATTCGTCAACAGGAAACTCATACCGTGGCGTGCCCGTTAGGTCCCTGACCAGGTTGGGAACAGGCAACGCTCACAGAGGCGTGCCCGTTAGGCCCCTGACCAGGTTCGAAACAGGCAGGGCTTATTGAAGAGTGCCCATTGGGCCCCTGATCAATTTGCCAACGGGCATCTCTTACCGAAGCGTATCCATTAGGTCCCTGACCAGATTGGGAATAGGAAAGGCTTACCGAGGCGTGCCCGTTGGGCCCTTGATCAGGTTGCCAACAAGCAACTTTTACTGAGGCGTACCCGTTAGGTCCCTGACCAGGTTGGAAACCGGCAAGTCTTACCGAGGCGTCTCCCTTGGGCCCCTGATCACAGCGCCTTCACGTTTCAAGCGTCGCTGGAAATCCAGAGTAAGGCACACCTTTGGGGGAGACCTCATTAGGGTGCCACTAGGCATCCCTCACCAAAGCCTGCCTGATGGACTCTTGCCCAGGGTGCCATCAGACATTTCTTTTAAGCGTGCGTTTGTTGTCTCCCTGATCAAGTAATTGGCAGGTATAGTTTTCACTGTATAACTTACCTGATGCCAGCCTTACTCGAGCTAGCGTTATGAATTTGTTTCTGTGAAGGGCAGCCTAACGCGGGCCTAAATGCAGTGTAAAGTTTGGGTAAATTTTATTTTTGATCCTGAGCACTAATTATAGCCGAACCTGTTAGTCGAATTGAATTCAAATATTTTGATAGCTGCATCTACGGTTGTTTAAACGGAGACTTCGTAGGATTTTTTTTTCCAAAAAGTCGATATTTCGTTTTTCAAATCACTATGAAAAAAGTCCAATCCTAAAGATGTTTCACCATTTTTTCAATTATTGTATCAGAAAAATTTCAACTTTCAGCGATGAAAGTGTATGTGCAGGAAATATCTCTAAGCGAAGAAACTGTAAAGAGCTGGCCGCGCAAGGTTGCTTGTCCATACATTTTAATCATAGAGGGTTGAAATTTTTTTTTACTACAATAATTGAAAAATTGCTCGAATTTTGGATTTGATTATTTTTGATCATGTAAGGAACGATAAATCTAGCCGCTTGAACAAAACCTGTAGAATATATTCCTTAAAAAAAAAAAAAAAAATCGGAAAAAAAGCATAAATAAATAACGGGACGCAGAAAGTTTCGTCAAATATGTATGTTTGTTATATTAAAAAACGAGATTTCCAGTAACAATTCGGTTGGCAATACCGATTCTTTAGCACTTTGGACGACATATTATTTATTAATTGTAGGCAATACAATATTTTAAGAACTGCAACTATAATGAATGGCCGATGACTTCTACAATAATGCCTAAATAGGAATCCTCTACGACCGATAAATCAATATACGGAAATATATCCTTGGAGAAAATCAAATTATCAACTAGTGTAAAATATGAAAATGATGTTTAATACACTTTCAAAACACGGAAGATGACGTGCGCATCCATGAAGCGGAATGTCGTAAGTCGAACCTGAACGGTAGCCAATCATCACTCCGGCTAGAATTTCAGTCAAGCCGTGGAGAGCTCGAACGGAATCCATGAAATATTGGTCGCGCGCTCATCCTCCGTTGCGTTCTTCCGCTCTCCAAGACGGCATTTCGCAAACCCACATACGTAAATTGTTGTGTTCAGTCGGATCTAACACTTTCTGTCTGAGTGTGTCCGTATTTTGCCTTGCCGCGGAAATCTCCGAGTGAAGTTTTCATTGCATTCGCGATAGTGTATGTACGTTTTGTTTGTGTTGAAGCTGTATCTGAGGTAAATAAGTGATAGTAGTAGAAAATCAGGTTAGGTACAACATGGAGGATCAACCTGTGAGTAAAAAACGTAAATTGGCGCGGTTACGTGTACAAAGATTCCGAGATGTTCGTCGTCAAATAAACTCAGAACCCCAACAACCTACCTCAACAATTAATAGCATGGGATCCGAATCCAGTTCACAGATTGGAAGTAATATAAAAACAGAAAAAAAAATTATGAATGAAACCGAAGAATTCAACGAATTAGACGTGAATATTAATGAAGTAGAGCTTCAACAATTAGCCGCAGATAAACTTCATAATAGTAGTGAAATATTTGAAGGGAATAATGATGCTATTGGATGGAATTACAGATTAGACGAAGAAGCGAGCAGCCCAGAGGATGAAGTGGATGGAAACGCTGAAGAAGAAGCTCACCAAATCGAAACGAGCAATGAAGTAGACCTTCAGCAATTTATACTGCCAGAAGATATTGAACGTAATGAAATGAATATCGAAGACGAGGAATTATATAATTACGATTTTGAAAACAGTCATGTATCAGATGAAGAAGCGAGCGAACCAGAGGAGGAACTGCAGGACGAGAATGACGCGGAAGAGGATGATATAACAGAGCTTCAAAATTGGGCTATACAATCAAACATTCCTCAAACCCAATTAGATAGTCTACTTATGATCCTGAGGCGAAGGCTTTTACCAGAACTTCCGGCATGTTCAAAAACGTTTCTGAAAACAGCCGCAGCTCAATATCGCATCGAAGACTTCAAAGATGCGACCGGCTCTTCTGTTGGTGAATTTGTATATTTCGGGATTTCTGAACATCTGAAGAAGACCATTAATACAGCACTACATGAAGGAAACGTGCTCCACCTGCAAATCAACATCGATGGGCTACCTCTGTATAAATCTTGTTCGAGACAGTTCTGGCCTATATTATGCAAACGTTCAACCCTATTCGCCGTTATCTTCGGTGCATATGGCTGTCGGCACGAAGTACATAGTCTGCTAAATTCACTTATACATAAATGAATGAAAATTGAAAGACGTGACATTGACGGCCATCTATAACCAAAACGTAGCTTCATTGGTACAGATTATGAAACTATGACTTCCTAGTTTCTATGCTTATACACAGGAGATACTAGTTTCATCATCTACACCTGCAGAGATCTCAGCTGTTTATCATATTAGTCACCATTGGCATCACTTCTGAATCTGTACAGAAACAACACTCACCTGGAATGGATGGTACAAGGGTGACGTCATTTTCATTGTCTGGTAGTTGAGGAACATCCAGCAATTCTTCAATTTCAACTCCATCGGTATGAGGTTTTTTTTTTAGGTACGATTTCTTGGCGGCTAAAGACTTTTCTTTTGCATGTTCCTCACAATCAGTAGAAAACACATATTCTTGCTCTTTCAATGCTTCAACTTTTGTTATTGCGGCAGCATGAGTTTCTTGAATGTGGAAAAAACGAATAAAGGGTATAGCAGAATAAGCATGTCAAAATTGCCCTGTCACCAAATTTTTCCGGGACGATTGCATTTCATCTGTCCGCGAAAAAGACTGATTCCTCCCGAGTTTGAGCCTCGAGAACTACACCGACGGTTCATAACTTCAAAAAACCGCGTTTTTCAGTTTTTTCCAATTTTCTCCGCGGCTATCCGACCGATTGTCACAATTCTAGTCTTAATCGAAAAATCTCGTAAAAATACACGAAACTAGATTGTTTTCAGATTTTTCGGTCACAAACTGGAGCTGAGGGATCGGTTTGAAAGTTTTGAACTGACATATCAATAGATTTCCTGCGTGGCACCAACTTGGAAATATTTTTTTTTTGTCATTTCTCAACATTTATTCCGCGAGCCATGATTCAAAAGAATCTCAAAATATGGGGTCCCTATGAAAAAAAATGAAATAAAAGTTTTAATTTCTTTTACTGTGAATTTTCGGCCAAGACGATGCAAAACAATTTTTCTTTGTTGCTTCATACCTTTTTCTACGCTCATGAATTTTTGTCACCCAACAAAATCGTTACGAATGTGTAAAAGCGTTGAAAAGTGGCATTTTCATTCATTTTCATTTGAATTTTCCGCCAAAATGAAGGTGCTATTTCATGCACAAACAATTCTCTAAAGTACATTTGACGCTGTTTTTTTTATGCTAATTTCGTTTTTATGGGCAAACACAAAAAAATCGATTTTTGATCTATTTGACTGAGCCGCGCATGAAAAGGCAACTTAACGCAGCAAATATATAGTAGTTTTATCCAATACTCACGATAGAAATAAATAACTCATACATTCGCTTTAATATAATTCACTTTATTATAGGGGTACTTTTGAATTTTGACATTACATTTGACTTTCACGAAAATCTGCTGTTCAGAAATGAGGGTCATTTGAATAAACGGGTATGAATTATGATATTAATATACTTTAATTTGATAAAAAGTTGTTACATCTATTTTTCTTAAATTTCTTCGTATTTAGTCAAGTATGTTTCTGGTCGACAACACACTAATCATCAACGTCACTATCTTCGTTGATGCTGACAACGATTCCGTCATTGATGAAAAGTTTTGATAGGATTTCTGCAGGTCTTAGTATCCTATCTTCGTATCGGCCGTTTGAAAGATAATAAATAACAGCTGCCGCGTGCGCACAGCAACCTACAGTACGCTTACCATTAGGGCATTCACAGCAGAAACGTAGTATACTTGCATATCCGATACCATCTGGCGTGTATTCGATATAACATTTATATGTTTTACTGTTGATGTGACGAGAACGTACCAATACTTTTATCAGATTATCACGTTCTTTATGGTAGCTGACTTTCAAATTGTTTCTCCCGTCAAGCATTTCGGCTAAATATGAAATTGTTTGTTGAAAGGGAGGTCTTATCAATCAAGCCGAGTCAATTTATTCATTTTTCACCTGACGTTTCAGCAGTGATGTACTGCCCTCATCAGAGGCTATTTATTACGAAAAAAATATACTGTAACTTTTTGTATCTGCGGAACGACCCGTGCGTTCAGCTCCTGTTTAGGTTGAGCACCGTATCCCCCCACGGCTATCCCCACGCTCAAGATTATTTGTCAAAATACTCTAATTAGTAGGGATTGTTGAAAATGATGAAAAATTGCATTTGGACAATCATCTAAGGTAATAATGAGGCAATTGAAAGAGCTGAACGCACAGGTCGTTCCGCAGATAGAAAAACTCAGGGTATATACAATAAGTAACAAAGTAGACGGTCAAAAGAATAAAATTAGTTCTGACATACAAATTTCAAAAAGTCAAAGAAAAAAAAAATAAAACATAATATAAGATAGTTACAATAAACATGAGCGACAGTTGTCAGATACTTAAATAAATAACTCAGTACCTTAGGCTAATTGATGCCGTAATGCAAAGAACTCGATAGTGGTGGATCATGTTGCTTAAGAGGATCAGTAACTACCGTCCTCCTAAGATTAACAGCAACTACTGTGTACAGGTGTGACAATACGCGTTATAAATAGGTAAATCTTGGTGAGTCATTGTGTTGACATACATCACCGTTGACATAGTTATGGTAGACTTAGAAAGAGATTGTTTGGCCAGACTGGGCTTTAAACCACTTTTCTATTACCGCTACGTAGATGAGATTACCATGTGTATATACCTAACTCTAAGATTGACCACACACTTAGCACATTTAACAACTACCATAGTAGACTGCAGTTCACACATGAACTTGAA
Source organism: Macrophya alboannulata (assembly GCA_949628255.1). NCBI lineage: Eukaryota > Metazoa > Arthropoda > Insecta > Hymenoptera > Tenthredinidae > Macrophya > Macrophya alboannulata. The sequence goes on along the minus strand of OX451212.1, from coordinate 10,723,081 downwards.
CAGGAATGTAGGTTAAGCTTTTTAGATGTTCATGTTATCAGGGATGAGTCCAACGTGATAATCACCAACTGGTATCGAAAACCGACCTTCTCTGGTAGATTCTTGAATTTTAACTCGTTTCATCCTATATCTCAAAAAAGGGGAATAATCTTCAACCTGGTAGATAGGGCAATTTCACTATCGCATTCGAAATTCCACACAGGAAACCTTAACTTAGTTCGTTCTTTATTACGTGATAACAACTATCCGGATACCTTTTTTGAAGAATTAATAAAAAAAAAACGAGTTAAACATTGGAGATACAAGAGTATACAGAAAAATAGAAACAAGATTATTATCACGTTGACTGATCCAAACCTGAACACTTCGACTATCATGGTAGTTAAACAGTTATCGCACACAAGAAACAAATTTGTGCGACTACCCTATGTAAAAGGTTTCACGGAAAGATTCAGTAGTTCTCTTAAGAAATTTGATTTTACAGCAGTACCCTTCATAGATAATAACTTGAGTTCGATAATCATTAAAGGCAAAAATCGTACTGACAAATGTGACCAATGCACTGTAGTATATAAATTCCAGTGTAATGATTGCTCAGCGTCTTATGTAGGCGAAACTAAACGTCAACTTAAGACGAGACTAAAAGAACATAAGGACAATATTAAAAAAAAGAGGCTGATGCACTATCTGTAGTCTCGCTACATCAAATAGAGTGTAAACACACTTTGGATCGGGACAATGTCTCTGTATTAGATAGGGAAGCAGTGTGGTCAAAGAGGATCACCTCTGAAATGTTACGTATTAATTTGCAACCGAAAGGTCTAAACAAAAAAGAGGACACGAAAAAACTTAATCTCCCTTATTCTAATTTGCTACACCGTTTAAGATCGAAAAGTGTCTCATAGATTTTAGTCAGCTATATGTGATGGTGCTGTAGGGTGATTTCTCGATGTGTGTTTGTGTTGATTTCAATTTCAAAAACAAAACATTCATTGACGTCACCATTGACGTCAATAGTTTTTTGGTGTGATTGACAATAGCTAACGGTGATGTATGTCAACACAATGACTCACCAAGATTTACCTATTTATAACGCGTATTGTCACACCTGTACACAGTAGTTGCTGTTAATCTTAAGAGGACGGTAGTTACTGATCCTCTTAAGCAACATGATCCACCACCATCGAGTTCTTTGCATTACGGCATCAATTAGCCTAAGGTACTGACTAGGAGTGTCCCAGGGTTCCGGTGCACGGATTTTGTTCAAATTTGGAGAGGTGTTTCTTTGGTCCAAAATACTAGCCCTCTGATCTTCAATTCCATCTCATAGACCTTTCTTCTCCCAGAAAATATTATTATCGTGCAATTTATTGGTCCTTCGCCATGGCTCTAGACGCTAGATTGATGCAGCGAACTTGAATATATCACTGAAACTTTTTCATTCGAGCATAAAAATGAATATTCAACGCGGTAATTTACCATATCTTTTTTTTCTTTTTTTTTCTAATTAAAATTTTTTAATAAAAAAAAGGTGAAAAAATTTCATCAAAAAAAAAAAAAAGATATGGTAAATTAACGCGTTCAATATTCATTTTCTTGCTCGAATGAAAAAGTCTCAGTGATATATTCAAGTTCGCTGCATCAATCTAGAGCCATGGCAAAGAACCAATAAATTGTACGACAATAATATTTTCCAGGAGAAGAAAGGCCTATGAGATGAAATTGAAGATCAGAGGGCTAGTATTTTGGACCAAAGAAACACCTCTCCAAATTTGAACAAAATCCGTGCACCGGAACCCTGGGACACTCCTAGTGAGTTATTTATTTATCTATCTGACAACTGTCGCTCATGTTTATTGTAACTATCTTATATTATGTTTTATTTTTTTTCTTTGACTTTTTGAAATTTGTATGTCAGAACTAATTTTATTCTTTTGACCGTCTACTTTGTTACTTATTGTATATATATTTTTTTCGTAATAAATAGCCTCTGATGAGGGCAGTACGTCACTGCTGAAACGTCAGGTGAAAAATGAATAAATTGACTCGGCTTGATTGATAAGACCTTCTCTTCTTAATTAACCACACCCGAGTGATAACTTCAATCATGACTATGAAATTGTTTGCTTTAATTGATAAGTGCCAGAGAAAAGAATCGTCAAATCTTTTTACGTAAGTTCTGGAAAATCCAATAGTAGTCCAGTCAGTAGGGACAAAAAAAGCCCTTCACCCTACAAAAGGTGGGGTAGAAACGATTTTGATATATGTTCTTCAGGTCTGGGCCCCGATGAAAAATCCAAGTTTTCGACCTTGCGGGGGTTCGGCGCGGTCCGCCATCTTGGATAAAATGTGCAAAAAATTGGTTTTTTCAAAATAATTCCTCAACCGTTGATCCTATGACAAAAATGTCTGATACAAACTTGAAGAGGACAAAATTCCCTACATTTTTTATGGGAACATTTTTTTGTAAGTCTGATGTGTAACGAGTTACGGTGGCGGAAACGTGAACATTTTTCCAAAAAATCGCCCAACTCCTCATTTTTCTTATTTTAAGAAATTATTTTTGGCTATTCATTACATAATTATGATAATTTTGAAAATTCAAAGACAACTTATTTCCACACCACCACGAGGTAGAGTAAACGGCGCGTTTTTCTTTAATTGTGGTATCCCCAGTAGGCCTAATCCACAGATGTTCTAGTTTCGCGATTTTAAAGATGTAAATTGCGCTTGAGCCGCCTCAGCCCAGACCACGGCTCGTATTCCGTAATTTATATCCGCGGTTATGTTATTATTTTTTTTTCCTTTTTGACGGTCCGGGTCGGTTGATGTTGATGCCTTCGTTATCTTCTTCGTTCTCAGTGTTATCGTCTAACCCATTGTCTGCACTGAGAATCTGGGCTCCCATAGATGTAATCTCGTCATCTTCGTCGTCACTCTCGATGATAACCTCTCCTACATTTTCGCATGATTCACCATTACAGAATCCACACAAAATAGAGCACTTCAACCCAGCTTTCCTGCAGCCACATGCTCCACCGCATCCCTTTTTGCAATTGCATGAAATAAAATTTAATAAGGTATCGGGTGCTGGTTTCTCTGTCATTGGTACTGGAGTGAGCCCACCCATACAGGAGTTGCCAGTGTTAAACAGCGGGGCCAAGCGTGGCTCAGTATTGGGCAAACGAACTTCGGCGCTCCAAGATTGGCCCAAGGCTGGGTAACTCAGGCTAGGCCATTCCTATGATAACCCAATCTAGGGCCAAGACTGGGTTATCTAGGCTTGGCCATTCCTATTATTGCCCAACCGTGGTCCAAGACTGGATAAACGAGCCTCGGCCATTCCTGTAATAAACCAACCTTGGGTCAAGGCTGGAAACCCCAGCTTTGGCCATTCATTCGCAACTCAGATTTGGTCCAAGACTGGGTAATCAAGCCTTGGCCATTCCTATAATAAACCAACCTTGGGTCAAGGCTGGGAACCCCAGCTTTGGCCATTCCTATGATTACCCAATCACGGACCAAGACTGAAAATTCTAGCTTCGGTCCAAAACTAGAACAGTTCTTGGCCATCTCTCTATATATAATTAAGAAAATATTAAACAAATATTTACTTGCAACGTATAAAAAATTTCTTCAAAAAATTAAGTTTATAAATATTCAGTAAACATCATAAAAAGTTTTCAACAAATGCTTTAAAAATATTTATTGATATTATCTAAGTGATAATTGATAATATTCTCACCTCCGTACCGGACTCATAACATAGAGATATTACCATAAAGGAGGTGAGACATAGGGCCGCCTGTAAGTGGAAGCGTAGTCGAATAAAAAGAGACAGAAAACCGAGATAGTAATAGCTTCCTTGTCTTTTACCTATGCGCTCAGCTGTAAAGACAGAGTGCGGATGCGTTAAAAGACGAGGAAGCTATTATTACCTTGGTTTTCTCTCTCTTTTTATTCCCACTACGCTGATTCCGCTGCCTCACCTCCTCTATGGTAATATCTTTACCGAGTGTTTTCTGTGAGACCGTACGAGCCCCTCCTAAGGCAAAACCAACACAGGCATGCACCGTGTGCGTGAGGCTCAGTTCGGGAACCATAGGCCGAGCGAACCTCACACACGCGGTGCATGCCTGAATTGGTTGGGCCTTAGGAGGGGGTCGTGCAGTCTCACAGAAGACGCTCGGTATACTTATAACGCGAGTCGTTTGTAATTGCGCTGTAAAGAGTCGACTGTGTATACCTATGTAAAGATACGGATGAAAACTCACGTGGAAGCAGTCGAATGTTTTCTATATCCTTATTCGCCACTATTTTTGCGGTTTTAGTGGCTAGTGTGATACTTTATTCAGACAACCACAACCATGTCTGATTCATATTTTAGAGTTAAAAAGTGGCGCGCGTTACACAAATCGAAAGAAGATTTGAATAAACAAACTAATTCAAACGTTAGTGAACAAAGTTCAAGTGATCTAACACTCAACAGTGGTGTAAATGTGGACAACGATTCTAGTATCGCAGAACCACGTGGTTTACAGATATATAATTATTCTGACAGTAGTAGTGACAGTGATTCCGATATTGGTAGCGATCCTGTTGACAATGATAATAATGACGACCGACTATCAAGTGATTCTTTACATAATTCATCATTTGAAGAAAATAATGAAGAGGTTATAACAAAAAAGACTTTGAGTGAAAAACTCCGTTGTTGGGCTTTGGACAATTTAAATGTATTGACACTGAATGTAGTTACACAACTTATGACAATACTCAGAGAAGAAGGGCATGAAGATTTGCCTAAAACTGCTCAGCAATTATTAAAAACTAAACACTGTCGACCAATGAAATCAGTACTAAGCAAGCGAGAAACGACTGGTAGTTATATATGGGGCATTCCACGTCAACTCGACCTGGTTTTTACCCTTGACCTCTCGGATTGGGCCCGCGATTTTTTGTATGATTGTTCTCACTTTGAAAGGCACTCAGTTTTTATTTCAGATTTTTTCAAATCGATTTGCATTTGCTACAATTTTTGAAAACGACCATATTGATCGACACATTTTTAAAATCTGAAAAAATTCTGAAAAATCGTGTGTCAGGTATAAAAATTTTGAAGCTTAGAGCCGGAGTGGGGGGATTTTTCCTTCTTACCGTTTTCAAGCTTTTTCCAACAAAAAAACCATAAAAAATTGGAAACGGGAGTCATTTTACTATGGATGGTCGCTGAAACATTTTCATATGTTACACCGGATTTTTAAAAATTTTTCAGATTTTCTGCAAATTTTTATTTTTTTTTATTTTTCCGAAAAAAATCTCTTGGGAAAAATCTGGAAAAATTTTCAAGAATCCTGTGTAACATATGAAAATGTTTCAGCGACCATCCATAGTAAAATGACTCCCGCTTCTAATTTTTTTATTGTTTTTTTTCGGAAAAATCTTGAAGACAATAAGAAGGAAAAATCTCCCCACTCCGGCTCTAGGCTTCAAAATTTTGATATCTGACACACGATTTTTCAGAATTTTTTCAGATTTTTAAAATGTGTCGATCAATATGGTCGTTTTCAAAAATTGTAGAAAATGCAAATCGATTTGAAAAAATCTGAAATAAAAACTGAGTGCCTTTCAAAGTAAGAACAATCATACAAAAAATTGCGGGCCCAATCCGAGAGGTCAAGGGTAAAAACCAGGTCGAGTTGACGTGGAATGCCCCATATATATTGGGATAAAAAATGTTTTAGAAAAACTAATATCTCCTGATATTTATGAAGAGAAAATGATATCAGTCCAGCTTCGTATTGATGGAATTTCTATATACGATAACTCCTTGATTCAATTATGGCCAATTGTTTTAAATGTTTATAATCGAAATTATGAAAATAAACCTACTGTCGTTGCATTATACTGTGGTGATTCAAAGCCTTATTCAGCAAACGATTACCTAAGGGACCTAGTAAAAGAAGCTAATGAATACATTTCACATGGAATTATTTTAAATGAAATTAAATATTCATTTGAAATTTTTTGTGTCATTGCGGATTCGCCTGCGAGAGCTTTCATTAAAAATATAAAGCATCCAGGTAGTTTTTTTGCCTGTGAAAGGTGTGATGTAGAAGGAATTACTAACAATCATAAACGTATGTATCCAAATATGGACTGTGATCTACGAACAAAAAAGACATTTAAAGATAAAAAACAACCTGAGCATCATCTAGAGAACGTCAAGACTCAATTATCAAAATTAAAACAGTTCGACCCAGTGCATGATGTTGCTTTAGATTCAATGCACTTACTGTATCTGGGGGTTATGAAGAGTCTTCTTGAAAAATTAATAGTCGTCAAAAAACATACTGCTCGGCTGAGAAAATGTAAGGTTGAGATTTTAAGAAAGACTATGAAATGTATATCAGCAGATATTCCTATTGAATTTGAGCGGAAATTGTACGATATTGATCAAGTTTCCAAGTGGAAAGCTACGCAATTTCGATTTTTTTTATTGTATATAGGACCTTTTGCGTTCAAAAATGTTTTGTCCGAAAATAAACATCGTCATTTTTTATTACTGTATGTAGCTTGTAGAATTTTAAATGATGATTCAAATGCAATAAAATATGCAGATTACGCTCAAGATCTGCTGAGAATATTTTTTAAATTGTTGCCATCAGAATATGGCGAAGACTCACAAGTTCTCAATATGCATAATTTGATCCATATAGCAGACGATGTTCGTCATTTCCAAGTTCCTTTGAGTGAAGTGTCGGCATTTTGGGGAGAAAATTATATAAGTTTATTTAAACATTTGGTAAAATCTCCATATAAACCACTTACCCAAATAGCAAATCGTTTGGATGAGTTACAATCTGGTGATTATGTGAAAATGAAAAAAAAAAATAAAAATATGTGAGTGCACTTATGGACATGTAAGGGATTACATTGAATTTATTCATAAACAATTTTTTAAGGTTGAAAAAGTTAAATTACGCGGTATTACTCTTTCGTGTCATCATCCAGATAATACAATACAATTGCAAAATAATAAAATATTGGTAATTGATAGTATTTTAAATGTTAAAAATAATTGTCTGACCCAGGAAAATATTAATAACTTATATATATACGGTATGATATAAGATAAAAGAAGAGAAGTGTTTAACTATCCTACTTCATCAATCGATGTGGGTGTGATGGAAATAATTTCTTGGAAAGAACAAAAAATGATGTTTAAAATTGCACATGTAAAGCGTAAATGCATACTTGTAGAATAAGATACAGTATAGGCGGACGCCCGCCACTAGGCAATACCCTGACGTCACGGGACTGCCCTACGGAGGGTCTCTGGTGGGGCCCCACCCCCACCCTTACAAGGACCAAGGATGGGCCCGGACGACGGCTACCAAGGGGTAGCCAGGGATTCGTATTCGAGGACTTAAACTGGCAACACCTAACCTTCTTTACAATCACCCTTGTATTCGTTTATATCTAGAATATACTTTATTAAATATTAAATCCGAGCTTCAAGTATTTCTTACAGTTCAGAAGTGGGATCTGAATTAGATCGTAGTTATTTTGTTCGCTCACGAGTGGAAGTTGTGACCGTGAGTTCGGGCAAATAAGTGTGATCGGTGTGATCGTGAAGTGTGATCGTGTTGATCGGTGAATTCGGACAGTTTGGTGTAACCGAGTGAACAATATGTCTAGCAGAAACCATCAGAGATCTCGCTCACGATCACGTCGTCGTCGGTCGCGTTCACGTTCGCGTTATACGCCACCACTCTCGACTTGTCGTAGGTACGGACGACGATCATACGAGCGGCAACGATCACATGAACGGCGGCGCTCATCCAGCAACAGCGCGCCTTCAGAATGGCAATCAACGATCTCAAGATTGATCGAAACAATGCAGGTTGCGGTAGAGAGGCCGATTCAATTGCTACAACCGCCACCAATACCGTCAGAACCACGGTCGGAAACTGACAGAAGAGGAGCGTATGAAGGGAAGAAATCAATCCCCACATTCGACCCCTCGACGAAAAACCAAACCATCCATATATGAATTCATAAAGTCGAGGAGCTGAGAAAAATTTATAGATGGGATGACACCACAGTCGCGATGCATGCACTCGAGCACCTCGCGGGTGATGCGAAAACGTGGTACAATGGGCTACCATCCGTTGCCTACAACTGGACGGAGTGGAAAGCGATGCTCTTAGACGCGTTCACTGATCATACAGAGCTACCTGAACGCCTAACCATCATGCTCGCTCGTACAAAATCTAAAGACGAGACGATGATGAAGTATTATTTTGATAAGGCAGCATTAGTAAATGGATGCGGAATTACCGGGAGAGACGCTGCCGCTTGTATTTCACACGGGATCCCAAGCTTTACCTTGAAAACAGCCATCAAGGGTAACAATTTCCAGAGCCCAGAAGAGCTAAGGGTATACCTGAATAAGATGCAGGGGGACGTTCGAAACACGTGTCGATAAAAGTGGACATAAGAAGCCTGGGGAGCGGGGTAGCAGTCACCATCCCAGGGGAAAGTTTCAGGCGCCGTCCAAGCCTGCCTCGGAGGACAAAGGGAAGAGAAAGGCAAGCGACTCTTCCGAAAACTTTAGAAAAATCGCAGACCTATAATCGATGTGGCCGTAGAGGACATGTGGCAAGCAAATGTCACTCTACCTATACAAAGGACCGGACAAAAATCGAAGACAAAGAGAAGAAGGTCCAAAGCATCGGGACAACGTCACCGAAACCCGAGACGACTCAATTTTACGAGGCCATGTTGAACGGCAAACCGTTGCGGGCCTACATCGATAGTGGGAGTGAGTGCATCACACTTAGGCAGGACGAAGCTGACAGGATGCAGCTTAATTTACAACCCACTCGAACGGTTCTGCGAGGCTACGGCGGGGGAATGGTTCAACCCATCGGAATGGCAAAGGCAACCCTTGGAGTCGACCTGGCTGAGGGACTGGTGGAAATTTACGTGGTCCCCAACGAACGGCAGGAGGTCCCACTCATCGTTGGACAGCCCTTCTTAGATCTGCCTGGCGTCACGACGGTGCGACGGGATGGTCGACTACGGCTGTTTGACAACGCCCTGGCAAGGCTGCCAGAAGTCGAGAAATTGCCACCCCAGAAGGTGCCCGTATGGACGATGGAGACGACCGTCATCCCCCCACAGCAAGCCGGGGATATTCAGGTAGATGCGAGAAGCGACTATAAAGGTGACTTGTATATTGAGCTTAGCGTACGAGGTGAAGAATCGAAACAACATTGCATTCCACGCTGCGTAATAAATGCAGGGAATGGCCGAGTACCAATTGTTCATTTATCAGATCATCCCTTAACGATTAAAAAGGGTATGATAATTGCAAGAGCTGAAACAGCTAGGGCGGAAACTCTTGCTGATGAAAAATGTAGGCAGAGAATATTAGAAATCAGAACTATTAAACAATCAGCTAAAGAAAAATTACCACGAGCAGAAATTAGAGTAGATTCGAGCGTTAGCGAGACACATAAGGAGAAACTATATAAGTTATTAGATAGATATAGGGGATGTTTTGCTTTGAATACAGCAGAATTGGGAAAGACAAACGTCGCAAAGATTCGAATAGATTTAATTAATGACGCAGTCGTAACCTACAGGCCATATCGGTTGTCGTATCCCGAACGCGAAACGGTTCGCGGAATAATCGAAGATCTGAAATCAAATGATATAATTCGAGAATCAAACTCACCATTTGCTAGTCCGATTTTGCTCGTGAAAAAGAAAAACGGGGAAACTAGAATGTGTATTGATTATCGCGCCCTCAACGCCGTTACAAAGAAGGATAGACATCCATTCCCATACAGCACCCAACGTTGCAGCAATGTCTCAGCAACATTGCTAAGTCTCATTTTCATTGCATTGCACTGCAATGTTGCTGCAAGATTTCTGCAATACAATTTTTGCAACATTGCATTCGCAATGTTATCGCAAGATTTCTGCAATATAACTTTGTTATATATATTAGAATGATTTAATTAATATAAATTAAAGAATCGATAAATTGCATCATTTTTTAGGAATCGGTACACTTTCGGCTTCTAACGCAATCAAATACATAAAATTGTTGAAATATAGGCAGCTCTGAATACATAGGAAAACATTAAAGTAATTATCATCGGATAGTTTGGCGTAGTAGGTAGAGCGTGCGACTAGTAAGCGAGCGGACGTGGGTTCAAATCTCGATTAGGAGAAACAGAAATCGGTGGCGTTTTTCGTAGCGAAATTATACAAGGCGTTTTTTCACTGTACATATTATGAGGAGCATCCTTCCAGACAGTGGACTGAATGTTAAAACGTATAAAATTTATGTTTTTTATTTCTTAATTTCAAGAGTTCCATTCAATTGGAATACAAAAAATGCAAGAACTTTTTCAATATTGCAGATTATTTGGCAATATTGCAGAAATGTTGCAATGTTATGCAATGAATAGCGGACATTGAGACATTGCAGAAACATTGCAGGGGAGTTGCAGCAACATTGTGCAGCATAACCGCAACATTGCCAATATTGCGGAATTATGTTGCTGCAACGTTGCTGCAATGTCTCGGTGCTGTATGGGTTGCCGCTAATCGAAGATCAATTGAACGGTCTTCAGGGTTGCTCATATTTTACGAGCCTAGATTTAGCATCGGGATATTATCAGATCCCGGTTGAGGAAGAATCCATAGAGAAGACAGCATTCGTCACCCCAGATGGGCAGTATGAGTTCCTCAGGATGCCGTTTGGGCTTGCAAATGCCCCGGCGGTATTCCAACGCATGGTAAATAAAATTTTGAGCCCACTGAGAGGACGGGTAGGCGTGCTGGCTTACATGGACGACATTCTCATCCCGTCAATTGATATAGACACCGGACTAGAGGCATTGGAACTTGTTTTAGAAGAATTAAGTCAAGCTCAGTTAACATTGAAACTCCCAAAGTGCGCCTTTCTCGAAAGAAAAATCGATTATCTGGGGTATGAAGTAACGCAGCAGGGGGTGCGGCCAGGTCAACACAAGATCGAGGCTGTTTCGAATTTTCAAGTACCTAAAGACGTAACAGGTATAAGACAGTTTATCGGTTTGGCCAGTTACTTTAGAAAATTTGTCAAAGATTTTGCGGTCATTGCTAGACCTCTCACACAATTAACAAAGAAAACAGAAACGTGGCATTGGGGCGAAGCACAGCAAGAGGCTTTCGAAAGTATAAAGCAAAGGTTAGTCTCGAGACCTGTGCTTGCGCTATATAACCCACACGCGGAAACCGAGATTCACACGGATGCTAGCAAGATCGGGTTAGGCGGTATCTTGCTGCAAAAACAAGAGGATAATTCTCTGAAACCCGTAGTTTACTTCAGTCGTCAAACGTCAAAAGAAGAACAAAGATACCATTCATATGAGCTAGAAACTCTTGCCGTTGTCAGTAGCCTCCAACGTTTTCGAGTCTATGTATTGGGAATTAAGTTTAAAATAATCAGCGATTGCAGTGCATTACGGGCAACTTTTGTTAAGCGCGATCTGCTGCCGCGCGTAGCGCGCTGGTGGATCCAGCTGCAAGAGTATGACTGCACGATAGAGTATAGAGCGGGAACCAAAATGCCACACGTCGATGCGTTGAGTCGAAATCCAATCGAGGGAACCGAAAGTCAAGCGAGTATAGAAGAAGTAGGCTTATTGCATATCGAATTAGGTGATTGGTTATTAACAGCACAGTTGCAAGACAGGCGTCTTGCATACGTACACGAAGTATTAGGTAGAGACGCTAAGGACAAAGAAGAACAGGATATTAAGCGTGATTTCACGCTAAAAGACAATCGGGTATTTCGTAATACCAAAGACGGTCCCAGGTGGGCTGTCCCGCGGTCAGCGCGCCGTCAAATCGTAAAGTTGTGCCACGATGAGATAGGTCATGTAGGAACCGAGAAAACACTAACCAAGGTGCAGGCCGATTACTGGTTTGCATCGATGAGGCAATACGTCAAACGGTACGTCGCCGCGTGCCTCGAGTGTCTCTATAGTAAAGAACCTAGCGGTAAGAGACCAGGTCGTTTGCACCCTATTGAGAAGGTTGCAGAGCACTTGCATACAGTGCACATAGACCACGTAGGCCCCTTTATTAAAAGCACAGTAGGGAACACGCAGTTAGTTGTGATGGTTGACGCGTTTACTAAATTTGTTTTCGCCAAAGCCGTCAAAAGTACAAAGATACTGTATGTCGAGAGGTTTCTCACCTCGATTAGCGACACCTTTGGGTTTCCCAAACGCATTATTAGTGACCGAGGAAGTGCGTTCACCAGTCGCAAGTTCAGGGAATTTTGCGAAAAAAACGGCATTAAGCACGTAATGACCGCTGTAGCGACTCCAAGAGCCAATGGCCAAGTAGAACGATATAATAGGACGATCCTCGACACGTTGACGGCAACGCTAGAGGATGAAACCAAATGGGATCAAAAATTATCAAAAGTTACTTGGGGGTTGAACAATACGATTAATAAATCGACAGGAAAAATTCCATCGCAACTCATGTTTGGGTATAAACCAAGGAATGGTGCCGAATCAAAAGTTCTGAATAGTTTAGGGGAATCGGTAGAGGAAATCGATCGAGAAAAATTACGTAGAGATGCTTCGGAAAGTATACGTCGGAATCAGGCCGATCAAGAAAAGAGGTACAATCAGAAGAGAGCTCCTGCAAAGCAGTTTAAAACTGGAGACTTAGTAGTAGTTAGGCGTGTTGTTAGTTACAACGATGGAAATAGCAAAAAGCTAACACCAAAGTACGCTGGGCCATATCAAGTTACCAAAGTATTAGGCCACGATCGTTATGTGATCGAAGATGTCAAGGGAGCCGAGAGGACGCAAAAACCCTACCAGGGCGTAGTCCCCGGCGATAAGCTGAAACACTGGCATACTGCAGTCAGTGACTCCGACACTGAAGGAGATGAGAACGACGCGGGCCGAAAATTAAGCCCAGATAGCATGCAAACGCGTAAGTGAAACCGTAATGTCATGGGTTAACCTAGGTGCCACGGGTAGAATGAAACCCAAGATCCCGATAACTCACGGCTTGGTCAAACAATCATTGAAAGAAGCTGCGAAGATTGAAAAATCAATCAACGCTAATTAAATTTGGCGGTGGCTTACATGAGTTGTAAACGAGTCATAGATAGAACTGCGAAGATTGAAAATTCAATCAACGCTAATTAAATTTGGCGGTGGTTCATATGACTCACAAATGACCAAGACCAGGGTAACAGGGTAGCAAAAACTTGTAGGTTGACTCGACGACAACGGTGAAGGGACTGCTATAAGTAGTCAGGCATGAGAACTTGATTTTGCAAGCAAGATTTTTGAAATTGCAAGCTATATTCCACAAAGCATGAGATAAAGCATGAGAAACGAAGGGATGAAAAGCCTGAAGCATGGTGACATGAAAGATCTATCCTTAAACAAAATAATAAAATCTTTTATGTGTTCACAGAACCACGTAGAATAACTAGGAGTATGGCCGTCCAGGGGAAGTCCAACTAAAACATCATCCGCGGGGTCGCGAAAACGTCAGGACGGCCGACTGTAGAATAAGATACAGTATAGGCGGACGCCCGCCACTAGGCAATACCCTGACGTCACGGGACTGCCCTACGGAGGGTCTCTGGTGGGGCCCCACCCCCACCCTTACAAGGACCAAGGATGGGCCCGGACGACGGCTACCAAGGGGTAGCCAGGGATTCGTATTCGAGGACTTAAACTGGCAACACCTAACCTTCTTTACAATCACCTTGTATTCGTTTATATCTAGAATATACTTTATTAAATATTAAATCCGAGCTTCAAGTATTTCTTACATACTCATGAATATGAATAATTCTAAATTTATAATGACTTTACTACATATGGGTCATTCCATGTCAATTTAACGACGTTGCGACGGTGACCCTCTTCAATTTTTTTGATTTTTTAATATGTTATACATGTAAAAAGAAGTCTTCAGCTAAATTTTTAGCTCTTTATCTTCACCCACTCCGGAGTTATCGATTTTTGCTTGAAAACGTATATCTTTGACTATAATTATGATAATCTCGCTGTATAGGAGTCATTTTTTTTCTTCTTCAACGCTCTTTCGAAGAGGGTCACCGTCGCAACGTCGTTGAATTGACATGGAATGACCCATACATAAATGTATTTGCAAGATAAATCATACAACAAATATTTCTAACCAGTGAATTCCATAGTGAAATTTTAATGTATATTATTTAAAACATGTTATACATATATTGAGACAATAACCTGTGTTGACTGTTGGCTCGGAACTTTTCGGGAGTGGCGCTTTAGAAGAGAGTTTTCTGCGAAAAATAGTAGGTCTACTAAAAATATGAGCAATAGCTCATTCGATGCGGAATGCAATTCTGAGAAAAGTGTTCAGAGGATTTCTTCTGCCAATAAAAATTGCAATTGTTATTAACAAAAAACGAAAAAAAAGCCATTTAGATTTTTGCTGATAACTCGAAAACCATAAGCGATAGTGGAAATCGCAAAAAAGATTCTTAAAGAGGAGGGAAATTCCGATAGAAAACTCCGAACTTCCGAATCTCTATCTCTATAATTTATAATTTTAATTTGTCGCTGAATGAGTACATGAGTACCGCCTCAAAAGAGAGTACCGCATCTAAAAGAATTTTTTTAACGTATAAAATATCGTTTAAAAATTTGAATAAATTATCGTGTCATCTCAACACTTGAAAGAAGAAAGAATCGTTGGAAAAAATTTTTGAAATGCATTTTTCAAAATGCAAGGCTATTGTTAATTAACTAATTTTTTTCGTACCTACGTTTTCATCGAAAACAGCATGAATATTTAAATAATCCCCCTACAATTTTTTTACTCCTTGGAGTCCTTTTTATGTGTGTACTCAATAAGATGACGTCATAAAATTATTCAAAATTTGTTTATTTTGTTAATTACGAATTCTTCAAGTTAACAAAAAATGAAAAATCAAGAGATTGTTGTTAAGAAATTTTTCTTTTGTATTTGTTATGCTATAGCTGCTTTTATGTTTGACATACGGATTAAATAATTGTGAGTGAGATTTTTTAAAGCTATTTGTTTGAAAATCGTTTGTAAACAAATGGCTTAGCTTAATAATTTGAAATTTTTTTTTTCATCACTGTAATGTTTAGAGTCAATTATGATAAAAAAAAAAGTTTTTTGTTAAAAAAAAATTCTTATTGTTTATTATCGTTTTTTTTTATATTTCCATTATTTAAATAATTAGTTGAGAAATTTTTTTTCTTCAAAAATCAGTATTGATGGCTCTTAATAAAGGAACAAAAAAAATTTTTTTTTTCATGAATAATGTAAATGATTATTAAGTTAACAATTCGTTATAAAAAATATCTGAATGTCATTATATTTTTTTTCTAAGACTAGTAGAAAATACATAAACAACCATGTGCAACAAAATGAAGAAAGCATTTTTTTTTTTGCCTTTTTTTGTATTTTTTCATCGCAATTGTTTTCTTCATTTTGTTGCATATGGTTGTTTTTGTATTTTCTACCAGTCTTAGAAAAAAAATATAATGACATTCAGATATTGTTTGTAACAAATTGTTAACTTAATAAGCATTTAAATTATTCATGAAAAAAAAAAATTCTGTTATTCTATGAAGAGCCATCAATAATGATTTTTATAGAAAAAAAATTTCTTAACTAATTATTTAAATAATGGAAATATAAAACAAAAAACGATGATGAACTTTTTTTTTTAATCATAATTGACTCTAAACATTACAGTGATGAAAAAAAAAATTTCAAAAATATCAAACTAAGCCATTTGTTTACAAACAATTTTTAAACAAATAGCTTTAGAAAATCTCACCCACAATTATTTAATCTTTATGTCAAACATAAAACCAGCTAGCATAACAAATACAAAAAAAAAAATTTCTTGACACCAATTTCTTGATTTTTCATTTTTTGTTAACTTGAAGAATTCGTAATTAACAAAATAAACAAATTTTGAATAATTTTATGACGTCATCTTATTGAGTACACACATAGAAAGGACTCCAAGAAGTGAAAAGAATTTAGGGGGATTTAATAAACATTTATGCTGTTTTCGATGAAAACGGAGGTATGAAAAAAATTAGTTAATTAACAATAGCCTTGCATTTTGAAAAATGCATTTAAAAAATTGTTTCCAACGAGACTTTTTTCTTTCAAGTGTTGAGATGACACCACAATTTATTCAAATTTTTAAACGATATTTTATGCTTTAAAAAAGTTCTTTTAGATGCGGTACTCTCTTTTGAAGCGCACCACTCATGCCGAAACAGCCGCGCGGAGCCCTATTTTCAGCGACAAATTAAAATTATAACTATTATAGATAGAGATCCGGGAGTAGGGAGTTATTTATCGGAAATTTTCTCCTCTTTAAGAATCTTTTTTTGCGATTCCCACTATCGCTCATGGTTTTTGAGTTATCATCAAAAATGTAAATGGCTTTTTTTTTTCTTCGTTTTTTATTAATAACAATTGCAATTTTTATTAGCAGAAAAAATCCTCTGAACACTTTTCTCAGAATTGCATTCCGCATCGAATGAGCTATTGCTCATATTTTTAGAAGACTTCTAACTATTTTTCGCAGAAAACTCACTTCCTAACTAGACTACTATTGAGTGCGTACGCGGCATACTTAGTAAAACTAGTCTGTACTTGGTAAATTTTTCGTGTTGTTTGCTACAGTTAGTCAGTCAGTGTTGAGCGGTTGTGGATTCAGTCTGATGAAAAGCGTCTTTCGGTCTACATCTCCTTGACTTATATTTCGTGGATTGTATACTAATTTAACGTTATTTTGAAAAATGTCGGATCAATCAAAACCATCTGCAATTGTCGAGTTCGATGAATCAATTAACGATAAGAAATCAGTTGAATTAGTTCTTGTTTCTTGGTTAACTGAAGATGAGACAATGTGTTTCTGGCCACCAAAAAACAAAGAACACAAGGTTCCAGAATATGTGAAGTCGGAATGTGCACCAGGAAGTACATGGCGTACTTATCACGTGGAGATTATTAGCAAAGCTAGTAAGTATATAAGTAACATGGGTTATTTTATTTCATACTCTCTTTCTATATAATATTCCTTTAACAATATTTTTTATAATTTTTTTTCTTTCTCATAAAAATAATTGGGAGCCGTTCATAAAATACGTTCGCTTACAAGGCGCGCGGGGGGGGGGGGGCTTAGTGTGACAATGTAATGTAATATGTTTTCGTCATAATCGCTTTATTAAAAAAAAAATATTTTGAAATATCAAAATTTGTGTACTATTAGTCGCAATGTTTCATGTACAGGAGGGGGTCTACCTTTCTTGTGACGTAATATCTGTGAAGGGGGGGGGGGGGGGGTTAAAAAGGTGAAATTCTGTGTAAACGGCCCCTTGTTTCTTAGTTCCAAGAAAAAAAAACCTTTCAAACAACAACAAAAAACTATCGTGACTGCTTTTCTTTTCTTTAATTTATTTATTTATGTATTATTATTTTATTATCAACAACATTCACAGCAGTTAATTGTCATTTCAGAAGACTATGAACAAGGTCTTCGACGATTAAATAGATCGTTCCAGAAAAAGGATGTCGGTAGTTCTGAGAGTGAATCTCAAAGTTCCAAGAAGGACCATCTTCTGATGATGGATTCTTCAACTGTTGCTAGGGTATTATCCAATCCGATACCTTTGAATAATGAACGCCTAAACAATCGTCTAGCTCGTAGTCGATCTTTGGGGCGAGCAGACGATATTGAGGAAGTCTTTGAGGATGACAAGATTGCTGCTGATGATGATCTTATCGATGTGGATACGACCAGTCATAAGTCAAGGATCGAGAACCAGCGAAGCAGTTTTCAGACAGCATCAAAAACACGAGTAGAACCCAAAGGTATAGTTATTATTTTTCAGTTAATTATAATTCAGATAGTAAGAAACAATAATTACTAATTCAGATTATACAAATACAATAAACATATTAATACGTAATTATCATACGTTTTTTTAGGGATTGTGGATTTTGATGGTCTTGCAGCGCACATAGAAAAATTTATCGCAGCAGAGATTGACAAAATAAAGAGGAGTCTTTTTCTTACTCTGGCGAACAGATATGATAAAATTTTGAAAGCTGTGGAATACAAAGCCGACCCACCACAAAAAACTCAAGCGTGGAAAGAGATAGGCGCAAAGCTACCGTTTGAAAATATAGAAGATTTCTCAGAATTTGAAGAGTCCTTGAAAACTGATGAGCAAAAGCAGAATGCACTGGTACGCTCTCATTTCCCTGTTAATATTATTATATTTACAGATTATTTACATATTATTTACAGCTGGATATTTTTCAAATGACTACTGCCGGTTCCACTGCCTATGAAGACGATATCCCAGAGATGATAGCGAAAATGATTAAAAAAAGTATACAGTTGCAATACAGTGGATGTGGAAAAAAAGCAAAAGGCATTGGAAAAAAAAGTTTCAAGGAAACAGAGACTTTTAAACTCATGGAAAGTAAGTTACTCTACTGAATTTGAAAATTAATTATGATCTGTCTATTATGGTTATTTTTTCAAAATTTCTCAAAGCCAAATATCAAGTTGCAAAGAATCCACTGAAAATGGTGTCCGCAGTAAGTCGCTTTTTAGCAGGCGCGAATGACAGAGACGGCGGACGAGCACAACGGGGTAAAGAAACTCAACCATTAGTTGAACAATAACACACGTATACAAACCTTTGTTTAAACATTTTATCATGCACATGCATTCTTAACTTAAAAGTTTATATTTGAATGTTTGAATGTTGAATTAATAGCTTATAATAATTATTTTAATACTATTATTATTAATACTCTCTATACAATACGTATATCGCTAATTTAAAAGTTAATTTTTGAAAGTTTAAATATTAAAGTATTTGACTGCTCTCATTAATAATATTACGTCTATACACACGCATTCTTAAGTTGAAAGTTAATATTTAAGTGTTTGAATATTGGATTAATATTTTATAATAAGTATTTGACCATTATAAATAATATTTCGCAAACACTAATTTAATATTTGAATGTATATTTAACTTAATATTTTATACTAATTATATAACTCTTTTATTTGTAATACAAAAATTGATAATAATCAATAATTAAAACAAAAAGATCTCAGGATATGATTTATACGATTAATGTAATATTGGTATCATCTAATAATATGAATAATTAAGTAGATCTAATATCATAAGTGTACGGATATAATTATTTATTCACCCTGATTATTCCTTGCTATTATTCAATTGTTCAATTAGTTATTATTAATTAATTAGTTAATCATTACTTTATTATATCACATTTGTTATTACTTTAATATTTATATTATGTATTTAAATTACTTATTAAATCAATTGATTTATTGTGAATTATAGCTGAAATTTGAACTTGAGGGCATAAACCAGTATTTTATTTATCTGCTGGTCCAGTCTTGGTAATTAAAAATGGCCCAGTCTTGGTAATAAAACATGGCCCAGTCTTGGCGATCAAGCGTGTCCCAGTCTTGACGATCAAGCATGGCCCAGTTTTGGTAATTAAACATGGCCCAGTCTTGGCAGTCAAGCGTGGCCCAGTCTTGACAACCAAGCCTGGCACGATGTTATCATTCCAGACTTTTACCAAGACTGGGCCGAAACTGGTTTACGAGGTTGGCCCAGAGCTCTATAATACTGAACCAAGGCTGGACCAAGTCTGGGCCCATTGTTTGATCCTGTATGGGTGCAGATGTCTCTATTTTCGCACCAATTCCAATTCTCCTTAGCTAATGCACTCAATCTTTCAAATCTAATGCTACCCATGCGATTAATATATGATATGGCTGTAGTGTTATCTATTCTAAGAAGAATTCTACAATGTTTGAGTTCCATTGCAAAACATTTTAAGCCGAAGAAGGCCGCTGATAATTTCAAATAATTGATGTGACGTGTTGTCTCGATCACATTCCAATGACCATAAGCTCTCCTACCTTCACAGGAAATTCCCCAACCTGAATGGGAGGTGTCGGAAAAAATTTCCATGACAAATTCTCTATTCGAAATATCAAATGACCGATGCAAAATATTCTTAGACCACCACGTAAAATCCTCTTTCAGTGAATCATTGAACGCTATTACCTCGTCACAATCCCCTTCTGCTCTACACAGAGCCAGATATTTCTGTCTTTCAAAACCTTTCGTATGTGCCCAACCATATTGGATAGCCGGGCAGCAAGATGTAAGTGATCCCAAGAATTTAGCAAAATCTCTGATTTTGCACTTTGACATTTTCAAAAACCTTATTATCAGTTCATAAGTCTTTTTTCTCTCAGCTGCTGGAAGTTCTATTATCATATTCTCTGAATCATAAATGAATCCTAAGAACAAGCATCTTTTTGAAGGAATTAAGCAGCTCTTCCTGATTAATGAAAAAACCTAGACTCTCTATCAATGAACTCGTAACTTTTATGTTTTCTGAACATTTTTTATAAGAGTCTGCTAGGAGAAACATGTCATCTGAATAAATTACTGATATAAAACCTAAGGACCGTAGGTGAGCTACGATCGGCTTTGTGATCTTTGTGAAAACATACGGAGCGCAGTTTAGGCCAAACGGTAAACAGTTAAACTCGTATAAAATCCCTTCAAAATTGAATCTCAAGTATTTCCTATGGTTCTTGTGTATCGAAATAGCATAATATGCATCTTTCATATCTAATTTTCCCATGAAACAGTCTTTAAAAACTACCTTAGTCGCCACTTTATAGTCTTCTAACTTAAAATGGTCAACTTCAACGAACTCATTCAAATGTTTGAGATTTAAAATTAACCTACTCGTTCCATCTGGTTTCGGTATTAAAAATATACCTGAAACGAACTGTCCTGGGTGTGGCGAGCACCTACTGATCGCACCCTTTAATAAAAGTTTTTGTATGTGATCTAAAATTTGATCTTTTTCTCTTTTTGACCAAGCAAGTTCCTTGGGAATAGACCTTTGCGAGACTGTACTAGAGAATGGGATTTAAAACCCCTAATCCAATTATGGATTCTCGCATCAGACGTTAATGTTTTCCACTCTATTAAACAAGAGCTTAAAGAACCTGCTGTCCTACCTATCCTAACACTTACTTCGTCTAGAACTTCTTCTTTTGATATTGCTGGTTGTTCGCTCCTGCGCCCTGCGACTGGTTCCAACTCTTTTGTTGGAATTGCGTTTTGTTGTTGTTGTTTCTGAATTTGTTGTATCCCTGCTTCCTCCCGCCTGCTGACGACGACTTTCGATGTTGTCGTCGCGGCGGGAGCTTGGAGTTTTTTGCGTACTTATTGTGAGATGGTAAGCCCTGTTTTGATTTGAGATCTTTGCTGCAGGTACGTTCTATTGTTTTTGCCGCTTTTAAACGATCTCCCAGATCTTTTCCGAACAACCATTCATCCGGTATGGAAGACTCGAACACCTCTTTTTGCGAAGCTCCGATATTGGCCAGAACCAAGCCTTTTCTTGTCATTGATTCATCTCGTTGTAAATCCGCCAATAGTCTTCCTGCATCACTGAGGTTTTCTACCTAAATGATTCTCTCCATTTTATTGTTTACCAGGTTGGCTAGACATCGGCCCACCAAGGCTAGGCAAGCTGTTATTTTTTGTTGTTTATCAACAATCCTGTTGTCTCTCTTGACCGCTGTGTCTAGCAACGAAACCTTTACCTCCTCATTCAACTTCGGAGGGTCAATGATCATAAAATTCGACGGTGGCGAATGTTTCTTGATCAGATTATCTTTCTCCTCTTTCGGGAGGCCTTTCTTGAGGATATCCTCCCACCGAACCACTATGTCCTTATGGATTGCCGGTGCCAATACTCGGTCTTCGGCCACTCGTTTACCGATAACTTCTAAAATAGTCAAGTCCGTTATCTCTTGTTCGGCGTTTGAAGCATCCTGAGCTTCCGATCCTGTCTCTTCGCAACCAGAGATTGGAGTCTCTGACGCTACTGTAGACTGTGGACCTGTCGCCCCCGAGGATACAGCCTGGGGTACCGATACCCCTGTGTTGAACGCCCCTGGGGGCTGACCGTCTGAGAGTTCCTCAGCGGAAACTTCTCTTGAAATTGACTCGTGCTCATGAATCATTGCGTGATCAACCATTCTAACTGATGGTGACCCACGACCATGTGGGAGCTGAACTGCATCCTCACCCGATTCACTGGACTCACCAGAACCTGACGAAATAAAAAAGAACTCTTTCTAAGAATAGAGTTTTTTTTTTTTTTTGTGCCTGACTAAATTAAATAGAAAGACACCAACATTTGAGGTTGATAACCTCTGTCAAGAGATTACTAAAGGGTTGGAGCCTAGTAGTTATAGTCTCGTTGGCTAGCAATGTTTAAAAAACCTCTGCTAAGAGTTTACTAATGGGTAGGAGCCCAATAGAAAACAGATCCGCAAAATGATCTTTGCTGTTTTGGTATTTCAGTGTTTATGTTTCGGCGCGATAAAACGCCAGAGCCCTTGCGAGCGTGAAACATATACCCATGAAGTATATACTCATGAAGACTCATTCACTGAGTATCATAAACTTTGTTCCAACAAGTAGGAGCCTGTGGTTTTGTCGCGGGGTTAGAGCCCCGAAAAAGGAACAGTTTCTGATTTCGCATCCCCTGTGCAAACCACATTGGATTCGCACGTGGCCGTCGGTACTTATTGAGTAGCCTAGTTGGCCATCCTTTCCGTATAGTGTAACGTTATAACTTTTAGTACTCACTGCGTTTCTTCTTTTTGTTGAGACGTCGCCTCTGTTTTTCTACTTTCCTCTCCAAACGTCTGAGTTTCCGTCTTAAACGTCTATCTTCGATTTCACTCTCCGAATCTGGGCTTCTTTGTCTCCTTTTACCCATTTCGAACCACTGATCTTGCACTAAACTATGCACTTACGGTGTGACTGCCTCGGCACAAGAACGGAGAATGAGTCAAGCGCGCTAGCGTGGTGCATAAGTGGGTGCATATACAGACGAATATACGTATAGGTATAGGGCATGGAAGAAATTTTTTTTTTTTTGAGTTTAGCTTTCAAGCTTGTGGCTCCTCGGCAGAAGGAGAAGGTACTACAATTATCTCGACGGAAGAGGCGCACAATACAATTTAAGTAATATTGGCGAGACAGTCAGGCGCTTTGCACTGATCTGCTCTGGATTTTTAATTGTTTGGTGAGTCAGCTCCAAGCGCTTTGCTTATACAACTGCTGTCGATCCTCGCTTTGATGCGCCTTATATGTATATAGGTAATTGTGGCTAATCCTTTCTCGTGATTTTCGAGTTACCGTGTCCAGACCGCTAGATGGCTGGACCGTCGAAATTTTATGTACCGCTTCGTTGTCGGGGTAGGTCCGAAAAATTGAAAGCGTTACACCCTAATAGGGTGGTCCTTGACAGGGATATTTTCGAAATTTTATGCTCCTAGGGGCTCAAACCCTTCCAAATTAATAAAATTCAATTCCCTCAAAATTTGAGGTCTTAATATTTACTCTAAGATAGTCCGCTTTCCAACTGAAGTTTCTTATGGAAATAACATGTAAAAAACTTCTTTTGTTCTTTAAAGTTCTATAACTTGGGGACAAATAAACTTACAATAATAAGATATGAATATTTTTATAGAGAATTTAATGCTCTACAAAAAAGGTCTCTTGTGATTTTTCGCTAAGTCTACTGGTATAAAAGATGATAATATTGATAATTATATATAAATCAAACTTTGACCTCGAATAACTTTTACACCAGTAGACTTAGAAAAAAATCACAAAAGACCTTTTTTGTAGAGCGTTAAATTCTCTATAAAAATATTTATGTCTTATTATTGTGAGTTTATTTGTTCCTAAGTTATAGAACTTCAAAGAACAAAAGAAGTTTTTTACATGTTATTTCCATAAGAAACTTCAGTTGGAAAGCGGACTATCTTAGAGTAAATATTAAGAGCTCAAATTTTGAGGGAATTTTTTTTTTTATTCATTTGGAAGCGTTTGAGCCCCTGGGAGCATAAAATTTCGAAAACATCCCTGTTAAGGACCACCCTACACCCTATCTACTTTTTCTGTATTTTCGTCAAGGAATTCCACAACTGTTTCATTTATTTGGTTGACATCTACGTTTCTGGCCGATAGAATAGCAAAGTCAACTGATTTTCTATATTCCTTATTTTTAAAGATATTCCCGTAAAGATCTTCTACTATATATCAGCTTCAGCAGATGCTAAACAATGCTTCGGGAAATTAGCAATATTCAAGTTATCTTCAGTGTCATTTAAAGATCCATTACCAACTTTCAAAAGAAATTCAGAAAATTCAATATCTTCAGGTAGAGTTCGCATATTTTCTGTTAAACTTTATTGTACAAAATTCTGCTAAAGTAAGCTACAATTGATAGATGAATCTATCATGTCACTACGAGTTGCATGTACTTTTACATGAAGTAACCGCCGAAAAACTCCACCTAAAATTATCATTTTACCACCAAATGGAATGTTGTTATTCACTACGTCACGTAAAGTTCGATCCATTATTTCAATAGCACATCTGGGTTCCATAGGTGCCTCGTCCCATATAAAAACATCTGCATTTATCAAATACGTAGCTTCTTTCGAATTCAATTTGATGTTTGAAGATAAATTGGAAAGCAACGGTACCGGCAGTTTAAAAATCTTGTTAACAGTTTTTCCAAGTGGAAATAACGTTGCAGCAATACCCGTAAAAGCCATCGTACATACGTTCTCATGATTACCTACTAAAAGATGCCAGAGAGCTTTGTACAAGAACGTTTGACCGCTGCCCCCAGGACCGCCAATAAGGAAGCAATTATTTGTATTTTCTATGAAACCAGTACTGAAAAGAGCTAAATTCAGAATAATGTCAGCCACTTCTCTTTGCTTTCAATTCATTTTATTGAATTGCTGAGGCCCGAGTACTAAGTACTCATCAGCTGTCTTATTGCTCGCATCCGAAAAACTTTCATCAAGTTAAAATAAATTTCTAAGTTGTGGGAAATCTTCTACATTTTTTCCTTTATCCCGAAGTATAAAATTTATTTCATTGTACGCCTCTCCATGGCATTCTTGTTTATTAACGCTATTATAATCTTCACCCATGGCATCTTTGAATTCATTCCAAATTTCGTCAGGATGAACTGGACCGCAATGAATGAGTACTCTAACGAATAATAAACAAAGTTTCCTTGGCATCATGGATACCACAGCTCAGTGGCGGATTTACACATTTGCCGCCAGTAGGCTATTAAATTTCTGCCGCCCCTACTAACATCTGCAATTCAATACCCTAGTTTACAATCATATTAATTACATTTTTTTTGTCAATGAAATTGCAATTTCATGATACAAGTACAACTCTATCGTCATCATTACATCAGCTTTTTCCCGTTATTAGTACGATTGTGAACTAAGGGATCGGTCCTAGATTATTTTTACAACTCACGATTTAGTGAAATTTACTCAAGAAATAGTCTTTGGGTATATTTCTGAGCTAAGAAAAGCTCAATCATGTACTACTTATAAGGTGGGGTAAGGTATGCCTTAAAACTACTCACACATATTATATAAAGTTAATAAACTCATTATTATAAATATCTTCATAAAAATTCGCACTTAAGACATGTAAAATTAAAATAAGTTCATTACAAAAAATTGATGTTTGTTTAGAAAAATCCACATTATAAGCCGCTAAAATTACCTTTTTATTTAAAAAAGCAATTGATCGATTGAAAAAAAATTCTGGTAAGTCCAGTGATCATTTTTCTTTCTAATAAGATGCTTTTTGCATTATTTATACGTATATTTTACCTGTTAATTACGATATAATGTAACGAAACACCGAGATCTTGATTCTTAGGCGCTAATACAGCATACTTTCGCGCTTTAGCGAATTGTGTGAGTGGACCTAATAACATTTAGGTACACAGAGAAAAAATCATAGTAATAATGAATAAAAAAAATGGGTCAAAATTACTAAATTTAAATTGTAATATTGAAATGCTATTGGAATATTTTGAAAATTCATATTCACAAAAGTATACTTTACAAAGCGTTTAGTAATTTTTCATATACAGATGTTGGAGTATTCGTTATACTGTATAGTACAAAAATATTGTGATTTTGTTATATTTTCGAGACTTCTTTTCTCCGTGTATATAACAAGGTTTTATTTTTTATTTCTGTAAGGCAACAAAAATTTCTTGAGCCAAATTTGCCGCCGCCCTAAAATTTTCCGCCCTAGGCTCCAGCCTACTAAGCCTGCTGGTAAATCCGCCACTGCCACAGCTTCTTACATTGATTTCTTCCACTTTCTATAAAACGACGTGATAAACAGGCAGCTGTAAAAGTTTGTTCTAGTTTATCATCTACTGTTCTCAAATGTTCATGGCTCGTTGAACCCTTGACCCTTAATAAGAGCAATCTCAAGTGAAATTATTCTAATTGAGTTGGACAAACAGAATACATGCGACCAATGCAGTTCAAACGTCTCTTTCGCTTTCCCCATCGAGAGACTCTCTTACTATCGATTTTTTCTGTCTTGAAGGTATAATACGTTAGTATTCCAACATAGTAAAATTCTTTGGCCTCTAAATCTCGAGCATTAAGTGTAAAGTAATCTAACAACATAGTTACTTGATTTAATGCATTATTTATTTCTGTATCGTCAGGTTCTGTGTGAATAGTTAGATTGTGTTCATTTGGAAGATGTACAGGCAACCGAGTGACACAATGACTTTTATCGTGCAAAGGCTTGCTTAATATACGCCAAGCTGCTTCTGACGGACCTACGTATCGTGCTTCAAGATATTGTTTTATTTCATCATGCTCAATTGTATCATTTTCATCTGCTTCTTGATTACAAATAACTACAGATATAGCATCGTGACCTTTATACAATGTTACACGCAGAAGATAAAGAGAAACAATGTAAGGAAAAAAAAACAAAACAACTTGTCAACGATAAAATATCCCGTAATGTATTTGAAAAATGCGAAATTAACAACGCACATAAAATTAAACGGACGTATGACTGCATATCTGATAAGCTGCGGTCTCTCATTTATACTGAACGTCAAGAAAACATATTTCTGCAGTGTGTGGTCTTCATCGCCACATACGTTCTGTCCGGGAACTCTGATGTGTCGCATATATTAATTTCTCTCAATTTTTTTATTATTATTTCATTCTCGCCATAATTTACTAGCTATAAATATGAACATCAGTCAGTTATTAACATCGTTGACGGTATCGTGTGAACTCCGTGCGTGAATAAATGAAAATTCACCAACAAATTAAGAGCAGTCGTTTTTAAACGGGACAGACGAATGTCTCAACGGCAGGAATCTGACCAGTCAGCGATCGAAAAGTTTGATCAGTAAAAATGAAATTTTCTTCGACGTTTTTAACCTCGATTTCATTTTGCTTGGCATCGATAGTGGTTCGGAGTTTGGGAGAGCTTATTGTTCTGCGTCATCCTCCTACCAACAATGGAACCGAAAGAGATCTGACTTGTCTCTCGCAAGATGACGGTGCGGCGTTAATTTGGAATTACGATCCCGAAACAGACGCAAAAAATGGCTTCACGGGTGAGTTAAGTACATTCAAACAAATCACACCTCGTTGACTCATGGTCCAGCTGACTGTGCTCGCTCACACACAATGAAACACAGACCGAAGCGAGCTGGCGGGTAACAGTTCGTGTGACTTTTAAATCATATTTCAGATTCAGACCCAAATAAACCACCGTCAGCTAGCTCCGACTGCGCGATATGGAACTCGATGCAATGCTTAACCAATTGGAAAAATATAAATCAATGGGATACGGTCAATTCTGCTGACAGACCCATGGGTCCCGTCTTAGACTATCGATGGGAAGGTAAAAGCAAGCAGCAGTCTCTACAACGTTAAATCTGTTAATAACTTTTCCTCGTGGTTTTCAAAAGCTGGAAGTGATGTCAGCTCTGACTTGACTTAGCTATGTGTATAGTCTCTTCACTGCTTGACTTACAAAGTGATGATTGAAAATGCTTCGATGATTGTTTGGGGGTTCTAGGCTTCAAGGAATTCGTCTTCAATGAGGACGAGAAAGATCAAGGGTACCAATACGTGAGGAAGATTGAAAAGTCTGCTGAAACGATAGTGTTTTCCGTCCGAGGATCACGCGGGGTTAACATTCTTCTGTGCAAAAATGAACAACCGGATAATGGTCCGTGCGTTTCGATAATACTTGGGAGCTGGGAGGAGCAATGCGAAATACGGAACTGCCCCTTTGGAAACGGAGGAAAATGCACAGTCGTAGACAATTTATCGGTATTGTAAAGAGTATCTAATGCCCTTTATTGTTTGGAACCCTTCTGACATCAGTGCAAAACTTCTGAGTCACTTTAGAATTGCACAATCGATTTTTGACACGACTGTAAAATTTGTCCATTACCATTGTGTTTGTTTACAGCGCGCAAATGAAAAAATCCTCGAGGAGTATGAATGGCGTACGTTCTTACTGAAGTGGAGCGAAAATGGGTCGATAATCCAAGTTTCGAAAGTCACTGATCGTGAGGATACGCCATTCTTGAAAGGAAGACTGGAAAACAAATTGAATGGTGTTTTTAATATATTTATTAAAAGCGACGTAGCAGCACGCGTTCGATTCCACTTCTGTAAGTACACGACACGATTCGTTTGTTAACGGTTAAGTAAAAAATTGTTAAAGCAACAGCGTTTTGTACGAGATTGAATGCTATTTTTTTTTTCTTAGATGATTATTACCAGATAGTCAGTAGTTCATTGACAGTACGTTCTCAAGAATTTAATCCCAACGAAAAAGAATTCTGTATCGAACTACTGGTCGGGCTTTGTCCCAAATGTGAAGTGCACGTATTCCTGGAATATATGAACGGCCATTCAACGAAAGCGTTTCTTATTGGTACGATTATCGGAACCGAAACGTCTTTTTCCAATGAAATACTGAGATGGCGATCAGTCAAACTGGACAAACAACTGAATATCTCTTCAACAATAGTTCGGCTAATGATTCAAAATCGTGTAAGGTATGGGTTCATCGGTCAGTGGGCGATCGGTAACGTCCGTATGTGTAAATCAGTCGGTAAGTGAATACCCGTAACAAATTGTAGTCGATAAGACATAAAATTCAATCATAATTATAACAAGCTCCGAAGATTAATGGCAGTGTTTTACTATTACCGTTTAGACACCGTAAGAGAATTAACTATAACCACTAAACGAGAGAACGGATTTCCTCCAACGTGGCCTATAGTCAAGTGTCAAAAATTATCTTACGAAAAAATTGACATAGTCAATTCGCGTTCTAACACACCGATTAACGGCAACACCCACGGTGAGTAAACAGCTCATCACCGAATTCGTAAAATCGATGGGTATTTGCAATCCCCTTATCGACCTTGTCGCATTTTCAAGTGCTACAACGACGACATTTGTGTATAGAATAATTTTATATTCACACAGAGTCGCACCAGCTTATCAGCAGTTGGTTAAAGTCATGCGGTTCTTCGTGCGAATCTTCAAGGAAAAATTTGTCAATTTGCGACCCTAACGGATGCACTTGCGACCGGGGATTGAATGATGCAGGCTATTGTAACCCGGGTGAGTACACCACGAAGTGAAAGACTATCGTACGAGTTTAATGATTTGATATGTATACATAATGCACTAATGGCTATCGCGGATTTGATTGCATTAAAAACTGTATGAGATAGCGATATAATTATCGATCCTGCGATACGATAACCCCCACTCTGCAAAAAAGATAAGTATATGGATATGATCGTTCGATCTGAAGCTCGCATTCTCATCCCTTGTACATTTTCGTCGCTGCAGTCCGTAGAAAACGGCAATCGAAAGAAAAAAAGCACGAACACTCTGCTCTGTTTCAGACTTTCAGCTTTCCCCCGAAAGAATCTCGGATCTCATAAATATTGAAATAAAATCGAAATCCGCTACTGGAGTCACACTTCAGTGGGAACCTGCTCGATCAATAAGCGGAAAAACCGTCCACTACGATATTTCGATCAAGGTATAGCGCCGCCTTTCACGTATACGATATATTACATTCCATTAAACTATGTAGACTGTGTATTTCGCCAAACTGGCCACGGTCAGTAACGCGAAAAATTTTTTGGTCACTGCCCGTAAACGAGTTATTAATTTTTTGCATGCTTAGAGAGACAAGCTGATAGGTTGCTCTGACCTCGGTAGACCGTCGCCTGAGCAAGAAGAGATCCTGAGAACCACAACGGAGGCAGCAACAGTCTCCTTCGGCGATTTGCATCCCTATGCACATTACACTGCAACCCTTTCAGCATATACCACAATTTTTGGGAAACCAAAAACAGTAACGTTTCAGACGCTTGCAGCGGGTGAGTGGCAAGCTCTTAAATCTTTGAAAACTTCGTCACGCTTTCAGTTTTTCACGTGTCAATTATTTGCAGATATTCCCACGTCAAATGTCAGCAATTTACGACTTAGTAAGGATCATCGTAAAATTGAATGGGATGGGCCTATGGATTGCACCACAATTACAGGCCCGTATAAACTCAAGATGTTAGTATTCGCAGGCGTTAGTGAATCGGTGAAGGATTTCCACGCAACGAAATATACTTCGTATAAAAAATACGATATAAGCAACCTCGGCGAATTGGCTCACTATGAAAAGTACAGGGTGCATATTTACGTGATGAGAGACATAACTGGAACCCATAATTCTACTTGTTATCAAGTGCTGGATTGGACGACACCGCCAACTAGTGAGGATCGCGATATTTTTGAACTTTGTTACCGTATTTTATCACACTCCAAAAGAAAAAGAAAAATTTGTTGGAATTTATTTATTCTAGAGCCGCCTGCTGTCAAAAATTTAACAATATACGAAGCTGATCCTGACAGACGCACCTTCTCATTACGATGGTTAGAACCTCAGCCCCCGAATGGTGAAATCGAATCCTACAACTTGTCAATCGAAGGAATGCCTAATCGTGATATCAAGATACCAAAAGATTCCAAAAGCGAACATAATTGTGATCAATATAAAAACTACGTATGCTTAAGGAACTTAACTCTACCGCCAAACCTTGAGACACATGATCCGAAAATCAAGGTATAATAATCACGATTTTAAGTGAATAGATCAAAAATTAATACGACAGTCAATGAGATACGTTGCAATATATCTTCATTGCAGATTTATGCGCTGAACAAGGACGTTAGTGAACCTGGAGACGTAGAGACCGTCACGTTCGTACGAAGTGAAATCTTTACAGGTTAGTTGACACAATTCATTTTATAATGAGATTAAAAAATTAGGGAAATGGATGAAGAGACAGATACAAAAAACGACTGTCTCTCTATCCAAAACCCCAAACGTCTGACCCGATTTGAAAATCAATAATCGATCTGTGTTATCAGTACCCAGCCGGCCACAGAACTTGACAGTTAAGTTAAGAAAAGTTATACATAATATAAATATATATACATATATTCAGGGTTATTATATTATTCGCGGGTGTACAGTCAACGTTGTGGTCAGTCGTATAGTCATTCGGTTATAGTTTATTATAGTTTTACATAATAAATCGATTCACGTTATATTCGTATTGATTTAATATATAGTATATATACCGTTTATCAAATTATATATATATATATATCATCAAGATCTTGTGGCGAAACCAAAGTGAGTATATATAGGTATGTATATACCTACCTCTCATATACACAGAAATTATATAAAAATAACTCATATTGTCATCGTCATTATAATACGTAAATTTATACGATTTTCATACAAACCTAATCAGATTATAATATATAATAGATCTGTTCGGCTCATGGGCTAATGGCACGAATCGACGAGCACAGTTTCGTTTATAATATACATAGATATTAGGTATATAGGTATATATGTATATATACGCCGAAATCCGTGGGTATAATATATCCTACCCTTAAACCATATATCCGGATCCCCTATATAGCTCTCTCCTGATCTTTTTTCTCGAAAAATATAAAGAATCAAAGAATTGATAAAGCATAGCTTCCGAACGATTGAGCCAACCATCTTAAAACAAATATATGGTTGCTGTAAACACTTGAGAGTATTTTCTGTAAATTTTTGAAGCAAATCAAAAGTGACGTTCTGGTTGAAAGAAAGGACTTTTGTGTATTTTTCATAAAAATTGGTATTTTTGGGATTCGAGAAATTCCCAAAAAATTTTTTTCAGAAAGTTGATTTAAAACTGCAACTTTTTTGTCTCATAAATTTTCTTGTACGATTGACATACGGAGGTTCGTGGAAAGAAATTGGAATTTGGAAAAACTCAAAAAATGTGATCCAAAAATTCTGAAAAAATTCACATAAATTCTTTCGATATATTTGTGTGATAAGACAAAATTACGATTTTTTTGGGATCGGTCAACTTTTCGACCGTTCGAAACGGCGTGGAATACCTGATATAAACTCGATTGTTTCAATATAAGTTGTAAATCTCGTTTTGCGGCCATTTTTCTCGAATTTATCAGTTTTGCGATTAATGAGAGATAAAGATGAAAAATGTGAATAAATGATGATACAATTGCAACTCCATATGGTAAGCATGTGTATTACGTATGTTCTACAATAAAGTACTATTTTGGGCAGTGCGTGTAAAATCGGCATTTTACGCCCACTGCGTCCAAAAAAATATTTGATAGTGAAATATATATATATTTTTTTTTTTTTAGAAAAATTAGTGTGAAAAATCATATTTAAAAAGCTTAAATCTCGATTTTGACTATGGGCCTCCTTATTTTCCTCATGTTCACGAGTTGGGGGATGTTCCTGAGTTTTCAAACAATAAGAACATCCACTGCAAAAGGGTGTCAAGTTAAGGCTACTTTTTTTTTTAGAAATCGACAAAAAACAGTCGTTCAACTTTGGTCGCGCAAAAAATCATCGTAGGATGTAATGTAAAGGTGACGCAATTTTTCAGAAAACGAATACTAGTTGCAATGAAACTGAGGCAACCCAGCTACGTGGAACCTATTTCAGTATCGTTAAGACTGACAGGTACAAACAGCAATTCGACACATCTAAACACCCGAGAACTAACGCCGAGTGTACCACGGCGACCCAGTTATTTAGAAATTATTCCACCCTCACCAACAACAACGCCAATAAACGACTGGCCGGCTCTTGATACCACCACTAGTTCATCTCAGCCAAAAGCAACCGAAGATCGATCGTCAGATCACGTGTACACGTTGCCGAACGCACCTGATTTTTGCTGTGTGAGGATAGAGGACTTCGCCGAGTACGCTAAGAATGCCGCTGCTAGTAGGCGGCTGCATTCACAGTTCACGGTAAGAAATTCATATTTTCTAGCAACAGATGTGAAAGACGTTCATTCGGTTAACACTAATTCGTTCGGAAAATTAGTAGGTGAGCAATGGTCGAAGGGTTTGATAAGAAGGTTTGATAAGAAATTCAGGCTGATGGTTCATTTTCAGATTTGATTAAAGACGCGTTATAGTCATTGAACAAACGGTATGAACTATCCGGTGCTGCATAGGTACACAGTGCAGTGGGCTTCAGCACTATTTTGACGTGTCTTTAAAATAATTTGAAAACACCTTATATTATCGTCAGTTTTTTTTCCAGATACTACAGCGTATTTTGCCATTGAGTCCTGTGAGTACGGAAAATTGCCAGAAAATATGCCAAAGAACAGGAACGAAAAATTGGGAACGTGTACGTGACATTGGTAACTATTACGCACTTTCTAGTTCCTCGAAACATGACTATTTCCAGATAACGGAAAGTATAACTTCTGTGATTCTGTGGAATTTTATACAAAACCTATTAACATCGAACTACCAACTTGATGTATGATCAGTGCAATCGGCGTAATTTTTATTGAAACTTCAATGAAACGCGTCTCAACTGCTCAACGGTGAATTACGCGTGTTTGCAGCTTACTATACTCTTCTGATAATCTTTCTTTTTGTCTGTCGCTGATTGTAGATGACCATTCTCGAGTTGTTCTTCAGAAAATTCTCGGTGATCCTCACTCTGACTATATTAATGCCAATTACATAAAGGTGAGAATCGAACGTT
Organism: Macrophya alboannulata; assembly: GCA_949628255.1. NCBI lineage: Eukaryota > Metazoa > Arthropoda > Insecta > Hymenoptera > Tenthredinidae > Macrophya > Macrophya alboannulata. The sequence goes on along the minus strand of OX451212.1, from coordinate 10,688,840 downwards.
ATTACCATCACTGTAAAAAGCTACGGTCAATTTGTCGAACGCAAAACGTTGCAGGGTTATGAAAAAGAGAGAGCCTACATCGCAGCCCAAGGACCAAAGCCCAACACGGTGAATGATTTCTGGAGAATGGTCTGGCAGGAGAAAGTCAGATTGATTTGTATGCTGACGAATGTCATAGAGGGTGGCGAGGTAGCGATGTTATGAATCAATCAATGTTGAATCGTAAGTCCAGAGAAAGAATAAGAATACATAAAGCAATGTTGCAGACGAAGTGCGAAAAGTACTGGCCGGACGTCGGCACCGGGGTGAAGTATGGTGACTTCCATGTCTCGAACACGAATGACCAGGTATATGCTGACTACAGTTTCAGAACATTCGAACTGAGTTATAAACGGGACACGCGACAGGTACTTTGAAAAAACTAAACAGTTGGTGAATTTCCCCTTCCGTCGTGATTCCCCGATGTTTTTTTCCTTGTCACAGGTTATACACCTCCACTACACGGGATGGCCAGATCTCGGGGTGCCGATATATCCCCAATCCCTCGTTGACTACTTGAGAAAGCTTGAAAGAACACCCAATGGAAATGGCCCTGTAGTTGTACACTGCAGTACCGGTGACGATCGGACCGGCACCATCATATTATGCGCAATCTGCCTACGCCAGGCCGTTGTGGAAAAGGTGAGTGCTCTTGGGTATGACGTGAGTAAGTGACGACGATTTCTGATTGTAATCGAACTTGTTTAGGTTATCGACGTAATGGCTGTGACTGCTCGAATGCGCGATAGTCGGGCGAACATGGTGGGCACCCTGCAGCAGTACGTGCTCGCTCACATAATCATAACGGAAAGCTTGACGTCCTGGCCTACGCACATACCCTGCGCGGACGTTCTATCGAATCGTATAAATAAATTGAGAATTCAATTACCGTTCGATATGAAAAGGTTAGGAATAGGGAATTGTCCCCAGCTATCGATTCAAAATTATGGGAATCAAATTTTGTAACGATTCATTTCTGTTATAGACTGAGCGATACCACGTGGCAGCAGCAGGCGCTGCAATCTTCAGCTGCGGTTAGTCCCCCCACTGCAAGGCACTTGATCAATGCTGAAATTTCGGAGTTCGCTCAAGGTTTGAAAATCTATGCAAACTCCCTAATTCTTCATGAATTATAGACGTGAGAAAAGACTTCTTTTCACATACCTAGAACGTGTTACAATTTCAGACAGACCGGAAGTGATTTATGACGATGTTTTCGCGGGAGAGCGCAATCAGATTAACGCGGTGAGCGTCGATGGCGTCAAGGCGAAAGAACAATACCTGGCATGTTGGCTGCCGTCACCCTTGACCCTCCTCAATTTCTGGGAATTCATCGTCGAAAGGGACATAAAACTAATTATAATTCTGCAGTGCTCTGATCCGAGAAATCCCGTGAGTATAACTAACAAGACAACCCTTGGGTTGAGGAATAAATAATTATAGTTTTGTCTCCCACTTGTATGATTTTTCAAAAACCTACACGTGACGTTGTTTTTTTTATTCTTTTGCAGACATGCTGCGACATCATACCCGATAAATCGATCACCATTCCTTTGCTCAAGATAGAAGTTGAAAACCAAACTGGCCGCGACGAGGGAGAGTACTTTACAATCGAGAAGCTCCGGCTCACCGAAACCTCCGAGGTGAATATGAAAATAGAAAGTGTGTCCAGCTATAGAATAGTTTTTATACGTCACGCGTTTGAAATTCTGTTACTTGAGACTTACTTCATCCCGATTACGGTTCAGGCAAACACAAGATTACAGTCCCTGACCGTGTTGACGTGCAAGGGATGGGGATGTGGCACGATCCAAAACCCGCCGACCCCCAAAGCTTTGCTTTCACTTTGGCAAGCCTCCGAAAAAATTCCGCGAAAGGGAGGCCAAACCTTGGTTCTTTGTCAGTGAGTAATTCCACCAGCTGATTTTCCGGACAATAGAATATCCTCTTTCAGTGGATCCTCCCTCCACTTACACTGATTTATGCCTGTTCCAGCGACGGCGTAACGGGCTGCGGTTTGTACCTGGCGATGAGTTTTCTACTAGAGAGAATGGCCGTGGAGAGAGAGTGCGACGTAATTTCCGCGGTTCGAGCAGTTCGCAGATCTAATCCAAAATTCGTGCAACTTACGGTAAGACATATTTAAATATCTTTGCATGAGAATTACGTGATTGAGAATCAATGAAACTGATAACTAGCTTTATATTTTCTATAATGATTAGCTGCTTTCGAATCTTTCCTCAAGCTAGACGTCTAATCAACAGTTTTTTCGTTTTTCTCAGGCCAAAGTCTAATTAATAGTTTCCGTCATTTCCGCAGGAACAATGCGAGTACTTGTATGACGCGGCACAAGCCTACGCCGAGTACTTTCAATACTACGCAAATTTCTCTTAAGGTAATGGGGATAATTCCTGGATTGAGACTCGTCCGACTGATATCGGGTTTCAAGTTGATCAAGTTATATTGCACCAAGATGAAATTTATTTCCTGTGACCGCTCTGGGTATAACTCCATCAATTAATCACGCTAATTTTGTCTGTATAAATTTTTCGTTCATTATAATAACATAAGAGTAAAATTGATATAAAAATTTATAAAATAATTAGATAATAAATCATTCTGTTACTAAAACGGCAAAGAAAAAAAAATCTCAAAGTCGTCAAATAAAATAAGACAAATAAAAATCCCACATTGTGGAATTTCCTCAATATCCATTCCTTTCAGAGTTAGGCAAAAAGTTAGTTCGTTAAACCTTCTCGATACTGACCGCCCGATCATCAATCATCGAACATTGCACTGCCCCACGTAACTGCTGTGCCTGAGTGCCATCTGTCAGGCTCTGTTGGGGCCCGCTTCAACTCCTTGCTCTGCCGATATCGCATAAGGTATGCCAACGCAGGGTGCCCGAAAGGCTCCTCTCGACCGCTTTTGTCGGGATTGTTCAGGACCAATCGCCTTTGACTCCGTTCACTGTGCCGCTGATACTGTCTAGATAGCCCGCTTGGTATGTTTCCTGCCTGGGGGTATGTTTCCTGCTCACCATCCCTCCCCTCTCAAGTCTCGGGCTTCAGTGTCAACGACTGCGTTTCCTGGTTGCGCACCGTCCGGGTCGAGCCTTGGCGTGCCTCTGAAATTTTACACGAGCTTTTGAGGTTATTATCGCTGGCGTCTTTTACTCCTCTCCTAGCTCTATTCCGGCAGCCGTGAATCAATTACCTTTGCTAACGTTCGTACCTGTAAACATTGCGTCATATTTCCGGAATCACACAATATTTAGGGCTGAAATTTATAGGACTCCCCGTTAAAGTCCGAATGAGTTTCCTCCGAAAATTTTCATTATTTTCATTATTATAATTATTTTCATTACTATAATCATTATAATTATTTTCATAACTATAATTATTATAATTATTTTCATTATTATCATTATTTCCATTAGTATTAATATTCTCGGTATGATCATTACTTTCATTATTTTCATTACTTTTATTATTTTCATTATCCTTATTTTCCTCGGCGTTTCCGAAACTTCATAAACGAGTGAGGCGAGCAGGGCTGAGTGCCAACCGACGGGTCTCCGGGTGGCGGATAAGAGAAAGGCAAGGGAGGATCATGGACCCTGCGGTCTCAGGGACTGCGCCACTAAACCCGTGATGTGGGACGGGAACCGTGGACGCCATGGTCAGCCGAGGTTATAAGTGACCCGGCCAGCGTAGAAACTCGCGCAGGGGAGCGAAGGCCCTGGCCGTGGACCAAGACCCCAAGCGTAATGTGTACAGCTATCGTGCCGAGGGGCTCTATGGCACTGGGGAACGGTGTCGTGAACGATGCCTTTAGGGAACCGGGCGACATCCGATAGTATCAAGCCTTATCCCCACATGCAGGCTCTGTAGGGGTAGACCTGTAGATCCTGCTAGCTCATAGGACCAGGATGACTACTAATACAAAAAAAAACATAAATATAGAAGAAGTAGGGTCAATAACAGCCGAGGCTGCCTCCATGGAGGTGGACTCATCGGCGAGGCCGGGGTGTGAGTGCGAGAGACCGGCGGTAGTCGTGGACGTTTTAGCGTCCATGACCCGCTGCAGTCTCTCAGACTCGCCTAAAACGACCGCACAGGTGGGGGAGAACTCTGCACCCGTCGGGACTTCTACCGTACCTGTGAAGGCCGAAAAAAGAAAGGAAAGCCGCTCCGGGGCAGCGAAGAGAAGGGCCCGGAAAGCCCGACTGGCCTCCGGGACCTCCTTGGAGTCTACCCAAGGGGCAACCAACCTTTCAACACCAGCACGGAGGGCTCAGTAAGTGGACACTCTGGGGCTAGTGCGCGACAGCTAAACAAACCGGCGACAACGGCGGGCCTCAGTCAAAAAAGACCAACGCCCTCCGACAGCACGCCACCGGAGGTGTACTCGGCCCCCAAGCGGGGTCAAGACCTATTAACGCTCGTGAGCTACGGGGATGCGGCCAAAGGAGGCAGGCGGGTGGCAATAACACTCTCCAGCTATCCCGAGGCCACCCTGGGCTCCGCAGAGGGCGACCTCGCCGTTCAGGCACTGCTTCGGGCGATGGACTCCATTCCGGAAGAAAAAGGGGCCCCGCTTCTATCAGTGCAGATATGATCAGGGGATCCTATGGGTCACCTGTTCCAACGAGTCGGTTCTTAAATGGTTGAGGGAAACAACCCCAACCTTGGTAACCTGCTTGCCTCTAGTTACTGGAAAGAAAGCAACTTCCCAGGCTCACAAGGATGATGACGGTCAACCAGAATCCGTCTTTTCGTTGCTTGGCGTGGACGCCAAATCGTGGAAAGAGCTGGCAGGGAGGGGGCACATAGCTCACTATGGTCTGGAACAAGTCTCCTTCAAGGAGGCTCACCCGAAGGCCGAGGAGGGCCTTGCGGCTCTACCTCCTCCTTAAGGTAGAGATGAGGTGGCCGAAGGTGCGGCGTACGTAGGGCGAGGAACTGGGCCCGACAACGGGAAAGGAACCCCCCAGCGTCAACAACCCCAGGCCAACTCGGAGAAGCCTAGGACGGGCCCTACGGGCGCAGGGGACCAAGGTGCAAGCCGAGGGAACCCGAGCTCGCGGGGTCAGCCCGGGTGAGGCAGAGGATCAGACACGGGCAGGGGCAGACCATCCAGGGCCCTAGAGATCCTAAAAGCAGGGTTAGCCGGTATGAAGGCGGAGGCACAAAGGATCCTGCGCAGAGCGGTGGCTACCCCCACGAAGCCGCCCCAGAGGTCCTCGCAACCAGGGGCACCGGAGGAGAGGGGCAAGGACGGGGGTCAGTAATGGGAACCGCCTGAACCCCTCCCAAAGCGGAGCTAGATAGCTCGTCAGGGTGATATGGTTGAAACTAAATCAAGGGCCACGGCTAGTATCAAGTTCGCGCAAGTCAACCTGCAACACTGCAAGGCTTTGGATGTTACAAGGGGCTCCTAAAAGAGATAGATCAAAACAATGGGGCGCTAGTGTGCGCAGCAGGGGAACCTGGGCCTAGAGCCGGGTCCTTCATAAGCAAGAAGCACTGCGCACTAAGGCTGAACCAATTCTGTGACGACAACCTGGCCGCAGCCTCAGTCAAGCTGAAGCTGGACAGGGGAGGAGCCATCGACGTAATCGTCGCTTCGGCTTACCTCCCCTATGACACGGAAGAACTCAGGGCACTGGTCAGGTACTGCGATCATAGGAAGCTCAACCTGCTACTCGGTTGCCAAGCGAACTCACACCATATAGCAGCTCCAGGACAGCTCCAGGACAGCTCTAACACCAACAGGAGAGAGACAGCACTGCTGGAGTTCCTCTCTGCAGCCGGACTAGAGATCCTCGTAGTTCGCGCTATGCGGCACTGATAGATAAGCGCGTCGTGCCCCCCTCGCCGTCTTTCACCCCTCATCACTTGTGAACAATTACTCTAACCGTACGCGAGTTTCGCGCCAAGCACGCAAGACTACCAGCGCCGCACAGCGGCTGGCGACGCTAAGAGGGGTATAATGTCTTAGGCTCTGTGCCAGGGACCTGCTCTTTGCACCCCGAGACTAATCGACACGATTAAGGATTCGCGAGTGCGTGAAGACGAATCCCACTCAGACCACAGACGAAGCTCGTTCACAATGGATGCTGACGTACGTGGAAACCGAGAGTCAGGTACAGGAACCCCACGGCCACGAACTGGACCTCCTCCAGGGAGGAGCTAGGGCAGAGGCTGGGGGGGGGACCTGCGGCCGGCTGAGCACAGCAGCAGCATTGGAGAGCGAGATAGAGTTCTGCACTATATCAACCTTGCCTTCGAGGCTGCATGCCCCGAAAAAAAGGGAACAACAACAGCAAAAAGGTGCCCTGGTGGAACAAGGAGCTGAACTTAGATCCGGCTCCCACAAACTGCTTAGCAGGGCCCTTAAAACCAAACAGGAATCTGACTGAGAGGCCTACAATGCAGCCCAAAAAGAGTACAAAAAGAGGATTAGGAAATTTAAAGAATAGGCTTGGAGAAGCTTTTGCGAGAAGACAGAGTCCACGACCCTTGTGGTCAGGCTTCGCAGGTTATGGCCCTCTTCAGGCCCACCGATTAAGCTCGACGGCCTCATACTTCCTGACAGCAGGGTAACCGAGAGCCAGTTGGATTTACTGACCCATCTTGTTAGAGGTCTACTTCCCCGGATCCGGACGGACGTGGCCAGCGGGACTGAAAGGCGGCAAGGGAGATAGTAACCAAGGACAGGATGAAATGGGTTGTTGACACCTTCGATAGGTTAAAAATCCCTGAGATGGATCGGATCTTCCCAGCTCTCCTGCAAGAAGGCGGGAAGGAGCTCACCACCAAACTGTCCCACATCTTCAACTCCTGCCTTGCACCAACGTACACACCCAGGAGCTAGAGCGAAGTCTACGTCTTTATACCTAAGCCGGGTAAGAGATCCATGACCAAGCCAAGGACTGGAGAGCGATCAGCCTTTTGAAACTATTTCAAAAAAATATAAAAATGATTCCTAAACTACATAGTAACAGTTCGTAAAATAACAAAATTGTAATCAATTCCATACGATTACAGCACTCCTTAATAGTTGTACACGGAGAAAAATTCATCATAGAAGTTACCATATACAATTATGGTAGTTTGGGGACAGACAGCTCTGATGAAGAGATCTACCTCAATTTCTAGTCGTTTATTCTATAAAATCTGCTACAAGTTACGATAATTATTGTGGCTCACACTAGATGACATTGTATCAACAACTAGAAAATATGGTAGATCTCTCCATCAGAGCCGTCTGTCCTCAAGCTACCATAATTGTACGGTTGCTTCTATGATAAAATTTTCTCCGTGTATGGCAGTAGTTCCTAACACTATGCAAAGTACTGATTGTAATATTGGTCAAAGCGTTAAGTAGCATACCGCGTTCGGCTTCATATCTAGTACAAATATCAAACAATGATATTATGATATTATGTATTGCACTGCTTACTCGCGAACGTGTAGTTTGAAATCTAAACTTGCTACGTCGAATCGCTCTTACACTCGTAAGGAATCTGTTATATACATATTCCAATGGTTACCAACATTTTAATATCTTTATTCTTAATCGCTTCCGATCTTCGGTAAGAGGTCGAACCTCCGCGCACATAGTATATGCTAGCCGCGTGTGGAGTGGAGGTACATTTCTGGACCAAAACTAAAACGAGTTTTCACTCTCGCGAATTTCATGTGCCAACGCTCAAAGAAACAGTAGCCAACAAACAATCGGGTTCAATTGTTTGTCGGCTGCTGCTTCGTTGGGCATAGGCACACGAAATTCGCGAAGATAGAAACTCGTTTTAGTTTTGGTCGAGAAAAAATAGTGAGCCACTGGGACCCCATCATTGAACATTACTGTGCTATCTGCGTAGCCAAGAAAGGTCCACGAGTGAGAGGAACGAGTTCTCTTCAAGTTTATAATGTCGGCGCTCCCTTTGAAAGAGTAGCCATGGATATACTCGGTCCTCTTTCCCTCTCCCGATCCGGAAATCGTTACGCTCTAGTAATCGCAGATTATTTCACTAAATGGCCTGAAGTTATTCCTATTCCTAATCAAGAAGCAGAGACTGTAGTTCAAGCGTTTGTAAAAGAATTCGTTTGTCGTTATGGCTCCCCTCTAGAATTACACACAGATCAAGGTCGTAATTTTGAAGCTATGCTCTTGGCTGAAATATTGAAAGTTTTAGGAGTTAGAAAGACTCGAACAACTCCTTTACATCCTCAGTCAGACGGTATGGTCGAACGTTTAAATCGTACACTTTTGAAATATCTAGATTCTTACATCGATAGAGATCAAAAGAATTGGGACGAATGGATTCCTTTATTTCTTTTATCCTATAGATCAGCGACGCACGAGACGACAGGATGTACTCCAGCCTCTATGCTAATGGGACGAGATCTTCGACTCCCTTCTGATTTAGCTAAAGGGCCTATTCCATCTTCAGAACTTTCTCACGTGTCATATGGAGCCTATATACAACAACGATTAGAAGAAATTCATAATTTGGCTCGCAATAGGATTCATTTAGTTTCAGATCGAGTCAAAGCAAGATACGATATTAGAGCTAGAAATCTTCATTTTGAACCAGGCAATTTAGTCTGGTTATTTCAACCTCGCAGAGAGAAAGGACGTAGTCCTAAACTACAATCGAATTGGGAAGGTCCTTATGAGATCCTTAAAAAAATAAATGATGTAGTTTACCGAATTCAACGTTCTTCGTGATCAAAACCTAAAGTGGTTCATTTAGATCACTTAGCTCCTTATGAGCAAACACAACCTTCCCTTGACGACTAGTCTGGTAAATTTACGTCCTTTTCTCTTCTAACATTTCCTCTAGGTATTATTCTCATTTGCTTCTAGGTGGTCTGCGACACCTAGAAGCCTACCCTTTGGGATTACTCGTCCGACAAACAGACCCCTAACCATCATCGTAGAAGGAAATATTGGATGTAGGAAATCCACATTCACTACGAGATTCCTGGAATATAAAGAAGTATTAACTGTATTAGAACCTTTAGAAGAATATAGGAATGTGGTAGGAATCAATTTGTTAGATAAGATGTATAAGGGATCCTTCGCGTCATGCCTATCATTTTCAACACCATGCTGCCATGGTTATGCGCGAGACATCTACTTCTAACCTCGCTTCCGAATAAAATTATGGAACGATCCATTTTTAGTACAAATCTTTTTATCGAAGCTCGACGCAGGCAAAAAGACTTCGAAGATTTCGAAGCTCACCTTTTGACAAAGAATGTTCAAATCCTGGTCGATAGTTCTTCATATTTCAAAGTAGATCTAATTGTTTATTTGAGGCTAACTAGGAGATGGTCGTACCTCCGGATCACAGAACTTGTTTCCATTATCTGGGGTGTTTTCTGGTGCCAAAATATGAAATGCCTGCTATATAACTTCTGTGATTGGCCCTTCGTTCTTCCAATTTGCTAAATATACTGTACCGATGACCATTAAATGAATCTGGCTAATTACCCTAGCATAATTAGTCGAGGTTTCGCGTTATGAGATTCCACATCGAAGTGAATATTTGTACATTAAATTATGTAATTTTTGCACACCAAATTTTAAAAATTCATCATCCTAGGTGGGTCATTCCATCTCAAATCGACCAATGGTTGGAATCGACCACTTTCGATTTGGATGAATTTTTGTCAGAAGTTTTCTGTTATCATAAAACAAAGTTCTGCCGAAGAAAAAAAATTAAAAATTTTTCTTACGCAAGTTATGCGAAATTGAAATGTCATAACTCTTCACATAACTTGCGTAAAAAAAATTTTTTTATTTTTTTCCTTTGGCAGAACTTTGTTTTATGATAAAAGGAAACTTCCGACAAAAATTCATCCAAATCGAAAGTGGTCGATTCCAACCATTGGTCGATTTGAGATGGAATGACCCACCTAGGATGATAAATTTTCAGAATTTGGTGTGCAAAAATTACATAATTCAATGTACAAATATTCACTCTGATGTGGAATCTCATAACGCGAAACCTCGACTAATTATGCTAGCGTAATTAGCCAGATTCATTTAATGGTCATCGGTACAGTATATTTAGCAAATTGGAAGAACGAAGGGCCAATCACGGAAGTTATATAGCAGGTATTTTATATTTTGGCACCAGAAAACACCCCAGATAATGGAAGCAAGATCTGTGATCCGGAGGTACGAGCATCTCCTAGTAAGCCCAGAAACTTCATACTCTCGCTTATTGTCTCGTTCTAGGAGTGAAGAAGACCCTATTTCGGTAGACTACCTTAAAATTCTTAACCAGGTTCATGAAGACTGGTTAATCCATGAAACTTTTCAGTTTCTTCCCGCACCAGTTTTAATCATAGACGCAGAACTATTAGTAGGGGAGCCAGTGAATATTTTTGGAACTTATTTTCGCACGCCACTACCAAAGTTTTTTCGATTCAATAGATGATGCTTATCAAAAAATCTAACAGACTTTTCACTGTATTCCGATGGATTTAGCGTGGGGGGGGGGGGGGGGGGGGGGGCGTTTGAAAAAGTGAAAAGAACGTCAATGCGTTGAACTTATTTTCGCAAGGATACTACTTATTGTACTTATGAAGGCGATCATAAAACCTAGTCAAAGGGTAGTCTGGCTGATTTCTGAAGATGGGAACTTCGTCTGGCACGCGAAAAACCGGAAAAAAAACTTACCGAACTTATTTTCGCATTTTTGAAAATTTGTCAGATAGTTGAATGGGTTGAACAATTGTCGAAAAAAGCAGTCTGGCTGTTATTCGAGGTCACTTGAGCCTTGCCAGACCGACCGGAAGATGCGTAACCTGGTAGCTTATATGCAATCGTCATATCAACGTGTGCGCCTATACAATGAGTACGGTCTTAATTTCGCCCGAATACTTTTTTTTCCAGATGATAGTTTACACTCTAACGTGAATGAAAAAGACAGTCTGGCTACTATTTTCAATCACCAAAGCCTCACCAGACTCTAAAATTGCGAGTTCTCAAGCGTTCTATACGTCATCTCCGACGGTATAGGGACGACTCGCGTTCTATTCGCTATTTTTTTTTGTTTTTTTTTTTCATAATTGACATCTTGAGAATGAGCATGTGCATGTATTCTCACGCAAGCAATGCCATGTAGCATATTTTTATACCTTAAAATGAAAAAATTAGGTCATTATACCATCATATTGTTTGTAAGGGATGATTTCTTTTATTGACAATTAATTTTTGTCTCAATATACTTAAAATTGTACGAAATATCAATCGAAAATATGATAAACAAGCGGCTTTAGGCCGTCCATGTGCCAGCCCTTCAACTTCCCGTTCTCACGCTAATTTGAGCTTAAAAAATTCGCCATCATAAATCTTGCAAATCTGACTTCAGATTCGTGATCAGCGCCCCAAACAACCTTGTGGTATCAGTTTTCATTCGAATCCATTCATCCATTCTCCAGACATCATGATTTTTATTTTATTTTTCAGAATTTTGTTATTTAAATAATTCGAAAACCACTATACCGATCGAAACCAAAATCTAATCAGTTCTAAGTTTCGAAGAGGCGCGTCGATTGGGACGAAGTCGATCAAAATCTGACCACTCGTTCTCGAGATATCGTCGGACAAAAAAATTGATCACATACATACTGTGACGTTGCATTTTGCAATACGTCACGAAGGCATAAAAACGTAGGCAACTGGCGAGGGCAGACAGCTCTCGGAGGTAGCGACAGATCATCGGATTACTTTAGGCTTAATTACTAGCTTATTTACTATTTTGTTTTCAATACTTTTCTATGTAAATTGTAAATCGGAATGGCGGAGATGGTCCACGGACACCGAGGGAACTCGGCTGCCTGTGACGCTGGATACCTTTTATCTACGATGTTGGACCTTGTACGAGTTCCGGTGCACCTTCTGTCGACCTGGCCGTGGATGCTCGAGGAACGGTTGAACAGGGACAACTCTATGAGCCAGCTCCTCCCGTTCCCGCCAACTTATCAGCCTGGAGCTGAACCACCTCTCGCCAACTCATTCTAGATCTCGCCGATGGTTGGACAAAGCTGGGTGAATTAAGTAGCCCGTCAACAGCTTCCCATCGTCGAGGGTTTGTTGACCTGGTGGTCAAACTAGACGTCACCACCGACTTTCTCGCCATCGTCTCGCCAGAACTGCTACCGTGTGATGCAGGCTTGACAATATGCCTTCCACACCACCTATGGGGAAGCCTGGATGCGGATCCGGGATTGGGGCATCACAGCTTCCGCCAGATCCTCTGACTGGTCAGTTCCCAATTAAAAACGCAGTTAGGGAGCACTTCGCCACGCGATGTTACCGAGGAGTCCTTCCGCGAGGGTCCAGGTTGCAGAACAGGTGTATCGGGCAGAGTCTTCAATTATTTGAAACGGTGATGGCTTGAATATTACCGCCGAGTCGCCACATTGCCGAGACAGCCAACCACCGTTTAGTCGCACGGCCGCGACGAGCTCCGACACCCACCAATCAGAGCCGGCCGTCGAAGCACCGATCTACGGTGCGAACTTTTTGAATCTCGGAACCTATTTAAGAGGGTGCGACGCAAAATTCGGCCTACTTCTACGCTTGTCTGCTGAACAGCTTTACCTCGCCAGTTGGATCTCGCTTCTACGTATCGCCTATATCTCGCCGTTACATCGTATCGCCTATATCTCGCCATTCCGCCTAAGTTTATTTTTCATTGTGTTTTTGCTAATTTTTTGTATTATTTAGTGTGTTAGCTTCAATTTTAAATTTAACTTTATTTGTGTGTGAATTCCTGATTCATCGTCAAGGTAAGACCTTCTCTCTTGTAAAACCACGAGTCTATCTCGAAATCCGTTCCGCCTTTATTCTATTATATTTCAGTATTTCGTTGTGGCATAGGTCACCATACTTTTTGGGACTTTGTCCCGCTAGTCTTCAATCAGTACTTTATGCAAGACGGATTCTCGAGGTGACTCGAGATTACGATTTATTGGTGGATTTTTATTGCTTGCTTGCCTGAGTAGTAGTTTCCTTTAGATTCATTTCTTTTTCATTATTTTTGTAGAAACAGCGGCCATTAACTAGGTTAGCGCATGTGATTTGATAATTTTATAAATTAAGCTTGTTCTGATATATTTTATTACCGATCTGTCGCCGAAAACCTTCCGGGAGTAGAGCGTAGAAGTTAGCGATGTTATTTAGTTTATAAGTTACTATTTATTTGTTAAAAGATTATTTCTCTTGTATTAATTTCTCTTTTTCTTGGGGAGTTCTATCCCGCCAATCTAATATTTGTGTATCTTCTGATTATATTCTTTTCATTATATCGAGTTGCTTGCCCCAATGATACTAGTAATGTTACTGATAATTTCCGCCTAAGATCTGCTTTGTGCTAATTCTATTGTGTGATTTTTCCGCCTTAATATTATTCAAATCTTTTGGAGAATTTGTTGCTATTGTATCGCCTCATTTATTTGCTCAATTTGTTATCGAGAGAACCTTACGCATTGTTACTGGTACTATTAATGCTTGTTCCGCCTACTTAAATAAAACGGTCTTGCACTTGTTAAACATTACCTGCTGTCTTCCTTTTATTTGGTGAACCTAGCCACTCTACCATCTATTACATTATATTCTGAGCTACTCGGTCGTTTCCGCCGTTAAACTCTTAATTCTTTTGTCATTCTGTTGTAAGTGACGCAAAGCGTCTGGCGCCCAAAATAATAATTTTTCAGTAATAAATATTCTTCAATCTATATTAGAGTAAAACGCCGAAGGCGCGGTTCTAACTAAATATACTCTCGAATTTAGTAACGCCGTTGCAATACATACATACATACATACATACATACATACATACATACATACATACATACATACATACATACACACACACACACACACACACACACACACACACACACACACACACACACACACACACACACACACACACACACACACACACACACACACACACACACACACACACACACACACACACACAGACGTCCATCTGAAAATGATCGGAGATGATTCTCTAGACTTCAAAACGTCGAGATCTAATGAAAACTCAACTTTTCATTTTCGGGGTGAATACAATAACTTCCTCTTTTCTCTGATATCAGAGAAACAGGAAGTTAAAAATACACTAAATAAAAGAATTAAATACATTTTTTTTTTATCTCATTCCGCGGCTTCCTCTGCCTCATCCAGACAATCATCATCATTTATAGCGTCGTCATCATTATCTTCATCCGAATCATCTCCAGGCAGTCCAACATCATCTTCATCATTCTATAAATTTTTTTTTTTACGATTTTCAAATATCTGCCAGACTGATTTCCCACCTCCGGAAATCAGCCAGACTGTTTTTTTTACTGAGTATTATTATGATGCTAACTAGTGCAATAAGTTTCATCTATGCGAGAATAAGTTCAAGGAAAAAAAAAAAAACCCGATTTTTGTAAATTTGGAAAAAACTGCCAGACTGACTTTCCAACTTCGGAAACCAGCCAGACTGCTTTTTTGACAGAGTTTTAGGGTAATACTAATTAATAGAACAAGTTTCATCCGTGCGAAAATAAGTAGCATGAGTTTGTAATTTTCACTCATCGATTCCATCGGAAATCAATAGCCAGACTGTCGATTCCTTGAAAAACATCATCAATTGACCCGGAACTACTATAAATAGGGCTTGCGAAAATAAGTTCCAAAAAAAGTTCACTGGCTCCCGGACTATATCAGCTGATTCCGTTTATGACAAATTTTGTCAGGTTATGGAGACTAATCGATAAAGTAGATCGAACTTTGACTCTAACTAGATCTAGTAATTTTGAGTTATAATAACTACGTCGGTAATGAAGAAATTTCTTTGAGTTTATCATTCAAGCTTCCAATCGAAACAAAAGAAAGACACTTCATAAAAATAATAAATGATTAACAGTCATTTTATTTATTTATTTTCATTTATTTTATTTTTATTGATTATTATTAAAATAAAAATATTCGTAACATCGGCGTGTTAGGTAGCGATGGCTCTCCTCGTAACTTCTTTGAGACGACTCAAGATCCATTGACATTCTGCACACTCCTGACAGAGTCCTATTCTTACAAAAATGCCAAGACACTCGCGACAGTGGGTTTCGTCATTTAATGATCCCTGACTCGGTAATGTCTGGTGAACTTTTATTTCCTTCAGAAATCTTCTCTGCAGGCTATAATTAATAATGATATTGGTTTATAATTATTGGACTTACTTAAAAAAAAAAAAAAAAAAAAAACTCACGATTTCCATGAGCTTCTTTGACAAATGTTCTTCGGAAAACCCCCATCGTCAAAACACTTTTCTCTACCACATTTATATTTCTTTTCATCGAATCCATGGACAATTAACTCTTGCCAATCAAGATATTTCCCACGTTTTCCGCTTTTTCTCGTACATTTCTTTCTTTTTCGCACCATTCCCTCGAAAATTTTGCGGTTTTAGTCACCCCCAACATGATGCTTAGACGGTTTGTTCAAAACAATTGAACTTTCTTCTTCTTAGTTACCGTAACTAAACAAACTTTCACGCTCTGGTGGTGGTTTCTCCTGTATCAGTATTCCTTTTGTTTTTCATTTAAAAAGATCCCAATGGATTTTAAATATACATGTTAGTTTTAAGAGACTAATTTTTGACGAGATTTCAGATTTCTTTAAAGTAGATCTTATATTCTGAGGATAAAAGACGGAATTCCCATCCTGACATCTTCCATCCTTTTTCCGGACCTCAGATAAGATCGTTCCGATTTTATTTATCTTAATTAAATAAATAAATAAATTTAATATGTCTCTTATATCCAAAAACTAACATTTGTCTTCCCATCTAGGTCGTTTTACCGACTAATTTGTTGAAGAGGTTTCTGATCGGAGCGATTTTGGGACCATGGACCGACTTCTTTCCCAAGCTCCTATCCCATTCGCCTTCCCTTCGCCTCTTTGTTACAGGATACTCCTTCACCACTCACCACTTACCGCTCGCAATCCGCATCCTGATACTACATCCTGCCGGATTCTTCTCTCAAGAAAGAATTCTCCAAAGAACATTTTTATACTAAAAACTCACACTTTCGTAATTAAAATTCCCCTATCTTTCCAAAGTCTTTTAGTATGTTTTTTTTCCCTTGGAAGTAAAGGCAAATGCCGGATAGTTTAGCGGGAAGCATCAAATTTATGACGTTATAATTTACTTACCACACAGGCTTTCCCAGACCAAACGATTACAGACATTTGATTACTAGACATTTTTATTTTTACCGATTGAAATTTTATTTTCACTTTAACCTGTCACTTTTCAAGAGTCGGGTCGACTCTTTTCCTAAGGGGGGGGGGGGGGGGGGGTTGTGCTACGAAAGTAGTATCACCCCTCATATGTAGTTCACATATGATCTAGTAGTCATCTTAAATAGAAGATGTTCAAATATATCATTTGTCTACCGTTGCTAATCTCAACGATATTATTGTAATAACAGTCTTGTTCTAGACCTTAAACTGACCGCACGTATTTCTAATACAACCTAACTTACTCCAAAATACCAATTTCTAAGCATCATTTATTCGACTATTCACTTTGTTAATACTCTCAGAGACCCACTTCTTCAACTACGAAGTACTCAAACCCCCATTTCGTAACAATATATAGGAATATATATGAGCATATATTAAATCATAAATATACATAGAAATATATAAATGATGATATATAAATAGTGTAATCATTTTGCCCCCCCCCCCCCCCTCCCTAGGTAAGAGAGGCTCCAACACACGAAAATTCCACAAGTCGCCGGCACTGGTTCGCGGAAGACAGTTTTTTTAGATAACTGAGGTCCCATTAAATTTAATAGTTCTTCGAACTGAACTTTAGACATTCGAAAGTAATTACGGAATCTCAGGTCTTCTAACTGCAGTACCGGAAAAATTGCATGATAAAAGCCGTACGTGTTCCTGTCTTTTCTGAAATATTGGTTCTACCCAGTAGCGTTTGGTAGAATATTGCCGCTTTTTTTTTTCGGTTTCGACAGCGAGAATAGTAGCAACTGCTGCTACTATACGCTTTCGTTTTTCTTCAATTTGTGCTCTCTCAATCAGATAGACACAATCTGCTAACCACACACGATTCTTATCTTTAAACATTACGAATTAGTAATCTAAATTTTTGAACGAGAAATGTCGACCAGAAGCAAACATTCAAAAAATTGAGCGCAAGTCTAAGACACGTGACCGTTATCAAGTCACGTGATCATGGTCACGTGACTTTTTCGACGTATGTATATTTGACGCTGGACCCTTTTCATTTATGGAGTCGAAAAATCAGCGTCAGTTCGAATCACGTGACTCATCGACGCTTGAAGCTGAGCGTCAAGCGTCTAATGAAAAGGCACCTTTAAACTCAAAATTCATAGTCTCTCAACTAGATTTAAAATCATTTACGCTTTGCCATACTTTCAATAAGAAATATTACGGTACGAATCGTTAGGGTGTATCAAGTTTATAATTAAACTACTCGCGATTACAAGAATAATTATCTATTGAATAATATTTGTCTGTTCGCACTTTACTTTCAATAAGAAATATTACGGTACGAATCGTTAGGGTGTATCAACCTTAGAATTAAACTGCTTGCTATTATAAGAATTATTATCTATTGAATAATAGTGGTCTGTTCGCACTTTACTTTCAACAAGAAATATTACGGTACGAATCGTTAGGGTGTATCAACCTTAGAATTGAACTGCTTGCTATTATAAGAATACTTGTCTATTGAATAATATTTGTCTGTTCGCACTTTACTTTTAATAAGAAATATTACGGTGCGCATCGTTAGGGTGTATTAACCTTAGAATTATAATATCATTTCTCGCAGTAAGAAAAACCATTATCAATCGTATAATATCTGTCTATTAAACATTACAAATACACTTGATAGAAGTAAGAAAAACATTTGTCAAATCATATCAGCACACTTGATAGAATTAAGAAAAACATTTGTCACATCATATTAACCATTTCCAATATCCTGAATAAACGTATCATTTGCATTAGAGTGTCTGACCTGAACTACCTGCCTTGTTTCGTAATTTCACATTTCAGTATTATTATTTTACTTAAATTATAAAGTAGGCCTGAGGTGTATTCCTAGCTCCCTGAGAAAAAGGAATATTGCTTAATTGACTTTAGCATTGAAGAAGCATAAAATAATAGATAAGTTACAAATGGCGCCCAACGTGAGGGCAGTTTCTACTTTATAAAATAAAATAAATTCATTCAGACAAAACAAATTCATAATAAACTGGGGATGGTTCTCACCCGTAGCGTAAAGAAACCTAACAGAAAAATCCAAACAGAAATAATGGAGGGAGAGACGAGTCAGAGACATGAGGACGTCGGGGATGGCGATAGCCATGCAGTAGATGAAAGAAATTCCAATAGGGCAAAAGAACAAAACATTAGTTTGAAAACATTACAAGAAACAATGATAAATTACCAATTAGAAATCAGGAGCAAATTCAAAAAATATCATGAACAATTAGAAAAAAATCTTTCAGAACTAACGCGAACCGAAAATCAATTAAGATCAGAAACCATGAGTCAAATTCAGCAAATAGGCATTAGGCTTAACATAATTGAACAACAGACTCCAAATAGGGTTTTACAGCCAAACATAACTAATATGGAGAGATTAGAAATAGAACTTGCAAACTTACGCACTGCAGCGAACAATCAATCACCAATTCTAACGCGACTCGCAAAAGAAAAACCACCAACGTTCTCAAGTAACGATAAAATGTTTCCGCTGGAATTTTTAGAGGAATTAGAAGCCTGGTTCAAAAAATGGAACGTTGCGCGTAACGAACAATTAACCGAACTCAAAACTAGCAGTAATATAGTTCAAGGCAGAGCAAAGTTCTGGTTTGGAGCCGTAAAAGCTAGCTTAAACACATATACAGAATTTCGGGAAGAATTCCTAAGAGCTCATTGGAGCGAGCCCACGCAATTGCAAAAGCGTAGCGAAGGGGGGAATAGACGGTTTGATCGAAGAGGCACGATGTCCCTAACAGAATACTTCTATGATCAGTTGCACCGAGCAACGCGGATTAATGACAAGATGTCGACTTTCGAAATAACATATCACATAATACGGCAATTTCCCCCGGAGCACGTTCACTCATTAATAGGAACAGTAGATTGCAACAATATAAACTCAGTACTCGAGCGGCTAAGTATAATGGAGAACCCCATGCTTCTCGATCATCCAGAATCGCGTTTCTGGTCGTACCAACCTAAACGTAACGAACGTAACGAACCCGCAAGGCCTAATGAGACGCAAGATAATAATGATAGACGAACTACTCGTGATGTAGCCTCAACTAGTCGAACGCATGGTGATGACCACCAATATTCTAATCGAAACCCGACGAACAATACAAATACCGTTAGGCCGTTTAACATACATAGCATGTCCAAAGAAGTAATAGAAGAAGTAGAAAGCGTCCCAACGAAAGGCGAAGAAAGTAATAGGAAACCTTCATAGATTGTCCTCGCTCAAATATTCAAATAAATAAAATAGCAACTCGCGCCTTGATAGATACCGGGAGCCAAGTCACTGGGATCTCTGAATCATTCTATTACCGAATGAAAGGAAGACATCAGGATATCCCCACTCCACCCGTTCAAAATCTAAAAATCCGCGGCCCGTTTATACAAAAATCTCCGACTGTAAAAAAACAGGTTCTTATCGAAATCTGTTTCGGACAGCATAAAATAGAAACCCCTTGTTACGTCCTACCTATAGCGTTCGAGAAAGTGATCCTCGGTATAGACTGGACCCACGAACATAGAATCACGATCGATTTAAATCGGCACGCAATTAAATTCCACGGTGAGACTTTACCAGAGTCAATAGTTAGCTTCGAGAAAAAACAAGACAACCCCAAGGAGCGCAAGCTACAAGTAATTCCAGACGAAGAAGAGACAGAGTCTGTTTTCGAGGGATTAACGCGAATGGCGAATGACGAACTGGATCGGCCAGAGGTGTCTTTCTTAAACGCGTTAGATTGGGACGCGAATATCAAAAAAAATTCAAATACGGTCACAGACGGGTCAAATCAATCCGAGAATGAGTTCTACATAGAAGTTCAGGAAACAGTCGATAAAATCGAAACCCTTAGTAATAATCAAAAAGATGCGTTAGCAAAAGTAATATTAAAAAATGAAAAAGCCTTCAGCAAAATACCCGGGTGTACCAGCGTATACGAACATGAAATAAAACTAATAACGGATAAGCCAATCATTGCAAACTCATATCCCATACCTTATGCCCGTCGAGAGGCAGTAGAAAGCGCGATCACTAATATGTTGGACCAGGGGATCATTGAACGGAGTAGATCACCCTATTTAAATCCAATCGCGATAGTAGCAAAGTGAGACGACTCAGTACGTATTTGTTTAGACGCTGGAAAGTTAAATGACAATATGATCGCGGATCAAGAACGTCCGAAACCCATTGACGAGATTATACAAAAATACGACGGTGTCAAATATATAACGTCTACCGACTTCGTTTAGGGATATTGGCAAGTACCGCTTGAAGAAGAATCGCGGAGGTACACGGCTTTCTTACACAACTACTCTCTTTATCAATTTCGTAGAATACCTTTCGGGATAAATACCGCGGGTAGCGGGTTTATACGCGCCGTCAACCTCGCTTTCGGTCACGAATTTGATGAGTTTGTCACGGTCTACGTAGATGATATGTTAATAACCTCGAAAACCTACGAAAAACATTTACAACACTTAGATTTAGTATTTCAAAAAATCATTGAACACGGGTTCACGCTGAAGCTATCTTAAAGTAACTTTTGTAGATCGGAGGTCACGATTGTAGGATACGTTCTCTCAACCACCGGTGTTAGGCCCAACCCCGAAAAGGTAGCGTCAATCAGAGAATTTCAACAACCAAAAAATATAAAACAATTACGACAACTTTCAGGATTGTGTAACTATTATCGTAGGTTCTTAAGCGAATACGCGGATTACCTAGATCCATTTAGAGAATTGCTGAGCACAAAGAATAAGTAGGGTAGACCGGGGTCAGTTGTAACAAGGGTCAGTTGTAACACTGCGAACATATCTCGTTCTATGGTTAGTACGGTCGTATGCCGGTAATATGTGACGCGTGTGGCAGGTCGGAACCAGCTCAGTACTGCTGGAGCGCCACTGTGCGACGCAGACACGTTCAGACGAGTGAATTTATATTCTCGGGCCAAAAGTAAGTTTTCATGCCTCCAGTTTGAGCTCAATATCTACATTTCTATGCTATATATTTCGAATATTCTTTTTTTTTATGTTTCCTTGTACCTTTCGGCATTTGTTTCTACGACAATTTGAGTCTTTGTTGAATAATAATAATTAGAATTTCGGCTTCGAAGTTGAAAAAACGGTATGGGGCGGGTTGTAACAGTTTTCCCGGGGTCAGTTGTAACAGTTCGTGCGGAAGATATTGTGATGTTTGATTCGAGGCTGTTATAGTATTACCTCTAACTTGCTACGGAATTTTTTTCTTTCTAGTTTTTCCATGTAAGCATGCCTCGGAATAGAAAACGAAAAACGCAACGAGCACTCACCAAAACTTTAACGTATGAAGAAGCCTACGTTGAAATAACAAGTGGGAAATCAGTACGTGCAGCTGCAAAAAAATTTGGTTTGTGTCACGTGTCCCTAACAAGATACAAAAGGAAAAGAGAAGCGGCTGATAATCAAAACGGCCCTTCCACTTCTATTAGTATGGGATACAAAGCTCCTAACCGAGTTTTCTCTGACGAACAAGAATTAGCAATGGTCAAATATATTATGAAAGCAGCAGACATTTATTACGGCCTGTCGCCCAAAGAAATCAAAAGATTGGCTTTCGAGTTGACAATCAAATACAACTTGAAGAAACCCGACAAATGGGATGAGAACCGCATAGCAGGAGACGATTGGTTTTCTGCCTTTATGAAAAGACATCCAGAATTGTCTGTAAGATGTGCACAAGCTACAAGTCTCTCTAGGGCGACGAGCTTTAATGTGACGAATGTTAATGCATTCTTCGATAATTTAGCCAAAGTAATGGATCGTGACAAGTTCGAAGCCAAAGATATTTATAACGTCGATGAGACGGGAGTTACCACAGTGCAAAAACCAAACAAAGTAGTGGCTAAAAAGGGAACTCGGCAAGTGGGTGCCCTGACATCTGGCGAACGCGGCACTCTTCTAACGGTTACTGTAGCAGTAAGTGCCATTGGGAACTCCATCCCTCCAATGTTTTTGTTTCCTCGACTCCGGTATCAAGATCATTTTGTGAGAGACGGTCCAGTCGGGTGTATCGGTGCTGGAAATGCCTCTGGGTGGATGCAAGAAAAGGAGTTCATCATATTTTTGAAACATTTCCAGAAACATACCAATTCGTCTCCTGTTCATAAAGTATTGCTTCTCCTCGACAATCATTCTTCACATATAACGATTGAAGCACTGGACTTTTGCAAGGTGCACGGGATCGTGATGCTATCATTTCCTCCCCATTGCTCCCATAAATTGCAACCACTTGACCGTTCGGTTTTCGGACCTTTCAAGAAGGCAGTGAACAACGCTTGCGATGCCTGGATGCGCAGCAATCCAGGAAAGCCTATGACTATTTATGATATACCAGGTATCGTAGCCACCGCATTACCATCAGCATTGACCCAAAGTAACATTCAAGCTGGATTCAAGAGTACAGGAACATATCCTTTCAATAGGGATAAGTTCACTGACTTGGATTTCGCTCCCTCCTATGTCACGGACAGACCAGCTCCGACTAGAGAAGCCCAAGGTTCGATTCAAGATGACCAACAACAGTCAAGTGCCAACCCAGGCGTTACTCTTTCTCCGACATCTCAAAATACTCCAAACGAATCAGGTATGACAATCATCGCTGCTGCAATAACGTCTGAACATTCGCAAGCTGAATCAGAGGTATTGAAAAGTGGTGTACCGTCAACTTCTGAAGGTGAACCAGCTGCAAGAGCAACACGATCTATAGGTATACCAATACCGTTTTCACCAGAGAGCGTAAAACCATTACCTAGGGCACCACCGAGAAAAGTGACCACCAGAGGGAAAAAAAAACGAAAATCGTGTATTTATACTGACACTCCAGAGAAGGAAGCAGTAAGAGCAGAAACAGAAGAAAGAGTGAAAAAGAAATTGACAAAGCTCGTTAAAAAAAATCTTGGAAATCTGAGTGGCAAATCCAAAAAGCAATCAGGCAAGAAGCAGACCAAAAAAAAATGTTCGAAATACAGTGAAGATGAAGCAGAAGATTATTATTGTTTGGTGTGCCAAGAGCCCTACAGTGCAAGTAAGCCGGGCGAAGAGTGGGTCCAGTGCACAGAATGTGGATTCTGGTCGCATGCGGAGTGCACTCAACACGGGTCCAATTACATCTGTCACAATTGTGAATCAGATTAATAGGTAACCCGAATGGATAGATTCGCGGTTAATTTTTCACGCACGCAATCTCTGATCAGAAGCAGCAATTTTTAAGTTGGTTTTAAATTTTCAAGTTGATTTAGAGAGTTTTATTTTAAGTTTTTAAATGAGAAGCTTATAAGATACTTTTATAATATGTTACTACGATTATTATAATTATAATTTATAGTTTTATATAGTATTTGTTGCATAATTTTTGTTTTTTCATTGTAATGTATAAGACTCATTATCATAAACCTAATAAGCATGTCATTCTATGCAATATTCTTGTGTTACAACTGACCCCATTCACTGTTACAACTGCCCCGGGGTTGGGGCCGGTTGTAACACTTTTCCGGATTTCGTTTATAGGCTTGGTTTTTTGTTTATATATATGCTAGAGAGTCCCACATAGAACCATTTCGTCAGCAATTGAATGCTCTACACCAGAGTATGCGTGACATTGATATGACCATTGTGGTTTGAGTGCAGTAAGGGTGTAAACGCAAATTGTTACAACTGACCCCGGTCTACCCTACCTATGGACCCGCAAGCACGATACGGCGTTCCAAGAATTAAAAGATAAATTTATTGACGCGGTCACTTTAAAAGACTATATCCCCGGAAAAACATTTTACGTACAAACTGATGCTAGTCATCGGGGAATAAGCGGGATGCTCTATCAAATCGACAACGAAGGAAATCATAGAATAATCTCGTTAGTAAGCCGCGGTCTAAACAGTGCAGAAAAAAATTGTACGGCAACGGAGTTAGAGCTTCTAGCAGTAGTATACTCGGTCGCGAAGTATCGCACCTATTTATCGGGAGCTAGGTTCCGAGTCATTTCAGATCATAAAGCATTATCGTTTCTGATGAAAACAAGAATTAATAATAGTCGGTTAACACGGTGGATATTATTTTTACAAGAATACGATTTCGAAATATCCCATTGTAAGGGACGGGACAACTGCGTAGCCGATCTCTTCAGTCGAAACCCGCACGGCGGTACAGACGATGCTGAAGAAAATGCCAAGGAAATCGTTTACCTGGCAGCTTTCCAATTTCAAATAGATCGCGACTTATCTCAAAATCTGAGACAAATCGAACAATTACAAAAGCAGGATCCTCGACTTCGCGGAGTCATCGATCAATTCCAGAACGACCCAAACTTCTCGCATCCTTGTTACGCTAGGCTTAATGGAATATTATTCAAAAATTCAATCGATGACCCTTCCTGGAAAATTTGTGTTCCGAAGCAAATTACCAACAAAGTAGTAAAGTACATTCACGAATCCACTGGTCATGCCGGGATAAAGAAATGCATACATGCTACTAATAGATGTTTTACGTGGCCAGGCTATCAGCGTAATAAGATCCGACAATATCTTTCTTCGCGCGACGTGTGCCAACGTGTAAGACCTTTAAACAGTTCGATGAGTGCTCGCAACAGTAGCTTCGTGCCTAGAAACATCAACGAATTAATAGCGATAGATCTCTACGGACCACTGCCCACGTCTATTGGCGGGGTTCAATACATTCTCGTCGCAGTAGATATGTTTTCTAAGTTAGTCTCCCTATATACAATGAAAAAAGCCACGACGTCAAATTGCATAAAGGAATTACAGATGTATTTCATTAACGTCGGAAAACCAAAACGAATTCTTTCTGATCACGGGAGTCAATTTACCGCGCAAAACTGGAGACAATTCGCCGCAGATAACGATGTCGAAATCATCTTTTCTCCCATTCGCCACCCGCAGAGCAATCCATCCGAGCGCATAATGCGCGAGCTAGGTAGATACTTCCGTACGTATTGCAGTGACAGACACACAGGTTGGGCCAACATGGTACCACAAATACAGAAATGGATTAATTTAACATATCATGAGAGCACTGGCTCCACACCATACGAGCTTCACTTTGGAAAAGACCCCAAAGATAAAATAGAAGAGCTAGTAGAATTTCCTCTAAATATTCCCGTGTCATACGAAACTCAAATCCGTCTGGCTTATGAGCAATTAACACGGAGTGCGTTTCGAAGGAACAATCGCGAAACGATAAGAAACGAAGTCCCATTAATCGTTAGCAACTAGTATGATTGCGGGTGCCGCAAGTTTCTACATTGATTGAGAAAAAAAATATCCAAATTCTTCCATTTATACAAGGGACCATACAGAATAATTGATTGTCCGTTCAGCAGTGCGTATAAATTAGGCGACCCCGACGATCCCTCACAAGATATTGGTGTATATCACCGCACTAGCCTTAGGAAATACAGAGTACCTCTGGAATAAGTAACAAATGTAAAAGCAAAAAAAAATATAATATATAATATGTAAGTGCATTAGGGTGAATCGAAAATTCTGAAAACTGTTGGCTACCCGCAAAAATCAAAAATATCGCTGAAATAAAGGTCTCCGTGCAACAATTCGACTTTTTGACAACATATAGGGGGCGCGCGGGACGTTTAAAAATGCCGTTCTTAGCGTTAAGTTCACTTTATCACTGATAAACGGTAACAGATCATTCAAAAAAATCTGATTTTTATATATAAGGTGCCCAGATATGTACTCTTTCAAACCCATATTCACGGAACATTACCAAATGGTTCATAGCTTCGGAAAAAATCTCCGAAAATCAATATTTTCACTATTTTTCAATTAATTATCATTATATATTGATAATTTTTCTTCCAAAACGTTTTTTAATTTCTTCCATCTTTTTTTTCTTGTAAAACTCGGTATAAGTATTGCTTACAATGCGAAAATTGATAAAAAATAAATCTTCATTTGGGAAATTTTCAGTCATTTTTTAGCAATTTTCGCATTGTAAGCAATACTGATACCGAGTTTCACAAGAAAAAAAATGGAACAAATTGAAAAATGTTTCAGAAGAAAAATTATCAATATTTAATGATAATTAATTGAAAAATGAAAATATTGATTTTCGGAGATTTTTTCCGAAGCTATGAACCATTTGGTAATGTTCCGTGAATATGGGTTTGAAAGAGTACATATCTGGGCACCTTATATAAAAAAATCAGAATTTTTTGAATGATCTGTTTCCGTTTATCAGTGATAAAGTGAATTTAACGCTAAAAACGGCATTTTTAAACGTCCCGCGCGCCCCCTATATATTGTCAAAAAATTGAATTGTTGTGTGAAGACCTTTATTTCAGCGAAATCTTTGATTTTTGCGGGTAGCCAACAGTTTTCAGAATTTTCGATTCACCCTAACGTACATATGTAAATACTTGGTCGGGTACACACCTACCCATTACAACGCTCGCGTAGTGTAATTTCATTTCATTCAATAATTATAACACATGCTATAATCTATTATTTTTACTCAATCACATATATACATATATCGCGTTAAAATTAACTCAGGTTGCATATACTGCGAGATACAATTGTTCGAATCAGATTCATTCCTCCAAAAGAAGAACAAATATAAATAAATAAACAAAGCAAATAAAAATCGCATTAAGGCCCATCCCTAGTCGCCCACCTCCTTTTTGCCGAAAAAGGGGTGGGGGAGGCACATTTCGATTATTATCCGGGGCCAGGCGTCGAAGACGCAAAAATAAAATGCAGAGCGGCGATTCTATTTAAATTCCGAACACATACATCCGAAAATATGTTCGTTGCATGCGAAAATAGAGCTGCAAAACCGTTTTTAGATTTTTCAAATGTCAATTTCCTCGGCGGCCATTGTTATGTAGCTGTCCGCCGAGTTCAGCTGGCACACGAGGTAAGTGGCGACACGAATATATGCTCCGACGCAAGGATAGTACACTAAGGAAGTGATTTCCTTGATATTCGTGGCGCCACCTACCTCGTGTGCCAGCTAAACTCGGCGGACAGCTACATAATAATGGCCGCCGAGGAAATTGACATTTGACAAATCTAGAAACGGTTTTGCAGCTCTATTTTCGCATGAAACGAACATATTTTCGGACGTATGTGTTCGGAATTGAAATAGAATCGCCGCTCTGCATTTTATTTTTGCGTCTTCGATGCCTGGCCCCGGATAATAATCGAAATGTCTCTCCCCCACTTCTTTTTCGGCAAAAAGGAGGTGGGCGACTAGGGATGGGCCTTAACTAACAAAGTAGTGAAAGAATACGACGCCCCTGTCCCCCCATTGCCCCTCTACCCCTTGGTTCCCAACGTCTGGAAAGAGCAACGAACTCCAAAACAGCGCGAAAACATCCCCCTTCCCCGCTGCTGTAGCAAGACGAGGACTTCAGGTCCCAATCGCACGATATTTAGGTCATTCAGCAGTAGACGACCGAGTCGAGAGGTGGTGCCAAAAATTAAAAAAAAAAAATATACAAAAAAAAGATATATACATATAGCATGATGGACGAAGCAAACGAGGCCTTCTACCCCGGTATGAGAAATGTCTGTCTACAAACGGAGTACGACGAGGTTTGGGTCCAACCCTCATAAGACGAGGCCGGGACGATCGTCACGCCGAGACCATGATGGATCAAGCAGGAAGAAGGCCGTCAGCTGATAGCCAAAGGCCGTCAGCCTCCAAAGGTTTTAAAGACCCACCATGGAGTAAATACCACGGGGAAGACCCCCATGGACTGGAGGCTAACCCCAGGGGACTGGTCCAAATTCAAAATTCCAAAAAACCGGCGGCTCAGAATCCGTGCAGAGACACGTTACACACCAACAGATTGGAGCTTGGTCGAACTGACGGACGAGAACATTGAAGGATGAATGCCGGAAGAAGGATGGTCAGCAGCAGTCCCCCTCCTTCCCCAAAACCCCGTTACCCCAGATCCCACAAACGTAAAAATCAAAACCGACGAATAATGCGAAACGTAAGTACATAGAATAATATTTTTGTCCGACCCCCCTTGAAAACTTGACTTTCGGCCCGCTTTACCGGGTGAAAAGTGGCACTTTTCAGACCGACGATTTGAGCGGGCGAACATGGAACTTTCCGCCCGCCTTAGCGGGCGAACATGAACTTTCCGCCCGCTATAACGGGTGCACATGAACTTTCCGCCCGCTTCGCCTGACGAGCATGTATTTCTTGCATAATAATTAATTTTTTTTTTAATTTTTTTTTTTAATTTTTTTTTAATTGAAAAAAAAATAAATTATCAGACTCTATTCACTTATTAGTCATGAATTGATGAGTTAATGATCCTCATTTTGAGGTAATATTCATTAGATCTTTGATATAAATTTGTAATTAAGTTTTATATTCAAATTATACATGATTATACTACCCAAAAGCACCTCAGGTGCAAAAACCTTGCGCCAAGCACATTAAAACGTTGTAACTAACAAAAAAACTATCAACAAAACTATCGACAAAACTTTGTTACCAGAATATTTGATGAAGTAGCATTTGATCTACAAAAGTACTGAAATTAATAGACATTGCTAAGTACAATTTATTTTTTCACAATAAATTCCTGATTGTGACCTAATACCTATTAGTGTTTGGTTGGTATTCACATATGAATATACATGACATGCGTAACACCTTATGATATGTGACATATGTACTCATGAGAAAAGATTAATCCAAATTAAAATTGAGAAAATAAAAAAAATAAAAATTTGGAGTACGTGGTACTTGGCGGGCTAATGGGTGAATTATTACAAGAATATTGAAATAGTTCAATTGATATTTTCTTGTAATTTCTACAAAAATGCCCGCCAAGTACCACTACCTCCAAATTTTTATTTTTTTTATTTTCTCAATTTTAATTTGGATTAATCTTTTCTCATGAGTACATATGTCACATATCATAAGGTGTTACGCATGTCATGTATATTCATATGTGAATACCAACCAAACACTAATAGGTACTAGGTCACAATCAGGAATTTATTGTGAAAAAATAAATTGTACTTTGCAATGTCTATTGATTTCAGTACTTTTGTAGATCAAATGCTACTTCATCAAATATTCTGGTAACAAAGTTTTGTCGATAGTTTTGTTGATAGTTTTTTTGTTAGTTACAACATTTTAATGTGCTTGGCGCAAGGTTTTTGCACCTGAGGTGCTTTTGGGGGGATTTCACTACTTTTTGTACCGGTTTCTTCTATGTTTATTTTCACTTGTGATGAATTCAATAATACAATAAATCTGTCCCCGAGCCGCAACTTTAACAAGTGTAATTACTACTTAAACGGTATAACTATTACTGCATCAAGAGATTTATTTCCACCAGTCTACGTTCATTTCCTCGTTCGCAAATTTCTACAACAAATTTGGCATTGCAAATGTATTGTGCAATTGGCTATAATCACAGCGTTCGAAGCAAAAAAAAATTTCTTCAATACTTACTCAATGATAAATAATAATCTTATTGGTCGACTGATAATTCTTAATATCTGTAGTATAAAATATGTGGGAAAATTTGATTGTACTTGGTAACGTCTATTGATTTCAATACTTTTGTAGATCAGATGCTACTTCGTCGAATATTTTAGTAACGAATTTTTGTTGATATTTACGTTTTAATGTACTAGGCGCAAGGCTTTTGCACCTGAGGTGCTTTTGGGGGATTTCATTACTTTTTGTAGATGTTTTGATTTTCTTGGCTGTTTCTGTTAAATGTTATTTTTCTCATGATGTTATTCTAAATCTAACTGTTATGAGTTCTATTGAAAGAGTTTTACTGATGAGGCTGTGTTGTTATCGATGACTGAAAAATGAACTGTAATGAGAAGCCTTGACCCCTATTAGCATTACTTTTACTGTAGATATCGTAGACTTACTTTCGATACAAATTCAAAGTCATGTTAACGTAGTTATGTTTTCGGTAGAGGAGAATATCAGACCTCCAAGTTATAGATTTGAATAAAACTTCGGGGGGTGTTTTTTCGAATGAAACCATGAGACCAGCTCTGTTCCATTCATTCTAATGAACTCTTGTTTTCTTTAGCTCAAAGTTCTGGTCTTATTGAGCAATTCTTGAATTTGTCTGAAAACATTTGAGAAAAATAAAAGAATTAAGCACCTAAAGAGTTGAAGATGTAACTACTATCGGGCCGTAAAATCGGGATGCGTGGGTTTGAAATCCGATAGCTCTCCATAAAAAAATCCTGGAACATCGTGTCATACAGTTTCTGAAATTGTAGAATCTGCCATGCTTAGGTATGAATTGCAAAAATTTTTTAAAAATGTTCGAATCAGGGAAATCGCTATATCTATGTGACAAAACGTAGTTTTAACGTACTTGTATAGACTCTACGCGAGGTTTCAAATTTTTACCCAACGATACCGCGTAGTGAGAAGTACATAATCCACATAGGGTCATAGTGCTAGTGGCCAACCAATATTAATCTAGTATCTGGCCACGACAATTCAATCACTGAAATTGATCAATCGTTCATGAAGACGGTAATAATTGAGCTCATAGAAATAAGAATTTAGAATCTTATTAGCTGTTGGTATTGTTAGAATTCTAGTACAATTATATTCCCAGATTTCAGAAAGTATTTATGAAAAAATGTCATCTAATTTTAATGATCTACCTAGGACCGCATAACGTAAATAAATCATAAACATTTCTTCATCAGTTTCGTAGGTATAATAAATTCAAAAATTAGTAATGGATATCCAAATTTTACAAATATAAAATATACTTCGAATAAATAGCTTCGATAATCACGATCGACGTGACATGCAAATCTCTCATAACCTCAATCTCGATAACCTCAGCAACCTGACATCTACTCTTATAACCTCGAAATTTTGAGAACCTAACGTGAACGATTGAATGGATATCTTTCAGAGGACATCGAGACTAATATTGAATGACAATTTTTTACTCCGCACTTTCTCCATATTTTCCAGCAAGCGTAATAAGAAATCATTTGATGGTTCAAAAAGGTTTTCAGCTACTCGTAATAATATTTTTCTCCTGTATTCAAGCAGTCAGCTGTCATTCAAGAATGCGATATACTGATATTGAATGACAATTTTTGATTTCGCACTTTCTCCATATTTTCCGTTGAGCCGTAATATGAAATCATTTCATAATACTAATATTCTTCTCATCTATCTCAGCTGTCATTCACGCAACTCACCCAGTTATGTGCACGCGCATGCGCAGTAGGATTGTTTTCCCTTACACCATAAAATACATGCAAACTGTAAATATAGTCAAGAGCGACAGCTCCCACTATATTTTTATCCATGTATTTTCATCTCGGTAATGGACTTTCTATGTTGATTATTGCGTTCTGCCGACGGAGAAAAATGATGACGGAGGAGACGAAAAATTATTATCGTGAAACTGACCCATCCGATTTCAGAAATTATTAATTTGTTAGCTGTTGGTGCACCGATTGCGTCGATTTTGGTCACAAATGGAAGTTCTTTCGAACCTTATTACGAACGTAAAACGTCAATCCCCGGTATATTACTAATTCGGTGTAATATATGAAAACATTATTCCCCCACTCCTCTCAGAGCTGCCTCTACGGTAAAGAGACTCGGGCGAGTCGCGCTTTTTTAATGTACTTGGCGCGAGACGCTACCGCGTCTCTTGATATGTACATAATGAAATTTCGTATATGATATTATATGATACTCAATTTGGATCGATTCAATGATAGTTAAAACGAACAATAAATCCGGGTATTTTCGAATTGGTGTAAAGCATTTCATTCGTCTGACATTGTCACATATGAGACATATGTCTATAACATACGTCTTTCGTATACGTCTATACGAAAATCTTAAGATAGTATGTACATATTTATATTCAATTTCTTGGATGTATTTTCAAGACTAATTCTTTTCATTCGGAATATTCGGTAATGTATCATGATATAGTTTAAGAGATCATTGCTTGCTTATTGATTATAAAGATTATATAGATACACTAAATATTCATGCTAACTAGGAGTGTACCAGGGTTCCGGCGCACGGATTTTGTTCAAATTTTGAGAGGAGTTCCTTCGGCCCAAAATAATAGCCCTCTGATCTTCAATTCCATCTCATAGGCCCTTCTTCTCCTAAGAAATGTTATTATCGTGCAATTTATTGGTCCTTCGCCATGGCTCTAGATCGATGCAGCGAACTTAGACATACCACTGAATCTTTACATATAGTCATTCAACCATGAAAATGATTATTCAACAGGTCAATTTACCATATCATTGTTTTTTTAATTTTCAATTTTTTTTTTCAATTAAAAAAAAAATAATAAAAATAAAAAAAAACAATGATATGGTAAATTAACGTGTTGAATAATCATTTTCATATTCGGATGACTATACTTTTAGTGATATATTTAAGTTCGCTGGATCAATCTGAAGCCATGGTGAAGGACCAATAAATGTCACGATAATAATCTTTCTTAGGAGAAAAAAGGCCTATGAGATGAATTGAAGATCAGAGGGCTATTATTTTGGGCCAAAGGAACACCTCTTCAAATTTGAACGAAATCCGTGTCCCGGAACTCTGGTGCACTCCTAGTAAGCA
This sequence comes from Macrophya alboannulata, assembly GCA_949628255.1. NCBI lineage: Eukaryota > Metazoa > Arthropoda > Insecta > Hymenoptera > Tenthredinidae > Macrophya > Macrophya alboannulata. The sequence continues at coordinate 10,655,792 of OX451212.1, read as the reverse complement.
TTGTTACGTCCGGGCCTCACCACCCGAACGTGCCTCCTTTTCTCCCCTACAATCTTTCTATTCCCACGTATGCAACTACCATGAAGCTATGCGTCTGCTCTTATCTCTATTCCAGCTATCCTCTCATCCTCACCTGATCGCTGTACTACTAAGCCCTGGGAATCACACTATACCGAGATGTTTTCTTGAAACTGTACGGTCGACGGCGCACGCGTCAAATAATTCGACGTGATTGGTCGGCGAGATCGTCTCGCGACGATATTTTACCCTGTGAGGCAGGGGAGCCAACTTGCATAAAATTGGGCGAGAGCTGTCAAACTCGCGCGCTCAAAATAGCGAGTTGAGGTTATGTTATTTATTTTAGTTCATCGTGAATTATGAAAGAAACATAGCATCAACCAGCAGTTTGTAATAACGAGGTTGATATCGGAAGATAATTAAATTAATGCAATAATAGATTTCTTGAAAAAACTAAAATCATTTGTTAGAAATAATTAGCTGAGAATTATTTATAGAAAGAAAAAATCTAAAATTAAATCCTGCGTCATTATCGAGTGGCGGTCTGGATAAACCTAGGCAGGTTGATAAAAGAAAACGTTTATTGTAAAAAGATTCTTTATTCACATGAAATGAAAAATAAATTAATCGTTGAAACCCAGTCGAAAGTAGCTCCGGAGTACATTCGTCGTCACAGTGCAGTGCTTCGAAAAGCCAGTAATCAGTGTCGATAAACATGAAATGAGAAAGAAAATTACTTTAGTAACAAGGAATCAAAGAAATTATTCAGTATAAAGATGAACGCCATACTCACTTTACCACTCTTAAGTAGAGACGCTACTAAAACTTTGACAAAAGTGATTTTTTCGTTTTCAAAATTATTAATAAAAATATCATCAAAAATTCAGTTCTACAAAAGTTGAAGTACGTTAACATGTATCTAGAAAAAAAAAATTAAGATTCTGCGATGAAAGTGTATGCGCAGGGAACCTTTCGCAGAAAATTCCCTGCGCATGGCTATTAAAAATTCCTTACGCATAACCTTTCATCGCAGAACCCTAATTTTTTTTCTCAAGATACATGCTAACATACTTTAACTTTTGTAGTAATGAATTTTCAATTACATTTTATTTAGTAATTTCAAAAATGAAGAAATCGTTTTTGTCAAAATTTCAGTAACGTCTCCCTAACGCCTGAAAGTTCGTAAATCTCTATTGAGTTTATTCCTGGGTTTCATGTTTGCACTGTTTTAATCAAATAAAATCTCACTCTCATATCAAAAATAGAAACTGAAATACAGGAGTTATCCAGCGGCACAAGTTGAAAATCAAGAATTTCATGATGGTCTCTTCGCCTCTTCGTTTTTATTTTTCATTTTCAGAACTCATAAAACTTAATTTACCTCTGACATTATGAGAAAGCCAGAAATGTATTTTGAAGATACATTTCACGCATTGATTTGGAAAAAGCCATTATGAGAAAGACCTAGACCGTAGAAAAACCTACGACCCAAGATCTACGACTTCAGTCATCAGCCGACAAAAGTAGTGATGGTCGCTGCATGTCATGAAACTGAATAGGAGGTTTCGATGAATGGCAAAGATGCGATGACATTGGGCGTTGCAGACGTATTCTAGGAGTAGCCAACTAATCAGCAGTCATTTATCAATATTTCCTGTAGATCGAAAAAATTTTGGTTGTTATTTATTGATTCATCTGTTTATTTAAGTACAGGTACAGGTGTTATTTTGATTAAAATGATTGGATAAACTGGTTTCACCTACCTGCTTTATTTTTATTGAGTACCCATCATTCAAACAAAAAGTTTTCAATCTTGGTTAAATAAAACGAATTCTCGAAAAAGCCGATACATTGCATCGAAGCAAGGCAGTATTGCGAATAAATTTCAACAATTCCCTCTAAAATCGAGTTTCAAACTCAACACTGAAAGCTTTCCAAACATTTTCGAATCACGACTTCAATTATTCGAGATTCTAATCTCAAAAATCCAAATCAACCGCTTAGCCGCCAAAACAGAGTTTGACAGCTAAAACTCAGGATGGCTAGCCTGCATGAGCAGACGCCGAAACTCGCGCGTGCGCTGTCGACCATACAGTTTCAAGAAAACATCTCGGTATGCTTACATCCGCACTTTTGCATCCCTACCTTAGCTACAATTCTCATCACTCATTATTCAGACACACTTCTTCTTCGACCTTCCAACCACACACTTCTTCTTCGACCTTCCAACCATACACTTCTTCTTCGACCTTCCAATCATACACTTCAACTTCGATCTTCACACTGTAAACTCCTTCTCCGACATTCCTACCTTATACACATCATCATTATTCACTCGCTTTACTCAAAACTTGTTCAACCATACACACACTCATACTTGAACCAATAAAAATCATCATCAACGAATTCATTCTAAAGCATCATTGCCCCTTCCACTCTCATCTCCAGCTATTTTTAGTGTAAAACAGGGTTGAACCCACAAATTTACCATCCTGGACGTTACAGCTTGAACGGAAATTGAACTTGAAATTTTTATTTTTATGTTTTTCTTATCGGGGGGCTCTGCCCCCCCAACCCCCCGCCGGGACTTCGCCCCTGGACCCCAACGGGGCTGCGCCCCTGGACCCCCCCTCTTTCCCGGAAAGTCGCGTTTTCAAAGAGAGTCGGACAAAAAGTATCGTGTGCATCATGGGCGGAAGGCGATCCCTCGCTCGTGCGGAGTTTGCAGTCCTCGCCTTGGCTCGCGCGGTATTAGCCCTCGCGGGAGGGTGTTAGCAGCACTAGCCTTCGGCTCGTGCTGCAAATCTCACCCTCCTACTCGGGCGAATTCCGCCCTCGCCTACGACTCGTACTGCAAACTCCACACTCGCGGTCAGGAATCGCCTACTTCCCGCCCTAGATACACAATGTACTATTTTACTACCAGAAAAAAAAGAATGAACAATCGTATATGCAATCCTAGTCTTATCTATTAACGTCAAGTATGTAATGTACCTGAGTGCCAACAATACGAGCTTTAAGAATAACCTAATTCACGTCATTATTATATAATACGGAAGCAAATACAAATCTAAATATATAAACATATGAATATTCCTTTACCTTCAAGTCAATTAAACCTAAGTATTTTGCATTCTTTATCAGATTCACTTAAGAAAAAAAAAAAAAAAAAAAGGCTAACGAGTTAACGATAAAGTTCTTGAGAAAAAAAAATGTCATATTTCCCAGTCACTTTCCCGTGGGGATGATTGTAACGTGGCAAATTAAATGAAGAATAAAATCATTTAATTGAAAGGTCTCCGCCGCGCGCACCATCTGTGAGCGCGACTGAGTACCTCGCCATCCTACGGCGCGAGGAAACCAGCCTCACGGCTGCAAAACCTTTCTCACTAACAAATTCAATAAATGAATTGAATATCAATCCGGGAAAAAATCGTTTTAGAGACGAACTACTTGCTTGCCTTTACAGAGAAGCTAACGTGAAAGTTAACACTCAGTCACAGCCAACTCGGCACACTCCACGTTTTTCGTCCATTTTTTGCAGGCTGGCCATCCTCTATTTTTTTTTTTTTTTTTTGTTCCTTTCTTCGTTTGATTCTTTCCGAGGTTCATCGATTTGACCAGAAAATTAAAAAATAGCGCATGGCTAGCCTGCGAATAACAGACGAAAAACGTGGAGTGTGCCGAGTTGGCTGTGACTGAGTGTTAACTTTCACGTTCATCTCTGTATGTATACCTGAGTGAGAAGCTAGCGGGACGCTTCGGCCATCGCTTGTCTGGTACACTCCAATATATGTATTTCATTTTTGTTATTTAATCGCTTCTGATTCAATACTTGAGCTAGCGGGACGCTTCGGCCATCGCTCGTCTTAGGTATTGCTTCCTAAAAGCATTAAAAGATTCCAATTACTTGGTGTAGTAAAGAATTATTCAATTCACATTTATTTTTTTTAGTATTTTTTTTAATTGAAAAAGAGAAAAAAATTGAACATTAAAAAAAAAATCCAAAAAACAATGATATAGTAAATTAACGTGTTGAATAATCATTTTCATGGTTAAATGACTATATGTAAAGATTCAGTGCTATATCTAAGTTCGCTGCATCAATCTAGAGCCATGGCGAAGGACCAACAAATTGCACGATAATAATATTTCTTAGGAGAAGAAGGGCCTATGAGATGGAATTGAAGATCAGAGGGCTATTATTTTGGGCTAAAGGAATACCTCTCCAAATTTGAACAAAATCCGTGCGCCGGAACCCTGGTACACTCCTAGTAAGTATCAAATACAGTAGAACCTCGATTATCCGAACCTCTGTTATCCGAACTCTCCGTTATCCGAACCACGATCGCTTTAACCGAACCTTCTATTATCCGAACCTCAACTTGCTGTTATTTTTTTTTGTTTTGTTATGCGCGCGTTTTTGGTGTTTTATCACATACATATTTGTTACTTAGACATTTGATACTCAGAAAAGAAAACTTTAAACCAAATGTTAAATGTTTATAAATGTTATTGAATAATATATTTATGTAAATATTATAACATATGTATGTGTAGGTGTGTTACATATATATTGAATATTTCCCAGCGCGAAACATCGTGTCACCTAACATTACTGTTCGATTATCCGAATTTTCGATTATCCGAACTAGGCCCGGTTCCAATTGGTTCGGATAATCGAGGTTCTACTGTAGTACCACTTACCCCGAGGGGCTACTCACTTGTGAAATCGCTTGTACACCGACTATCGAAATCGATTCCGAATTTATTTCATTCTTATGGAAATTACTTGAAATCGTTTTTTTTAATTCGAAATCGGGTGCAGTCGAGGGTGCAGACTTCGCGAAATCGAAGGAAATCACATAAGATCGTGGGAAATCGCTTTGAAATCGTATGTAGTCGCTTGAAATCGCATGCAATCGCATGCAGTCGCTTGAAATCGCTAAAAATCGCTTGAAATCGCCTCAAATCGTTTGAAATCACCGTGAAATCGCACAGACTCCCATGACCGCAATAAAAAAAATTCTATGCAGTCACATGAAATCACATGAAATCGGTTCGAAGCGATTGAAGTCAGTCCAAAATTGTCTTGGAATAACAACAGTTCGTCTCTCTGTTCTCAATTCGATTCTCCCCTCATTAACGCACGTGCAGGCCGAGGTGCAGGCATCTCGGTAGGCATACTTACTACAAGTCGACTAGAAGCGCCAGCTTGTTGGCTCAGCGTTTAAGGCCCATCCCTAGTCGCCCACCTCCTTTTTGCCGAAAAAGGGGTGGGGGAGGCACATTTCGATTATTATCCGGGCTCAGGCGTCGAAGACGCAAAAATAAAATGCGTAGCGGCGATTCTATCTCAATTCCGCACACATACGTCCGAAAATATGTTCGTTTCATGCAAAAATAGAGCTGCAGCACCGTTTTTAGATTTGTCAAATGTCAATTTCCTCGGCGGCCATTGTTATATAGCTGTCCGCCGAGTTTAGGGTAAGTGGCGCCACGAATATCAAGGATATCACTCTCTTAGTGTACTATCCTTGCGTCGGAGCAATATATTCGTGGCGCCACTTACCGCCCTGCCCAGCGAAACTCGGCAAACAGCTACATAATACACTTAAACATATTACACACTAAACTCGGCAAACAGCTACTACTACACTTCCGCCGAGGAAATTGACATTTGACAAATCTAAAAGCGGTGCTGCAGCTCTATTTTCGCATGAAACGAACTTATTTTCGGACGTATGTGTGCGGAATTGAAATAGAATCGCCGCTACGCATTTTTTTTTTTTGCGTTTTCGACCTCTAGGCCCGGATAATAATCGAAATGTGTCACCCCCACCCCTTTTTCGGCAAAAAGGAGGTGGGCGACTAGGGATGGGCCTTAATTGTTTTGACTCGGATTTGACGTGTTCGAGGACGTGTTACTTCCGATCAAGCTTTCGAGAGTTTTAAATCTCGTGCCAGGCATTCATCGCAATATCAGTCACCTCACATTCGAGATATCATCGGTTATTTATGCGGAAAAAAGAAACAGATTGCCAGCTGGCCGAGGGAGACGAGAAAAAAAATAAAATGAATCCAACAAATAAAGATGACGATGGGTCCAAAGAGGAATTTTCAGTTGAAAAGGTAAGTGAAGGCCACACGATTTCGATTATATCTCTTTTGTTAAATAATCAGTAACAGTAGAAGTCGCACAAGAAGTCGAGATAAAAGTAGTAATAAGTAAATAATCTTATATCTTTTAATCTACAGTTTATTACGCATTTTCAAAAAATGAAGCCAGGAATATATTCGAATCAAAAGCTTCTTGTTATATGGGCTATAGCTTGCAAGCGCAATAAACACTAAATTACTAGATATTTTATTACGATAATTTAAAACCGAGTTCAAAACGTTGGTCTCGATGTTTGTAACGCTTTATTCCGACTTTATTCAGAGCAGGGATCTCGGCAGGAACTCTCGGTCTCGCTCTCGGCAGACCTTATTCCGAGCCTTATTTGTTTACAACAATGTTGCTCTAACAGCGCAGTGTCATTCGTTCCAATGAGAAAAAATATATAACCAATAATATTCCAATTTTTGTAATGGTACACATTTTACTACAATGCATACTTAGGTATATAACGCTTGTGATCAATAGATTACACGTATAACAAATCTTTTACAGGCACGCCAAATCTTGTGATTATGGGCGTAAAGAAATGAGTCCGAATGAGTTCAATTCAAGACACGATTGATTTTAGGTAACGTTTTATGGAAATGGGTTTTGCATATCAATTTTTTCGCGATTTTTAATTTGTAACTGAGAAAAAAAGACATACATAGAAATAGTGAAATATACTATATATTCATTGTGACTGAATGATTCAATTATATTGCAAAAAAATTAGCGACAAAATTTAAATTTCGGGAGTTAACCGTCAAATCGCTGCTCTTGAAAAAAGGCGATGTGTAATGGCTGGCACGAATTATTTGTATTCCACCTTTTGATATTCCTCAGATTATTTTGGCGATAATTCCGAGAATAATTCCTTTAATTTATACATACAGGTTATTATCATGAACGATACATCCAAGGGAACAACTCTCGAAAATAACCCAATAAATCCATGTTTGGAGTGCAGCAGGCGCGATCGTGAAGAAAGAGCGGAAGCTGCAGTGATCATTGCGAAGGAAAATGCAATGGTGTGCCGTTTTTGGACTAAATTGGAGGCTGACCTTGGCGTATTTGTCCCTCTTTACATCAAGAACATCATGCGATTCAACAATTTGGACAATCCGTTGTCTTTTCGAAACCTTACTGAAGAACTTGTGGGTGACGTAGAAACTTTTGCCAAGGATATCATGCCAGACCTAATAGAAGACCAAACCGATAGAAAACAATACTATGGGCATTTTTACAAATGTCCCAAGAAATTTAGGTTCCTGATGGGAGACAAACATTTGTTGAAGGAGTTGATTACTTACGTCAAAGATAAACCTAAAAATTATTTTCAACTATCGGAAGTGACACCACCGTTTAATATTCTCAAACAGGTTAACATACCTAAGAAGAAATGTGTCTCTCTCGACGCATCGTCTAGCCAGCAGCATAGTTCAAAGGATTCAAAGAGTGCAGAAACGAACATTAATATAGTGGGTGAAACGAGAAAGTTAATAACGCTGATAAAAAAATACCTCACAAATGAGCCTGAGCTGGCTCATCAAACTGACATATCAAATAACTTGGACATCACAGTATCTATAGTGGAAGAGTACGATGGAGAAAATCTGCCACAGGGATTCACCTATTCAGCGAATATAAAGTGTCCTCTTTGTACATCCGTCGTGAAAATTAAGAAATGTGGGGCTGACAGACAGAAGGAAAGTCGATGGGTGATTTCTAATTTTAAGAGACACATACACTGCCACTTGAAGTCGCATGAAAACCCGAAAGTCGCCCGAAAGCGGGTTGGTACTCCTCTCATGTTACTTCAGCAAAAAAACACCAGAAGACGGAAATACCCTCAGAAATACCTCCATCGACGAAGTCTTCGTCTTCCATTCAAAATTGGGTCGTCAGTACTCAGCAAGGATCTCGAGATAGCAGGGTTGCGATTCAGGAAGCGGTCCCACCGATAGCTATTTCGATGCCCGTTGAAAATTACGCTAAATCGGCTCTCTTATTAAATGAATTCACGCCGATTATTTACGAAGAGACCACTGTCGCGAACAGTAGTTTCAATCAGAATGACCAGGACACCGTAGATGTTGAATCTTTCGTGCAAACGCCAGTGGATACTCGGTCTCTAGCTCGGTCTTCAACCGATTTAACCACGTTGATAAATCCGTTCACAAGCGCAGATGAGATGACGGGGGAATAATAGGTCGAAACAGTTTCCGGGCGAACTGTTTCGATGAAAATATAACCGGTTGTAGTAGTCAAGCAAAAAAAAATATAGCCGGACCGTCCGAAACGTATTATACTCAAAAAAAAAATTTTGAAAATAACCTCGACAATACCACCCGTTCATCACGTAAAATTCGAAAAAGATTGGCAACCATTACTACTAGTCAAACGAGAATAACAAATTACTTTCCACTTGTTAATGAAATTGACATGTTATCGAAAAGAAATAAATATTTGGAAAATATGCTGCACTCCTGGCTGCAATGTTCTATCGAATCCAGGTCGACTATGCAAAACGGTTTGCACGTAACCGATAGTCGCAATCGAGATGAAAGAAGTTCGCGTAGTTTTCTCACATCTCTTATGACTATAGCCACTGATAAATGTGCAAAAAAAAAACAGGGAATCCGTTATGATGAAACGATTAAATTATTCGCGACGTATCTTTTTACAATCGGTTGTAGGATGCTATATGAGACGTTATCCGCTGATTTACCTCTTCCTTCACTCAGTACTGTCAGCCGTACTATCAGTCGTAATGGGTGTGTCATTTTGGAGGGCGAATGTAGCTCCACAGAATTAAAATCATTTTTGTTGAAAAGGAATCTACCTCTTGCGGTATGGCTAAGTGAAGATGCGACCCGTATTACAGGTCGTATTCAATACGATTCTCAGTCTAATCAATTAGTCGGCTTCGTTCTACCCCTTGATAAAAATTGTATGCCAGCAACAGGCATGTTCATCGCGACGTCTGCGAAAGCAATTCAAAAATTTTTTGAAGATGGAACACGCGCAAGTTTAGTTTATGTTATAATGGCGCAACCTATAGCAGATGGTTCTCCTAGCTTTTGTCTTTGTCTGTATGGTACGGATAATAAATTTACGGCAAATGACGTCATAAAACGGTGGCAATACATCATAGCTGAATTGAACAAACAGGGGATCACAGTTTTAGGTATCTCTTCCGATGGAGATCCCCGCTTGCTCAGAGCAATGCGCCTGGAAGCTAACCTAGGAGTTCATAAAAAGAATGAAAATCAAGCTGAAAATAGTATAGGAGAAACTTTATATATCCAGGACACAGTTCACGTTGGTACCAAACTAAGATCGAGACTATTAAAACCGTCGATCGTATTGGCCGTGGGCAATTTTGTGATTTCTCTTACGCACCTAAAGATACTCATGAACTCGGTGTCCAAGGACAAGCACTTCTTGAATTTAAAAGATGTTTCTCCGAAAGATAAAATGAATTTTCCATCTGTCATCAAAATAAGCGACCTAAAAGTATGCGCTTTACTAAAAAACCACGTTCCTGGAAGTGAGGCTACTATAGCTTATCTTGATCTCATGAGGTTAACATTGGCAGCTTTCTTAGATAAGACTTTAAGTTCTTTAGAGCGATTATATAATATTTGGTTTGCGGTATTTTTCTTACGTTTATGGAGGTCATGGATTGTGGATATACCAGGTTATACAGTGAAAGATAATTTTGTAACGTTGAATACGTACCTTTGCATAGAACTTAACGCTCAAAGCTTACTTAAAGCTATCACCCAACTTAGAGACAAGGATTCGCCAAAGTTTTTTATTCCTTGGCTATGGAGCAGCCAACAATGTGAAAGTTTCTTTCGGTCTCTAAGATCCATGAGTTCAACATATTCAACAATTGTAAAGTGTAGTCTTCTTGATACTATACACCGATTAAGACGTATTCAACTGCAAGCAGATATTTCTTCAGATGTTTCAGACGATTCATTGGAAGGGTTTAACTTCCCTCGCGCAAAAGCCAGTTATGGTCCTCTAGATCCTACGCGAATTAACAACGTTTATGGGTGATTCTCCCGAAATACTCATCTTCCGGGTTACCGAGTTTATTTTCTATAATCGCTCTGATTTCTCAGATTTTCTCAACAGAATCTATTAGATCTCAACATTTTGAGATAGGGCTCGAAGACAGATTAGAACAAAAAAATCATGTTAATCGTTCTTTTGTAGCATTTGACCCTTCAATGTCATTCCTCTGGCTTGTAACCATCACATCTTTACACATTGTAGCGGGCTAAAAAAGTACTTGAAATGTAAAAAACTGGAAATCATGAATATTATCTAAAACTAAGCGATATTTGTAACCCCCTTTTGGAATTCACAAAATAATAATGGGCACAGATATCTCGCAATAAAAATCGAAATCTTGTAACACGATCTTCCGTCATTCCTCTGGGCCGATAGAAATGAGTCAATATCAGAGCAATAGGTGGCGGCAACTGACCGGGCGTTCGAGAGCAATGCCTCCTAGATCTAATTCACCGCGCTGACACTTTGTCAAAGTTTCAGTTTCGATGTTTCTGACTTTTTTCTTACGAAACTGTGTCGCTTGAGTGGATGTCACAAGCTGGGGCGTCATTCCTCTGTTAAGTGCCAAATATTTATTTCCAACTCAAATGAATCTGTGTGTATGTTTTCAATTAAAACTTTCAAACATCAACTCATCACCACGTTTTAAGGTTAAACAGACCTCGCATGTTAAATTACGAACGGGAAATCGTCAAAATCGTCATTCCTCTGGCATCATTCCTCTGGACAATTGAGATCCAGAGGAATCACTCAACCTGGGTTTTTATGCATGAGGTTGAATAAAAATAATTCCTTAAGGTCATTGCTATGCCGCTGTCAAGAGAAGAAAAGCTCCGCAGGAAAAGAGAGGCCGAAAGGAAGAGATATGAAAAGCTTAAGCAAAATCCTGAAGGAAGAGAGAAGTTGAAACAGGAAGAGCGTGCTCAATATTTGAAGAAAAAGGAAAAGAAGGTGATTAAGCCTATTAGTGAGCTGAGTAATCGAGACAAACGAATGAAAAGAAGGCAATGGTGTCATCACTCCGAAACATATCGACTAAAAAAGAAACAAATTACACAGGAAAATGAACCGGATGGACAAATTACCCCACCATCTTCCCGCGTTCGTTCAAAAAACTTGCACGATCCAAGAGCGCCGTCGCGAAGTGTTTCCGGAAAACGTACAGCAGTAAACAATCGCAAGAGGAGAAGCAGGAGATCTATGGAAAAAGATGAACTCATAAAAAAACTGCAAAGACGGATCGCGAAATACAAAGTAAAATATCATAGGGTACAAAAGCGTCTTAAGGGGGGGCTCTAGGCGATTTTTACCGACATCAACTATTCTTTCGAATATCTCCGAATCGGAGGGTCCAATCGGATTGTCCTTTGGGCAGTCGATGTTTGACGAGGAATGAATTCGATCTATCATGAGAAATTTAACGAAATAATTAATTTTTTTTTTTTTTAATCGCAAAGTGCGGGTATGCCACCTATTTCGACTTATATCAAGGCCTATGCATCGAAAATGCAAAATCGGCTTCCTGAGCCCGATTCTGCATGAAATTCCGAACACAACCATCCGAAAACATCTTTGTTTTCGACAACGATAAAGACGTGATCCGTATTCTACGAATTTGTGGTAGTTAGCAAATGTCAACGGCTGGAAGCAGCCATCATATAGTTATATATTAGTTCCCAAAACGCCTGTAAGACGTCGCCGCGCGCGAGTTTTCTGCTTCTCGTTCTACCACCACTGTTACGTTGGTATGCTGGTACCACGTGGTTCGACGTGCAGTCAGAGATGATTTGAAGACTAACAAAACGTAAGTATATTCACGATATAATACTTTTCAATGATTTCTGCAATATCTCGGTAGGTGAAAATATTCAATCGATTCATAATTGAGCATTTTGTTCATTTATTTTCATTATTCTACAATTTTTCCATGGATTTTCAATACAATTATACGGAATAATATGTAAAGGGTTGTACTACATATAATATAATTTCATGCTATACATCAGTCGTTTTATCTATTATATAAAATCATATGAAAATACATATGATATACGATCTATACATACAATATGACCATGGTTAGTAGAATATTCGTATCTATAGATTCGTTCCAAATACTTCGAAAAAAAATATCTTACGATCGTCAGCCCTCCTTCTCAACCAGTGTTGCGAGTCCCTTATTACATTTAAATTACCCATTCAATTACACATTACCGAAGTAATGAGTAATATTACACATTACCAAAGTAATGGGTGATTAAATAAAAATTAAATTACCCATTGAATAAAAATTTAACTATACGTTACCAAAATAATAAGATATGTATAAGAACTAATGATATTCAGGCTATAATTCTTCTATACCTACATGATTATTTTGGTAACGCGTAATTGAATACTTATTTAATAATGAAAATAAATGAACAAAATGTTCAATTATGAATCGATTGAATATTTTCATCTACCAAGATATTGCAGAAATCATTGAAAAGTATTATATCGTGAATATACTTACGTTTTGTTAGTCTTCAAATCATCTCTGACTGCACGTCGAATCACGTGGTACCAGCATACCAACGTAACAGTGGTGGTAGAAGGAGAAGCAGAAGACTCGCGCGCGGCGACGTCTTACAGGCGTTTTGGGAACTAATATATAACTATATAATGGCTGCTTCCAGCCGTTGACATTTGCTAAATACCACAAATTCGTAGAATACGGATCACGTCTTTATCGTTGTCGAAAACAAAGATGTTTTCGGATGGTTGTGTTCGGAATTTCATGCAGAATCGGGCTCAGGAAGCCGATTTTGCATTTTCGATGCATAGGCCTTGATATAAGTCGAAATAGGTGGCATACCCGCACTTTGCGATTAAAAAAAAAAAAATTAATTATTTCGTTAAATTTCTCATGATAGATCGAATTCATTCCTCGTCAAACATCGACTGCCCAAAGGACAATCCGATTGGACCCTCCGTTTCGGAGATATTCGAAAGAATAGTTGATGTCGGTAAAAATCGCCTAGAGCCCCCCCTTAAGTTGACAGAAAAAGCAATACATTCGAATCAAGCTTCTCCGGCACGAAGAGTGCATAGAATGATGGATGAGAATCGAAACGTACAGATTGCCCAGAATCTTTTATTTGCTGAAGCTTTAAAAGATCAACTGAAGAATAATTACAAGAAGTTAAGAACCGCTACGGAGAAGCGAAAATTTTGACAAGTAATTTCAGGAAAAGTAATAAGGAAGTATCGAATCGCAAAGGACATTCGAACACTTGTGAAAGGGAATACACTGATTGGAACCACAGGCCCCGCTCAGAGACGACGTGTGCTGGAAACGTGTAAGAAAATTAATGCAAATCGAACATTTTTAGAATCTGATATTAATAGCCGGATGTGTCCAGGAAAAAAAGATTATTGTTCAAAAAATGGCTCCATACAACAAAAACGATATTTCAATGACACCATGTTGAATTTGCACAAAAAATTTTTGAAAAATCACCCATACATGCCAGTCAGCTATGCTTTTTGGTGTAAGCATCGTCCTTTTTATATCGTCACTAGAAAAATTTCGGCACGAGATACTTGTGGTTGCACAATTTGTTTAAATATGTCGCTATTGATTCAGTCTCTCTGTCGACTAAACGTGATAAAGGAAAACGATCCAAATTACGTGATGTCGTCATTTTGTTGTCAAAATAAGACAGAGAAGTGCCTTCTCAGAGATTGCCTTGCATGCAAAGACAAAAAGATTGTATATAGCGATCGCAATTGTTCTTTGCAGAGTCATTATTTCAAGTGGACTTCACAAAAAGAGACATATTTTGATAGCAAAACTAGACGACAAAAAACCGTTAAGAAAACAATGAAAAGAAAATTTTATCATTCTGTTGCCGCGATTATAGAGGAATTCGAGAGTAACATCATAAGTTATCTGAAGCACAGGGGCCGGGTACGCCACCAGTATAAAAAAATCACCGAACTGAAAGACAATTTAAAAAGTAACGAAGCATTGATTCACATGGACTTCAGCGAGAATTACAATTTAAAATATGCTGAGGAAATCCAAGCTTTCCATTTCGGAGGATCGAGACAACAGGTATCACTCCATACTGTCGTTGTTTATACAAAATCTGGTAATGACTTGAAGAAGGAATGCTTCTGCACTTTATCAGAGTGCCTTCAACATAACGTACCAGGAATATGGGCACACTTAAACCCTATCTTGAAACCCATAGAAGAGCAGTATTCTATTGACACATTGCATTTTGTTAGCGATAGCCCGGCAACTCAGTATCGTAATAAAACAATGTTTTATTTCCTGGCTGTTGAACTTCCGAGATTGTATCCGAAATTTCAGAACTTTTCATGGAACTATTCAGAGAGTGGCCATGGAAAGGGTGCTCCAGATGGTGTGGGTGGGGTGACCAAGAGAACAGCTGACCGATTGGTAGCCCAAGGCAGCGATATTGCTTCATTTAAATCATTACTCAACGCACTCTCTGATAATGTTAAGGGCATCACATACCCACCTGTGGTCGCTGAGGAAATTGAAAAAATATCTAAGCAGCTCGAGCACAAAAAGATTCCAAATTTCAGAGGGACGATGAAAGTTCACCAGGTGAAGAACGATTTCTCCCAAAGGTCGCCACGACTTCATTTTTATTCGCTGAGTTCTTTGGGATTAAATGATGTCGCATATCATCTGGGTTCACTAATTTATGAATCGAAAAGTTCACCTGTGGCAGAAGTTCCCGATTTATCAAGTGATGAAGACATGCTAACAACTCTAGGTGATTCGGCTCAACAAAATATCCCCAAAAAGAGGTTGCATTTCGACGATGTTTATTCGGATGACGAAGAAGCTGGTACGAGTGCCGAAAAAGACGAAGAGTTGAGTTTAAAAAATATTAAAACTGGCAAGCATCTATTGATTCAACTGAAAACGAGAAAAGCTAAGTACAGGTACGTTGCAGTTGCACAAGACGACGCAGAAGAAGATGGCGAAATCAAAGTGATCTATCTGAGAGTATGCGAACTGAATGATGAACAAGTCTTCAAAGCAGATGAGAAGGACATTTCATATGTGAAATACGAAGATATACTAGCTATATTGTCATCTCCAACTATGATTTTTTCGCGCCGTAAAAAGTATTTCAAGTTTGAGAAAGAGATTGATGTTTTTGAGCAAGGATAAAGCAATATATAAGGCCAGTGAGCTTGTTAGTTTTTTTAAGCGTTTCATATTTTCTATTATAATCACCTATACATTATATACCCTTGAACATTTTATTGTACTTGACAGTACTAAACATTTAAACATTTTAAATACAGCATTATAACCGAGTTTCAGTCATTCGCTGTTTTTGAGCAAGGATGAAGTAAGATATATATATATATATATATATATATATATATATATATATATATATATATATATATATATATATATATATATATATATATATATATTATACATATTTTATAAGATCGCGAGTTTGTATAGTTGCGTTTCGTATTTTATCATAACTGTGTGGAAGTTTTGCAATATTGAATATTTTATTGAAACTGAAAATATTAAAATAAACTAATAAAAAACGTTGTAGCAAATGGTTTGCATCATTCCTCTGCCTTCGCTATCATTCCTCTGGCATCCCGATTTCTTCAGAGTACGATACATCCCGCAAAATAGAAAGATGAGTTTGTCCAAGTGGTGATTATGTTTTATTAATTTGTACTGAAGGTCATCCATACTCCAAAAAGTTAAATTTAATAATTTTTTCAATTTTTTTTTTGTACCCTGAAAAATGAGTATCTCGGGAGAATCACCCTTATGTAACACCCGCATGGGAAGTTTGACTTTGCGCGCTGGAAATGGTGCGCCAAATGGCCGATTCCCAAACCGTGTGGTTATTTTCATTACCGCACGCAAAACAGTGCGGTAATGTTTATTACCGCACGCTTTTAGAGCGTAACTAGCGCCATCGGGCGTGTTGAGTTACGACTACGATCACGTCCGCTGCCTTTCGACTATATATAATGTGTTTGAAATCTCGTTTCGAAAAAGGCGAGAACGGTAAATAAATGTTTATTAGCTATGAATAAATCTTTATTTCAGTCTATTATTATATTAGTTTAGACTGATTTGTGATTTTTTTTTAAATTATTTTTTAATTTCGTTTTATGACGCCTCGGGGGGCTTCGCCCCCCGAACCCCCCCACCGGGGCGTCGCCCCTGGGCCCCACCGGGGATTCGCCCCGGACCCCATGGGGGGGGCTTCGCCCCCCCAAACCCCCTCTTGGTCTGTTGTGGCGTCGCTGGTTGTGGCGTCAGGGACCGAACTTATTCCAACCAGACGATTTTTAATAGTCTTACAACCGAAAGTCTCACTTCCCATGCTGGTGTCACATAAAATAGGATGTGTAACTCGTGCGGGTTGCTTCCCGCACTCGTTGCACAATATACTATTCTGATACTCTTCCAGACGATACTGAGATAGGAGATACCATAGCGAGAGCAAAACGGGAGGCGATTTCATTGATTAATTCTTTGGGAGTACCAGCAGATGAATCGAAATGCGATAGTATAAATGTGAATAAGATCTTTGCGACAATGCAAAACAATTTAGTTGCAGAAGCAGATAGTGAAGATGATTCATATGAAACAGCATCATCTAATGAGGTTGATCAGAATGAGACCGACGATTCCACAAATTTGTTGTCAGATTTGTCGACCCTCACAGGTATCCAAGGGGGACTCGAATTTCACAATTATGCACAATGCTGCGACAAAATAACTCCGGATAGTCAATTTACTATAGTAAGCGATTCTGGTGGAAGCGAAATGGTTGTCAGAAAATCGTCCATATGCTGGCTTTTAAACACTAATTCTGGTAGCTTAAGTAGCGATAGACTACAGCGAGTTCGGGAATCGGAATTTCAAAAATACAACCGCAGTATTTCAAGTCGGGATGTCACCATCGAAATGTCTACTGAGGAACGTGACGAAATGTATATCGGTGATTGGTGCTTATTTAATAAGAATGTGAGCGGAAAGGATAAGTATTGCGTAGGATGCGTTCTCAGTTTTGCTTACCTTAGTGGAACTACATGCAAAACTCGTGAATTCTCTAATGATTTCGCTCGCATCAAAGGAAACAAGAAAAAGATTGGCGTGCTTTGTAACCTTTATATGATTACGGACACTGGAGCCTTGGAATTTGTCTTATCAAATAAGCATGAATATTTTGACATAAAAAGCTATGTGTGCAGTTTGCCTCCACCTGTTCACACAAAAGAAGGAGTAAGACTTCAAACAAATGTGTGGGAGAAAATTAGATCTAAGATATAAATTGTTCGTTACTCATTTCAATAAACATGTCTGTGAATTTGCAATAAGTAAATATATGAACCATGATCATGAGAACCAAATTTGCACATGTTATACCCTACCTGCGACTTGCTCTATTAGGGCAATCTTTTACATTTAGTTAATTCTGAAATATTTAGTACAATTTTCACAAAACTCGATTAGGATTTCGAAAAATGTGGAGTACGCTTCAATTATAGTTGCAAATTATCTGGGAGTTTGCACAGAGAAGAATTTTTTATTTTTATATTTGTATAAAGTGGAAGAGGTCAAAATAATTAGGGCGTACTTATTTTTTCTTTTTCGTTGAAAAAGTTTTTTTTTTTTTTTTGTTTTCGGAAATCATTTGTCCCTGTACGAAATCAGCACAAAAATGTTAGTAAACCCGTGAAATCACTTCAGACTTGTATGAAATCACATTCAACTTCGCGGGATGACTTAAAATCGCAAGTAAAACCATATGAAATCGTGTTAAATCCAAAAAAATCGCGTAACATAATCTGCAGTCAGAAACAAATTCCACGAAATCATATGCAATCACTGAATTCCCATGAAATCGCACATAATTGCACGAAATCGCATGAAATCGCACGAAATCGCATGAATTCGCAGGAAATCGCATGAATTCCTATGAAATCGCTTGAAATCATGAAATCATGTGTACACGTAAAAGGCAAGTGAATAGCCCCTCGACTTACCTCATGTAGATAAATAAAACGATAAAAATTTTTTTTATAAATTTAACTTTGAACTGTGATGTCACACTTAGAGAAAACCCCCGGGTCCCCCGTCCCACAATTAGTAACGTTTTGTCCAGACCCCTACCTCCCCCCTAGCGCGTGACGTAATATGTGGACGACCCCCAACTTGTAAAAGGAACGATTCTCGTGCTTCCTTCTTCCAATCCCAAGTTTTACATAATTGATCACATTATTTTGGCGGATTCCTCCGAAATATGTATGACTGCCAAACGTTCTCGAACAGTGGGCTATAATCCCCACTTCGAATCGTTTGAAATTGATGACAACCAAGACAGCGATATTAAAATATTAACAATAGAAATTATAAAATTATGTATCCCTACTTTTATGACTAGGTCGCCGAATGGCAAGTATTATACGAGTATATCTAAAAAATGGATTTAAGTCTCGACGTATTGAAAAACAAATTTGGAATATTCAATCTACCCGATTCCCGTGTAGAATTTAGTTCGGGAAGATCTTGACAACACAAAGGCCCCTATCAGGATCAGTTGTGGATTCCATAATAATAGACTCCTATCACTGCCCGAATAGGGCCTGTTCGGGTGATATTCCGACCCCCTCAAAAATAAATAAATAATAAATCCTCATGACTGCCCGATCAGGACCTGATCGGGCAATAGTATAACTTGTTACGTGCGTAACCTGGGTTATTCGCAAAAATCTTTACCTTTCAAATTATCTTCCAAATTATTGAACTATTCTCTCAATTCGCAACAGACATCCTCAGTTCATTAGAAATATTCATAGTTACCTTCAATCAACAAATATATCTGTTGATTCTCAAGTTGCATGGGAAAAGAATGCGAGGAAGAATAAACATCCCTCGCTCTTAAGAGTATTATATGACTCTATACTAAACATTTCGGACCTCCCAAATGCAGGCGCCGATATCGAGGCCTGGACAGCGTCATCGTAGGATGGGTGGCGTGGGGCGAGCCAATTCTGAGAACCCCCAGCTTACGCGTGCCCCTCGCTACCCATACTAACTTACTAATATACGTAGGTGTAGAATCTATCTCTCTCTCTATGCATAAAACTGAAAATTTCAGGGTAATTAGTCATTAAATTACTAATAAGATGACATAATCTTGCCCTATAATTTATGCGCTATTTAGTACCCGTTAATTTCATTTTAGAATTGGAGTTTAAATTAAATATTAATATAATTAAGTAAGTCAGTGTGCGTGGACCATAGGTGAGGTCTGGGACACTCGGGACCGCACAACCTCTTATCGCCTCCGCTTAACTTTAACTAGTCCCCAAACCAATCAGGTGTCAATTAGCGACTAAAGAGTACTCCAATTGGTCCGTTCAAACGCGCAGTAATACATGCAGCATCACAGTGCAGGGACCTCATCGCCTTTGAACTTGTCGCGACCTTCTTCTTCTGACAAATCGCGAGGTGCGTGGACGTTAGGAGCCGTGTGCTGTATTCGAGCCAAGAGTTTAGTCCGGGAGCCAGCGACCTATTTTTGTCACCCATTTCCTCTCGGCCGATAATTCGTGAGATGATTGAGATAGTTGTGTCTTGAACCCTAGAGATCGTCAGCTGCGGCACCCTGGGTGGGTTGGGCGTTGGCGGCCTCCCACGCACGTAAAAAAAAAATATGTTTTCAATGATTTCCTCCAGGCTGAAAATTTGACAGATGATAGTTTATATGCTACTTTAAATAAAAAAAGGAGTCAGCTGGCTGTATGTCGGGGGAAAGATTGTCAGCTGACGCAGTGAAAGTGTCGCGCGGAAAGGTAGTAGTGTGAGCGCCACTCGCCTATTTAAATACACTAGCTGACGGATTTCCCCCCGGCATACAGCCAGCTGATTTTTTTTTATTATTTCAAGGATTATGTCAACTATTATTTTACAAATTTTCAACCAGGAGGAAATAACGTACTTGAAGTTATTCGATATAACGCTCCTTGCACATGCAGAAATAAAGTACTTGTAGTTATATTAAAAATTATTAAATAAATAAATAAATGAATATGTATATGGGGTAGTCCATGCCGTTTCGACCAACCCATGACCCCGACCCCCTCCGATTTTGGAATACATTTTTTATACGATTTGCCGGTCTTCAAAATGCAATGTCAATTTTTTTCAGATTTTTATTATTTTTGTTTATTTTTTGTTAAATTTCCGAAGTAAAAAAAAAAAACGCCATGTTTTCAAAATCTGAAAAAATTCAATAAAATTCCACGAAATAAGATAATTTTTTCCATATTGATTTTATAGTGGTGTTCTCGAGGGGACACCCGGGGCGGGGCTAAGCCAAGGCAAAAAGTCCAAGTCGGATGCTGTTTTTTTTTTCAGACGTCAATTTTTGTGCCTAAAATAATACCGCATAGTTGAAAATGAAATTAATTTTTTTTTTTGTTTTTCTATTTTTTTCACTTTTAAAAAAAAAAAATTTCTGAATGAACGTAAAAAAATAAAAGGAATTTATTTTCAACTATGCGGTACTATTTTGGGCACAAAGATTGACGTCTGGAAAAAATAAGACGGTCCGACTTGGACTTTTTTCCTTGGCTTAGTCCTGCCCCGAGTGTCCCCTCGAGAACACCACTATAAAATAATATGGAAAAAATTATCTTATTTCGTAGAATTTTATTGAATTTTTTCAGATTTTTAAAACATGGCGTTTTTTTTTGACTTCGGAAATTTGTAAAAAAATAACCAAAAATAATAAAAATCTGAAAAAAATTGACGTTGCATTTTGAAGACCGGCAAATCATATAAAAAATTTATTTCAAAATCGGAGGGGGTCGGGGTCATGGGTTGGTCGAAACGGCATGGAGTACCCCATATGCATATTTATTTATTTATTTATTTAATAATTTTTAATAAAACTAAAAATATTGTTTGTAGTGACTCTATCGTTCGTGTGCTTTACATTCATACAAGCGAATTTAACAGACCAGACGAACTCAAATTTCAATGCAATAATCAATTATAATACTAAAGTCTTTTTGAACTGTGAGATTCCCACTCAATTCGAGCAGCGTAATCTGCAGAAGACAGAAAAAAACTGAAAAGGAACATTCTAAATTTTTATCAAGTAAAAATTCCTTCGGCCCGGGTTCGAACCGGGACTTTCGCATCTGTACTGCGACGCCTTATCCAATTCGACCACCGAAGGACCGAAAGAATCTTTACTTGAAATTTGTGTGACTCTAAGTGTTGACATTTTTCATTGTCTCAATGTCGATGTGTTTGTTTGTAGTGACTCTATCGTTCGTGTGCTTTACATTCTAAATTTTTACTTGATAAAAATTTAGAATGTTCCTTTTCAGTTTTTTTCTGTCTTCTGTAGATTACGCTGCTCGAATTGAGTGGGAATCTCACAGTTCAAAAAGACTTTAGTATTAAAATTGATTATTGCATTGAAATTTGAGTTCGTCTGGTCTGTTAAATTCGATCGCTTGTATGAAAACTAAAAATACTTTATTTCTGCATGTGCAAGGAGCGTTATATCGAATAACTTCAAGTACGTTATTTCCTCCCGGTTGAAAATTTGTAAAATAATATTTGACATAATCCTTGAAATAATAAAAAAAAATCAGCTGGCTGTATGCCGGGGGGAAACCCGTCAGCTAGTGTATTTAAATAGGCAAGTGGCGCTCACACTACTACCTTTCCGCGCGACACTTTCACTGCGTCAGCTGACAATCTTTTCCCCGACATACAGCCAGCTGACTCCTTTTTTTTATTTAAAGTAGCATATAAACTATCATCTGTCAAATTTTCAGCCTGGAGGAAATGATTGAATTTTTTTTTTTTTTTTTCATGTTCGTATGGGCAGCTGACGTATAATTCACCGCGTTATAGCCAGCTGACTTTTTTTTTCAAATAAGTATTATGCCAACTATAATCTCACAACCTTTTAACCGGGAGGAAATGATTGAAAACATATTTTTTTTCTTACGTGCGTGGGAGGCCGCCAACGCCCAACCCACCCACGGTGCCGCAGCTGACGATCTCTAGGGTTCAAGACACAACTATCTCAACCATCTCACGAATTATCGGCCGAGAAGAAATGATTGACATATTTTTGTCAATCATTTCTTCTCGGCCGATAATTCGTGAGATGGTTGAGATAGTTGTGTCTTGAACCCTAGAGATCGTCAGCTGCGGCACCGTGGGTGGGTTGGGCGTTGGTGGCCTCCCACGCACGTAAGAAAAAAGATATGTTTTCAATCATTTCCTCGCTGGCTCCCGGACTAGTTGTATCTAATCTTTCCTTTCTTTTAAAAGCAGTGGTGATACAAAGGACTCAGTACCCGTTAATAAAACTTTAAAGAAACGTGATAAAATCTAAAGGTTTAGTGATCCGTTTTAGAATTTAAATTCAGTGCAAAGACACATATATACTCTTTCATATTCTTTTTGTTTTTTGTTTATTATTGTTAGCTCTAAATCTAACAGACTATAAATCTTGGCCATAGATCCCTTCCGGGTTTATGTATTATTAAGTAGCTTCAGTTTCGGTAAGAATCGTTTAAATCTATTAGTTAATCATAGTGATAGAGACTCTTTAAATAAGAGAAAAGAAGACATTTTAAATTGACGAAGGTGATCAGAGAATAGGCAACGAGGTTCCTGCGAAGGTGAGGGTCTCTGCTGTTTCAACAACCCCAAGCGTCACATGCAACGCTAGGTCGACCAAAGCTAAGTAATTCCTACGTTTCGCTCACTGAATTTCTCGCTCATAGATTTCACATTCAAAGTATTATTTCGTGTCGTTTTCCAGAATTTCTTGGTTTTAATTATTTCTATGCTCATTTACATTGTTTGTTAAATGTTTGTTAATGAAAGAGGGAATATCGTCGGGTTAATACAATAGTATTTCGAGTGAATCCCTCGACTTGGACGAGACCACCCTTAACGTTTTTATATATATATATATATATATATATATATATATATATATATATATATATATATATATATATATATATATATATATATATATATATATATATATATATTAAACAATAAGAAATAACAAAACAATTTTTCGTAGGGGAGTCCACTACACACTGTGCACACGCTTACTTGGGCTTTTCGCTACCTATAACTTTTTCAAATTCTATTATAAGAACCGGAAATTATTTTTTTATTTTTTTATTGTCAAGTTTATCGTTTTGTTGATTTTACACGAGAACTTTGGACTGTTATCTTTGGATGAATAAAACGTTGGTTCGAAAGTGATCACATCTGATTCAGTACACTACGAATAAGCGCGCGATACCAAATCCTTCAAAGCCCTCCACAGCCGTTAGGATAAGTTTCCGACCATGGGTGTCTTGACTCAAAATGCTTGTCTAGGCAGCCCCTACACACCCTAGAAGTATGTCCAGAGTTAACATAAACACCCTGTATATACATATATATATATATCTATATTATATTGATAATACCGCCGCCGCCGCTGTTCAAGACCTAGATTGCCATGACGACCCGCTCGATTTTCACTTGGTTACCCGATCTAGGTTGCCATGGTAACCTAGGTTTTCCCAGAATTCCGTGGGGTTTCCCAGAATCCCGTGGGTTTCCCCAGAATTCCCTGGGGTTTTCCCAGAATTCCCTGGGGTTTTCCCAGAATTCCCTCGGGGCTACCATGGTTACCCGATTGAGGTTGCCATGGTAACCTAGGTTTTTCCAGAATTCCGTAAACTTTCCAAGAATTTCCTCGGGGTTGCCATGGTTACCCGATCTGGGTTGCCATGGTAACCTAGGTCTTCCCAGAATTCTATGGGATTTTCCAGAATTCCCTGGGTTATCCCAAAATTCCCTGGGGTGTTCCCAGAATTCTCGCAGGGTTGCTAAAGTTACCCGATCCAGGTTGCCATGGTTGCATGGTAACCTTGGTTTTTCCAGAATTCCGTGGGATTTCCTAGAATTCCCTGGATTTTCCCAGAATTCTCTGGGTATTTCCAGAATTCCCTGGGATTTCCCAGAATTCCCTGGGGTTTTCCCAGAATTTCCGCGGGGTTGCCATGGTTACCCGATCTAGGTTGCCATGGTTACCATGGTAACCTATGTATTCCCAGAATTTCATGGGTTTTCCCAGAATTCCCTGAAGTTTTCCCAGAATTCCCTCGGGGTTGCCATGGTTACCCGATCTGGGTTGCCGTGGTTACCATGGTAATCTAGGTTTTCTTAGAATTCTGTGGGTTTTCCTAGAATTCCGTGGGTTTTCCAAGAATTCCCTTCGGGTTGCCATGGTCACCCGATTCAGGTTGCAATGGTTACCATGGTACAATAGTACCAGTATACCCGAGTACACCCCAATACATGCCAGTACACCCGAGTACACCCGAATTTGTTTGAGGTTACCCAAATACACCCGAGTTTACCGGATGCATCTGTTAGCAACCGTGGCTCACTGACTTAGGTTGTATAGGATGTCAGATATAAGATGTAGGACGCAGAATGTGGGGCACTTTATTCAATAACTCTTTAGCCTAGCCTAGGATTTGGTTAATATGATTACCTGAGCTTTAAAGTCTTTTGATGTTTTGCAAGGTGTTGGACGTTGAAATTCCGAGTTGGAAATGCAAGAAATATTCAGATTTAAATGGTTCATTAATATTCGTATCTCAATCACCGTATACCACTCACTTGTAGAAAGCAAAAAACAACTGAAGTTGTTACACATTCACTCATCACGAATGACGTTTTAAAGTATACATTTTTTTTTGAAAAAATCAAATCAAATTCTGAGTTAATATCAATGATTTTGGTTTGTATATATCTGTTTTTTATTAGTTGTTTATTAGGTATGTATCTGTTGTTTATTCAGTTATTTCAACTGAATGACTGGCACTGTACGGCTGCTTTGCGCTAAGATTTGTATTGTGAAAGAGCCGCCTGGCGCCGTCAAATTTGAGGCTGTTTGAGGATCCTATAATATCTAAAGGCTGCTGAGCGCCTATAAAATCTCTTGATATTATGTATCAATAATTGAGATCAAAAACGTGTCAGTGTAGCATTGAATTGTATTATACACAGTAAATTCTTATAGATTCATAAAGAATTTATATACAAACCATAACCTTATCATATAATACTTTCTAATTATTATTTCTCAAATGACCGTGTGAATTTAATTTATTATGTTCTCAAATATTGTATTGCGGTCGATTGACGCAACAATATATAATTCAGGCTTATACAGTTATCGAAAGTAACAGATTAAATTTTCTAAGCTACAATCAAAAAAAATTACTAATATCATGTTAGCAGTGTGACACAAATATTACAGTGTGACTGACAGATTGAATCCCATCTACAAAGAACATACCTTTAAAGTATGTTTTGATAATTTATTGTGTGAAAAATCAGCGTTTTGAGACATGATTTAAAGTATACTTCAAAATTGTAGATTGAAAGGAATAAAAACAAAAATTTATACAACCAAATGAATAATTGAATATAAATAAATGCAAAAATGTGTCAAACGCCACAAAAATTAATCACAAAAAAAATAATGATTTAATGGGCTAAATTCATATCTAATCGGTTTCATTTGTTCAAGATCGCTTCAATTCTTCACCATTGCTTTCTATGAAATTTTATAGAAATTATTTTCAATTAATTAAAAAAGAGTCTACGAGTTATAGTACATCATAACCCTTCATAGTATTGTGACCTGGTCGTAGTTAGGGGGTTGGCGTGCGTAGCGCGCAGGGGGGCGTATATATATATATATATATATATATATATATATATATATATATATATATATATATATATATATATATATATATATATATATATATATATATATATATATATATATATATATTGTAACATTGCATGTTACAATATACCTGAACTCCCTTAGACGACCTTAGTTAAGGGTGCATCGAGTGCCTGAAAACTGGATGAATGAGTTAGGGCAGCCCCGAGGCTAGATTTCACTCCGAGAGGCGACCGTGACCGACGTAAGACTGTCGAATTTAGTTCTTATTCTTTTGTTTTTTTTTTACCTTTTCTCTATTATGACCTGTGTGAATCTGGCATATCAAGTGTTAGCATTTCAAAAAAAAACTCCAGTTCCTATAGCATCCCGAATAGTTCTATAGTTCTAAATAGGTTTTAACAATAGTTCCGTTGAATTTACCCCTAAAAAACCATTTTTGAGAAATGAGATGCTAAGTTCGCGTAGCATCTCACAGCATCTCAACGGAATTTGATAGCTAGACCTGCAAACTATAGATATCAGAAGAGTTCTATACTTTCGAACAAAATTTACAGAAGTTCTCGTCGTTTTTGATGGAAAAAAAATTTCACATACACGAGATGCTAACTTCTCGTAACGTCTCGTAGCATCTCAACAGATTATGATAATTTGACCATTGGATAACATATATCCGAAGAGTTCTACGGCCAGAAAGCATTGTATCAATAGTTCTAAAGGGCAAGAGGTGAGAAAAAAAATAGTTTTCACTCCAGTTACGTCGTACGATTGAATACCAGGTCTAGGACCATGTTCAAATCGACCGAAACTATCCTTTCGAAGCTCGGAACTTCCGTCCGTACGACACCATTTCACTCCGAAACGTCGCATCTAACGCCTGAGACCCAGAAACTGAAGGTAAGTGGATCAATTGATTATTCATAAATGTCTCTGACCGAAACTATGTTCGTTTCGACCGGAACTATCGAAAGAAAGGTCGAAACAATTCGGAACTCACTCCGTAACACCTGCATCTCACTCCAAAACGTCAGCATCTCACGTCTGGGAGCCAGAAGTCAAAGGTAAGTAGAGCAATTAATTATTCATAAATGTCTCTGACCAGAACTATGTTCAATTCAACCGGAACTATCGAGAGAAAGTTCGGAACAATTCGGAACTCACTTCGAAACACCAGCATCTCACTCCAAAACATCAGCATCTCACTTCTGGGAGCCAGAAATCGAAGGTGAGTGGATGTCTTAATTAATTGTAAATATTTCTGACCGGAACTATGTTCGAATCGACCGGAACTATCGAGAGAAAGGTCAGAACAATTCGGAACTCACTTCGAAACACCAGCATCTCACTCCAAAACATCAGCATCTCAGGTCTGGGAGGTGGAAATCGAAGGTAAGTGGATGTATTAATCAATTGTAAATATTTCTGACCGGAACTATGTTCGAATCGACCGGAACTATTGAGAGAAAGGTCGGAACAATTCGGAACTCACTCCGAAACACCAGCATCTCACTTCAAAACATCAGCATCTCACTTCTGGGAGCCGGAAATCGAAGGTAAGTGGATGTAATAATCAATTGTAAATATTTCTGACCGGAACTATGTTCGAATCGACCGGAACTATCGAGAGAAAGGTCGGAACAATTCGGAACTCACTCCGAAACACCAGCATCTCACTCCAAAACATCAGCATCTCACTTCTGGGAGCCAGAAATCGAAGGTGAGTGGATGTATTAATCAATTGTAAATATTCCTGACCGGAACTATGTTCGAATCGACCGGAACTATCGAGAGAAAGGTCGGAACAATTCGGAACTCACTTCGAAACACCAGCATCTCACTCCAAAACGTCTAGGAGTTAAATTCCCGAGGTTGAACCGACGCGGTGAATGTTCATTACTTTCTTTAAAAATTCATATAAAACAGAAAATTTAATCGAATCGAACAAAAAGGTTTGATTCTGGTTCAGAATTGGATACTCTACATCCACAGGTGTACAAATATTTTTTGCAGTGAACCTTCTTTTGGCAGGGGACCGAAAATTTTCAAGTGCAACGTAAAGTGTGAGATTGACATAAACCTGTATAAAATATACACACAAATATTTCTTGCTCTTGAATAATTTTGATAACAATTTAAAATGCTAAAATCGAAATTTTCGAAAGAACCGTGAGATATACGAAAATATTGTATAGGACCTTTTCTACGGAGAAAAGTATGTGGGGCATTCCATGACTTCTGGATCAAGTTTCGGCGTCGATGTCTCAGATTGGTTTGATATATTTTTGCATCAAAGTACATGACGAAAAACGCAATCCTATTTTTTTTCAGAATTTTTTGATCCAGCGTCTCTGAAGTATGATTGAAAAACTTGAAAAAAAAACATCCACTTTGTAAAATCTGAAGAAATTCAGAAAAATTTTATGAAATATAACAAAATTTTTGACACCTATTAGAATATGGAGATTTCATAACTTAAAAAGATAAATAAAGAAAATAAAAATTTAAAAAATTATTATTATGTCATTGCATTTTTGACATCAGAATAAACAGAAGAATGTCTATTTAGAGAGTTACAGGAAATCAAATATATCAATATAATATTTATATTCGCAAATTTATATTTATAAATATTATCCTGATATTTTTGATTCCCTGTAACTCTCTAAATAGACATTTTTCGGCCCATATTATAAGGAGCTTTTATATTCATTCTGATGTCAAAAATGCAATGGAATCATAATATTTTTTTAATTTTTAATTTTCCTTAATTATCTTTTGAAGTTACGAAATCTCCATCTTCTAATAGGTGTACAAAATTTTGTTATATTTCATAAGATTTTTCTGAATTTTTTCAGATTTTACAAAGTGAATGTTTTTTTTTCAAGTTTTTAAATCATACTTCAGAGACGCTGGGATTAGGATTGCGTTTTTTGTCATGTACTTTTATGCAAAAAATTGTCAAACCAATCTGAGACATCGACGCCGAATCTTGATCGAGATGTCATGGAATGCCCCATGTATAAAACACTATGCAATAAAAATAGATTTTCTAGCTCTTGTAGATTCTTGAAAATTTCGACTCCAACATTCCAAATTCTTATAAAAATTATTCAAGAGTAATTTAAAAATATTCAAATACACCTGAGGTTATAGACTATACAATTCTGAATAAAAATCACACCATTTTTGTTTAATTCGATTCATTTTTCTATTTTTTATGAATTTTTAAAGAAGGTAATGAACGTTCGCCGCGTCGTTTTGACCTCGGGAATTTAACCCCTAACTTTGGGCGCCTCTGACACTTCATCTATGCAAGATAGAGGGGGTCGCTCGCGGGGTTTTTTGTTCAGAATTTCATGCTCTACGAAACTGCTGTTTGAAATTTTCGATTACTATCACCGCTTTCGAACCGCAAGCTGAAACGTGCAGCGGTGTACTGATTTTCAGATACACTCGTTCCGTAGAAAGAGAGTGCACATCCCGCACCCGTAGTTCCTCTGTCTCTCGCCAGCTCCGCATGAGCGACACTCCGCTTGGAACCTTTCTCGCTAGTGATATTGCTCCACAGAATGATAACTCTGCAGAAAGTTAGCTGTACGGTTGCTTCGTATGGCAATTGTGATCATCAATTGTTAGCGTTGCATGTGCGTCACTCATAGAGTTTTGACTCGTGATTCCATCGTTCGATATTTTTGGTTGGCTTTTGGTTGGATTTGCCTGAACTGATACGGCATTCGTATTCTGGAGGTTCAAAGGGATTGTCATCCAAGATCCTCCGTACTAACTGTGGTTCGGTACCGTATTGAGAGGTATATCGATGGTTTGGTTGGATTGTAACATTGCTAAATAATACTATCGTGGCAAATTCACCGTTTTGATTTCAACAATATGTCGAAGGGTCGTAAGCCTTACGATGCAATTATTTTACAGGAAATATTGCTGCGGGATGATTATCGAACTGTCGACAGTAATGGTATAGTTTATGCACCATCGCATGAGATTTACAAAAATATAAGTCAATTTATGGAAGACCGCGGCTCTTATATATCGCCTCGCCATGTCCATACTATCGTAAATAATGATCGTAACGGATTCAAAACTTTGCTGATAAAAAAGTATAGTATTCAAACGTCTGAAAATGATGATACTCTAAACGATGACTCTACTAGAAACGCGACATTCAACTCATCAGAATCAAGCCATTCCAAAACCATCAAGCTTGTTGTGTCACCAGAAAATTGGCTTCAAATGACGGCAAGAAAATTAATTTCTGGTAACCGCGTGTATTGGAAATTTAAAGAAGGCTGGGCTGATGTTATAGCAGATAAAATAGTTCAACAACATGGCGGTATAGCATGTGTGTTTTCATTTAAAAACAATTTAGTAAATCCAACTGCTACAGCACGTTGTTATGCCACATTTACCGGTTCTTGTGTCGAATGTAAGGCGACAATCCGAGGTGAGTTACTGAAAGAACCACGGAAGGACGTCGATGTGATGATTACCTGTCACATTGAAAATATAATCTCAGAAGACCACACTGGCCAGAAAAAACGGCAACTGAGAGGTGAAAGGAGGAAACGAGTTGCGAACATACTAATACCGTGTGTTTGTGAATTCACGCTACAGTATGTCCAGTTGCGGATCGTCGGACGGGTACAGTCGCCCACCGCGTGGGTAACCACGTTACGCGAATTTGTCGGCATGGTTCACCACTCGACCGCTAGATTCAAAAAGTACGGCAAAGCGTGCCATTGAAGTATTGAACTCCACAGCTTATGATCACGTGGATCGAACCTAGCGGTCGGGCAGTGAACTATGTCAACAAATTCGCGTAACGTGGTTACCCACGCTGTGGGCGACTGTACCCGCCCGACGATCCGCAACTGGACATACTGTAGCGTGAATTCACAAACACACGGTAGATCAGCACAAAGAAGCGGTCACGTATAGGCGTGAAGAAGCTAAACGGCTGAAGCGATTCGGTGAACGGGAACCAGCGACATTGCCGACCTGTGCAGTATTGCGGAAAGCAAAAGAGCAACAGTTGCTCAAGATATATGGCTTAACTTTTTCCAACCCCGTTACCAACCTTCTGCATCAGGCAAAGTGTGGCAAGTATGCTGGGTCCATCCATGCCATCAGTGCACTGAAGTTCAGCTGCATTTACTGGACACCCGAACAGTTACAAATATACGCAATGCAATTTTAACAATCGACGCCACAGGTGGTATAGCCACGCGTAATATCAAACAAGACCCGTATATTTTTTTGTACCAATGCATGCTCGTAACATCCGAAGGCAGTGTGCCAGTGTTCTAGATGGTATCTGCTGATCAATCAGCACTTCAGATCGGTAATTTTTTACGCCTAACCTTATCAAAACGTGCGCCCATACCACCTATTGTGGTAAGTGATTTTGGGTGGGCCCTATTGATCGCAGTATCGCAGACGTTTGGGAAATGCTCTGATTTGCAGGACTACTTGCAAAAGTGCTACGATATTGTGGTTACGGGAAGCGCTTCACTTCCGGCTACATACATTAGACTAGACGTGTCTCACTTACTAGGAGATGGTCATACCTCCGGATCACAGATCTTGCTTCCATTATCTGGGGTGTTTTCTGGTGCCAAAATATGAAATACCTGCTATATAACTTCTGTGATTGGCCCTTCGTTCTTTCAATTTGCTAAATATACTGTACCGATGGCCATTAAATGAATCTGGCTAATTACCCTAGCATAATTAGTCGAGATTTCGCGTTATGAGATTCCACATCAGAGTGAATATTTGTACATTAAATTATGTAATTTTTGCACACCAAATTTTAAAAATTTATCATCCTAGGTGGGTCATTCCATCTCAAATCGACCAATGGTTGGAATCGACCACTTTCGATTTGGATGAATTTTTGTCAGAAATTTTCTTTTATCATAAACCGAAGTTCTGCCAAAGGAAAAAAATTAAAAATTTTCCTTACGCGATTTATGCGAAATTGAAAATGTCATTTTTAATTTCGCATAACTTGCGTAAGAAAAATTTTTAATTTTTTTCCTTTGGCAGAACTTTGGTTTATGATAAAAGAAAACTTCTGACAAAAATTCATCCAAATCGAAAGTGGTCGATTCCAACCATTGGTCGATTTGAGATGGAATGACCCACCTAGGATGATAAATTTTTAAAATTTGGTGTGCAAAAATTACATAATTTAATGTACAAATATTCACTCTGATGTGGAATCTCATAACGCGAAACCTCGACTAATTATGCTAGGGTAATTAGCCGGATTCATTTAATGGTCATCGGTATAGTATATTTAGCAAATTGGAAGAACTAAGGGCCAATCACAGAAGTTATATAGCAGGTATTTCATATTTTGGCACCAGAAAACACCCCAGATAATGGAAGCAAGATCTGTGATCCGGAGGTACGACCATCTCCTAGTTAGTTTCTATGTTGACACGATGGAAATCTCTAAAAGACCAAAGACAAGGATGTGCTGTACGCCGATTTTACCTAAGGTGCTTGTGTCAAGCGTATCAAACTAGCGACTTTACTGATCTCAGCTACTTAATCGAATCTATCCTTGCAGTGTCTCTCAGTGAGTATGTAGGCTATACATCAGATGGGCTCGCATTGCCAGCAGAAAAACGGCTTCATTTTCTCAATAATCTCATCAAAGGAGTCTCCGTCGACGGTGAAAATGATCACCTTGGTAATCCCGATGAAGACCGCCTCGATGATGATGGCCACGAGCCAGATGTAGTCAACACGAGCTGGACAATGTGGACAGCGTCGCTATACGATACTGCACAAGCTATTGGCCGTCAATCAACCCATGGCAGCATCATTAACGCGTGTTTCAATCCAGGGTTTGCGAAGCAGTTAAGAACGCAGTTGCTTCCCTACTTGCCGTTGTGGACCGGCATTATGAGACGATTCTTCGAGAGAGGTTCCGCCAGAGCAACGTCATCATCCGTCGAGGCTGAATTCAATGACCTCAAGAATCGAGCATTCAAAGGTCAACTGCCGATGCGAGTAGATAAGTTTGTTTTTCAACACTTGAACCATTTGGATGGTAAAATAAGACTCGCGTCAAATCCAAGCGATCTCACGATGGTTGGGGATAAACAGTCGACTACAATAGAAAGTCCAGTCAGTAGGGAGCTGCAGGTTAGTCCTGATGATGCGACCTCTTCCACAATCCGACCAACAAGTAACGATCAAAACCAATCTGAGATATCAGATTCGACGGACAATTTCTCAGCCGGCAATATGAAACATAGTACCCCCACTTCTATTCCAACAAAAATGAAATCCGCTGATGAATACCCAACAGCTCAGACACTTTTAGAAACGATTGAAGTGTCATCAGATTGCAATCCGTCCAGTGTGTGTGTGATACCAGATTCTATTAATTTCAGTCACAACGAAAATGTCGTGACATCAGTCGAATTTTCCACTGGTAATATCGACAGTTCGAAGAATACAGGTGATAATTCTTATGAAAGTAAACACTTGGGGGATTTAAATGTTTACGAAAACTGGCGAGGTATGGGAGAAAAGTCAGAAGCGATTAAAGTAGTAGGCGTAAACGACGAACCTAAAACAAAACGAGCAAATCCCTTTTACCTGGACAATTACCCGGAGTGGGAGTTTGTCAAGGATGCCAAACTGGGTACAATTCCAATGTTCAAGAACGGTTTTCTAAGTGGTACAATACAAATGGGTCGCCCAAAAATTAATTTAAGTAGAACTTGTGCCTTTGATTCAATAGCCCAAATAATTTTGCACACAATGGCAGTAAATCGAACCCACTACCAAAATGTTAAATTATCCGTCAGTCCAATCATAAAATTGGCATTACAGATGTTACACGATAAAAAACCTAGTTCGGCTCATTTGCAGGAAAGAGCTAAGATTCTCTTGAGCATGGAATTTCTCAAAGATGCTCTAGTGACATACACCAGGAATATTAAAAAACTTGACGCACAATGCAATGTATCACATCTGGCAGATAATTTATTCATATGTGACCCGAGTTTTATTAAAAAAATCGAATGTACATGTGGATACAAAAATACACGTGCCATTGTGATGATTAAGGTAAATGTCGACATATTAATGTACGATGGTTTACAGCACATACAGAGGTCCATCGATGACGCTCAAATAATGAATGGAGTTTGTTTTAAATGCAAAAATCCCATTAAGGAAACACGCGATTACGGATCTCACATTATGATTGATCTTACCGTATTTACGGATAAACGTTACACATCAGAGAACGAGAAACGACCGAAGGAAATTCAACACACCCTCGACTCAGTTGCATCGACCATTCATCTTGGAAATAAAACTTACATGATAGCTGGCGTAGTCGATTACTGTAACGAGCATTACATCGCATACGCGAAATCTGGGATGTACTGGAGCTGTTACAATGATATTTATCCCAAACGCACGAATGCTAACCCGCGCTCAGTTGTCAGGCCTCATCTGATCGTATACGCTATAGTTCAGAATCACTAAGATTTGCCACATGAAGTTGTAGAAGTAATACATAATATATGTAAATACTTACATACATATCTCATGCTTATTATCGATACGAATTGGAAGTAAAAAAAAATTATTCCATGCCAATGCATATATATGCAAATATTTGATGCGCACTACTTACATACAATATATAACTGAAAAACAAAGAAATTAAATAGACATTTCTTGATAATACATATAATACAAATATTTCATGCCAAAAAAATAAATAGGAAAAAAAGAAAAAAAAAATGAAAAAAACAAAAATTAAAAAAAAAATAAAAGAAAGAAAAAGTAAAATGAGCTTTTCCTAATGTACTACTAATATACAATTGATAACTAAAAAAATACTTATAATAAATATCTACATATACTTACATATCTTATGCCTACTACTGATGTACGATTTTATGACTAGAAAAATTGGGACGGATAAAAAAAAGCGTTTCCTAATATATATATATATATATATATATATATATATATATATATATATATATATATATATATATATATATATATATATATGTATTAATGCGATAATTTATGCGTACTACTATCTTAAAAAATACTTATGATAAATATCTATATATCTAAATATCTTATGCCTACTACTGATATACGATTTACTACTGCAAAAATGATGACAATACAAATTAATGCAGTCTATAATGATACATGAATGCAGCTATTTGAAACTTTATAATTTTGAAAACATTTGGTGAAAAATTCTGGAGATACCAACCAACATCTCTGCGAAAAATACGATCTATCTTCCTGATTCGGAAGGTATATGTCTTCGCATAGTATACATGGTCAATAACGAATATAACTTAAAAAAAGTATCAGGTTGAAAGAAACTAAAATTAGGAAAACTTATGAAAAAAAGGAGCCATATAATTCACCACGTCCCCGTCGTTGGTTCTGGATAATGCTAAGAGTGAATAATTCAAGAATATAAATATGAGATGAAATTTCGGGCATAACTTATATTCGCCACGTGTATACATGTGTCTACTCTGCTGACGTTTCGGATTGAGACGCTGGTGTTTCGGAGTGAGTTCCGAGTTGCTTCGAACATAGTTCCGGTCAGAAATATTTATAATTGATTAATGCATCCATTCAACTTCGATTTCTGGCTCATAGAAGTGAGATGCTGATGTTTTGGAGTGAGTTCCGAATTGTTCCGACCTTTCTCTCGATAGTTCCGGTCGATTCGAACATAGTTCCGGTCAGAAATATTTACAATTGATTAATACATCCACTCAACTTCGATTTCTGGCTCATAGAAGTGAGATGCTGATGTTTTGGAGTGAGATGCTGGTGTTTCGAAGTGAGTTCCGAATTGTTCCGACCTTCCTCTCGATAGTTCCGGTTGAATCGAACATAGTTCTGGTCAGAGACATTCATGAATAATTAATTGCTCTACTTACCTTTGACTTCTGGCTCCCAGACTTGAGATGCTGGGGTTTTGGAGTGAGATGCTGGTGTTTCGGAGTGAGTTCCGAATTGTTCCGACCTTTCTCTCGATAGTTCCGTCGATTCTAACATAGTTCCGGTCAGAAATATTTACGATTGATTAATACATCCACTCACCTTCGATTTCCGGCTCCCAGAAGTGAGATGCTGATGTTTTGAAGTGAGATGCTGGTGTTTCGGAGTGAGTTCCGAATTGTTCCGACCTTTCTCTCGATAGTTCCGGTTGAATCGAACATAGTTCTGGTCAGAGACGTTTATGAATAATCAATTGCTCTACTTACCTTTGACTTCTGGCTCCCAGACGTGAGATGCTGACGTTTTGGAGTGAGATGCAGGTGTTACGGAGTGAGTTCCGAATTGTTTCGACCTTTCTTTCGATAGTTCCGGTCGAAACGAACATAGTTCCGGTCAGAGACATTTATGAATAATCAATTGATCCACTTACCTTCAGTTTCTGGGTCTCAGGCGTTAGATGCGACGTTTCGGAGTGAAATAGTGTCGTACGGACGGAAGTTCCGAGCTTCGACAGGATAGTTTCGGTCGATTTGAACATGGTTCTAGACCTGGTATTCAATCGTACGACGTAACTGGAGTGAAAACTATTTTTTTTCTCACCTCTTGCCCTTTAGAACTATTGATACAATGCTTTCTGGCCGTAGAACTTTTCGGATATATGTTATCCAATGGTCAAATTATCATAATCTGTTGAGATGCTACGAGACGTTACGAGAAGTTAGCATCTCGTGTATGTGAAATTTTTTTTTCATTAAAAACGACGAGAACTTCTGTAAATTTTGTTCGAAAGTATAGAACTCTTCTGATATCTATAGTTTGCAGGTCTAGCTATCAAATTCCGTTGAGATGCTGTGAGATGCTACGCGAACTTAGCATCTCATTTCTCAAAAATGGTTTTTTAGGGGTAAATTCAACGGAACTATTGTTGAAACCTATTTAGAACTATAGAACTATTCGGGATGCTATAGGAACTGGAGTTTTTTTTTGAGATGCTAACACTTGATATGCCAGATTCACACAGGTTTGGTATTCGGCGTAGTTCGTTAGACAGATGGTGAATCGGCTGTGGGTGTGTTCTAACTTTCAATATTACCAGAACCAACGACGAGGACGTAGTGAGAGATGGCTCCATTTTTTTTTTCTGTTTCTGATTTTCTCAATTGTACAATTTTTTTGTGTTTGTATATTTTTCTCTCGTTTCTTTATTTTTTCATCATCATAATTATTATTTATCATTACTGTTTTATTTTTTGTCATCATTTTTTTCATTCATTTATTTTCTTTTGTTATCATTATTTCTTTTGTCTGTAAATAAATCAAGTTTCATCACACATTGCAAAAATAATGGGTAGGCAAATAGGTTATTGAGTTACAAATGTAATTGATAACTCCCAACTCTGCTTGTGGCCTGCTGAGCGCGCCTGTGCGGATTCTCTTGCTCCGAAGAGGCAAGCAGACATTTTAGCAGACATTCACCTCGAACGTCGCGCTGGTCTCTGGTCGTATCTCTTCCCCCAACTTTGGTTACTTGTAGCTTGCTGAGCGCGCCTGCGTGGATTCTTTTGCTCCGAAGAGGCAAGCAGACATTTGAACAGACATATACCTCGAACGTCGCGCTACTCTCTGCTCCTATCTCTTCCCCCACTACTTGGTTACTTGTAGGTTGCCGAGCGCGCCTGCGTGGATTCCCTTGCTCCTACTCCTTTCTGACATTTAGTGGGACTCCTCTCGCTAATACTTTTTCATTCTGGCGTCGTCAGGCTTTTCTCAATAGGTCGTTCGTTCTTTTGGATTCGATTACTGTTGTCACATGGCAGACGCAATTCCATAAGCGAGTAGCGTTTTCTTTTATAGCGGTTTGATACTGCTTCGACAGGTTGTCTATCTGCGGCATCCCTATTTTGAGCAATACTTTTCCCCTTCCCTCCTTTCTTTCTGATTTCCATAGATATGATCCACTTTTGACTTGTGTAACTTTGTACATACATCGCACTCCAAATGCATTGAGCATACTCCACAGCCATCGATATTTGCACCCTACATGCTTTCAGACGGGTGCTCAGAGCACTTTACTTAAACGGTAATACTATTACAGTAATTCACGACAATGTACGATAAGGATCTTCTCCAAAAAATTTTATTAGAATCGGATTGTCGTACTCTCGATGATAATGGACTTCCATATAAGCCTTCACACCCTGTTTATCCTATCATTTCTCAGCGTATAAAGACCGTGGTTCCGCCATAACACCGAAACATGTGTACTGCATATTAAATGAGAACCGTAACGGATTCCGAAGTCTAGTTCAGAAGGCAAATAATTTAACGATTAAATCTCGTACTATGTCTGATACGAATGAAAGTTCTTCATTCAACGATACGACTATCGGAAATCCAGCAAACTTTTCTGACGTTGCGTTTTCAAAGAAATTCAACGTCGTTGTGGCGGCTGATAAATATCAGTCAATGAAACCGATGCAAAAAATGTATAATGGGCGCCTATATTGGAAGTTTCGTGAAGGGTGGACTGACATTATCGCTGAACGCATATGGCAACAGCTTGGGCTAAATTGTGTCTTTCATTTAAAAACAACACAGTTCACCCAAGGGCAACTGCTGAACGTTATGCAAAGTTTCATGGCGTATGTTTAGAATGTAAGGCCACTATTCGTGGTACTTTGACAAGAGAGCCAGCCAAGGATGTGGACGTGATCTTCGACATTCGCGTGGAGAACATAATAGAAAAATATCACACGGGTCGAAAGAAGCGACAATTGAGAGGCGAACGGCGTCAAGAAGTGGCTACTCGTTTGATTGAACAAAAAAAAG
This sequence comes from Macrophya alboannulata, assembly GCA_949628255.1. Taxonomy (NCBI): domain Eukaryota; kingdom Metazoa; phylum Arthropoda; class Insecta; order Hymenoptera; family Tenthredinidae; genus Macrophya; species Macrophya alboannulata. The sequence goes on along the minus strand of OX451212.1, from coordinate 10,616,825 downwards.
CAGCTGTAACATATCGGTATGAAGAAGCTAAACGTTTGAAGAAATTTGGAGAAAATGATCCACCAATACTTCCGAGCGGTGAAGTTTTACGGAAAGCGAAAGAACAACAGTTGTTACAGATACACGGTTTATCTTTCGGTAACCCGGCACTCAACTTATATCATCACTGTAAAAATGGCAAGCACGCTTGTACCATACGCAAAATAGGACTTGAAAAGTTCTATTGCATTTATTGGACACCGGAGCAGCAGCAATTATACGAACAACGCTGTAAGAAAAATCCCAATGCAATTTTTACCATAGATGCTACCGGTGGCATTGCCAAGCGGGAACACAATTATGACTCAGCGATTTTCTTTTATCAATGCATGATTGTAACCGATGAAGGCAGTGTTCCTGTCTTCCAAATGATATCTGCAGATCAGACTGCATTGGCGATAGGATTTTTTTTGTGGTATATTCTTACCAAAGGCGTTCCTATTCCGCCGATTGTCGTATCAGACTTCGGGTGGGCTTTACTGATTGCAGTTGCCAAGATCTTCGGCATGTGCAATGATCTGCGCGATTATCTGCAGAAATGTTACGACGTGGCATTAGGACTTGACGGCACACTGCCAAGAACTTACATTAGACTCGATGTAAGTCACTTGGTGCATATGGTTGCTCGTTGGAAATGTTTGAACGGAAGAGGCCCAGCTGTCCGTAATTTTTACAAGAGGTGCGTAGGTCAGGCTTATCAAATGTCGGATTTGCGAATGCTGCTTGAATTTTTAGAATCGATGCTGGTCGTGTCGTTAAGTGAATTTGTCGGCTATACAAAAGATAATGTGGCAGTGCCTGCTGAATTGCGGATGCAATTAATAAATGAGGTCATACAGGACGTCACTGTTAGCGAAGAAAATGACAATCGTGAGAGTGGAACTGAATCACAGCGCGTGAATGATCCTTCGCAGGACCAAAATGCATCTGATACCGACTGGAAAATGTGGGCAGATCGTATTTATTGTAAAGCACAGACTTACGCCAAGAATTCGGAACAAGGAAGCATTATCAACGGCTGCTTCAATCCGGAATTTGCCCAACAATTTAAAAGACAACTCATGCCATATGTCCCACTTTGGACTGGCATGATGCGACCCCATTTCAAACGAGGTCCGATTATCGCCACATCTTCTTCGGTAGAAGCAGAGTTTGCCGATCTAAAGCGGACCCTGAGAGGTATCATACCGACGCGCCCTGACAAATTTGTGCTGCAACATATCGATAACCATCTTGACGGTAAGGTCAAACTTGCATCTCATAAAGGCGATGAAAACACATTTAGTAGTAACAAACAAGATAAGTTGAATAAGACGCCAGAGATCGAGATTGATAATTCAGATGACACTGAACACTATCCGAATCTCACCGCATTGCCGCGAAGCCAGGAGAATGGAGTATGCACCTCGAGTCATTTGATGACAAAAATTGAAACCCGCGTTGTTCCGGAACTGGATTCGACCAATGATTCAGCTATGCTTGATTCTGACGGCATAGTCGAAGATCTCACAGATGGTCGTGTGCAGGATATGAGTTCAACATTCAACATCGAAGAAAACCAGCAGACTAGTACGCCTGTTGATTACAAACAGTGGAATACGTGCGAGGACTGGGGTGGATTAGCCGAAAAAACAGAGACTGATACACTACCTGACAAAGAAATGCCGAATAAAAAAAAAAGGCGCGGACCGACATGTCTTGATAAATGTCCCGAATGGGATTATATTAAAGATGTCAAAAACGCACGGCTTCCATTGCTTCAAAATGGTCTCCTCAAAGGAACAGTGTCTGTAATGGGAAAAACCATCAATATCGTCAAAACTTGTGCCTTTGATTCGACATTCCAAGTTATTCTGAGCGGTATGGCATGTAACAAAACTTATCAGGATTTACTCATCACAGCTACATCTCCTATGATCCAACTGGCTCGCGTGATATTGAATTAGAAAAAAATAACGACCAAACATTATACGGAAAGAGCAAAGATATTATGCGGAGCGAAATTATACAAAGACGCTATGGTGTATTTCACAAGAACAATAATGCGTCTCGATGCTATGTGCAATGTAAGCCATTTGGCAGATTATTTGTTTGCACAACAACCAAGTTGCACAAAATATGTTTCATGTACTTGCGGTTATCAAACAAACCACCCTTGCGTTACACTTTCCGTGAACGTCGACATTTTGCTAAGTGAAGAATTTCACATGATGCAGGAAGCAATAGATGATGCTGTAGTCACGAATCGAACCTGCAGGTCGTGCAAAACTGTAAGAGAAGATACAATCGAGTACGGTCCCCATTTATTACTTGATTTATCTGTTATCACGGATGACAGTTATTCCGTTGCGAAAAAGATGACGTCGCACACGCTCGAATCAGTTTCATCGACAGTACGATTAGGTGGAAATACGTACATCATTGCCGGATTAGTGCATTACGCTTCTGAACACTACATAGCATATGCAAAGACTGGCTTATACTGGTACAGGTATGATGACATGCATCGTAAGCGAGAGAGTGTGAAAGCAGACGAAAAGATAAGACCCCATCTGTTCGTGTACATGATGTCAAACGACAGAACATAGATAGGCGGATGGCGATCTATAATCAAATGCTCGGCTAAACATTAGGGTGCGTTGGAAAAAAATATCTTCGTTTTTCGAGCTGCAATACATGAATTATTCCCGTATATCATCCTCATATTATCCTTATATTCCAATATTGATACGATTTTACCTACCGAAGAAAAATTAAAACTCGGTAAAAAATTCACGCGAACTCGTGATTAAAATAAGTAATGAAAAGGAAATGATATCGATGAAAGAAAATAAATAAATGAAAAAATGATGACAAAAAAAAACAATAATAATATATAACAATTATAATGAAAAAATTGAAAAATTAAAAAAAAAAACTTGAACCAAAAAAAAATTGAACAATTGACGAAATTGGAAAAAAAATTGAAAGAAAAAAAAAACATAAAAAAAAAATTGACAAAAAATAAAAAAAAAAAAAAAAAAAAAATGGAGCCATCTCTCACTACGTCCTCGTCATTGGTTCTGGTAATACTGAAAGTGAGAACACACCCACAGCCGATTTACAATCTGTCTAACGAACTAAGCCGAATACCAATTCCTACGTGAAGGGGAAGGGAGCAAAGATATCAATACTTACTAACATTCGATTTCGTAAATGATGAACAATTTTGCTAAATAATTTTAAAGGCCAGAACTCTTGGCCACTCACCTGAAAAATGCGAAAACTATTGAAATACTACTCTTACTTTTATTCTTTGTCGTACTCGAAACCAGCATCCCACTCTTACGTCCTGTATTGTTATAAACAATTACTCTAAATAATTTTAAAGGCCAGAACTCTTAGCCACTCACCTAAAAAGTCCGAGAACTATCGAAATACCACTCGTGCTTTCATTTTTTGTCGTACTCGAAACCAGCATCCCACTCCTACGTCCAGTATTGTTATAAACAATTACTGTAAATGATTCCAAAGGCCAGAACTCTTAGCCACTCACCTGAAAAGTCCGAGAACTATCGAAATACTACTCGTCCTTTCATTTTTCGTCGTACTCGAAACCAGCATCCCACTCCTACGTCCTGTATTGTTACAAACAATTACTCTGAATAATTTTGAAGGCCAGAACTTCGGGCCACTCACCTGAAAAATGCGAGAACTGTCGAAATACTACTCATACTTTCATTCTTTGTCGTACTCGAAACCAGCATCCCACTTCCGTTGTCTTGATAGGGACGTATTGTTGTTCACGATAGCCATAAATAATTTGTACGGGCAGAACGCTTCGCAAATAGTCTGAATTACCGAGGACTCTCATTGAACTATTACTTCCTGCATCTCAGGTACGAGAAAGAACGAATTCTGTGCAATGGATGCTAACTTCCAGTCGTCAGCATCTCATTTTTTTAATTCGTTTTTTGGGGGTTAATTCCGCAGAACTATTGATCAAAACTATCAGGAACCGGAGAACTCGAGCGGATGCGATAGGAACAACATCGTTTTTACGGGATGCCAGTAAATGAGGTGCTAGCTTTACATACGTTATTAGGACTCCATCGAAAATACATGTTGAGGTTCGGACGAGTATGGAGTACCTATAGACCCCAGAAATTTCATCTACACTTTCCTGCCTTAGTTGTTCATAGGGAACGACAGGGGCCATTGCGTTATACTACTCAATTAGCGTGAACTGACGGACACCCTGTACAGAAGAAAACTTTTGCGTTTGATATCTTGACCAGAGATTCAAACATTAAAAATATTAAATAAAATAACGATCACACACACAGACAAAATGTGATTCTCCGTAATTAAGTTGTATTTCGTCTTAAAAATATCATGATACTTGGTAGAAAAAAGTGAAATCCGATAGGATATTTTAATAACAATTTTCAAAGAGATCTGTACATTGGGGTTTCCACGATAGATCTTTAAATATCAGACTATTGTAAAAATAAATATTTTTTCAATATTATAGATATTATTAAATATCTATTGTGAGCGTTAGATCGAGTAAGAGCTTGTGGAACTCTAGGCAAGAAATTAAATTAAAAACATATTTGCAACTCGGATGTTTAGTTAAGATATCTTAACCGCATTGAAACACTGATATCATTGAGACAGATGCAAAATTCAAAACAATTACAAGAAAGTGACTTACTTTGTCAATAGGTAGTTTGGCGTAGTTAGTAGAGCGTGCGACTAGTAATACAAGCGAATGCGAGCGTCCTCAGATCGAATGCGAAAATTTTCTCATCTTAAAATTCTTACTTTGTACCTAAGTGCGATTGTTTGCGATTAGTAGGTGTTGATCAACGCTTCATACATTGTAATTAATTCATTTTGAGTATCTGAATTTATTTTTTTTTTGCGCAACTATTTGCGTAATGTCATTTTCCTGATCAGGTCCTGATGTATTCTACTAACCACGGCCTGATAAATTGACCCGATCAGGGCTTGGTCTGCGAAACGTTACATTTCTTAACAGACCCCAATCGAAATTCCTGATCAGGGCCCAAATGCTAAATCAGGCCAAATATTCGGGTCCTGGTTACAGCCCGACCGAAATTTCTACACGGGTTATTTCAGCACTCACTTTTTCCCACGGTGAACTAATTATTACTACGATTATAATAAATATCACAATAACGACTGTTACTAGCATACCTAGGTATCATAGGTAGACGATTTGTAATTGTTAATTAACGGTGTTCGGAATGGTTCCTCAACTGCACTGTAATGGTTTCAAAATTGATACTTGTACAAAAATTCAAGAGTACTTATGTGCAAGGGATTGATTAGTATGCGGAGAATAGTAACAGTTTCTAGTTTCAGTAGTAGTTTGGGTACTATATTCGACATGAGTGTACACTGAAAATATTTTGATTGATTTCAAAATTTTATTTCATTGTTAGTGATCATTCACAACTATCGCTACAATCATAGCAATAGTTTCTAAGTTTTGTGCAGTGGATACCAACAATGTTCTCAGTAGCTTCACAACTTTTTAGCTGGACTGTTGATCAGTTAAAAACGTTACGAGGAGCCGCTACTATCGTTCAGAATAAAGCACTACTGAAAATGATGCTTTGTCACGGCTTAATGTACTAAATTTTTTAGGAATGAGTACCAATTTTTCAACAATCATCACCGAAACGGTCTCTCCGTGTGGGACATGCGGATGACGTGGCACTGATTGTCACGAGCGACCACCCACTTCACATGAAAAGTAGAATGCAGAAAGTACTTGACTTTGTACAGAAATGATGCTCATCTCACTCGCTCAGGATTAACCATAGCAAAACCGAGGTGGTACTCTTCAGGAAAAAAAAGCGGTTCGAGCTGGGACCAATCAGCGTCTTCGGCTCGACGCTAAAACTGACCAACGTAGTGCGCTTTCTGGGCGTCACCCTGAACAGGAAATTAACATGGAAGGCATACGTCGACAAGCAGGCACAGAAGGCCATGGCCACATTCTGGGCCTCCAAGAAGATGATTGGCCAGACCTGGGACCTCGAATCCAAGATGGTCCGGCGCCATACAAATACTTGTGTAAATACTTCACTGATTTTAAACTTGATACAATCGCTACGTTTTTATGACAATTGAAAATTCTCATAAACTCTGGACAATAGGGAACAACATTTCGATTATCCACAATGAATGTGTTATTACGCTTGTATGTTTTACCAATATCTCTACGGCGATAAAGAGGATAACTATCATCATCTATTGTTGGGGTTTCATTAAAAAAAATTGCATAACTTTATGAACATTTATCGTCAATTAAACGCCAGTCTGCACAAGGTCCATGAATCATGTTTTTTATCACGATATCATGTAAAATTTGATCGTTATCTGGTCAGGTATCTCTGCTGATATATATTTATCTACTATTGATGCATTACTGATTTTATCTTGCGTGCATAATTTTATCAACGAGTGGACGTGAGGTAAACCTCGCTTTTGAAACCCAACCACGTGCAAATGAGCAACGACGCAACCAAACAAACCTATTTCAACAATTTTGTTGATCAAAGCATTCTTCGTGATATTAAATACCCGTGCGCAAAGATCTGCTCGATCAGAAGTGTGTTGACCTGGAAGTAAATTTTCTTTAATTTCGTTCCAATTCGGGTTACAAGTCATAGTAACGAAAAAGTCAGGTTTTCCATATTTGCGTACTATTGCCATTCCGTCGGGATAATTTTGTAACATATTGCGTGGTGATTCTATAAACGTAGATGGAAAAATGACAACTTTTCCAATTCGTAAGTTCGAACCATTCGTTGCTTCCTTATGTCAATAATCGAAAAGTCCCTGCGTAATTCCATGCGTAATTCTTTTTGATGCAATCTACAGTAATCTATTCTATCCTTTTCTATTTTCACATAAAAGTCCACCATATGTATATTTTTGGAATAAGCGACCAGCTCTTAGAATTGCATTGAATTCTTTTCGGATGGCTATGCGATACTTCATATAAGCTGATCCGGATATACGTTTTTGAGAATTTGTACGAAGTGGATCCCTGTACCAACCACGACATCCGTATGGATGAAACAGGGGATAAACCCATGGTCCTACATTTGGGTCCACACTGCTAAATTTTTGCAATAATTTAGTCTTTTTATTTCGAATTATAACATATGAATCAGGAATTTCTTCATCGGCAATAGTAGAAAATATCGCCGCTACTTCATTTGTTCTTTGAAAGTTATAACGTGTATCTACACCTGGTTTTAAAGAAAATATCAATTCTAATTTAGAGTCAGATCCATGTTGATTTTTTAGTTCAGTTCCCATCATTTGGTATGATTTAGCGAAAATATTATGTTCACGCATTAATGCATCGATTAATTTGATCAAATCAGGATCAACATCAACGTTAGTGGAAGACATCATAGACTTAGAGAGAGAGACTGCTCGCTCTTATGGGCCGGTTGAAGCTCGTGTTGAAGGACAGCGATAGTACGAAAGGGATTCTTTCTTTTTCGCACAGCACGAGGCGTGGGGAGCTCCAGAGAGTAAGGGGTATGATGTGATGAGAATGGGTTTAGCGGGGAAGGAGAATGAGATAGTACCCCCACCATAGTCTTACGTTCTCCCCACTATCCCGCCAGCTAGAAAAGGACAAAGTCTCTTTTGTTATCACTCTCTGTTTTTAATGCATGCTTCAGCTCCTCTCACGTAGCGCGCGGTCTATCTCTTCAAGGGGACATTAAAGACGCCGATCGTCGGGAAAACGCGGGGAGCCAAAACTCCTACATCACTCGATTGATCGGAATGAAATTTTGAGGATCGGTATTATCTTTGCAGAAAGTGGGGCGATTTTTTACTTTTTCAAAATTTGAGGATTTTTCGAAATTTCGAATGTCTTTTTTCAAAATTTTGAAAAACTAAAAAATTGCTCCACTTTCTACAAAGATAATACATCGATTCTCAAAATTTCATTCCGATCGGTCGAGTGATGTAGGAGTTTTAGCTTCCCGCGTTTTTCAAGCGATGAGCGTCTTTAATGGCACCTTAAGTCAGCGCCGGCTTTAGGGGGGGGGGGGGGGGCAGGGGGCAAGCTGGGCAATGGCCCAGGGCGCCAAGTACAAGGGGGCGCTGGGCGCTGCCCTGAACTCATTTATTTTCTAATCATTATTCTTTTCACGAATACGTATTATGTAGATCACGATTGGCATCACTTAAGATTGTATGTTCGGTACTCGTTTATTCCCAATTAATGTTTAAAAGCAACAAATTTTTTATTTTCAAATTCGGCACTGTGAACGAGCAGGTATAACGTTGTTTACGTTAAGTGACGCTACGTGGAAGTACCGCATGGGGCGCGCGTGGAACCAGTGAAAGTACAGTAATGCCCCTCAATAGTCCGTATCCCCACCCAAATATACTGAACACACGTGGTCTAGCGTAGGCTGCGCAGTGCACATGCATCAACTGCCGCCCGAGTTGTCGAACGTAAAATTTCACTGGTAAATTCTCCGTGGTAAAATTCTATGTCTCGTGGCCAGAAATCAGTGTCAAAATATAATAAACAAAAGACCCATCAAAAAACATAAACAATTGAAGGTAAGTTGAATAATTAGTACTTTGCAGATCGTTAAACGAGAATCCATCGGAGGTGTTGTCGTCTACGTCGTATAACTTAACCTCACTTTGCCACGTGTTTTCAATTGTAATAAAGTCTCTTGGATGAAATGAAATTCATATATTAACGATGAAACTTTCATGGATATCAATAATTTTGTTGCAAAAGATATATTGGGGATTTACATGGAATTTTTCATACAAATATATATGTAATACCTTCTAATGTTCCTTCTAATGATCGCTCGGCATTCGTAGTCTGACGATGCAAGGGGAACGCCTATCAGCTGATTCTGCCAGCAGTAATGAGTTCGTTGAGACTTTCACAGCATTCTTAGAAGAAAATAAGTATAGTCTTGATCAAGTCTATAACGCTGACGAAACAGGTCTTTTGTGGAAGACCTTACCGACGCAGACATTGGCAGGACAGTTTGAAACATCTGTTCCGGGTCGTAAAGTCATAAAGGATCGTGTCACTGTAATGGTATGTGCCAATGCAAGGGGATCCAACAAGATACCTCCCTTGATGATTGGAAAATCTGAAAAACCTCGATGCTTCAAAAATGTTCAAAATCTACCTGTTATTTATAAGGGTGAAAAGAGTGCCTGGATGGACCGTGAGCTTTTCGAAGAGTGGTATAAAGAGGTTTTCCTGCCAAACGTAATGGAAAAACATAGGACAGCTACAAAATGCCTACTTCTACTCGATAACGCTCCCTCGCATCCGCCGATCGACTTGTTGAACAGCATTGACAATGCTTGCCAAATCATGTACTTACCGCCTAATGTAACATCTCTCATACAGCCAATGGACCAAGGCGTAATTGTTAAAATGAAGAAAATCTACAAAAAACAAGTTCTTCGTGCACTACTTATAGAAGACAACCAAGTCAATTCAGTCTCATTTCTGAGGAAATACGATCTAACTGACTGTTGCACGTATATCAACAATGCTTGGAGCTCATTAACAGCGACGAATCTGTGTAGAGCTTGGAATAAAATACTTGCTGATAGACAAGTTTCTTCAGATGTTTCTGCCTCATTCGACGATGAGGAACTCATAGGTATGCTGCACAAGGTCCCAGGTTACGAAAATTTTTCCATGGAAGAGGCGCACACATGGTTAGAAGAAGATGCTGTAGAGCCCGGATGGAGATGTTTAACTGATACAGAAATTATGAACAGCGTGTCGGAGGCAATGATTGATGACACATGCGAAGAGCCAGACATGACAGAATGTAAGCTGGATGAAACTAATGAAGATGCAGATGTATCGTCAAAAGAGGCTTTAGCTGCATTAAAGGAATTATATAGATACGTTGAATGCAATTGGGAGTGCACGGCTCAACACATATGTAATCTGAGCAGTATTCGTGCGGTTATTGAAAGCGATATTTACTCGCGTAAAATTAACTGTCAAAGTTTGACAGCTGATAGTGAATGAAGAAAAGTCTCATTCAGTTCAACTCATTACATCTGACTATGTATTATATTTTCAATTACTTTTTATATTTATGATTATGATTCCACATTGCAAAGTTATTTACATGTATGTAATAAAATATATTTGAACCAGACTCTGAACAATTTCCATTTACATTAAATTCAATGAAAACATATGGGGTATTCCAAAAAGTTTTGAACGGTTATTTACCCCGACCCCCATCGATTTCCGAATAAATTATTTACGTGGTAACCCTAGACTCAAGAATAGTTGCTGAATTTTTTCAGAATTTTTCGATTTCTTTTTCAGAAGTTACGATTTTTCGAAAATCGCACCTCTAGACAAGAGCTCACTTTTTACTTGATTCTCATTGGCAAGCAAAATATCTTAGGAAAAAGTGAGTGGTACAGAATGAGCCAGGTTTTGACGCACTTTGACACGAAAAAATTTTTCGATTTTTCAGACACCGGAAGTGTCGAAATTTTCATTAAGAAAATTATTATCGTCAATTCCAAAAACTCGCCGTAATCAATCTTTTTGAAATTTTGACACAAAATTCTACATTAAAAGACGGATTTTTTAAGACGTTTCCGAAACTGGGCCGAGAACGGGTTCAGGAGGTATGGTCATTTTAACCTCGCGAAAATTCACATTTCAGCGCATTTACGCGCTGATATACTATATTATTTTACTTAAACATTACAACTGAACATAAATTGAACATTATAACTAAACATACTACAACATCGCGTTACTAATGCCATAAGGTCGTAAACGCCAAAAATGCAATTTTAGTGCCCGAAGGTCGTATAATTTTTTTTTTTTTCTAAATTCGCTTCAGAATCGAAAATTACGTGTGAACCGATTGGAATTGGGAAATTGGAAAATCAAAAGCAGAAGGTCGTATATGCTGAACACATACGACCCTCTGGCTTTATTTTCAGGAAAAAATCGAGAAAATTAAAGTCGGAAGATCGTATCTGCCTTTCTTTTTTTCTCTCGGATTTGCCATGAAATCGATGAAAACACGTAGATCCATCGAAAGCCGACAAAAATTTTTTTTTTTGCAGGATACGACCCTCTGGCTTTAGTTTTACGAAAAAATCGCGAAAACTGAAGTCAGAAGGTCGTATTCGCCACTTTTTTTTTCTTGTAATCGTCTTGAAAATGACGGAAACGCGTATTTCCGTTGGAATTAAGGTTTTTTTTTTTCTCGGACGATACGACCTTTCTGGCTTTGGTTTTACGAAAAAATCATAAAAACTGAAGTCAGAACGTCGTATCCTGCAAAAAAATTTTTTTTGTCGGATTTCGATGGATCTACGTGTTTTCATCGATTTCATGGCAAATCCAAGAGAAAAGAAGAAAGGCAGATACGACCTTCTGACTTTAATTTTCTCGATTTTTTCCTGAAAATAAAGCCGGAGGGTCGTATGTGTTCAGTAGGGTGGTCGTTAGAAATTAAATTCTTTCCAACGCCCAAAAAAATCCTTCCTTTCGACGAAAAACTGAGGGGAAAAAACTTTTTTTTGGTTTTCAAAAATAAGAACACGTGCCGGTGGCCAATTGAAGTTCATTTTTCGATAAAATTTTAGTTTTTTGAAAATATCTCTTACAGAATTTAGTTTTGAGAAAAATTAGTGGGGTCAATTTTGTAGGAAATTAAATTCTCTACAAAAAAGGTTTTCATCAATTTTTCCATAAAGTTCATATTTATCATTGATAAATCAATTTATGAGAAATAAATTTGCACTTTTTCGTTTTGAAAATAAATAAATAATATTAAATATAATTTGGTAGTCATTAACTAGACCTATTTAGATAAATAATTGTAGATAGAAGTTACAAAATTGTTCATATTTCAGGAAAAATAAAGTTTTTAGTGCTAAAATGACTGACATAATAAAGTTTATAAGTTTACTAATGAGAATATCTTGATAAATATGAACTTTATGGAAAAATTGATGGAAACCTTTTTTGTAGAGAATTTAATTTCCTACAAAATTGTTCCCACTAATTTTTCTCAAAACTAAATTCTGTAAGAGATATTTTCAAAAAACTACAATTTTATCGAAAAATAAACTTCAATTGGCCACCGGCACGTGTTCTTACTTTTGAAAACCAAAAAAAAGTTTTTGCCCCTCAGTTTTTCGTCGGAAGGAAGGATTTTTTTGGGCGTCGGAAAGAATTTAATTTTTAACGACCACCCTAGCTGTTCAGCATATACGACCTTCTGCTTTTAATTTTCCAATTCCCCAATTTCAATCGATTCACACGTAATTTTCGATTCTAGAGCGAATTTAGAAGAAAAAAAAAAATTATACGACCTTCTGGCACTAAAATTGCATTTTTGGCGTTTACGACCTTATGGCATTAGTAACGCGATATTGTAGTATGTTTAGTTATAATGTTCAATTTATGTTCAGTTGTAATGTTTAGGTAAAATAATATAGTATATCAGCGCGTAAATGCGCTGAAATGTGAATTTTCGCGAGGTTAAAATAACCATACCTCCTGAACCCGTTCTCGGCCCAGTTTCGAAAACGTCTTAAAAGATCCGTCTTTCAACGTAGAATTTTGTGTAAAAATTTCAAAAAGATTGATTACGGCGACTTTTTGGAATTGACGATATTAATTTTTTTAATGAAAATTTCGACACTTCCGGCATCTGAAAAATCGAAAAATATTTTCGTGTCAAAGTGCGTCGAAATACCGGCTTATTCTGTACCACTCACTTTTCCCTAAGATATCTTGCTTGCCAATGAGAATTGAGTAAAAAATGAGCTCTTGTCCTGAGGTGCGATTTTCGAAAAATCGTAACTTCTGAAAAAGGAATCGAAAAATTGTGAAAAAATTCAGCAACTTATCTTGAGTCTAGGGTTACCACGTGAATAATTTATTTAGAAATCGCAGGGGGTCGGGGTAAATAACCGTTCAAAACTATTTGGAATTCCCCATATCCAGTCATTGAATTCAACTACAGAACCTGTTTCAGATATTTCGAGTTAAAAGCTTCTTCTTTTGCTATTAAAAAAATAATAATAATTCCTAGCTTTTTGTAGTTCAAAAATGATTTCATTTTCTTTTGCATATTTTTAAAAGAGAAGCTATATTCAGTTTCAACTTTTTCAGCTATAAATATTTTTTGAGGGTTTATCTTGTGAACCGAATTATGTACATACCTTCAGAATGTAGAAGGTATCTAAATTTTGGATTCTTTTCATTAAAAAAAATTCTATGGTCATTTTAGAAAAAGATTTGTTCCTGAAATATGTAAACATTTTGCGATCTGTTTGAGGTTAGGTAGCACGTGTAAGTCGAACTCTGTGTTGAGAACCCTGTTATGCGCATGCTCTGAGAGGCGTGACTAAGCAGCGGCTCAGGGGAATCGGAACTATAGAGGGGGATCGTCGAGGTACTATTGCGGAGTCTCTTGAGGGGAAATTTCTTAACTATTGCGGGGTATAGACTATTGAGGGGTTGATTATTGAGGGGCATTGCTGTAGCTCGATGCAGGGAGGGGATACTATGATATATAGCTTTGTCTCGGCTACCAGGCATTAGAATTCAGAAGCCATCAGAACTCACAACTCAGAGCTAATAGTAACATTGACGCGTAGGCACATTTGACAAATCTGATTATTTGGGTTATCAGCATTGCTGGTTCTTGTTTAATAAAAAAAAAAAAAAAAAATTGACACATCTTTAATTTGAGGTTTATGCCGATTCGAGGCAACCAAGCTAATTATGTGCGCGAAACCTTCAGGCGCTCAGAACCGCAAGTGGAAGGCGCGAGCTCAGAAAGAAGATCAGTCGAGCGCAAAGATGTTGGCGACGTTTTCCACTTAAACACCAGCAAAATTGAAAGATGACACATTAGATGAACCTCCCCTTTACAATCCTGATACAAGCGATTCAGCTCCGACAGTTGTTGGGGAACCTTCGGTTGAGATTGTAGATGTGGACGTAGTAGTAGGTAATGATTTAAATCAAACTGCTCCGATTATTGTACCCGAAAGTAAGTCCTATTCCGATATAGGATCTTGGCCTCTAGTGACAGCATCCATTCGGGATACAATAATGAAAAAAAAGGCCAGAACCAGTCGTTGGGCCTGATTCCAGGTTTCCACAAAATGCTTCCGATAAAAATCGTCACTTTTCAGTTTTTCACTGCACTAGAATTCTTCCCAATAAAGAAACGATCCCTAGAAGTTGGCTTCAGTATTCCAATTCGTCAGATCTTGTATTCTGTTTTTGCTGTAAACTTTTCGACCCGTTTCCTAAGTCAAAACTAGGTAGCGAAGGACTGAGAGACTAGAAACATATCGTAGACTCTTTGAAAAGTCATGAGACTTCGAACGAGCACTTCATTTCATATCGAAAGTAGCTCGATGCGGAAAAATGTTTACGCACTAGTTCTGGGGGCTTATTCGCTAACTCTGCGGCTACGCATAACCGCAGAAATAATTGCGGTTCCATTGGAAACTGCCAATGGGTAGCTTGTTTCTTGTGGAGTTTTATAGCTGCACAATGGCGCTATTCGTATTCTGCAACTTTGACGTTATTTATCCGTTACCATGGCAGCTAATAACAGCGCGGTAAATCCAGAGTTGCGAATCATTGCGCCTGCGCCTGAATTTAAATGAATCAAAAATTATTGCTACGCTATTAGTAATTTTTGGTTATACGCGTCGCATTTATCGTTTATATCATTTTTATGGTTTGAAGTGATATACATACAATAGATTGAAGAACATACAAGAAGAAGAATAGTATTGGATAAGTGTTACATCTTTAAATATTATAAGTTATCAACTATTATTCAAATGACAATTTTCAACAACAAAACAAATTAATAATTTTCCAATTATAAAATTGTGAAATTATCAAATAGGGATGTATCTCAAAAAGATGTGTCCCGGCTAACGGCAGGGGCATAACTCGGAGATGTATACGTACATATTATACACAGGGTGATTTTCATGACGAATCTCTTCCACGGTCACTACAATCCTCGTTCAAATTGTGATAGAAATTCTCTCAGCAATTTTTTCTACAAAATTAAGGGATAATAACAAAAAAAATTATTCAATTCCTGTCAACATATGCTCGAGATTTAGTACATTTTTTCTGAATTAACTTTTTTCACGCATTGATTGAAGAAAAATTTTATCTTATTTTTTCCAATTTTCTACTGAACATCACCATTGGTGATGTGAAAAAAGTATTGGTTTTCGCCTAAAGTGACATTTTATAATTACAAGGAATCTTGACGCCTTTGGCCCTCTCAAATCCGAGAAACTCAGTCTCTCGGTCGCTTGTCCAACAAATATCTTGTAAAAGGCTTCGTGAAGAAATAAATTTATTTCTAAGGTAATGAAAATAACCGCGAAGTATACCGTTCTTACGACTTGAATTATTTATCGATTATACAGAATCAAGAATCCACAGTCTTCACTTGTAGATACCTACGCAGCTGGTTTTTGATGGAATTTGATATAAACATAAAATTGTATGATTAGAGAGATGGATCCTCACATTGCATTGGCTATCGTGATACTGGATGAAGAACTTGACGACGATGAAGATAGAGAATTAGCTCTGGCGATACGATTGCATCGTGCCGAATTACGCGATGCTTCAAATCCAATCGAAGAAATGCCACGGCGATACTTCCGAGAACATTACAGGTTTCTTACCATGCCAAATTTGTCAAAGTTTTTCTGTAATATGGTCGTGATATAGCGGGCATTTCAGTTTGTGTGACTACCACTGAACATTTTTTTTTCTTGATTCTCGACAGAATATGTGGTTGTACTACAATGATGAATACTTTTATGATAATAATCGGAGCAGATCGATTTTTGACATTGCTGTTTCTATTTTTTCGTTTCATAATTTCACAGTATAAATTCCGCACATTTTTGTAAAACGTATTCCGTAAATTTGTATATGCGAACGTCGAAGGCCAGCATATTGTATAGCCAGCTAGTAATTCGTAGTTTTTATATCCTTGGCGTTGTCTAACCTTCGGAATCATAGCGAGAATCAGTTTACGTTGTTATAAAAGTCATCCGAGAGGCATTCCATGCCAAGTAGACCAATGTCTTTCCCTTATCATTTTTGATCACGATTTCTGATAAACTTAGGTATCTCACAAAATAACATTCTGTTCGGATTTTTTTTCAAGCCGTTATTTATTCCTGAATATTAAAAATGGATTATATTTCTACAAGTTTACAAACTCCTAATAAAAATAAACGGAATCGAAATAATATTTTATGCAAGGTAAGCATGTTTGAGGCGTTTTATCATGCTTGTGTTCCGTATTATAATTAAAATTGAAGAATGCTTTTGTGGAATAGGACAATTGTATAAAGAATCAATAGTCAAATCAAAAATGATGAGGGCAAATCATTGGTCGTGTTGGCATATAATGCCTTATATATATTATGTTAAGAACAATGCGAAGTCATAATTCGAGGTTGCTTGGTTTGCATTAATTGTGAGGCTTATGATGACATCAATTGCCCTGTAGGTTACAAAAAGAGACCGTGGCTTGGATATGTGAATTATTGGCTCCACGTATTCGGCAGATACGAAACACGGCGATCCCGATCATGTTACAAGTATGTCCTCATGCATATAGGTCTATTTTGACGGCAAATAAATTTAACAATCTATTAAAAGTAAGTGTCAAATAATACTAAAACTTTCAAAGGTCTTGTGTACGTTGAGATTTCTTGCGCAAGGAAGCTACCAGCGCTCAATTGGTGAGTCCGAGCATCTCTGCCTTTCACAGGCATCCGTGAGTCGGGTTGTCCGTAGAGTTTCAACGCTTATGGCTGATTTGTCAAACCAGTGGGTTCGATTCCCACAAACCGTTGCTGAAAAAGCTCGCGTATCTGCTGGGTAATTATATATTATTGATAAACTTTCATTGCCTTTTCTAGCATTGATTGCATACATAATAACAATTAAAAATAAATAATTTTTTTTTATTCTCACACATAAATATTTAATATATCTATATCTATCTCATTAAGGGGGGGATCATTGATGTTTTCACGTTTTGAAAATTTGAGTGATAATCAAATAATTATTTTCTGGAGATATGTCATGCTTTTTTTGAACTTTTTTACTTTTTGGTAGTTACGTGACTTTTCTATTTAGCTAACGATATATAATATCTCATTTAGATGAGGTGAAATTTTATCACTAGTAATGTCTATTTATTTTTTTTGTCCTGTTTTCAATCTGCATACCACAAATGTTTCGAATTAGCGATACAGTTATACATATAACAGTTAAAAAAAAAATACTTAAAAATGCATCTCCTCCCACAATTTTGAAGATTAAGAGTTGCCGATTTTTTCACATGTTGACGGTTTCAAACAATCAATCGTATTGGATTTTCGATACCTTCATTTTTCAAAAATAAACATTTTGCAAAAAGCCTAAAAATGATGCAATCGATTTCCCGTTTCAGGGTGGTTATTTCTATTGAGAAACATAGCCAGAAGATAAATCCTCAGCTCTCTGCGCCCGATATTAAGTAGGGTCAATTTTAGAGTGCAGCCCCCCCTTAATCAATAATAATAATGGTTGATAAATTCAATATCTATATAAGATTTGATTATTTTTTTTAAGGTTATTATAAGCTTTGATTCATCTTATAGATGTCTTTTAGATAATTAACATAATGTTATATAAATTGAATGCTTTTCTAAATTTTCAAAATTTGGTAATTGTGGTATAGACTACATAAACAAAGTATTAGGTTTCAGGCGATTGCTGGATTTCCCGGCATTATTGGATGCATCGATGGTACGCAAGTGCCTATTTTTCCACCATCGGAAATGCCTTGGATGTATCTGAATCATAACAGAACTCATTCGCTAAACGTTCAAGCCACCTGTGATCACGAAATGCGTATGACTTCCCTTACATTCTTTCCGGGTTCTACTCACGACGCGAGAGTGTGGAGAGAATCTGCTGTAAAGCAAGAGATGAATCGCCTGGATAGGAACCGCATTGGCTTATTCTATTTGTTAGGTAAATAAATCACACAACATTATTATGCCTACAGGTCAACTTTATTGAATTATTATATGAAATTGAAACTGGTAGACAATTCTAAATAATGTGTAATCGCATGCTCTGCTACGTTCACTTCAACGAATAATCGATTGCATCTACTGCGTCTATTGGACTGCATTGCCTGAAAATTAATTTTTGCATTATTTAAGGTGACCAAGGATACCCACTACAACCCGGAATGTTGACACCATTTCGGAATCCTGCGCCAAATTCTCCCGAAGCCCGCTATACAAATAGTCATACTCACACGCGGAGTCTAATAGAACGAGTATTTGGATGTTGGAAGGGTAGGTGGCATTGTCTGAAGAGAGATCGAACGATTCATTACAAGCCCGCGCAGGCTGGTCGTTTTATAAAAGCCTGTGCTTTTCTACACAACGTGGCCGTGCAATTACGGTAATATTTGTGAATTTAACATACAACACTGCGAAGCGGTTTGATGTTTCATTGATTTGGTCGTTAAAATGTTTTAGTGATCTTCCCGCAGACGATGAAAATGACGATAATATCGCTGACGAATTAGAAGTCAATCCAGCTGTTAATATAGCTGAGAGAGGGAGACTTATTCGCCAGCAAATTGTGCTTCGATACTTCAATCGGCCCGAAAATGAAGCTGTGGATTAGAGTTGAACTACAGCACCGTCCATAAGTTCAGGCACATGTGCGGCATTCGAAAGTAGAAGGAACCAGCTTCCTTATGTTCATTTGCTAAATTATCTACTATTTTTATTGCACTTACAAGTTGATATTAAACATAGCTTGTTTTTTGCAATTTTCATTCTCTTATGAAGTCGCGTTCATTTTTTTTGGAAATGGATATAAAAAGTTTTCTTCAAAAGGACGTCGAAAGTGGCGAGATTGAGCTATAATTTGGTTCGTTGAAAAAAAATTGCGATTTTTTTACGAAAAGTTATTGCAATTTTTGGTCAATATTTTTTTTTTTTTAATCCGTCGTAACTTTAGAACTTTGAGGTTTAAAATTAAATGTCAAGCTGGAAAAAAGGTGTATTCTTTTATTTCGAACTCGTCAGAATTTTTTTTAGTATTTTTTTGGGAAATTACTTTTATGCCCATTCCTAATCGAAATTCCGTAATTAGCTGTTTATCAATTGTACTGCTCAACGGACTAAATTGAATGGAAAGCGCGCAAGTGTTGATCATAATATTTTATTTGTGAAATTATTAATAATGATTATAAACTCAGAAAACAACATTGTTATATAGATTCGTAAAAAAACGATCATTCTCGAATTACAATTGATGAACAGTTTACGGATTTTAGATTCGAAATCGCCATAACAAAAATTTCCAAAAGAAATTTCTAAAAAATTTGGACACGTTAGAAATAAAAGAATATACCTTTTTTTCCTCTCGACATTTAATCTCAATCCCCAAAGTTCTCTATTGCAATACGATTTATTGCTAACATGCACACAGAAAAAAAAGTTAGGAAAATCGAA
This sequence comes from Macrophya alboannulata, assembly GCA_949628255.1. Taxonomy (NCBI): domain Eukaryota; kingdom Metazoa; phylum Arthropoda; class Insecta; order Hymenoptera; family Tenthredinidae; genus Macrophya; species Macrophya alboannulata. The sequence goes on along the minus strand of OX451212.1, from coordinate 10,597,151 downwards.
ATTATACTGACGAAGTAAATATTCTCTCGAATCAAGAAAATTTTCTTAATTCAAAAAAAATTTTTACTTCGTCAGGGATAATTTCGATTTTCCTGACTATTTTCTTGAATCAAGAATATTTATCTCCATAAAAAAATAGTGCATTTCGATACGAGGGCAAAATGTTGGGCGTTTATAGTGAGTGCGACGTTTTTAGCACGAACCGTAGTCGAGGCGGAGGCGCGAGGCGCCGTAGGCGCCTCGCGTTGCCGAAGCCGAGACGAAGGTGAGTGCTGAAAACTCGCACGATCTTAAACGCCACATGTTGCACAAGTATCGAACACTGTTTTTTATAACAAATGCATGAAAAAGTTATAGAATATTGTGAATGAACGCGGGGATGATTTGCACTGGGGATACAACAAATAAAACGAAGTTATAGGTTATGTCGAATGCCTCGCGATTTCCGCGGCGTACCACGAAGGGGTCCAGGGGGCGAAGCCCCCGGTGGGGGGTTCGGGGGGCGAAGCCCCCCGAAAGCAAACATAGCCAAATTTTAAATGCTTTTTTTTCAATTTTGTTCAAAATGGAAATTGGAAGTCCTCTAGAAAAAATGTTTGTTGATTTATCAGGTTTTTAATAATAACTTGACCATCATATCACTCATTGTTGCTTAATACCGTAGACGTGTCAGTTACAACCACGGTTACATTTTTCGACTAGGTTATATTATATTGCACTGAAGTCGTGGAACGCGGAACACGGATAACCGAGAAATGTACGGCTGTTGTCAAAAACATTGAATAATTTTCGCAGAATACGTTTACGGACGGAATGCGGCTTGTTTGAACGCCCGTGCGTAAAAAGAATCTTGTTTGCACGCTACCTATGCGCAGAACGTTGTGCGCAAGTCCGGTGTGCAATATTGTACTGTGTTGGCATTGTCTACGGAAACGTCAAAAAAGTGCCACATTATGGGCGCTCAGCAGCGCCAATAAAGCTACTTTTTCATGCATGCGTTATGAAAAAGAATTTTCTGTGCACGAATCAATAGCCATATGTACCTCTTGACCACATCTACCAAAGTCGAGACATGGTCCGTGATGCCCTGAACTTCGGAGCTTACGGATTGTATTGTTTCACTGCGAGATTGGTCGGCAATCTTTTCTAATGAGGTGAGCAGCCGCGGCACCCACATCTCCAAATTATGATTCAGCCTCTGTAAAGAAATATTAGTAATATGGCTAATAGATTGCTATAAAGACTGAACAAATATGAAACAAATTATAGTACACGTTTCATTTCAATACGTCATTTGGAAAAAAGCCATTCTAAAATTCAATGTATCAATACTCCTACTTATTACTTTGAGTTCGCATAGACCGTCCTTCGACGTATCGCGCAATGATTCTATCATCTGCCTCCGGTCTTGCATGTTCTTTAAAAAATCGCCTGCAGAACGCCTACGCTTTTTTGCGGTAGGGGATGACGATGAGTTGTCTGCACTGTTAATATTGGACTTTTCGGTACCAGCATCAAAATGCGCAGGCGGCATCTGCGCTGCTCCATGCTCCGTTGCTATTTTGATCGGAGGTCCGCCAAATCCTACGGAAGGAATTACTTCCTCCATCCCAGCAGAGGTTTCTCTTCCCACGGTGCCAAGTATCTGCTCCTCTTCGGGTGTCAGTGGGTCTACCTGACTCGGATTTCCCGTTTCACGCATTGCCCGTTGCACGTCCCCGTTCTTGTCGCGTGCTTTTCGGACAATTCCTTGCCAAGTCTTTATAGCATAAAGGTAGTTCAATTACAGTTTGAAATTAAATATACTGTACTCTTGTATACATAACTTCCCGACACACGTTTTGCCCGTGCATAATGTTTTGATAAAGTGTTTGAATTCTTGATAATTTCGTAATTTAGTGACCTTATTTTGGTATTTCCGTGAAAATTAGGTAATTAATATATTAAAAAATATGCTGAAGTACGTTGAAATCGTCTGATTTAATGAACAGTAAGTGAAGAATTATATTTATCACGTGCATATTATATTCATTGAACATGCATGCCCGATCACTTGAAATATGATATTTTTGAATTGTATCATTCGTACGTTTACCAAGCCAATTCAACGATTTTTTTTTTCAGGATACAGCGGATCTCGGGATAAAACGGTTTTCTCTAATCATTCGTCTACAATAAATAATTCCGAATAAAATACGATTATTGAATGAAAAAGTTTATATCATGAGCTTAATTACTTACTCCTCCAAAATTTAAATTCGTCGATATTATTTGTGTATACGTTTGTATTCATGCATATATGAGAAAAATGAGAAGATTTTCAGCAACTACAATCCGCTTAACTTATACAGGTCCCATCAAGCTGGTCGTCTTGCAACTGACTTTATGACTTATTCTGCATTTATTCATAAATTCATAAGACGGGTTGACAAAAGTTTATATACTTGAAAGTTAAAATTTACTCATAGAAAAACTGGTATGACACCGGAATTTCAAAAAATATTATTCGGCATCAAACATCATGGGGTATTTATCCGGATTTCCCATATTGTTTTTTTTTTCATTCGAAATGTTTACTAACCAACAACCACTCCTGCCAACTTTTTTGAGGCCCTTTCTCATTCAATTCGTCCGTCAATCTAGAAGTAATATTTCACATTAGTTACTAAAATATTAATTTTTATTTTTATAAATAGTTGAATGTGAATGTACAAAAAGTATATATTGAGGGAATGCGGTAGTCGATATCAGGGCTGTAAGTCGGTCACTTTTTGTCGGATTGGTAATATTTTCTCAGTTTAGTCATATATTGTCATATTTTCGGATGTGACTACCCCTGATTACTATGTAACGATCCGCGATGCGCAAATTTTGTCGTTGAATACTATCGTTATAGAAGCGATTTATATATCCATGTTTTACTACGGCAAACGCTGGCGCGGCAGCCCGGGCTACTGCTAGCTGAACACAATACCCCCACCACAAGCAATATCTCGCCAGTATTGAGTGGGGGAAGGTCCCACGTGACGTACGTATCGTTCGTCGTTCATCGTGACGTTTGGGCGCATAGAGGAAGAAACAACAATCAATCAACCCTTTCGGAGCTACGAATTTTTTCATCCTTAAAAAAAGGACCTTTTTTAAAATTCTGAAAAAATTCACAAAAATTCTTTCGATAATACAGAACAACCTCCCACTTCCACAAACGTGGGCAGAATTTTCCTTACATTTTTTTTCAATTTTTCTAAAACTTTATTCGAAAAAATGCTTCACCAATGACTTTTATCCTACCAAAAATCTTTCAAATTTACCCCACTCAGATTTTTTGGAGTTCTTGATCTTATATTGTGTTGTGCTGGTAAGGAGGTAAGTAGGTGATTTTATGAAAGTCATTTATGAAGCATCTTATGAAATAAAATTTTTGCAAAATGAAAAAAAAAATATAACAAAAATTCTGCCCACGTTTCTGAAAGTGGAAGGTTGTTCTACATTAGTAACAGAATTTTTGTGAATCTTTTCAGAATTTTAAAAAAGGTCCTTCTTTTAAGGATGAAAAAATTCATAGTTCCGAAAGGGTTGACTGAAAAAATTCAAAAAAAAATTGACAGCTCCTCCAGACATAGAATGATAACATATGAAATCAAAAATCAAATCGAAAAGTTTGAGGTCCGGAGCCGTGTCGTTTTGACGTGGACAGCCCCATATATATTCATATGAAGCTTCAAACAGGAATTTCTGACAGTGTAAGTTACCTTGCCCATATCAGCTCGTAGGTGTCGTTCCCACGTATCCCCAGCTTCCCACGATTCGCGAATTGTTCATGATTGGCCATATAATTCACTAAATGATCGTGCTGATCATGGTTACACTTCGGTTTTCGCTGCGTCTTCCCTTTTTCAATAGATTGTTGTTCATTCTGTGAACTGTATAAGTTACTGTTAGTGGCGGGCGTCAGCAAAATCTGTCCCACTTCACGCGGAATACCCCATAGATAAAATGTATATACATATAATCCGTGTATCGTGATCAAACAAAGAAGCTTTTATTAATAATTTTCTTCAACTGAATTACTGAATTTTTTTCTCTCGATAAATACGGAATTGAAGGTAACACGTTATAGTCACACTTCCAAATCGTAACGTGATGGTCACACGGAGTCCTCCCGCTTTCCTGTAGGTCCTATGGATTCCAGTGACCACAAAAGGTGAAAGATTATGTCGAACGTTATCAGCGAATAAGGAAAGAATTTTATTCTTATTCTTCATTAACATTATAATATTTTGAGAAGAAGGTCTCAATCAATCGAGTCGAGTCAATTATAATTGAGACCTTCTTCTCAAAATACCACATCCGAGTGTTATCTTCAACATGTGTATTATAATATTTTTTTTCCATAAATTTTTTAGTGTTGTTGAGGCTATTTTTCAACATTTTTTTAACTTGAGACATGTTACTTAATAAAAAAACGACGTGTACAAATTTGTATGCCGTTTATTGTTAATCACACTTTACATTATTACGTACCTTTCCATTGAATCTATGATAACTGAGCGGGAGCCTTGTATAAGTCACTTTAAATAATTATGGAGATATCTTCACACAACCGAAGTAATCTTCGTATAAACAATACTGCAGTTGCTATGATGCCTAGAAAAATTGAATTCGCGCGGTTAAATCGAGAGATGCTGCCGCGCTCTTATAGCAGCGGCGCAAGGCGGCGGTGAAGTTATGTGTTCTTGTTTTGAGCAGCGGTGAAAGATAGCTGTGATGCGCTGTTGTTTGTGAAATTATTTTAGCTGCAATTATTTTGATGTTATGAAATCTGCAGTTTTATAGCGCGAGAGTTAGCGAATAAGCACCCTGGAATCGAAGCTAAACTGCAAATTCATATAAATAAGGAATCTGCACACTGGAAAGCTGTACTTGAACGACTCATAGCTATCTTCATGTATTTATCAAAAAACAATTTAGCTTTTCGTGGTATTTCAGACCGTCTAGATTCTCCTAACAATGGAAATTTTCTGGGTTTGGTCGAGTTTTCGGTAAGTTCGATCCAGTTATGAGCGAACATTTGCGAAGGGCGCGATCTAAGGAAATTCATGATCATTATTGCGGAAAAATAATCCAAAACAAATTGATTATCCAACTGGGTGAAAAAGTTGAGTCGGTCATACTTGAAAGGGTGAGGATAGCCAAATATTTTTCAATTATCCTCGACTGTACTCCCGATGTTAGTCATATCGATCAAATGTCTTTCACTATTCGATTTGTCGATTTTACCGGTGAGAAGATTTGCGTTAAAGAACATTTTCTCAGCTATCGGCCGGCCTCAGCCTCAACTGGTGAAGGATTAACTTCGTTGCTTCTTGACGAGCTAACGGGAAAATGTGATTAAGATATGAATAATTGCCGAGGCCAAGGCTACGACAATAGTGCCAACATGATAGGCAAAAACAAAGGGGTACAGAAGAGGGTATTAGATATATATCGGCGAGCATTTTTCAACCCTTGTGGGTGTCATTCCTTGAATTTGGTTGTTGGAGATGCTGCAAAATCTTCGGTCAAGTCAGTCTCCCCATTTGGCGTGCTGCAGCGACTTTATACTATTTTTAGTGGATCTGTGAAGCGATGGTCTATTTTGAAAATGAGTGCTGAAACCTTCACCATCAAAGCTGTGAGTAAAACTAGGTAGGAATGTAGGGTTCAGAGTGTGAAGGCTGTCCGCTATCGATACCCCGAAATTCACGACGCTCCTCTAACTAGGAGATGGTCATACCTCCGGATCACAGATCTTGCTTCCATTATCTGGGGTGTTTTCTGGTGCCAAAATATGAAATACCTGCTATATAACTTCTGTGATTGGCCCTTCGTTCTTTCAATTTGCTAAATATACTGTACCGATGGCCATTAAATGAATCTGGCTAATTACCCTAGCATAATTAGTCGAGATTTCGCGTTATGAGATTCCACATCAGAGTGAATATTTGTACATTAAATTATGTAATTTTTGCACACCAAATTTTAAAAATTTATCATCCTAGGTGGGTCATTCCATCTCAAATCGACCAATGGTTGGAATCGACCACTTTCGATTTGGATGAATTTTTGTCAGAAGTTTTCTTTTATCATAAACCGAAGTTCTGCCAAAGGAAAAAAATTAAAAATTTTCCTTACGCGATTTATGCGAAATTGAAAATGTCATTTTTAATTTCGCATAACTTGCGTAAGAAAAATTTTTAATTTTTTTCCTTTGGCAGAACTTTGGTTTATGATAAAAGAAAACTTCTGACAAAAATTCATCCAAATCGAAAGTGGTCGATTCCAACCATTGGTCGATTTGAGATGGAATGACCCACCTAGGATGATAAATTTTTAAAATTTGGTGTGCAAAAATTACATAATTTAATGTACAAATATTCACTCTGATGTGAAATCTCATAACGCGAAACCTCGATTACTTATGCTAGGGTAATTAGCCAGATTCATTTGATGGTCATCGGTACAGTATATTTAGCAAATTGGAAGAACGAAGAACCAATCACGGAAGTTGTATAGCAGGTATTTCATATTTTGGCACCAGAAAACACCCCAGATAATGGAAGCAAGATCTGTGATCCGGAGGTACGACCATCTCCTAGTAAGCCTAGCAGGAAAAGGAAACGATCCTAAAATTTCTTTAGAGGCAAAATCATTAGCCATGCATTTAGCCGATTTCCAATTCATCGTCACTCCTATCGTCTGGTATAATATACTCTTTCAAGTAAATTTAGCGAGTAAAACAATGCAAGCGAAAGACATGAATTTGGCAACTGCTGTAGATGTATTACAGGGATGTGAAAAGTATCTAAGTGATTACCGAGTCACAGGATATGACTTTGCCGTCATCAGCGCAAAAGAAATCGCTGAGAGCTTGGGTGTTGATCCGATTTTCAAAGAAGCACCATCTCGCAGGAAAAGAAGGATGTTTGATTGCGAGGGACAGGATGATGCTCCAACTGACCCACAACAGCTATTCAAAACTACTGTCCCTATCTTTGCTATACTGTCTTTTACTCTCTCGTAGATACTGTCATTGTGCCTATACAGGAACGTTTTGCGCAACTAAAACAGCACAACAGTGCATGGGGTTTTTTGTACGATATAAAAAACCTTCCTAAAGATGAAGTGCTTGTTCAGTATTGTTCAGCCCTCCAGAAACTGTTGTAGCGGGGAAACAACGAAGACATTAATGGCACACAATTGTATGATGAGCTGAAACACATACAACATTGTATCCGAGATTCCACTGTAACCCCGATTGATGTACTTCAATATATCCAAAGTAACAAAATGCATGAATTTTTACCTCTTATAGTGTGTACTAAGATTGATAAGTTCACCAAGTTGGAACCTTCTAGGACTTACCGTGTGTGAGAAATGCCATATACAAATTTGCTATTTCGACCTAATTCAGGTTTGAACGCGAACTGTTTTCGTATCGTTATCGGCATAAAAAAATTATGAAAATATAGGTTGTAACTCTTTGATTTTATTATTCTTAATGTGAGTTGAGCAGTCTCTACAAGTTGATGTGTGAATTTAATGACGGAGATCTTAGTTTCTCAGGATGTTAGGAATACTCCTCGGGCCTACTCTATAATACTTTATTTGGAATAACGGAGGTAGCTTCAAATTAGACACTCTTTATGTGATAACAATATAAATGATACGTTTTATTCAAAATTAACAGGTTATTTCAAACTGGCGAAGGTGATTTACAAATATCCTTATTTCTCTTTAATCTTAATGTGTGAATAGTATGGTTATGCTATGTTATATTATACCCCATCCTGACTAGCGTGATAAGTGTTTTATTTATTGAATCTATTTTTAAGGTTAATGCACCTTAACGATACCTGATACCGTAATATCAAGTGAACAAAATTATAAATGAGTCTTATACGAACTATGAATTTTAGTTTGATAATGAATTGAATAATCCTTTACCCAAAGCAACGAGTCGTTAGAATTCGTTTTAATTACTTGTAGACAGCAATGCTCAAGACAAGCAGGGGCCGAAGCAACCCCTAGCTCAACCATTGAAATCGGAAAGTGATTAGATAAATTAACAAAACTATAAATGAGTTTTTTATACGAGCAAGTGAGATACTACGAATTTTAGTTTGATAATGAATTGAATAATTCTTTACTCAAGGCAACGAGTAATTAGAATACGTTATAATGCTTGTAGACAGCAATGCTCAAGACAAGCAGGGGCCGAAGCAACCCGCTAGCTCAACCATTGAAATCGGAGAGCGGTTATACATATAATGAGAGAAAAATAACACATCAATCGGGTTGCACCAGACAAGCAGGATCCGAAGCAGCCCGCTAGCTTCTCACCCAGATCTATCCGTCAGCAAGTAGTTTCTGATTGAATTGATTTTTTTCCGGATTGATATTTGATTTCTTTTCATACTTTAACAGCGAGAGAGCTTTTGAGAGGGACCCGTCCCAGTGGTTGTCCAGGAGGCTATTCCCTCGCGCCGTGGGATGGCGCTAGCGCTCAATGAGGCACCCAGCCGCGCTCACAAAGGGCGCGCGTGGTTGGGGCTTTTAAATTAATAAGTCTTTTATTTGGCCACGTTACAAAGTATCTTATGTGAAAAATTGTCACCTTTCCGAATATGTTATTCATTTCTGAGTAACTTATCGAAATTAATCTCAAAAACACGTTTTTTGGCAAAAAATCGCTTTTTTTCATGCGCCACCAAATTTGATCTTACTTTTGAATTTTTTATCTGAAAGCTGAGATTTTTTGAGAAACCCAAATTTGTAGAGTAGGACAGCTACGGGATCCCGCATGAGCTAAATTCAATTGATGAAAAGTGTATTATTTACACGCTTAATCGGCGAATAATACACTTTTCATCAATTGAATTTATCTCACGCGGGATCCCGTAGCCGTCCCACTCTACAAATTTGGGTTTCTAACTGAAAAAATCTCAGCTTTCAGATAAAAAATTTAAAAGTAAGATCAAATTTGGCGGCGCATGAAAAAAAGCGGTTTTTCGCCAAGAAAACGTGTTTTTGAGATTAATTTCGGTAAGTCACCCAGAAATGAATAACATATTCGGAAAAGTGAGAATTTTTCAAATAAGATACTTATATTTTCATAATTTTTTCATGCCGATAACGATACGAAAACAATTTGCGTTTAAACCTCAATTAGATCGAAATTGCAAATTTGTATATGGCATTTCTCGCGAACGGTAAGTCCTAGAAGGTTCCAACTTGGTGAACTTTTCAATCTTAGTACACACTATAACGACGCCCGATACGAATAAAAGCACGTTTCAGATTCCGGGTGGAAAAGAGCACGTTTCAAATTCCGGGTGGAAAAGAGCACGTTTCAAATTCCGGGTGGAGAAGAGCACGTTTCATATTCCGGGTGAAAAAGAGCACGTTGTTATCCGCCTCACCAAAGGCTATAGTACTTACTAAACGACGTTCACTCGGCAAGTGACGGGGCGCGCACCGACTGCTGCGCAGGCCAGGACCCGAGCCAATACGGGCCCAGCCGGCAGTCGACGGAGCGCGTGCCCCCTCCCCAGCGCCGCGGACCAACCAATAGGGGCCGCGCGCTGGGGTATAAGAATGGGAGCGTTCGGACGGTCGAGCTCACTCACCACTCCGACGTCGAGCAGCAGCCACCGAAATTACCAAGGAGTTGTAGATAGAAATAAACCAACACAAAACGGATGCAGAGAAAATTATTTCACCTTTCCAACCCACCAGCCCTTTTCAGGGCTGATTCCGCAAGACTCCAGCCACCGCCGAGCAGCATCCTCTGGTCGGACCCTAGCATACTTTTACCGGAGCTACTACTTCGTCCAGAAGACCGGGCTAAGCTTCAACTCGCTAGGGAATACGCAGCCAACGAGACTCGACGGCTCTTGGCTCTCCCTGGGCCACCGACGATACCCCGAGCCTCGACACGGCGCAAACCTCATCCTCTACCACCGCCTCTAATTATTAAGGGCATACGTCGGCAAGAGCCGATCCAACTAAGGGATTGGTCCTCTTCCCAGGCCACAACTTCACCACCACCCACAACACCCCTAGCCCATCCTGTCCTACCCAAAACTACCTGCCCAGAAACAACCTTCCCCGGACGAACGACTACTCGGCCAGCCCGACCGGCGACCCAGACCAAGCCGACGGGGTTCTTGGGGACCGCTCCTCGGGCCCGCATCATCGCCGACATCAGGTACCCGGCAGAGATCCCCCTGATCCCTAGGCCTCCACCACCTAGACAGGCCGTCCTCCTGAGATCGCCACCACCACTCCGACGGTGCCGAGGGAAGGCAGTAATACCAAGGAGGGGCACCAAATAGACGACCACTCACCAGACACTTACCCATTTCTCTCCTCGACGTTCCCGTCCCGTTCCCTAACAACGTTTCGGTTTCCGGGAGAAAAAGAGCACGTTTCAGGTTGACTCGAATACTAGCACGTTTCAAGTGAGCTGAGTCAACCCGAAACCTGCTAGTATTCGAGTCAACCTGAAACGTGCTCTTTTTCCCCCGGAAACCGAAACGTGCTCTTTTTCCCCCGGAAACCGAAACGTGCTCTTTTTCACCCGGAATTTGAAACGTGCTCTTCTCCACCCGGAATTTGAAACGTGCTCCTTTCCACCCGGAATTTGAAACGTGCTCTTTTCCACCCGGAATCTGAAACGTGCTCTTATTCGTATCGGGCGTCGATAAGAGGTAAAAATTTCAGACAAATCGATTTTTTGACGTCCCGTTCATTTGTCGATAATTGGTGGACTTTCCCATATACCTATAGAAGACTCACTAATGAATAAAAAAACAATTGGTACTCGTATTGAAGGTGCTATCCCCTCTAACCCCAAGCGTTGCAAGAATTCATCGGCGAATTGGGGTGCAAGTCAAGATACTAATGACCATTACCACCAATTTCAGCTAGACCAATGGAAACAGTGTCATGTGGTTCTTCTGAAATGACATTTGGAAATGACGAAGTATTTTCTACTGATCGTGCTATTATAAATGTAGGTATACAGAGTACTTCGAAGTCTGTGAAGGTAGCTCAAAATTTGGCACTTTGAAATCTTGGAGATTCTTCAACCGATCTTACAGAACTGAACTTATGCCCGGTTGCATAAACGTGGGGTACCCCTCGATCACGGGGCAAATTCTGCCCCGAGAGTTATCTGTCAAATGTTTCATAGCAATTGTGTCCGCTCTATGGTAGCAGAACTGCGCCTATGATCAATTGTTCACACGTCTGACAATCACCGTGCGGATTTTTTTAAAATAACGCTGAATTAACATATGAGGCTTTCCATCCATTCTCGGTCACATTTGACCTCGACATTTTTTTTGTCGCTTAATTTTTTCGTATGTTGTAGTACTATGATAAAAGATCGTCTGTGATTTTTTTTTTTTTTAAATTTTCAGCGAACGTTTTTTTTTGATAAGTAATAACACCTTCGAATAGAATATATCCTTCGAAAATTTTGAAAAAATTCACTGATATTCTACGTCAAAAACTTGAAGTTTTATGACCCATCTGATTGTGCATGGTGGAGATCTATATTTTTATTTATTTTTTCCATTTCTTTTTTCAACGTTTTGATTTTTTTTTTTTTCAATTCTCTTTTTCTATTCTATCGATCGTTTGTTGGTGATGGATGAGTGAAACCGTTTTGTTGGATTATAGTTTGTATTTTTATTAAAAATGAATGGTTGCATAAAGGCGATATTAAATTTTACTTTTTTTGCGCTCGTCAGAGAGTCTAATCGCTGCACAATCGATGAATTTGTTGGATCACGATTTGCTTGAAACAGGAAATTTAGCAAGCACGGCATTTTGATAGTCAATATTGAGTGCGAGGCAGTCAATGATTAATAGAAAGAATTGGGGTTGGACTCAGGTAGTGCTAGGGAAATTAATAAAACTGAGTTATGATTTTTTTAAACGTGAATACTCATAATCTAGCCCCTAGTTGCCCAAACGGATACTTATGCACCGATTGTGCAGCGATTAGACCCTCGGACGAGCTCGAAAAATTGAAAATTAAAATCCGCTTTTAAGCAACCATTTATTATGGATAAAAAGAAACTAAAATTCCACAAACCATTTCACTCATCCAACAATCACCAACTAACAAACGACCGATAGAATTGAAAAAAAAATCTGTTCCAAATTAAAAAAAAAAAAAAAAATAGAAAAAATAAATAAAAATAGAAGATCTCCACCATCCACGATCGTATGGGCCATAAGAATTCAAGTTTTGGACGTAGAATATCGGTGAATTTTTTAAAAAATTTTGAAGGATTTTCGAATATTCTATTCGAAGGTGTTATTATTTATAATAAAAAAAAACGTTCGGTGCAAAATTAAAAAAAAAAAAATCACAGACGATCTTTATCATAGTATACTACAACATATCACAAAATTAAGCGAAAAAAAAATGTCGAGGTCAAATGTGGGTGCGAATGGATGGAAAGCCCCATATACACACATTTTACTTGGAATATCGTTAAGAACAAGCAAGTAAGTCGGCTGACCACGATGGGCCAGTCCTAAGACTTCTCGCCCAAATCTTTCAAGGAAACAAAAAAAAAACATGTATGAACATTTCCTAAAATAATCATTGGTAGACAAGTTTCAGATCGGAGGTATTAAAAAAAGTCTGTCTTTATTTTCGTGATCAACGATCCAGAAAACCTTGATATACTAATTCATTGGAATCCGTCTATCCTTTCTGAAGATATCGTCGACTTAATTATTTTTTCAAAATTTTGTTCTTCGAATATCTCAGAAACTACAGGACCGATCAAATCCAGAATCTGATCAGTTCTAAGTTCGGGGAATCCGCGTCGATTGACACTGAATTCATCAAAATCCGATCATTTGTTCCCGAGATATCGTCGGAAAAAAATGATGACACACATGCATACATATATACATACATACATACATATACACACCCAGCGTCCATCTGAAAATGGACGGAAGTGATTCTCTTGACCTTGAAACGTGAAGATCTTGTGAAAACTCAAGTTTTCATTTTCGGGGTGATTAAAATAACTTCCCTCTTGCTAACGCGGGAAGGTAAAAATGGTTGTTAAAAAAAAATTCATTGATAAATCCCGATAAACCGGTTAACCGTGGTAAAAATAATACCCTGGAGAATAAAAAAGAGCTAATAAATTTGTTAAAAAAGTACAAGGATATTATAGTAAATAAACAGACGAAAAATCAAGCTTGTGAGAAGTTGACAGTCAAATTCAACAGTACACGGAAAGATTGTGTGAAAACGATGAAGCAGTTGAAGGAATTATACAAATCATTGAAGCGAAATTCAAAAGCAAATCTGCACAACGACAGAGTTAAGTTGACGTACTCAACCCGTTGCCATCATATCAACCAAGTTCATGATTAAAGAAAAAAAAAGAATAATATTCTCTAGTTGCAGAAAATAAAATCCTCTTTTTTTTCTTCTAATGAATATACGAGTGATGTTAATGTTTAACACAGCACTCTGTGAAACAAGAGTGGAGACTAGAGTGTTACTTGTTCTTACGTCATGCCTCGTTTCTATGCATAACAATTCAAGACTTGCGATGTAAACCCCACGGATATTGTGGTCACACTCCCGATCCTAAATATTGTTCAGGCTGTTCCCAAATTCCCGTGACTTTTCACTCAAATACCTTTGGACTTAAAAAGAACCGGCAAGTAAATTTGTGGTAGGTGTTGAATGATAATTGAGATAGTGATTAGATTGATTCATAGTACGATGATGTACTGTAGAGGTAACTCGACATTGCTGAAAAAAATTAAAAATCAAACGCATTACATAGGGGTGACCGGGCCGGAACGTGGTACCCGAAGTACGATAGAATACCCAAAAAATCAGGAAATATGGGCCACCATGGTGTATCCGGGGCAAGATAGAATACTTCCAAATTTTAGTGTATCCGGGGAAGAATGGACCACAGATTGCCTAATTAACGTGTTCCTATTTTTTAAGTGTCCGCTGAGGGGATGGGGGTGGGGGGAGTAGCTCGTTGAATTGACATTTTAATAAGTTCATAAAATTATTTGAATTCACCTGAATTGATAAAAGTTAGCTGAAGTGATGAAAAATGATTGGATTCATAATAAATACACGAAATTAATGATAATTTTTCGAAATAACTAAAATTAGCTGAGTGTTAAAGAGAATTGATTAAAATTGAATTAATCGGAAATCATTGTCGTGAATTATTCGAAACTGACACGTAGTATGAAAAAAAAGACCGAACTTGGCAAATTGTCAGCTTTAACTCGTGTGAATTATCGAGTATTGTTGGAGAGAATTGAATTGTACGAATTCAGATAGATTGATTCGGAGTGAAAAGAATTAATTCAAGATTTGATACAACATGGATCCACGTAGTTGATAAATTTGAACATAATTATAGGTTGTACAAGAAATTGCTATAAGCAATGGACTCAGACGTTTCGTCATTAGCATCGACGTCATCGTCGTCATCATCCTCGGAATCATCTTCTTCTTCCTCGTCCAATAGCTCCGATGAGGAAGTACTGGACGTAATCGCCGGCCAGCGTGCGGCGCGTGCTCCTGCCTAATTAACGTGTTCCTATTTTTTAAGTGTCCGCTGAGGGGATGGGGGTGGGGGGAGTAGCTCGTTGAATTGACATTTTAATAAGTTCATAAAATTATTTGAATTCACCTGAATTGATAAAAGTTAGCTGAAGTGATGAAAAATGATTGGATTCATAATAAATACACGAAATTAATGATAATTTTTCGAAATAACTAAAATTAGCTGAGTGTTAAAGAGAATTGATTAAAATTGAATTAATCGGAAATCATTGTCGTGAATTATTCGAAACTGACACGTAGTATGAAAAAAAAGACCGAACTTGGCAAATTGTCAGCTTTAACTCGTGTGAATTATCGAGTATTGTTGGAGAGAATTGAATTGTACGAATTCAGATAGATTGATTCGGAGTGAAAAGAATTAATTCAAGATTTGATACAACATGGATCCACGTAGTTGATAAATTTGAACATAATTATAGGTTGTACAAGAAATTGCTATAAGCAATGGACTCAGACGTTTCGTCATTAGCATCGACGTCATCGTCGTCATCATCCTCGGAATCATCTTCTTCTTCCTCGTCCAATAGCTCCGATGAGGAAGTACTGGACGTAATCGCCGGCCAGCGTGCGGCGCGTGCTCCACGTGTGTTTCGCGTCAGAAATTGTCCTTACGAGATGTTTTCGGATACGGAATTTGTAAGGAGGTTTCGCCTGAGTAAAATGACGGTCCAAAGATTATTGGAAATTGTTGGCCCTGAACTTGAACACCTGACTCGCAGAAATCAACCTATATCACCGTTAAACCAGCTAATAATCACGCTGAGATTTTTCTGTACTGGAGCTTTCCAAATTTTTGTTGGAGACGACATGCGGATTCACAAGTCCACCGTATGTAGGATTGTGAAACAAGTGGTTCGTATAATTGCTGGCTTGAAACCACGGTATATATGGGGCATTCCACGTCAACTCGACCTGGTTTTTACCCTTGACCTCTCGGATTGGGCCCGCGATTTTTTGTATGATTGTTCTCACTTTGAAAGGCACTCAGTTTTTATTTCAGATTTTTTCAAATCGATTTGCATTTTCTACAATTTTTGAAAACGACCATATTGATCGACACATTTTAAAAATCTGAAAAAATTCTGAAAAATCGTGTGTCAGGTATCAAAATTTTGAAGCTTAGAGCCGGAGTGGGGAGATTTTTCCTTTTTACTGTTTTCAAGCTTTTTCCAACAAAAAAACCATAAAAAATTGGAAACGGGAGTTATTTTACTATGGATGGTCGCTGAAACATTTTCATATGTTACACCGGATTTTTTAAAAATTTTTCAGATTTTCCGCAAATTTTTTTTTTTTTTTTATTTTTCCGAAAAAATCTCTTGGGAAAAATCTGGAAAAATTTTCAAGAATCCCGTGTAACATATGAAAATGTTTCAGCGACCATCCATAGTAAAATAACTCCCGCTTCTAATTTTTTTATTGTTTTTTTTTTCGGAAAAAGCTTGAAAACAATAAGAAGGAAAAATCTCCCCACTCCGCCTCTAGGCTTCAAAATTTTGATATCTGACACACGATTTTTCAGAATTTTTTCAGATTTTTAAAATGTGTCGATCAATATGGTCGTTTTCAAAAATTGTAGAAAATGCAAATCGATTTGAAAAAATCTGAAATAAAAACCGAGTGCCTTTCAAAGTAAGAACAATCATACAAAAAATCGCGGGCCCAATCCGAGAGGTCAAGGGTAAAAATCAGGTCGAGTTGACGTGGAATGCCCCATATATATGCCAAGGAATGAAATTGAGATTGCAGCAAGTAAAGCGAAGTTCAGAGGAATTCATGGGTTTCCATCTACGATAGGTTGCGTTGATGGTACTCACGTGCGCATTCAATCTCCAGGTGGCGAGCATGCTGAATTGTATCGCAACCGTAAAGGATACTTTTCGTACAACGTACAGGCCGTGTGCGATGCTGACCTGCGATTTTTGAGTATTGATGCACGTTGGCCCGGTTCTACGCACGATAGCACTGTTTTTAATGCATCACTGCTACGCGTAAGATTCGAAGAGGGTGAATTTCGAAATTGATTCTTGTTGGGTGACAGTGCATACCGATTAACGAATTACATGCTCACACCCATCCTCAACCCTACGACGCGTGCAGACGAACAGTACAACGCTGCACAGATTCGTACCAGAAATCCCATTGAGCGTACGTTTGGGGTTTGGAAAAGACTATTTCCAGCTATGGCTGTTGGACTGAGAAATATTCGCCCGACGTCGGTTGCTGCTATAGTAGCTGCAGCAGTATTGCACAACATCGCGATTGACGAAAAAAATGCCGTATTAGATGCCGAAGTTGATAACGTAAATGCGGCAGCAGCAGCAGATCCTGTCCCTGGTAGCAATTATGTGATCGATCAGGGTCAAGAGTTGAGGGCTGCTATTGTCAACACAGTTTTCGGGTAAGTTCTTAGTTAGACCTAATTAGTCTCCGTTGCTTAAAAAAAGCAGTCCTGAACAGCAGTCCCTACTAAAAATGCCAGATAGAAACTGATAGATTCGTATGAATACGGAAAAGATGCAGGATTAAAAACCGTATGGCAAAATCGGTTTTTGAGTACGGATCTCTTTCGGTTCTATCAGTTTCTATCAGGCTTTTTGTGTAGGGTATCAGTGTCGCAGCTGATTTTGGATTCGAGTACAAACCGACATTTCTTCGCGTTTCTTAACGTAGTCTAGCCAGATATTGATTTATTAATTTACTTAAATAAAATGAATAGCCAAAACATGTAATAAACGTTGAATAATGGTGATATTTATTAGTTCGTGTGCACCATTTGTTATTCGTTCGATTTCTGTTTATATTCACGTTCCTTAAATTCCCTTTCGTTTCTTTTCATAAGTAATTCCTCCTGCAGGATTTCCATTTTTTTTTTAAAAACGATCTCCATATTTTCCCCTTCTATTCTCTTGATTTCCAGATCCACCTTTCTCTGATTTCTTTTAATCAGTAACTCCTCTTCTAGGATTTCCATTTTCTTCATGAAAACGATCTCCGAATTTTTCTTTTCCATTTTTTTCATCTCAAGCTCTATTTTCTTCACCTCTTCGTTTGTTTCTAGCAGTACAGCCTTGTCTTCCAAAATTTTTAATTTTTCGCCGTGAGTCGCCTTTTCGTAATCGTTTTTGGTCTTCTTACGCTGAACAATAGTATCGGCGATCTTTGATAGGGTTCTTCTTTTTTCGCCAGCCAGAGATGAATTACTCCTATGAGGTCCTGGCCAAGACGCGGATGGTCCCTTAATTCGAACCTCCGACTGAGCATTCGTTTGCGGTCCCGCGTCGGCAAAGGAAGTGCTCGCCACAGAAATTTCCACACGTCTTAGCGGAGCGCATTCTTCGGATGAATCTGCAACGAAAGCATTTTATATTATTACCTCATGATTCACATGACAGTAAAAAAGTAATGAAAAAATGTCGAATTTAATGTGTCACATGAGTGAATATACGTTATTGGGATTTTGCACGGGCCAAGAAATATATCATGAAAATTACTCTATATAGCGGAATAAAAATGCTCGTAGGATAGCAAGACATGTCTTTCATAGAGCCACATAGTTTTATTGTAAAATATATCCACATTTTTTGAGGAAAAAAAAAAGTAAATGTCATAAATGTCCCCTCCCCTGGCCTGCCCCTTCACTTCCTTTCCATATAATTCTTAATTTAGTTTTCTAACTGCTCGTTATCCATTATTTCCTGAATAATATTATAAAAGCTGGATACTTTCAAGAAATGTCTAGAGATAGAAAGATTTTTAAAGTAACTGCAATCATGAAATTATTCGTTGTTTTTCACGGCCCCTAAATTTAAGGTCACCTCCCCTGGTGTTTTTCGAATTCGAAAATGCCGCGTTAGATCGCAGCACCGCGTCTCGGGCCCTAATAGTACCAAAGTATTCGTAGTCAATTTAGCGCCAAGCGATTTGAACGGGTAGTTTCACACGAAGGACGAGCGGGTTGGTTACGTGTCGTTCCTGAATCAGGATCGGTGCCAATGAAGGTTGTCTTTCCCCTGGTACGTATATTTTTCAACTTTTTAATCTTATTTATTAAATATGAATAAATACAGGCGTATTTAAGTATGGTAATTCAGTGAATTTAAAGTGATTCATTATTATGTTTCGCATTCTCCTACTATCTTCAGTTATGTTCGAATTTGTCACTTCCCTGGCGTCTTCACCCTGGCTTTCTGAGTGCCAGGGGAAATACATCAGAGCCAGGGGAAAGACATTTGTTTGTGTTAGCTCAAGATGGTGATTACCCCAAACTATTTTCGTTTCCTTTTAGTTACTGACTGCAATCAAACTTTAGTTAGAGAGGCAGAACATGGCGAATGTAAAAAGAAAGCAAACCCGAGAAGAGAGATTGGAAAAGAAGAGACAAGCTGAAAAATTGCGTTATCAGCGATTACAGAACGATCCAGTGAAAAATGCCGAAATGAAAGAAAAGGAGACAAAAATATTTAAGAAAAAAAGAAAAAGGACAAATTAAGTATGTTAAAGATATGACTCCCAGAGAGAAGAGGGTCATCCGAAAAATTTGGCGAGAAAAGACACGAAAGCGCAGAGATCGTCTCCGGTTATTAAGACCGGAAATAACTCCCGATACACCTCCTTCTTCAGATAACGAAGAACCACCACCACCTGAACACGTGGAGAATAGGAGAGCCGCTGCTGCTAAGAAAAGGGCATCAAACCAAAGAAAATAACGAGATAAACAGATTAGAAAACGAAACAAAGAGATTAAGAGACTGAAGGAAAAGATAAAAACATTTCAGAAAAAGATGATGCGTCTAAACAAAAAACAGCTAGTCATGACGCCGAATTCAAAAGTTTCAGCTCTGCTAATAGGTGATACTGTATCTAATACAGAGGAAGTAAAGAGAAAATTATTATTCAGTGAAGTAATGGAAAACCAACTCAAAGAAAACCTGAGTCGTATAACAAATGATAAAGAGAAACAAATATTCAGAAGAGTGTTGAGTGGAAGGATAGCAAAGAAGTACAAAGTTGTAAACCAAATTAACATCAAACCAATAAAACATTCGAGCGATAAAAATAAGAGCTTGCTGGACATGAGTCGTAAGACGAGAAAAGACAAGAAAAGTACAAAACTGAAAGGAATAGTCATTCGATTTTTGGAAGAAGATTGTAACAGTCGATTGTGTCCTGGAAAGAGAGATTTCATTACAAAAAATAAAGAACGCAAACAAAAAAGATTTTTAACAGACACCATGAAGAATCTTTATTGGAAAATTGTGAGAAGCAAAGGTATTATTTGCAGCTATACGATGTTTTGCCGATTACGGCCGTTCTGGATTATGCCACCACGAATTCACAAACGTGAAACATGTCTTTGCATAATACATGCGAATATGGACCTGACATTATTTTGCTTAAGCCAGGCAAAAATATTGCCCTGTGCAAATCACCAATCGTTGCTTGAACATCTATGCTGCGACAGATACAGTGAATTGTGCCTCTCCCGAGAATGCCAACGATGCAGGATGAGATCGATGCAATATAAGGAATTTGATAATTCCGTATTACTTAAACATCACAAGTGGCAATCTGTGGTAGAAGAAATTGAAGACTTCAAAACTAAAAAAGTACGCAATGTTAGAAAATATGCCAAGAGAACATTAGCTTCTGCGCCGAGAGACGTTATTCTACAGCTTGGGAATGATTTACAGTTATTTTTGAAACATGAAATGAATATTTCGCACCAGTACCAAGTCATCAAGGTTTTAAAAGAAAACCTGACTGAAAGAGATTGTGTAATCCATATGGATTTCTCGGAAAACTATAATACGAAGTATTCTGAAGAAGTGCAATCGTTTCATTTTGGTGGTTCTCGAACACAAATCAGCTTGCATACTGTGGTCGTATACACAAAAGAAAAAACTGAATGTTTTGCGACAATGTCCATCAATTTGAGCCATAACATTCCGGCTATTTGGGCACACTTGGAACCGATATTGCAGAAACTGCCAAATACAATAGAAAACATTCATTTCCTTAGCGATGGACCTGTTACCCAATATAGAAATAAAGACATGTTTTTCTACCTTGCTTGTCAGTTGACTACAGCAAACTCAAATATTTGCAATTTCACCTGGAACTATCACGAAGCGGGCCATGGGAAGGGTGCACCCGATGGCGTTGGAGGAACATGCAAAAGAACTGCAGATAGATTGGTCGCTACTGGAACTGACATTCCCACCATAGACGTATTTGCAAAAGCCATCGAAGAAAATTGCCCAGGTGTTAAAACATTCGTTATTACAGATTCAGAAATTCAATCAAAAAAGACTATCATAGAAACTCAGCAATCTCAGATTAAATCTTTTGTTGGCACTCTCAAAGTTCATCAGGTTCGAGGTAGCGTATTTTTACCACTTAAGCTGAGCATGAAGAGTTTGAGTTGCTTTTGCAGTATTGACTTCTGTCCACACTATGACTTGGGGCAAATTATCTACCCTCGGCATGAAGAGCAAAAATTGAATATCACCGATGTTTATTCGGATTCCGACACTGAAAGACCGAACTGCTCAAGACAAGCCTTGAATCAAAACCACACTGAAACTTTTAAAAATGGTGATTATGTTCTCGTTAAATTCCCGCAGAGAAAGAAAGAATATCGCTATGTCGGTGTATGCTCCGAAGTGGATGAAGATGAAGGAGAAGTACTTATCACTTTTCTTAAGACCTGCAATGACAACGCGATACTATTTAAAGTAGATGAGCAGGATGTTTCTCATGTTCCATTCGAACAAATTTGTAAAAAACTACCTGAACCTAGTCTCGTTTTCCAAGGTGATAGAGTATTTTATAAGTTCCAAGAACCAGTTGATATCTTTGAGCAATAAACTTCTGAAGCCAAATATATATTATAATGTTCGTTTAATAAGAAATGTTGATCAAGTAAGAGTATATTTGAATGAATAATGTTGTTCTCTTGTTGCCAAATGTGTACCACTTATTTTGATTTATGTTATATTTTAAATGAAAAACGACTATTACCTGTATAAGTTAATATTTCGTAGCAATAAGTTTTGTTAGAAATTATTATAGTTCAAGTATAATGTAACCTGTTTGTGTTGATTTCTAATTAAGTTTTTGTTTTTTCATGACATTTTCAAGCGAAAATAATAAGGTTAATTATAACTTTTTTAAGGTCATTAAGACTGATATATAATGTGATATTATAAGATAGTATGATTGGTGAAAAGCATAAAAGTTATCTACGTATGTAGCTAATAAGCTACACTTTACCCTATTCTTTGAAATTCATTGAGACTGACTATCAAATTCAAGAGTTCCTAATAAAGCTAATAATTAAAATGTATTACAATGTTTAATTTTTTATAAAATCCGACTAACTAAATAGGATATATCCCCCACTACATGTCATTTCCCTGTCCAATGTGTCACTACCCTGTACGCAATGTCACTCCCCTGGCTAGCGTCTTTCACCTGGTCACTATAAAACTCAGAAAATTGGTAGTAAATACTGGTCCGCTCAGAATTAACATACAAAGAACATTTATTATTCGTATAATTAAAATCAGACGTTATCACTTATTTATTTCCGAGGGCATGAGTCCATGGGTCCAAATCCCAATAGCGTATATTGACTCACATACAATTACATACGTATGTAATTTTACATAATGGCATGTCCACCTCAACTCGACATACCTCCAGACCTGATCATCTCTGATTTGACCCCAGATTTTTTGTGTGTAGTTGTAGCTCTGGAAAACTCTTCTGAATTTTATTTTTATTTTCTTGAACTTTGCGGGTTATGAATTTTCTTGTGTGTAAAATTTGCCACTTTACGTGAATTCAGAAAAAAAAAACAGAAATTCTGTTGGTAATGTCGAACAAGCCTCCCAATTTCGAAATCGCGGCTATAATCAATGTTCATTTCGTTTAAAATTATTTTATAAAATAGCATTAATTGAAAACGGACTTGTATGCATTCACAAAATACTTGTAGTTGTTGGTAGATCAGCATGATGTTAAAAATTGATGCATAATCTAAAAAAAAAAAAAAAAAAACCGCTCACATTTTCGAAAGCGAAGGATGTTCTGCATTACAAGCAGAATTTCGGTAAATCTCATGAGGTGAAATTTTTATTTTGCAAAAGTCATAATTCTGGAAGGGTTGGTCAAATAAATACGAAATAGACTTGAGGAAATACATAAAAAATCGGGTCAAATCGGAGATGGCCACTACATTTGGAGGTGTGTCGAGTTGAGATAGATGTACATAGTACATCTCATGTACATAGTTTTCGTGCATTTATAACATTCGGTATAAATAGCTGCTACTTCAAATATAATCTAATCATAATTTGTATAAAGAAATACCTGAAATCAGTTCAGCGACGGGTGATGTTGGATATTCAGAAATCGCTGGATCATCCATAGAAAAGCATTCGTCGGTTGTATTTATTTCACCAGAAACCATCGCGTCTGCGAATACACCATGAATTCAGCATATGAGCTCCGTAATCATTATCAAACGTTTCTGTATGAAGGTGAAATTTCATATCATTTTCACTTATCTACAATCATTATTACCTATTTATTTTACTCCTGGAACGCTTATAGCAATAGGGTTGATTTCAACCATAGCAGGGCATGAAAAATAAGCTGAGCCTAGTAAGCCCCTCGATTTCAAAAACTTGGATAGCATTCCTTTACACGTATTCATTTTTGAGGGAAGAAAGACTTGATAAAAAATTTGGCGAATAAAACCAAACCTCTTTCATCAATTCAAGAATGCGATACTATTATCGGGAAAGAAGAAAAGACAGCAAAATATTTGTTGATAAAGAATTCGATTGTGTTTGATGAAAATAAACTGTCGCAGTTGGTAATTCCGTTTTTCCATTCCAATTCCATTTTTTTTTTTTTTGTGAAGATTTTCATTTTCACTATCTTTCAATAACATGTTGACATTTTTGGAGTGATTAAAGAAGCCGTTGCATTTTTTCTAACACAATTTATCAATTGAGTAAAGAAAACAAAATAAAAAATGAAGAAAAAAAATGGATGGAACATTCTGCGTACGTTTTGCAGAGTTGGGAGCTAAAAAATGATCCCGAATTTTTTATTCATAAAAAAATCATAAGTCAAAGACGGTTGATCTCTAAAATCCGGGAAAATCAGAATAATGTTCCAGAGCCTCGACAATAGGGCGGCGGTTATTTTGACTTTGGTAAAATTTTCTCGTTCTCCAGCTGAAAAAATATTCAAGGTATGAAAAAAAAAATCTGTATAAAGTTTGTACGCGGTCGGATAATTAGAACCCGTGCCACCGAGTAATTCAATTTTCGAATGGAAATTACATGTATTTTTTCAATATAATATTAGATTATTTATTGCTCATATAATATCGATTGGAAAAATCTGAAATTCGTCACACTCATTATACATATTGAGAGATTTTTTCCAAAAATCATGACACGCAAATTTGTACCTTCACAGAAATGATCAGTCAAGTAGTGACAGTTTATTGGTGGAATGATTGAGGTATCGTTTGTTTCTTTACGTTCTGAAAATTTTTTTGATACTCAGCGACAACTTGGATAACAAACTGTTTTTCATCTTCATTATAATACAGAGTCTGTAATGATATAGCGAAGAGAGGTATTAAACTCATCAACAAATACAACAGTCGATTGTATCACGAATTTGCGTGTCATGATTTTTGGAAAAAATCTGTAAAAATTATATTTTGAACCTCTCAATATGTACAACGAGTGTGCCGAATTTCAGATTTTCCAATCGATATTATATGCGAGTAATAAATATTCTAGTATTACATGGGCAATTCCACCTCAAATCGGCCAAGAATTGACGTCGTATTTTTTAAATCGTATGTGATGTCCGTATGGGGTCACAACGAGAATGTTGTTGCCGTATGGATAGATATTATGGGGTTCGCTCCCGCTTTACGTGCGGGCGCACAACTAAGGGAAGTGGTATGGCAGGTGATTGAATGATTTATAGTGAGTAAATGATACTTTGTGTTTATTGATAACAATCAAACTTGTACTCGTGAATGGTTAGTGAAGAGTAATGAATGGGTGATTGGAAAGGAAAGGTTTTGAGGTAGGAAATAGAGTGTCGTTCTTAGAGAAGTTTGGTGATGATGATTAGGAATAAGGAAGATTGATTTAGATTGAAGTGAATAGGTTGATAGTTGACGTAGAAGGAAGAAGTGGTTAGGTAGATGGTTGCCGAAGAAGTGTCGTGGTGAGGAATTAGAGGAATAAGGTAAACTAGGGATTTAGGTAAGGTGGGAGGCCACGTGTAGCTGAGGATGCATCAGGCCACCGGATGCATACTCAGCGGATATCTAGTTGCTTGGAGGCTAAAGGAAATTATAGATAGGGTGACCGGATGTGGGTGGAAGATGAGAAAGGTGAAGTCTGGGACGTAACACCCCCCCCGTTAAAGGGAACATAGGGGTGCAACACCTATGTGACCAAGGAAGTATGTGTGAAACGCGGATGTAGGTTAGTATGAATTAAATGATACAGATTTCCTTATTTACTAACATTACAAGAGTTATAGTCTTAGATTACGTACTAGATGAATGTAAAACTTGTGTAGTGTGAATTGTGTAGTGAATGGACCAAGTAGTGTGGCATAAGCCTTTATTATTTCCGATAGTACATATGGTAAAGTGTATGATATAGCGTGATTGTGAATTATTCCTAGATCTAGAGGAGAAAAGATAGCAAGGGTAATTGAAAGGTTTTCCGGTACACTCGCTCAACCAGGGTATTCCCGAAATGTACAAGACATTATTGAGCGGATGCATCGCTACATTTACGATCTTCTATGCTCTACAGGTTGCTTAATTAATAGAAATTCCTTGATATACTTGACCTAACCAGGTCATAAAATTTCGAACTTTTAAAAGTAGACTTAAATAGTATTGAAGTTAAGGTATGCTTTAATTCTAATGATTCTACCCCTACATTAGCCTACCCTGTCTAGATCTCATATGCTTATATTCTTATTTATTTCTGTTAGAATTATTTACTTGACTATCGTACTGCCTTCAAACATTACTTCATTCGAATTATATAAGCGAGTATAATTGAAAGAATATTATGTTATGTCAGGTTGTTATCAGTTCACAGCTGGGAGGTGTCAAGTTCAACACATGAGCTCGCTGACTCGCTGGCGAGAGCCTGTGTTGCTGCTGTGTGCATACAATTATTATACTAGTGTTCTGATGTTTGGCTTCTATTGATATTTGTTAATTTAGTGAGATCTGATAGAAGATGGTACAAATTCTTCGGTACACTAGATTAGGATTACTCTCGAAGTGTTTGGCACTGTCTAGTGTCCATTAACCTAGGCGATACCATTGATTGATTGTAAGAGGCGTTTTCCGAACCATATTTAAAAGAATGTTGTAATTTCTGTGCGTTCCAACGGGTGTGTTTGGGCTAAGGTTAAAGCCAAAGGTTGAGGTTTTAGGGACTTTGTGTGTTGTATTTCCCTGGTTGTTACGGGTTCTGTAGCAGGAAGGGGTGGTGGGAGTGTTTCCGTCGGAAAATTACGTATTGAATCTTGAGTTCTAGTATTAAAGTGTGGGTGTACTATTTCGAGCTCCATTGGCGATTTGTAGGGGGTGTTTCTGGTACGCCTGCTGTGTTTGCGTCTCTTACACGGACAAGATTTTACAATCTTAAAAATTGCACTGAACGCGGAGAATCTATATAGGAGATACACTATTCCTAACGAGCCTAGTCCTATTCCGGCGAACGCGAGGGTGCTTTTTAAACTACTTGTTTCCTGTTTATCGCGGTGGTGTGTAGAGATTTCCGTCGCTTGCTTGATTATCTCTTTTAGGGCTATCCCGTTAGCTTTTAGATCGTTCGAGTTGAGATGTAAAGGTTTATAGGTGTGGAAAATTGGGACAGATGATAGGTTAGTCGAATGGTTCTTGCTTAGGTCACTGTAAATTTCCGTTAGATTTAGTGTAAATTCCGGAACGAATGCTCGGTATTCCGAGGAAGTGAAGGTGTTTGTCGTTGATAGTGTTAAAGATTGTGAAGACGCTTTACATTGATCATTAAGGCGTAATATTCCGGTTCCTTCCAGTGTAACGCGGTCAGGGTCAGGATTTGTGCATGTTATATGCAGGATTTCGGGTTCGGCTAAGGAGTAGATCCACATGTTTGGCGTGTGTAATGCTGACCAATATGGTCCGTCAAAAGATGTTAGTCTAACGTTGCAGGTGTTTAAATCTATAGGCGGCTTATTCAGGAATAGCGCGATTTCGCAAGTTTGATGAGCGTTTGTGCGGTATGTCGGTTGGTGCTGTTCGCATATATAAATTTCCTGTGACATCTTACAGCGTGTGAGGTCTGACGCTGTTATCTGTAAGTAGGAGCTACGGTCTGAATTCATCGCGAGATAGTCTTCACTCGGTATTATGTATGCAAATTTGTTTTGTGAGTTGTCGAAGTTTTGTTTAACGGGTATCGGAAGCAAATGGTAAAGGTGGAATGTGATTTCCGTTAGGATTGGTATTGTGAGTACGTATATTATGTTAGGCTCACTGTACACGATGTTTAGTTCTGATAGTCTGATCAGCTCTTCCGCGTATCCGTTTCGTAAGGGTGTGGGGAACTGTAGGAGTGGTTTCAGAGTTTGGATATATTGTAGGCTAGTGATGAGTTGTTCAGGAGTTAGTAGCTTTGGGTGTAGGATTCCCTGTTTTGCAAATAGGATTGCATCTATTATGTTGTTTAAGTCTATCTCGTATTCGTTAGTCATCTTGTCCAATTTATTGAGGTGTTTCAGTAATTCTATCATTAGTAGATTTTTATCTGTTTGTGACTTTAGTGTTGCCGTTATTCCATTATAGAATTTTATCTGTTCGTCCATTTCTGCTATATGACTGTTAATATTATCTATTTCCTCCTGTTGCGTGCCTAGCATAGACTGTACAATGTGTGTCTGGTTGGCTAACAGTGTTGCTACGTGGTTCGTATCGTTAAATAATCTGTCAATTTGTTTATTGTAATATTCCCCATCGCTGGCTGTTAGAGTTCCGTATAATGTTTTTTGTATGTATCCCGTAAAGTCGTACCAACCCTGCTTGATGCGCGCGTGTGCAAGTTGTGCTAATCTATCGTGCGTGTGATCTGTTTCTTGGTACCCTAGCAGGTTTTCAATTTGGTCTTCGTACTTTGATATGGTTATTAATCGATTGCTTGCTAGATTAACGACGTCTTGAATATCACATGCCTTCCCTACCTCGTTACAGCGTTTATTGATTAGGTTGCAGTATTTCCGTAGTTTGTCTGATTCGCCCGTGAATTTCCGTATGTTCAAGAAGTTTACCAATTTCCATTTATCGGTGAATGTGCGTAAGTTTTCCTGCTGCTCATAATAGATGCCTGGGTTTTCCTTGAATCTTGAGACATCGTACGGTTTGTCGGTCGCGGCTGGACTCGCTAGTCCGGTCCTGTAAGGCATAGGGTTTAATTCCAGTGAGGCCGTCTTGGCAGTTTGTTAGAAATCTACTGTACGTGTTACGTTGCGGTCCTATTTCCTCACTCATGGTGTCTAGTGTTCCTCAGTACCTCGAAGCTGGTTCAGTGGTTCTAATATCGTGGGAAGTGTACGGTGTGTCATGGCGCGAGGCGCTGCTATGGCTTCTATTCATTCGTTACTGGACTCTTGTACGGAACGCTACTATTTCTCAACGAGTAATTGTGATGACTGAATTAAATCAGGAGGCCATTTTAGCCGGTGTTTTATCGGCATCTTTTAACTGGGTAGGGGTGCGGGATATGAATCCTAGTGAGTTTAAGTCGTGGTTTGACAGCCAGTGGGCCGGCGTCAAGTGCGTTAAAGGGTCCATCATCATGTTACACTGTCGGACTAAAGGAGTTTGTCTCCGGTGCTATCTAACAACGTAAGTGGCGTCGGGCTCGTGCCTATATCTACGTCTTCCTACTAACGTATGTTTATCGCTGTTATCGCTAAGTTTTTCTCTTTTCGGTCCCTTTGCAGGATATCTACCGAGGACATCATAGGCTGCGTCGACGTGCATCGCACTGTTGTCGGCACCGGGCGGAGCCCGCTGACCGAGTGCTGTAGGTGTCGACGACTTCTGGCTGATGCAGTGTCTCCAACAGGGTGTTCGCGGTGCGAGCGCATGCACTTCCTGTTGAAGCACGTGGCCGAGAAAGTTTATCTGAATTCTTATTGAAAGGAAAATTCAAAATCTGTAGCAACGGTGTAACAATATACGGCTCCTAGTTTGTTTGTCTAATTATGTGTGTTTTATTGATTGGAATCCTTGATTTCCTTGGCTGTGTTACCTGAGTCACGTCAATGTTTATTCGGTTCTGTTGCTAGTTTTAGTTTGTTGAGGTGAACGAGCTTGGTTTTGTTGGGTGTTAGGTAGATTTCGGCGTTTATTCCATCGATTATTTCCTTGATTGCGTATGGACCTTTATAGTGGTCCTCGAATTTTGTGCGACCTTCATTCAGTAGGAATACTTTCTGTCCGGCTTCGAATAGATGTTTGTTGAGTTTATTATCGTAATACGTTTTTGATTTTTGCTTCGCGTCCTTTAGGTTCTGAGCTGCCCGTTTACGCACATCCGTTAGGTTTGTTAATAAGTCGAGGATGAACGAGTCATATGTGTTGGTTGTAGCTATAGTCGATCTTAAATCCGACGGCAGGCGGGCTTCCTTACCAAAGATAAGCTGGTGTGGTGTATAGTTCGTGCCCTCGTGTACCGCGGTGTTGTAACAGAAGACTGCGAAACGTATGTACTTGTCCCAATCCTTACCGACTTTCGTGTAATGTTTCAAGTGTTCAATTAATACAAGATGGCTGCGTTCCAATGAACCGTTTGATTGCGGTCGGTACGCGGTAGTCCTCACTTGTTTGATTTTGAATAACTTGCAAATTTGTCTAATTGTTGTGCTCATAAAGTTTCGTCCCTGGTCCGTTAAGATTATTCGCGGGGCTCCGTAGCGTGTTATGTATTCGTTTGTGAACGCCGCGCCTATCGTCTGAGCTGTCGCGTTGGGTAGAGGTATCGCGTCTAAGAACTTCGTTAAGTTACATTGGATCGTTAATAAATATTGGTTGTTTAATTCCGTGGTTGGTAGTGGGCCTACGATGTCAAGAGCGACCTTGTCGAACGCGTCTGCTGGGGTATCTGTAATTACCATGGGTAGCTTGGTTTTCACCCTGACTAGCTTCTTCCTTTGGCAACTATCGCAAGATTTGATGAATTCCTGCACTTGAGTTTTTAAGTTGGGCCAATAATAATGTTCTCTAATTCTATTGTAGGTCTTCGCTACGCCTTGATGACCGCCTAGTAATGATTCGTGATATTCCCTGATTATGTTCTTGCGTTCTGATTCCTCAGGTGTGACAGTTTCGTTAGCGCAAAGCTTAATTCTTATGTCTGTATTCCCAAAAATGTGATAAAATAGTCTCCTGACAGTAGTCCACCGGAGGACTTCTAGACCCGGATTTGTTTTAGGAAAAGAAAACGCGTTGATATTGTACGTGCGCAGGAGCTGTTTTAATCTGGTTAGAGTGTAGTAGAGGTCTTCTAGATCAATTCTGTCATTGTGTCGCGTTTTGACTACTAAGGATATGATATATTTATTTCCGGCTTTTGATAAGGCAATTCCGCGCTTGTTGGGTGTATTGATAGTGAAGGTTTCCTTTCGCAGCAAGTCCCTTTCTATCAGCTGCTTGGCCAGTTCGTCGTTCCATGCGCATTCCGCAGGTACGCAGTGTACAATGTTCGCCTTTTTCATAAATATTCCGTCTCTAGATTCCACTACATTATCCACGGGTGCTATAGTCTCTAGGTTGTTAGCGAACTCCTCGAAAGTAAGTGTGTTTCTGTCTTGCTCTTGCGGCAAGTCTGAGGTGTATGGTGGTTGCTGCTCGTATAGCCTAATTTCGAAGAGAGGTGTAAATATTTTTTTTATTATTTCCTTAATTCGTTCCCAGTTCAGGTTATCTTCTTCGCTGTCTAGTTTTGTCATAGCTAAATTGTGTATACCTTCGTCTCCGCATATGTATCGTAGTGTTTTCAAACATTTCTCTAATGCTTCGTAGGTTGTCCTATCCTTGTCTCTTTCCTTCGTTATCAAGTAAAACACGAACCTGCTTTCATGGTGTAGGACTCCTACTCCGCCTATCTGAGTATTAAAACTCTTTAACCTCTCTATCTGACCGAATTTTAGCTTAAATTGTTTACTCATTCCCTTTTCCATTACGTAGTCTTGCGCTGTGCAGTGTACCAGTGAATATTTCGCGGGCGCTTGGAATATGTTTCCAGTAGCCGGTCGTATATTGGTTGATTTGTAGTGTTTGAGAGTCCCTGTGTCCGTACCTTCGTCGTGTGTGGAGTCAATGCTATCTGTCGCATCTGAGCTAGCTATGTTTCGTGCCGGCGGCTGTATAGATTCGCTTTCTGATAGAGTAAGATCTGAGACTGTGTTAAAGTCGGCTGTGTTATCAGAGCTTGTTTCGGTGCCGAGCTTAGGTACGGGATTTCGTTTGTGTTGTTGTGTACGTGAGTCAGGGTCGTCCTCCGATCGTGTGAGCATAGCTGGAGGGGTATCAGGTTTCAGGAGGGGAGGGGATACCGTAGGTGCGCGTGTATGATCATCCGTAGTAGTTTCGCACGGCCGCTGCTTATCTGATTCGTGAGGTATTTTCGGTAACATGGAGTTTTCCAATCTGCAGATGGTGATTTTAATGTCTGTATCCTTAAATATGTAGTGGATCATGCGGTTTATCATATCCCAGCTAAGTTTGTCTAAACCGCAGCCTAGTTTGGGAATAGAGACGGATTTCTGTTCGTGTTTGATTAATGTTGCTTTTAGTTTAACTAACGTGTTGTACATCGCTTCGTTCGTTGGTTTGTCAAAGTATCGTTCCTTTGTAACCAGATTATAGATCGTACGTCGGAGGTACTGAACCATAATAATGTCCGTAACTTGAGGGTTCATGGATCTTAGCCTTTTACGTTGGATGAGTCCGCGCTTTACCATCTGATCCGCGATACCCTGCGATGCTTGGCAGTCGGCTGATATACAGTGAGCTATATTGTCTTTTTGTCTTAGTAAGTCCGCGTCTATTTCTTTGATAAATCTGTTCTGCGTTAGCGGAAGGAAATCTAAATCTACAAGGAACTGGCCATACGGTGGTGTGGAGCCCGGAATTTCGCTCGTAGAGGTGCCAGGTTGAGGGTTGCGCGTCGTGTCCCGTAACTGAGGTCTTCGGGTATCACCCGAGTTCGGCGCAGGGTCTGCAGCGGGTCTGTTAGCCGAGGCGGACAGTCTTTTATATAGTATCTTGCGCCTGGACATCGAAGTTGTTGCGGTAGTTTTTGAGCGATCTCCCGTGTTACTATCCAATTCTAACGGTTTCTTCCTTGGCGCGGGGTTACTTGAGGATTCTGTGATCCTTTTACGCTTAGGGAGTGTAGCTCTAAACGGGATGAGTTTTACGTCCGAGTCGTCCGTCGGGCAAGAGGAGCCTAGAGGTTTGGTGAACTTTTCCTGTGGCGCTTGGTTACTTGAGGACTCTGTCGTTCGGAACCGTTTTGGTTGTTTACACGTTTCGGGGTACCTGTCGCGCGTCGTCTCGGTATCCGAGCTGTCTATTGTTATAATGTCTTGCGGAATGGATTCCGTCATTGTTCTTTCCGTTTTCCGTAACTTGGTGGGGGCTGGATTCGCGGAACTTTCTGTATCCTGTCTCGGGCGGCTCGGGAATTGGTGCGTTAATTTTGTGCGTTTATTTATCTCGGTTCCCGTAGTGTTTGATTCCGATCGTAGGCGTTTACCGTCTAGTGGTAGTGCTTGCGCTGTCTCAGTAGGGGGGTTTCTCGATAATGCGTCCGCGTTTAGGTTAATCTGTCCCTTTTTATAAACTACCGTATATGTATATTCGTCAAGCGTCAGTCGCCACCTCAGTAGACGTGATGTCGGGTCCCTAGTGTTCTGCAACCAGAGTAGCGGCTTGTGATCCGTCACAAGCGTAAATTGTCTCCCGTATAAATATGGTCTGAAATGTTTCACGGCGTATATAATGGCTGCTAATTCTTTGTCAGTTGTCGAGTAATTGATTTCGGCTTTTTGCAACGCCCTAGATGCGTAAGCTACCGGCAAATCTTCCCCGATTTTCCCTTGACTAAGGACCGCACCAATCGCGAAATTTGACGCGTCCGTTGTTAGTACGAAGGGTTTGGTAAAATCAGGATATTGAAGAATAGGCTCTGTGCAGAGACAATCCCGTAAGGTTTCGAAAGCCAGTTGATGCTCGGACGTCCAAAGAAAAGTCGTATTCTTTTTCAATAAATTATTTATTGGCTTCGCGGTTTTCGCTAGATGGGGAATGAATCTCCGGTAGTACCCGATTAATCCTAAAAACTGTTTTATCTGTTTAGCGTTCTTTGGGACCGGGTAGTTCTTTACGGCCGATATCTTGTCGGGGTTAGGTTTTACCCCGTCTTTCGTAATAATGTGTCCTAAATATGCTACCTCTGTTCGTAGGAACTCACATTTGTCCGGTTGCAGAGTAAGCCCTGCGTATGCTAATCTTTCCATTAGCTTCCTGAACTTTATCGCGTGTTCTTCTAAAGATCTCGCGTAAATTACTATGTCGTCTAGGTACACAAAAATCTCGTTCCCTTGTAGACCCGAAAGTATTTGGTCCATCAAGCGTTGGAAGGTAGAGGGTGCGTTTTTTAAGCCGAAAGGCATCCGAGTGTAATGAAAATGGCCGTGAGGAGTCTAGAAGGCTGTTTTGGATTTGTGTTCGGGATGCATAGGTATCTGGTGGAAACCCGAGGCTAGATCTAGCGTGGTAAAGTATTTTGCGGAACCGAGTTGGTCTAGGATGTCGGTAATGTTTGGTAAGGGGTATGCATCCCCAACAGTTTTATCGTTTAGTTTCCTGAAATCTATCACCATTCGCCATTTCTTGTTACCTTGTGCGTCTGGTTTCTTAGGCACGATCCAGATAGGTGAGTTGTAAGGGGACGTGGAGTGTTCGATAATGCCCTGATCAAGGAGTTTGCCTACCTGTGTTTTGATTTCCTCTTTGTAAACCTGCGGGTATCGGTATTGTTTAGTGTGTAGCGGCACGTCATCGGTGGTTGGTATCGTGTGGCTTATGACTTGAGTGTGTCCTAAGCTGTCACCCGGTAAGAAGAAAAGGTGGTTATATTCGTTAGCGAGATCTATCACCGACTGTTTTTCCTCTTCGTTCAGGTGATCTAGTCTGAGGTTTTCCTTGAAGATATCGAGACGTTTCGCGTCGTGGTTAGGTGCGATTAAAAGATCATTATCGGCGCCGTTGTTGTGACGTTTACGCGCCGGTGTGTTCGTTTCGTCGCCGTCTGTGTATATGTATGAGTTTATCGCGAGTTCGTCAACCTCTTCTAGGGTTACCGCAGGCTGTGTTATCTCCGCAGCTGTTTCACTAAGGTTTATAACGTATGTGTAGGCCAGGCCCTGCCTGTTTGTCACGAGCGCGTTACCCAGTAAGATGTGTGGGCCTAAATCTTGTCTATTAATTATCCCTACTTTTAACGATGGATTTGTTATTTCCAATGCTATTACTGACGCGGTTCGAGGTGGAATTGATATGATTTTTTCATTTAGAATTCCGAATGTTTCGTCACGTGTGGTTACTGTGTTGTTTAGGAAGGAGATCATGGCATTTGTATTACGTAAGAATGTCATGCTCAGTATTCCCGATTCTGCAACGGGGAATGAGTCGTCTACCACGTGAAATTCTTCAGTATTGTTTCCAATTTGTATGTTTAAGCTTCCGAGTGTCTCTATCGATTCATCTGTTATCCCGGTTATTTTTATCCTGTTTGATTGATTGGGTGTGTTCTGCTTTACCGCGCCAAGTTTAACTACGTTTACATCGGCTCCGGTGTCGAGAAGGAAAGTGTCAGTAGCGTTTGCGAGTTGTGGTGCGGATATCTGGATTTTGGGGGTCCGTGCGCAGGATGTGTTTAGTATGCGATAGGTTTTGACATTAGCGTTTTCTCCCCGGTAAGATAATGGGATGGCGCCTGTATTCCGAGAAAAGATCTGGTTATTCTTGAAACAAATGGTCATATTCTCTGATCGTAGGAAGTCCGCGCCTAGGATCCCGTCCTCCTTAATAGGGAATAGGTTATCTACTAAATGGAATTCGTGGCGGGTGCCGGCGAATTCTAAATCAATGCTGCCAAGTGTTTTCACGAGTCCCGGACCTATTCCTTTGATCTGTCGCGTATCTGCCGGTGTAAGACGCGTGTCCGGTGCAATCACTCCGAACTTGATAACATTGATATTCGCGCCTGTGTCTACTAATAGCGACGCGGTTTTCCCGATTATCTGCTTTGAATTTATTATAATTGCTGGCGATCCGAGAAGTACTTTCCTGCTGTAACCGGACGCTCTTCCCTGCCTGGGGACATCGCGGCGTCCGTGCGACGATCCCGTGTCTCGTTTAAATTATCGTTTAGTTCCCTATTCTCGTTTACCGCGACGTTGATTCGTGTATTATTTCCGTGTTGGATGTCCGACCTATCGCGATTTCGTTGATTTTGATAGCTATCGTAATTCCGACTAGGATTGGGCGTATTCTGGTTGTAACTAGGGTTTCTGTTACTGTGGAAATTAGGGTTAGGTCGGTGTTGAGGGTCGCGCCGGCCCTGAGGATTCCGCGCGCGACATTCGTTGAACGTATGGCCTGTCTTTTTACAGAATGTGCAGTATTTATTATTATTACGCTCTCTCGTTCGGCAGTTATCAATGGTATGGCCCAAGTTTTTACAGTAATTACAACTCAGATTTCTTTGATTATTCGACCTAGAGGTGTGGTTTGGGCCCCACCTGTTCTTATCATCTACTGTATTACGTCTAGTGTATTTGGATATCGCTTGACTCGTCGAGGTGGCATTGTCAGGTGGCCTCAAGGCCTTTCTATCGTCTAGAAGTTTTTCAAATCGAACTGCTAGATCTATTGCTTCACGTAACGTTCCCGGGCTTTGATTCGTTACTCTCGGTTCGAGTTCGTCTTTTAATCCGCGTATAAATGCTCGTCCGGCTATATCTTTTATGAATCTGGTAGACATAACGACATATTCTGGGTTCGCGGAGTTCCCGAGAAGTTCCAAAGCTGTCTCGACGAGTCCTTCGATTCGCATGCCGAACTCTAGCGCACTCTCATTCCGGTTCTGCACTGCTCGCGTAATTTGCGCCTGAATATCCGGCAGACTGTCCCTAGGTTTATATGCGCGTCTCAAGTCTGTTAATATGTTGTCTAGAGTATTAAGGCTGTTCTTATTTATGTACCGTTCCGCGGGGCCTTCAATTTTTACGGCTACAAGGCTAGTAAATAAAGGTAAATCTCTCGTGCTGACTACATTCTTAACGTTCTCTACTTTGCGGATAAATGACTCTACCGGCATGTTAGTACCGTTGAAGGTCGGCAATAATGATATCGCCGCTTGCAGTGGCAGAAACGGACTGGGAGTGGCTTCGTCAGTCATTATATTAAAGTAATTCTATGCTTATACAAAACAATGAGTGTATTAATCTCCTAACTCTAGTTAGGTTGAAATATTATATAGATCTTGACGAGACTTACAATGCACCGATGATTACGAATGCTGTCAAGGTAGCTTTCATTTCTTTGTGGCGTACGGTTAGGTGTAGATTGACTTCCTGGCTAATCGGTGTTATGTCGGTTTTACTGTCGACTTCTTTTCGGTGCTTAGAGATGAGCGGCTGGAGTGTGGCTGAAGGAAATTCCGTTGTTTTGTAGATGAGTACTCGTGGCTTCGTAGATTATGAATTCGGCTCGTCGGCTTATTGAAAATGCGAGAGCAATTATTTGTTTGTAGATTCGTAGATTTTTTGCTTCGTAGATTTGTGAACTTGGCTCGTCGGCTTATTGATGATGCGAGAGCAATGATTTGTAGAATTGGCTCGTCGGCTTATTGATGATGCGAGAGCAATGATTTGTAGAATTGTATTTGCCACTGCCACTAATTGGGTTATTGTTCCTATTCACTTCAACTGAACTTTGATTTTCCACTCTCTAACTTCACTCGTTTGGTTATCGTCACTCACTTTCACTATATTCACTTTACAGTCACTTTACATAGTCATTTCACCAGCTGTGATGATTCTTGACTTGTAAGTTCTGTGTATATATCACGATTTGTCACTTTTAACTTTGTATTTCGCGTACTATCCTCAGAAGCGAAAGGAGGTACTGCTGCTACTAGTTGTGACTGGTGTTATTCACTTTAATAGATACTTCTGAAGAACTTTTTACGTTTCACAATCACGCACTACCCTTAGAAGCGGGAGGGGTTACCGCTGCCACCAGTTGTGATGTCGGTATGGGGTCACAACGAGAATGTTGTTGCCGTATGGATAGATATTATGGGGTTCGCTCCCGCTTTACGTGCGGGCGCACAACTAAGGGAAGTGGTATGGCAGGTGATTGAATGATTTATAGTGAGTAAATGATACTTTGTGTTTATTGATAACAATCAAACTTGTACTCGTGAATGGTTAGTGAAGAGTAATGAATGGGTTCGAAAGGAAAGGTTTTGAGGTAGGAAATAGAGTGTCGTTCTTAGAGAAGTTTGGTGATGATGATTAGGAATAAGGAAGATTGATTTAGATTGAAGTGAATAGGTTGATAGTTGACGTAGAAGGAAGAAGTGGTTAGGTAGATGGTTGCCGAAGAAGTGTCGTGGTGAGGAATTAGAGGAATAAGGTAAACTAGGGATTTAGGTAAGGTGGGAGGCCACGTGTAGCTGAGGATGCATCAGGCCACCGGATGCATACTCAGCGGATTATCTAGTTGCTTGGAGGCTAAAGGAAATTATAGATAGGGTGACCGGATGTGGGTGGAAGATGAGAAAGGTGAAGTCTGGGACGTAACACGTATAAAATTTTTTTTGTGTATAAAGAATGCGAAAACAGTCGACACATTTTTCGGCATTCAGCTGAAATATTTTTTTTACGAAAGTCATAAACTAATGTATTTTGTCGCAAACCCCACGCGCGGTCGGCTTTAGAAATTAATATCTCTGGTTCTATTAATCGTAGAGAGATGGTCTATGACTCATTTTGAAAGTAAAGGAATACTCTTTTTGGCATAGTTTCTGAAGTTTCAGAAAAATTGCAAATTGTAACCGTTATAAACAATTAAAACGTTCATCGATTTTTCCTAGAAAAACGGCCCGTTTTTAAATTTTGAAAAAATTTGACCATATTCCTCATTAAATTCTACAGTGTGTAATTTTTTTACGATTCCATTAATTTTTTTTTTTTTTTTTATGTAATTTTTCACAATGCGGCGCGCGCGTTTCGGCTGACGCCTCGTA
Organism: Macrophya alboannulata; assembly: GCA_949628255.1. Lineage (NCBI taxonomy): Eukaryota > Metazoa > Arthropoda > Insecta > Hymenoptera > Tenthredinidae > Macrophya > Macrophya alboannulata. The sequence continues at coordinate 10,559,021 of OX451212.1, read as the reverse complement.
TGTAGGACCACACCGCGCCGGCGCGAGGTGCTGTATCGTTTGCCAACTCCAATAATGCCATCGTAAAAAAATTACACACTCTGTAGAATTCAATGAGTAATATGGTCAAATTTTTTCAAAATTTAAAAAATAGCCTTTTTTCTACAAAAAATCAATAAACATTTTAATTATTTATAACGGTTACAATTTGCAATTTTTCGAAACTTGAAAAACTATGCCAAAGAGAGTATTTTTTTACCTTCAAAATGAGTTATAAACCATCTCTCTACGATTGATAGAACCAGAGATATTAATTCCTAAAACCGACCGCGCGGGAGTTTTGCGACAGAATACATTAGTCTATAACTTTCGTAAAAAAAATATTTTGGCCGAATACCGAAAAACGTGTCGACTGTTTTCGCATTCCTTACACACAAAAAAAATTTTATACGATTTAAAAAATACGACGTCAAAGAAACACGCAAATACGGCCGATTTGAGGTGGAATTGCCCACATAGAAAAAATACATGAATTTTCCATTAGAAAATTGAATTGCTCGGTGGCACGGGTTCCAATTATCCGAGCGCGTACAAACTTTACACAGATTTTTTTTTCATATCTTGAATATTTTTTCAGCTGGGGAACGAGAAAATTTTACCAAAGTCAAAATAACGGCCACCCTACTCGACAACAACATAAAACCAAACGGATCTAGTCGGAGATGGTGAAGCCTGGAGGCTAGGTGAATTGAGGTGGACAGCACCATATTCATTCGCATTCATCGTTATCGTTACCTTGGCTGTAGAGCGGGGCACTATCGTCGTACAGATTATGGTCCGGCTCGAATTGCTCCTTCACTACTCCTTGGACTTCGAGATCCACGTCCGTGGATTTCGGAGTGAAAGTTCCACCACCAGTTTTGTAAAGTTCGATCTACCAGATGGATAATTTCATGATCAGTACTTACGAACAGACACTTTGAACCATGTTATCGCAAATTATATTACGCCAGGCTGTTCAGTTACGATCATGAAGCATCAATACATGCACGCATAAAAGTCAACTTACTCTATCGTTGTGCAGATTTGCTTTTGAATTTCGCTTCAATGATTTATATAATTCCTTCAACTGCTTCATCGTTTTCATACAATCTTTCCGTGTACTGTTGAATTTCACTGTCACCTCCTCCCAAGCTTGATTTTTCAATGCTGTTGTCGTCGCGTCCGTCCGTTTATTCTCTATAATATTCTTGTATTCTTTCACCAGATTTATTAACTCTTTTTTATTCTCCAAGGTATTATTTTTACCACGATTAACCGGTTTATCGGGATTTATCATTAAATCTTTTTTCCCAACCATTTTTTTTAACGATATTCCCAGTAAAATGTGTTAATTCAGCGTTGTTTTAAAAAAATCCGCGCGGTGTTTGTCAGACGTGTGAACAATTGATCATAGGCGCAGTTCTGCTGCCATAGAGTGGACACAATTGCCTGAGAAACATTTGACAGATAACTCTCGGGGCAGAATATGCCCCGTGATCGAGGGGTACCCCACGTTTATGCAACCGGGCATTAGAGAGAACTTCAAAGTCATTGAATGTAGCTGAGAATGTACTATTCAATTAAATTATTGTAATGTTACAATAAATTACAACGTTCAAGATTAAAACTGATTTGAAAAAAATTGAAAGTAATCGTTTATCATTTCTATTATATCAGTTTGTAAAATCATTGAGTTGAAATAAAATGAAATATTTTCGTTGAACTCTTTTTTTCGTAGTTATAACAATTGTCATCATTGTTTTTCAATTTTGAAATGTGCAGTTTATGGATCGGAAGAATTACGCATTTCAAAAAACAGAATGAATTAGCAAATATGAATATGATTTTCTTTGAATTCAAATTTGTTGTCATTTTCAAGTAGATACTTTTTTAGAGCTTTATGTGAGTATGTTTATTTAAGTGCCCCCCCCCCCCCCCCCCCGCCCTCTGCACCCGCATCAGGGGGCTGCGCCCCCTGGACCCCCACTGGACACGTAACCACCGAATACATTGCAGTGATTTACACTTATAATCATTTCTGTTATAGTTGTTAATGTTGTCGTTGTCCGTTTGTTATGAACTAAGAATTTGTGCTAGGACGGTTAAGGTAGGGAGGGTTGTTAGGATGGTAGTTGACGAGTGTTCAGGCCCGGTTCTCCTTGTTGCCTCCTTTCCTCCTTCGGGTCCTACGGAGGGACGGTGGTGAGTTGATGAAGACGGCCTGTCTAGATGGCGGTGGTCTCCGTATTAGAGGGACTTCTGCGGGGTAGTGAATGTCCGCAATGATGCGAGTCCGTGGTGCCGTCCCTAGATATCCGGTCGTCTTAGTATGGGTGGCCGGCCGGGTAGGCCTCGTCACGATCCGAGCGGGGATGGGGACGGGAGCCTCGGTTGGTGGATGACCGTAGGGAATCGGATTTGTTTGGGAAAGTGGGTTTGGCTTTGCTAACGTCTCGATCTGGGTCGACGACCAGTTGGAGAGCTCCGGGTCCTTCCGTCGTCGCCTTCCCTGGACCTCTAGGAGTGGTGCCGGGGGTGGGCGTCTCCGGATGTTGGACGCTCGGCTGGTCGCCGGGAGGTTCTGGAGAGCCAAGAACCGCCGGGTCTCGTTGGCCGCGAATTCCCGAGCAAGATTTATCCGAGCTCGATCTACGGCTGACAGCAGTAGTTCGGGTAAATGTACTGCTGGATCTTCCCAAAGAGCACTGCCTGGAGGTGGTTGGTATAGCGAGGTATTAGTCGTGAAAAGGACTGGTGGGTTTGAAGAATGAGAAGGTCTTTGCATCTGTTCTTAGTTCTTTATTCCGTAGTAGGCTGGTGGTTGTTTTCTGCGCGGCGTCGGAGTGGAGAATGATCCAGACCGATTTTTTTTTTTTTGATTTTTGAAATATCTTTATTCATGGGTAAGTATATATTATACAGGTGGTTGATACATAGTTTGTTTATTTATTAGCTATTCCTATTCTGATGAATTTTACTAGCTGGTTTTATTGTTGTTTTGTTAGTATTTTGCAGGTTTTATTATGGTTAGCTATAGTTATGCTAGGTAAAAATTTGAAAAAAATCCTTGTCATTTCTGTTTTTTCTTACTACTAGGTTTTACTTAATGCTAGGTTCTATTTACATGTATTTACATTTTTACAGCTTTCGCATTACATCAGGATATGGTGTGGTAGTTTGTGTTTTATTTTGGAGGGGGTGTTTCCTTCGTTTATCGTAGCTATATTTTTTAATATATCTATTTTTTTGATTTGTATGTTAAAGAATTTTTCTGTTTTATTATAAATTTCTTGTGTGATATCTTTGGTGTTTGTTTGCGTTTGAATGTCGGCATTTGTGGTGTATCTTTCTGCTTTTGTTATTGATCTTAGAATCCTATTTTGTAATGCTTGTAATTGTTTAATGTTTGTCTTATAGGTATTGCTCCATATTGGGGCTGCATATAGTATCACTGGCTTTATTATCACGTTGTATAATAGTAACTTATTTTTGATAGATAGCGTACTCTTATAGCTAATCAGGTAGTGTAGCATGCTTTTTATGATTTGTACTTTGTTTTTTATGGTATTTACATGGGGAGTAAAGGTAAGTTTATCATCTAGTGTTACGCCCAAATATTTGGCGGTCTTTTTAGGCTTAATTATGGTGTGGTTGATATGGAATGGTGGTAAGTGTATTTTCTTTTTCTTTTTAGTGAATATTACCAATTCGGTTTTTGCTTCGTTTATTTTGATTTTCCATTTTTGGAAATGTTTTATGATTAGGTTGGCGTGTGTTTGTATGTTGTTTTGTGCTAATATTTTGCTCCATGAGCTGGAATATATCGCCGTGTCATCGGCGAATAGTGCTATCTGTGATTTTTCGATTTGTGGTATGTCGTTTATGTAGTACAGGAAGAGGACTGGTCCGAGGATAGAACCTTGGGGGACTCCGGCCGCTATGTTTTGTGGATTTGATTTTTGATCGTTTACTATTACTGTGAAGGTTCTATTTGCTAGGTAGCTGATTAGGAGTTTAGTGATATAGAGGGGTGAGTGTAGTTTTTCTAGTTTATAGATTAGTCCTTTGTGCCAGACCGTGTCGAAGGCTTTTTCGATATCTAAGAGGGCTAAAGCTGTTGATTTGTTTAAGTTGTAGTGCATGGAAATATGGTCTGTCAGTCTTACTAGTTGGTGTACTGTGTTGTGACCCTCCCGGAAGCCAAATTACTGGGGGATCAGTTGTTTGTTAATTCTTTCGTGTTTATGGATTCTGTTCAGTATTATTTTTTCGAAAATTTTGCTCAGAGTATTTAGAACTCTAATAGGTCTGTAATTTTGTGGGAATAGTTTGTCTTTTCCTGGTTCAGGGAAAGCTAGTAAATTGGCGTGTTTCCATTTTGTCGGGAAGTGGCTGAGTTTTAGACAGGCATTGAATATGTAGTTTAGTTGGACTATTGCTTTTTTAGGTAGGTGCTTTAGTATTATGTTTTGTATTTGGTCAGGTCCCGGGGCTTTTTTTGGCCTTGTTTTTTGTATAGCTTTGAGGATTTCTTTGGGTGAGGATCGGTTTATATCTTTGTAGTCTATGTTTTTGGCTTTGGTTTCGTAGTATTTGTCATTAATTTGTAGTTCGTGCCTGATGTTGCCTAGGTCTTTTGTGAGGTGGTGAATCTTTTCGAAATTTTCTGCTAGAGTATTTGCTTTTTGTTTGTTACTAATTGCTAGTCCCTGCGTGCCGTGGAGGGTAGGGATTTGATTTAGTGTTTGCTTGGAGAAGGTTTTTGCCATTTTCCAAATTGAATTGTGATCCAGACCGCCTGAGCGCTCCCATTCTTATACCCCAGCGCGCGGCCCCTATTGGTCCGCGGCGCTGGGGAGGGGGCACGCGGTCCGTCGGCTGCCGGCTGGGCTCTGATTCGCTCGGGCCCTGGCCTGCGCAGCAGACGGTGCGCGCCCCGTCACTTGCCGAGTGAACGTCATTGAGTAAATACCTATAGCCTTTTGTGAGGCGGATAACACGTTGTTATCTCGAATTTTACACACTTGTTAGGAAAAATAGTATACGATACTCGTGCGCTGCGTAGGTGATTCCGCACTCGCTTTTTTGCCACCCTCGCTTCGCTCGGACGGCAAACTCCGCTCGTGCGGAAATCACTTACTTTGCGCACTTGTATCGTAATGTACTATTTCCTGCGTGGTTATGTAAGTTGTGACTATCAAACAGCCCTTCGCGAGCGAAGAAAAATTCATGCATCCACAACATATGTTTTGCAAAAATACTCGTCCGCCTCATATCAACGGAAGAGTAACTCAAAAAATTTAAAAAATGAATAATTTGCATCCTCGCTGTCCATGCTCGAGAAATGATATTCAAAACAAAGCAATAACGCAAAATAGCTCCATGACAACGTTTAGTTTGCAATTTTGTTTATAACTATGATTTCCGAAATTAATGAGTATTGTGATATGTATGAAATTTATGGGGAGTGTCATGGAATTTCGGCACGTGCAGCCACTACGTACGCTAAGCTCTTCCCTCAACGCAGGCATCCGTGTGACAAAGTTCTTACACGTTTAGATCACCGCATATGCGCGAGACAGGACAGATTTTACCTCTTCCACGGACTAATTCTGGCCTCGATCGATATGTGAGGACTGTTGAGAGCGATGAGCATATCTTGGACATAATCGGCGACGCTCCTACATTGAGTACACGTCAGGCTGCACGCACAATACATGTGAGCCATATGTCTGTCCATCGCGTCTTCAAAGACGAAAAATCCAAACCATTTCATGCGACATTAGTGCAGAAACTCTAAGAAGGAGATTATCCACGACGTGTCGAATTTTGTCGACGGCTCTTATGTCCGAATGAAGCTGACGAATTTTTTTTAAAAAGCATATTGTGGACGAATGAATCTCTATTTACTCGCGAAGGAGTGTTCAACCGCCGCAATTCACACTACTACGCACAGGAAAATCCATTTTTAACTCACGAGCGAGGATTTCAGCGGAGGTGGAAACTGAACATCTGGGCAAGGATACGTGGTGACTAGATCCTCGGACCATGTCTATTCGTCAATTACTTGAGGGTAAGTGAAATTATCTTTGAGAGGGACTCTAACGAATAAAATCCATCTCATGGATTTTATTCGTTAAAGTCAAATCTCGGGTTCATCAGAAACGGAGAATTGTTTCAACGCCAGCAAAGCAATTTATTGATTTCCTCACATAAGGAGAAGACTACCGTGAATTTCTGAAAACGTCATTGCCTGACCTTTTACATGACGTGCCGCTGCAATTCAGGCTCAACCTGTGGTACCAGCACGACGGAGCACTTGCTCATAACTACGGGGTTGTCGTGAATCACCTAAATGATACGTTCCAAGAACGCTGGATCGGGTTACGCGGTCCGGTGAACTGGCCAGCCAGGTAATGACTGAAGAATTTATTTTCAATAAGCCATAATCTGAAAATTCGAGTAATGTAACGAATATCCGTATAGCCCTTGTTTCCAGCTGTATCATTACCAATCACGTTTGTCAACATGTCACCGGACTTGAAACTATTTGATTTTTTCCTCTGGGGGTATGTCAAGGACGTGGTATACGCTACCGAGCTGGAAACCCGAGAGGATGTCTTCGCTAGGTTGCACGCAGTGGCGGCGATTATCGACGGAGCCATGCTAACATAATTCGTTATAGAGCTGAAATCTGCATCCAGATGAACGGGAGACATTTCCAACACCACTTGTGATTTTTTCAATCTAATATTTTAAACATTAAATATGGGAAATTCCATGGGACTTGAGCCACCCATGAAATGACTAAACCTCAAAAATTTAAACAATCAAACCTACAAATCGGGGTATAGAAGTACAATTCTCTTGCCAAGTATTAGGGCCCATAGTTATTCATGCGTTGGGTTACACTCAACAGTTGGACTCAATTTTCGAGGGATAAAAATTGAAAAAAAAATTACCGCTGACCGAGAACCCATCGATATTTGTATCATTTATTTTTTCTCATGTTCTGCAAGTGAAACAGAAGTTTTGTGAAAAATTGACTCATGCAAAAACCGCCCGTTTCAAAATTAATTTTCAATTTTCACAATTAATTTCGAAACGGCCGGGGTTCGTCCCTGACGCAATTTTTAACAAAACTTCTGTTCCACTTGCAGAACATGAGAAAAAATAAATGATACAAATATCGATGGGTTCTCGGTCAGCGATAATTCCTTTTTTTTAATCTTTATCCCTCGTAAATTGAGTCTACGCTGTTCAAAATATTCTGAATAAATTTGTTTATTGTAGTCGATAACATGACCGAATTAACTCATTCTTAATAATTTCTGGTATCAAGCACATTTTTCGGGATATCTCCGTTTGAATGAAAAAACGCTAAATGCCTGTATTTCAGCGCATGAATCACTATGGATCGTAATACTTTACGAGAGAATTGTACTTTTATACCCCGATATGTAGAAAATTTTTGAGGTTTAGTCATTTCATGGGTGGCTGAAGTCACATGGAATGTCCCATATGTATGTAATTTTAATCTTGTTAATTCTCATATGTACAGTAGTGTTCAATGATGCTGTCCTTACGACTCACTATTTTTTTTTTACAAAACTGAAACGAGTTTGCACTCTCCGCGAATTTCGTGTGCCTATGCCTAACGAGGCAACGGCCGACAGGTCCGGAGAAACCACGGCGTGAGCCTCCCGCAGCTGTCATCCGATAACCTCGAAGTTCGCACAGCCACGATTGTTTTGATCAAAAGATTTTCCGTTAAAATGCCTAACCCTAAAATTTACGGCAGCATGGAAGTAATAACATCCATGCTGCCGTAAATATTAGGGTTAGGCACTTTAACGGAAAATCTTTTCATCAAAACAATCGTGGCTGTGCAAACTTCGAGGTTATCGGATGACAGCTGCGGGAGGCTCGCGTCGTGGTTTCCCCAGACCTGCCAGCCGCTGCCGCATTGAGCATAGGCACACGAAATTCGCGAAGAGTGCAAACTCGTTTCAGTTTTGTCAAAAAAAAAATAGTGAGTCGTAAGGACAGCATCATTGAACACTACTGTACGTAATTTTTAATATTGTTGGAGTATCGGTATGAGTAGACACTAGGACGGTGAGAGGGCACCACGGGAGAGTGGGAGCCAAGATGGCGATCGGGATAATAAGCTAGTAGTTACGCTAATTTTTGTATCAGTAAAATAAACTTCCTGTACTTAAATAATGATAAATAAATTTTTGTATATTACAACTTATAAAGGCGTGAGTTAATATATCACAATTGTTAATTCTCATATGTATGTAATTTTAATATTTTTTATTTGTATAATCTTGATATTAAATTTAATCATTTAATTTATCAATATGTAGTTTTATCATCTTAATGTCATAATTTAATGTATGTAATTTCAATATTTTTTATTTGTATAATCTTGATATTAAATTTAATTATTTATTTTGTGATGTCCGTATGGGGTCACAACGAGAATGTTGTTGCCGTATGGATAGATATTATGGGGTTCGCTCCCGCTTTACGTGCGGGCGCACAACTAAGGGAAGTGGTATGGCAGGTGATTGAATGATTTGTAGTGAGTAAATGATACTTTATGTTTATTGATAACAATTAAACTTGTACTCGTGAATGGTTAGTGAATAGTAATGAATGGGTGATTGGAAAGGAAAGGTTTTGAGTTAGGAAATAGAGTGTCGTTCTTAGAGAAGTTTGGTGATGATGATTAGGAATAAGGAAGATTGATTTAGAGTGAAGAGTGGAGTGTTGTGTTGAGTAATTAGGAGAGTAATGTATTAGGTGATAGTTGGGATAGAGGATGTGTGTAGGAAGATGGTAGCCAGAGAAGGAAGAAGTGATTAGGTAGATGGTTGCCGAAGAAGTGTCGTGGTGAGGAATTAGAGGAATAAGGTAAACTAGGGATTTAGGTAAGGTGGGAGGCCACGTGTAGCTGAGGATGCATCAGGCCACCGGATGCATACTCAGCGGATTATCTAGTTGCTCGGAGGCTAGAGGAAATTATAGATAGGGTGACCGGATGTAGGTGAAAGATGAGGAAGGTGAAGTCTGGGACGTAACACCCCCCCCGTTAAAGGGAACATAGGGGTGCAACACCTATGTGACCAAGGAAGTATGTGCGAAACGTGGATGTAGGTTAGTATGAAATAAATGATACAAATGGTCCTTATCTTCTAGTATTACAAGAGTCGTTTTTGTAAATCTAAGTAGGCAACATATGAAATAAATATAATCTGGAGTGTGAATAGTATGTGTGTGTAGTGAATGGACCAAGTAGTGTGGCATAAGCCTTTATTAGGTCCCGCAATACATATGTTGGTGTGTTGAATGTGGTGCAATTATGTATTGATTTTGAATTTACTGTTGTATTTTGATGATATTAGTAGTGAGATATATAGGTAAGTTACGGTCTAAACAAAATAGAGGCTTATAATTTAGCATGGTGTAATGAAATGATATAATGAAATACAATATGAGTCCGGTGAAATAGTAACTAAGATAGCACCCTCTAATTAAAGATAGTTATATATATATTAAATCTTCCATTCTAGAATTATTTAAATATAGAAGTTACAAATATATTATGTTGCTGTATAATTCCAATGAGGAACTTGATTATCTTGTTATTGTAAAGGAAAAGAGGAAACTACAACTAAAGAGGAGTTACACTACTAAAATAATTATAATGCTACATATTCCAATTGTTACGAGATTAAATTAGAAGCTGAACAATTTTAGATAGGAAGTATAATGTGAAGGTATGTTTTAATTTTAATGATTCTACCCCTACATTAGCCTACCCTGTTTGAATCATATATCTATACTAATATTCCTATCTATTTCTGTTAGAACTATCTATTTGACTATCGTACTGCCTTCAAACATTACTTCATTCGAATTATATATAAGCGAGTATAATTAAAAAAGTATTATGCTATGTCAGGTTATTATCAGTTCACAGCTGAGAGGTGTCAAGTTCAAAACATGAGTTCGCTGACTCGCTGGCGAGAGCCTGTGTTGCTGCTGTGTGCATACGATTATTATACTAGTGTTCTGATGTTTGGCTTCTATTGATATTTGTTAATTTTATGAGATTTGATAAAAGATGGTACAAATTCTTCGGTACACTAGATTAGGATTACTCTCGAAGTGTTTGGCACTGTCTAGTGTCCATTAACCTAGGCGATACCATTGATTGATTCCAAGAGGCGTTTTCCGAACCTTATTTAAAAGAAGTTTGTATTTCTCTCGGCTCCAGCGAGTGTGTTTAGGTTAATGTCATGTCGTGTTTAAGATAGTTGTATTTTGTAGCGGTAATATTATAGATTCGCTTTCCGAGAGAGTAAAATATCTGAGGTTGTATTAAAATCGGCGGTGTTATCAGAGCTTGTTTCGGTGTCAAGTTCCGGTGTGAGATCTCGTCTGCGCTGTCGCGTCAGTGTGTCAGGGTCTGGTGGTATGAAAATAGCTGGGGGTGGTATCTCATATTGAGGGGGCAGGGGATACCGTAGGTGAGCGGGTATAGTCGTCCGTAGTAGGTTTGCATGGTTGTTTGTTTCTAATGGTTTTTTCCTTGGCGCGCGGTTACTTGAGGGTTCTGTGATTCTTTTTCGTCCAGGGGGCGCAGCTCTAGATGGAATGGATTTTATATCCGAATCGACTGTCGAATTAGAGAAGTCTAGGAGCTTCGTAAATTTCTTTCGCAGTGCTGGGTTGCCCGAGGATTCTGTCGTTTGGAACGGTTTGGACGGTTCTAACGTCCCGCGGTGTTTGTCGCGCGTCATTTCGATATTCGAGCTGTCTAATCTCATGATTTCCTGCGGAGGGAATTCTGTTAATGTTTTTCCTGTTTTTCGTAGCTTGGTAGGTATAAGATTTGTAGAATTATCAGTATCTTGTCTCGGACGGCTTGGGAGTTGGTGCGACAGTTTTTTGCGTTTGTTTATTTCGGTTTCTGCAGTACCCGATTCCGATCGTAGGCGTTTACTGTCTATAAGTAAAGCTTGTGTAGTCCCAGCAGGAGGGCTCCTCGATAGCGCGTCCGCGTTTACGTTTGCTTGTCCTTTCTTGTCGCCCGATAAGAAAAATTGATGATTATAGTCGATAGAGGGATCAGTTATTGATAGGTTTTCTTCTTCTTTTAGGTGATCTAGTCTAAAGTTTTCTCTACGGATATCAAGGCATTTCGCTTCGCGGTTAGGTAAAATTCGAAGTGCTTGTAGGTTTCTGTCAGTCTTAGTGCCGCGATGGTTGTGTGTTGATGAGTTTGTCTCGTTACTAGCTACGTACGTGTCTATGCTTACTACGGGTTCGTCTACCTCTTCTAGATATACCGCGGGTCGGGTTATCTCTACAGCTGCTTCGTTGAGGTTCATAACATGTGTGTACGCTAAACCTTGTCTGTTTGTCACGGGCGCTTTGCCTGATAGGATATTTGGTCCTAATTTTTGTGTATTTATTATCCTCGTTTTTGGTGATGAGTTCGTCGATTTGAAAGCTGTTACTGTCGCGGTTCGAGGAGGGATTGATATTGCGTTCTCGTTTGAAATCTTCAGTGATTCGTTATTGTGCGAGGTAACCGTGTTCGCAGGAAAGGAAATCGTAGCGCTCCCGTGATGTAAGAATGTCATGCTCAATATTCCTGCTTCCGTAATGGGAAATGAGTCGTCTACTATGTGGAATTCTTGTGTTTTACTGCCGACTTGTATATCTAGGCTTCCCAGTGTTTCTATAGATTCGGGTGTTATCCCGGTTATCCTTATCCTGTTTGGTTGGTTAGGTACATTCTGTTTTACCGCGCTGAGTTTAATTACGTTTATATCAGCTCCGGTGTCGAGAAGAAAAGTGTCGGTTGCGTTTGTGAGTTGTGGTGCAGATATCTGGACTTTAGGAGTCAGTGTGCAGGATGTGGTTAGTATGCGGTATAAGGTGTTAATGTTAGTGTTTTCACTTCGGTAGGATAATGGGATCGTGCCCGTATTTCGCGAAAAGATCTGGTGATTTTTAAAGCAGATAGTTGTATTTTCCGATCGTAAGAAATCCGCGCCTAGGATACCGTCTTCCTTAATGGGGAATAAATTATCTACTAAGTGGAATTCGTGGCAGGTGCCAGCGAATTCCAAGTCGATGCTGCCTAACGTTTCTATGAATCCCGTACTTATTCCTTTAATTAACCGCGTGTCTGTTGGTGTAAAACGCGTGTCTGGTGTGATCACTCCGACCTTATTCACATTTACATTTGCGCCTGTGTCTACCAGTAGTGACGCGGTCTTTCCGCGTACTTGTTTTGAAGCTATTTTAATTATGGGTGATCCGAGAAGTATTTTCCTATTGAGATTGGGCGCTCTTCTTCGATTCGGGACGTCGCGGCGTCCATGCGACGTTCCCGAAGCCCGTTTAAATCGTCGATTGATTCCGTATTTTCGTCTACCGCGAGATTTATTTGTGCGTTATTTCTACGTTGTATGCCTGGTCTATCGTAATTCGGCTGGTTTTGCACGTTATCATTGTTCCGACGAGGGTTAGACGTGTGCTGTCCATAGTTTATGTCTGTGTTATAAGAGGAACTAGTGTTAGGAGATAGGCGTTGAGGGTCGCGCTGGCCCCGAGAGTTTCGTACGCGACATTCGTCGAGCGTATGACCTATCATTTGGCAGAACGCACAGTATTTGCTCTGACGTTCTCTTGTTCTACAGTTATCGATGGTATGGCCTAGCTTTTTACAGTAATTGCATCGCAGACTATTTCGATTATTCGGTCTAAAAGTGTGGTCTGAACCGTACCTGTTCTTATCATCTACTGTATTACGTCTAGTGTAGTTGGATATCGCTTGACTCGTCGAGGTGGCATTGTCAGGTGGCCTCAAGGCCTTTCTATCGTTTAGAAGTATTTCAAATCGAACTGCTAGAACTATTGCTTCACGCAACGTTCCCGGGCTTTGATTCGTTACTCTCAATTCGAGTTCGTCTTTTAATCCGCGTATAAATGCTCGTCCGGCTATATCTTTTATGAATCTGGTAGACATAACGACATATTCTGGGTTCGCGGAGTTCCCGAGAAGTTCTAAAGCTATCTCGACGAGTCCTTCGATTCGCATGCCGAACTCTAGCGCACTCTCGTTCCGGTTCTGCACTGCTCGCGTAATTTGCGCCTGAATATCCGGCAGGCTGTCTCTAGGTTTATATGCGCGTCTCAAGTCTGTTAATATGTTGTCTAGAGTATTCAGGCTGTTCTTATTTATGTACCGTTCCGCGGGGCCTTCAATTTTTACGGCTACAAGGCTAGTAAATAAAGGTAATTCTCTCGTGCTGACTACATTCTTAACGTTCTCTACTTTGCGGATAAATGACTCTACCGGCATGTTAGTACCGTTGAAGTTCGGCAATAATGATATCGCCGCTTGCAGTGGCAGAAACGGACTGGGAGTGGCTTCGTCAGTCATTATATTAAAGTAATTCTATGCTTATACAGAACAATGAGTGTATCAATCTCCTAACTCTAGTTAGGCCAAAATATTATATAGATATTGGCGAGACTTACAATGCACCGATGATCACGAATGCTGTCAAGGTAGCTTGCATTTCTTTGTGGCGTATGGTTAGGTGTAGATTGACTTCCTGGCTAATCGGTGTTATGTCGGTTTTACTGTCGACTTCTTTTCGGTGCTTAGAGATGAGCGGCTGGAGTGTGGCTGAAGGAATTCCGTTGTTTGTAGATGAGTACTCGTGGCTTCGTAGATTATGAATTCGGCTCGTCGGCTTATTGAAAATGCGAGAGCGATTATTTGTTTGTAGATTCGTAGATTTTTGCTTCGTAGATTTGTGAACTTGGCTCGTCGGCTTATTGATGATGCGAGAGCAATGATTTGTAGAATTGGCTCGTCGGCTTATTGATGATGCGAGAGCAATGATTTGTAGAATTGGCTCGTCGGCTTATTGATGATGCGAGAGCAATGATTTGTAGAATTGGCTCGTCGGCTTATTGATGATGCGAGAGCAATTATTTGTCGAATTGGCTCGTCGGCTTATTGATGATGCGAGAGCAATAATTTGTAGAATTGTATTTGCCACTGCCACTAATTGTGTTATTGTTCCTATTCACTTCAACTGAACTTTGATTTTTCACTCTCTAACTTCACCCGTTTGGTTATCGTCACTCGCTTTCACTATTTTCACTTTACAGTCACTTTACATAGTCATTTCACCAGCTGTGATGATTCTTGACTTGTAAGTTCCGTGTATATATCACGATTTGTCACCTTTAACTTTGTATTTCGCGTACTATCCTCAGAAGCAAAAGGAGGTACTGCTGCTACTAGTTGTGACTGGTGTTATTCGCTTTAATAGATACTTCTGAATAACTTTTTACTTTTCACAATCACGCACTACCCGTAGAAGCGAGAGGTGTTTCTGCTGCCACCAGTTGTGACTGGTGTTATCTACTTTGGTAGATACTTCTGAAGAACTTTTTACGTTTCACAATCACGCACTACCCTTAGAAGCGGGAGGAGGTACCGCTGCCACCAGTTGTGATGTCCGTATGGGGTCACAACGAGAATGTTGTTGCCGTATGGATAGATATTATGGGGTTCGCTCCCGCTTTACGTGCGGGCGCACAACTAAGGGAAGTGGTATGGCAGGTGATTGAATGATTTGTAGTGAGTAAATGATACTTTATGTTTATTGATAACAATTAAACTTGTACTCGTGAATGGTTAGTGAATAGTAATGAATGGGTGATTGGAAAGGAAAGGTTTTGAGTTAGGAAATAGAGTGTCGTTCTTAGAGAAGTTTGGTGATGATGATTAGGAATAAGGAAGATTGATTTAGAGTGAAGAGTGGAGTGTTGTGTTGAGTAATTAGGAGAGTAATGTATTAGGTGATAGTTGGGATAGAGGATGTGTGTAGGAAGATGGTAGCCAGAGAAGGAAGAAGTGATTAGGTAGATGGTTGCCGAAGAAGTGTCGTGGTGAGGAATTAGAGGAATAAGGTAAACTAGGGATTTAGATAAGGTGGGAGGCCACGTGTAGCTGAGGATGCATCAGGCCACCGGATGCATACTCAGCGGATTATCTAGTTGCTCGGAGGCTAGAGGAAATTATAGATAGGGTGACCGGATGTAGGTGAAAGATGAGGAAGGTGAAGTCTGGGACGTAACAATTTTATCAATATTCAATTTTATAATCTTGATGTCATTATGATTTAATAATGTTAATAAAATCTATTTATTTCGACTGACAAGCGCTCATTCCTCAATACCCCTCATCTCACAGCAATCCGGCCTCAACCTAAACATATGAATCGAACGAAAGTCGCGCGGGGATCGCGGAGCTGAGGGGGTACGCACGCACACAAACAGGCGCGCCACACCGACAGGCGCCCCCGTTTGTAGGACGCGCCTCATTGGCTATTATTCAATTAATCATTACAAAAAATCAGGGCATTTTGGAAAAAATCGGCAAAGGAAATTTCGATTCCATTTCGGACCGGGATTGACCCTGTAAAATACTCGTCTCGAGTTCTGTTACACCCTGTATAAGAAAACCGTTGTTATCATAAAAGTTTATCTTATTACCATTTGTGATGGTAAATTCTTTCACACCGCAAACTTTTGTCCACTTGGAAAGTATTTATAACACAAATTTACTACGCTGTTTATAAATATAAGAAAATAGTTGTTATCAGAAAAGCTTATCTTATTACCATTTTTGTCACCGCAAACTTCTGTCCACTCGGAAAGTATTTCAGTGTTACGTCCCAGACTTCACCTTCCTCATCTTTCACCTACATCCGGTCACCCTATCTATGATTTCCTCTAGTCTCCAAGCAACTAGATAATCCGCTGAGTATGCATCCGGTGGCCTGATGCATCCTCAGCTACACGTGGCCTCCCACCTTACCTAAATCCCTAGTTTACCTTGTTCCTCTAATTCCTCACCACGACACTTCTTCGGCAACCATCTACCTAATCACTTCTTACTTCTCTGGCTACCATCTTCCTACACACATCCTCTATCCCAACTATCACCTAATACCTTACACTCCTAATTACTCAACACAACACTTCACTCTTCACTCTAAATCAATCTTCCTTATTCCTAATCATCATCACCAAACTTCTCTAAGAACGACACTCTATTTCCTAACTCAAAACCTTTCCTTTCCAATCACCCATTCATTACTATTCACTAACCATTCACGAGTACGAGTTTAATTGTTATCAATAAACATAAAGTATCATTTACTCACTACCAATTATTCAATCACCTGCCATACCACTTCCCTTAGTTGTGCGCCCGCACGTAAAGCGGGAGCGAACCCCATAATATCTATCCATACGGCAACAACATTCTCGTTGTGACCCCATACGGACATCACAACTGGTGGCAGCGGTAACCCCTCCCGCTTCTAAGGGTAGTGCGTGATTGTGAAAAGTAAAAAGTTATTCAGAAGTATCTATTAAAGTAAATAACACCAGTCACAACTAGTAGCAGCAGTACCTCCTTTCGCTTCTGAGGATAGTACGCGAAATACAAAGTTAAAAGTGACAAATCGTGATATATACACAGAACTTACAAGTCAAGAATCATCACAGCTGGTGAAATGACTATGTAAAGTGACTGTAAAGTGAATATAGTGAAAGTGAGTGATGATAACCAAACGGGTGAAGTTAGAGAGTGAAAAATCAAAGTTCAGTTGAAGTGAATAGGAACAATAACACAATTAGTGGCAGTGGCAAATACAATTCTACAAATCATTGCTCTCGCATCATCAATAAGCCGACGAGCCAATTCTACAAATCATTGCTCTCGCATCATCAATAAGCCGACGAGCCAATTCTACAAATCATTGCTCTCGCATCATCAATAAGCCGACGAGCCAATTCTACAAATAATTGCTTTCGCATCATCAATAAGCCGACGAGCCAATTCTACAAATAATTGCTCTCGCATCATCAATAAGCCGACGAGCCAAGTTCACAAATCTACGAAGCAAAAAATCTACGAATCTACAAACAAATAATTGCTCTCGCATTTTCAATAAGCCGACGAGCCGAATTCATAATCTACGAAGCCACGAGTACTCATCTACAAAACAACGGAATTTCCTTCAGCCACACTCCAGCCGCTCATCTCTAAGCACCGAAAAGAAGTCGACAGTAAAACCGACATAACACCGATTAGCCAGGAAGTCAATCTACACCTAACCGTACGCCACAAAGAAATGAAAGCTACCTTGACAGCATTCGTAATCATCGGTGCATTGTAAGTCTCGTCAAGATCTATATAATATTTCAACCTAACTAGAGTTAGGAGATTAATACACTCATTGTTTTGTATAAGCATAGAATTACTTTAATATAATGACTGACGAAGCCACTCCCAGTCCGTTTCTGCCACTGCAAGCGGCGATATCATTATTGCCGACCTTCAACGGTACTAACATGCCGGTAGAGTCATTTATCCGCAAAGTAGAGAACGTTAAGAATGTAGTCAGCACGAGAGATTTACCTTTATTTACTAGCCTTGTAGCCGTAAAAATTGAAGGCCCCGCGGAACGGTACATAAATAAGAACAGCCTGAATACTCTAGACAACATATTAACAGACTTGAGACGCGCATATAAACCTAGAGACAGCCTGCCGGATATTCAGGCGCAAATTACGCGAGCAGTGCAGAACCGGAACGAGAGTGCGCTAGAGTTCGGCATGCGAATCGAAGGACTCGTCGAGATAGCTTTAGAACTTCTCGGGAACTCCGCGAACCCAGAATATGTCGTTATGTCTACCAGATTCATAGAAGATATAGCCGGACGAGCATTTATACGCGGATTAAAAGACGAACTCGAATTGAGAGTAACGAATCAAAGCCCAGGAACGTTGCGTGAAGCAATAGATCTAGCAGTTCGATTTGAAAAACTTCTAAACGATAGAAAGGCCTTGAGGCCACCTGACAATGCCACCTCGACGAGTCAAGCGATATCCAACTACACTAGACGTAATACAGTAGATGATAAGAACAGGTACGGTTCAGACCACACTTTTAGACCGAATAATCGAAATAGTCTGCGATGCAATTACTGTAAAAACCTAGGCCATACCATCGATAGCTGTAGAACAAGAGAACGTCAGAGCAAATACTGTGCGTTCTGCCAAATGATAGGTCATACGCTCGACGAATGTCGCGTACGAAACTCTCGGGGCCAGCGCGACCCTCAACGCCTATCTCCTAACACTAGTTCCTCTTATAACACAGACATAAACTATGGACAGCACGCGTCTAACCCTCGTCGGAACAATGATAACGTGCAAAACCAGCCGAATTACGATAGACCAGACATACAACGTAGAAATAACGCACAAATAAATCTCGCGGTAGACGAAAATACGGAATCAATCGACGATTCAAACGGGCTTCGGGAACGTCGCATGGACGCCGCGACGTCCCGAATCGAAGAAGAGCGCCCAATCTCAACAGGAAAATACTTCTCGGATCACCCATAATTAAAATAGCTTCAAAACAAGTACGCGGAAAGACCGCGTCACTACTGGTAGACACAGGCGCAAATGTTAATGTGATTAAGGTCGGAGTGATCACACCAGACACGCGTTTTACACCAACAGACACGCGGTTAATTAAAGGAATAAGTACGGGATTCATAGAAACGTTAGGCAGCATCGACTTGGAATTCGCTGGCACCTGCCACGAATTCCACTTAGTAGATAATTTATTCCCCATTAAGGAAGACGGTATCCTAGGCGCGGATTTTTTACGATCGGAAAATACAACTATCTGCTTTAAAAATCACCAGATCTTTTCGCGAAATACGGGCACGATCCCATTATCCTACCGAAGTGAAAACACTAACATTAACACCTACCGCATACTAACCACATCCTGCACACTGACTCCTAAAGTCCAGATATCTGCACCACAACTCACAAACGCAACCGACACTTTTCTTCTCGACACCGGAGCTGATATAAACGTAATTAAACTCAGCGCGGTAAAACAGAATGTACCTAACCAACCAAACAGGATAAGGATAACCGGGATAACACCCGAATCTATAGAAACACTGGGAAGCCTAGATATACAAGTCGGCAGTAAAACACAAGAATTCCACATAGTAGACGACTCATTTCCCATTACGAAAGCAGGAATATTGAGCATGACATTCTTACATCACGGGAGCGCTACGATTTCCTTTCCTGCGAACACGGTTACCTCGCACAATAACGAATCACTGAAGATTTCAAACGAGAACGCAATATCAATCCCTCCCCGAACCGCGACAGTGACAGCTTTCAAATCGACGAACTCATCACCAAAAACGAGGATAATAAATACACAAAAATTAGGACCAAATATCCTATCAGGCAAAGCGCCCATGACAAACAGACAAGGTTTAGCGTACACAAATGTTATGAACCTCAACGAAGCAGCTGTAGAGATAACTCGACCCGCGGTTTATCTAGAAGAGGTAGACGAACCCGTAGTAAGCATAGACACGTACGTAGCTAGGAACGAGACAAACTCATCAACACACAACCATCGCGGCACTGAGACTGACAGAAACCTACAAGCACTTCGAATTTTACCTAACCGCGAAGCGAAATGCCTTGATATCCGTAGAGAAAACTTTAGACTAGATCACCTAAAAGAAGAAGAAAACCTATCAATAACTGATCCCTCTATCGACTATAATCATCAATTTTTCTTATCGGGCGACAAGAAAGGACAAGCAAACGTAAACGCGGACGCGCTATCGAGGAGCCCTCCTGCTGGGACTACGCAAGCTTTACTTATAGACAGTAAACGCCTACGATCGGAATCGGGTACTGCAGAAACCGAAATAAACAAACGCAAAAAACTGTCGCACCAACTCCCAAGCCGTCCGAGACAAGATACTGACAATTCTACAAATCTTATACCTACCAAGCTACGAAAAACAGGAAAAACATTAACAGAATTCCCTCCGCAGGAAATCATAAGATTAGACAGCTCGAATATCGAAATGACGCGCGACAAACACCGCGGGACGTTAGAACCGTCCAAACCGTTCCAAACGACAGAATCCTCGGGCAACCCAGCACCGCGAAAGAAATTTACGAAGCTCCTAGACTTCTCTAATTCGACAGTCGATTCGGATATAAAATCCATTCCATCTAGAGCTGCGCCCCCTGGACGAAAAAGAATCACAGAACCCTCAAGTAACCGCGCGCCAAGGAAAAAACCATGAGAAACAAACAACCATGCAAACCTACTACGGACGACTATACCCGCTCACCTACGGTATCCCCTGCCCCCTCAATATGAGATACCACCCCCAGCTATTTTCATACCACCAGACCCTGACACACTGACGCGACAGCGCAGACGAGATCTCACACCGGAACTTGACACCGAAACAAGCTCTGATAACACCGCCGATTTTAATACAACCTCAGATATTTTACTCTCTCGGAAAGCGAATCTATAATATTACCGCTACAAAATACAACTATCTTAAACACGACATGACATTAACCTAAACACACCCGCTGGAGCCGAGAGAAATTACAAACTTCTTTTAAATAAGGTTCGGAAAACGCCTCTTGGAATCAATCAATGGTATCGTCTAGGTTAATGGACACTAGACAGTGCCAAACACTTCGAGAGTAATCCTAATCTAGTGTACCGAAGAATTTGTACCATCTTCTATCAGATCTCACTAAATTAACAAATATCAATAGAAGCCAAACATCAGAACACTAGTATAATAATTGTATGCACACAGCAGCAACACAGGCTCTCGCCAGCGAGTCAGCGAGCTCATGTGTTGAACTTGACACCTCCCAGCTGTGAACTGATAACAACCTGACATAACATAATACTCTTTCAATTATACTCGCTTATATAATTCGAATGAAGTAATGTTTGAAGGCAGTACGATAGTCAAGAAAATAATTCTAGCAGAAATAAATGAGAATATAAGCATATATAAGATCCAAACAGGGTAGGCTAATGTAGGGGTAGAATCATAAGAATTAAAGCATACCTTAACTTCAATACTATTTAAGTCTACTTTTAAAAGTTCGAAATTTTTATGACCTGGTTAGGTCAAGTATATCAAGGAATTTCTATTAATTAAGCAACCTGTAGAGCATAGAAGATCGTAAATGTAGCGATGCATCCGCTCAATAATGTCTTGTACATTTCGGGAATACCCTGGTTGAGCGAGTGTACCGGAAAACCTTTCAATTACCCTTGCTATCTTTTCTCCTCTAGATCTAGGAATAATTCACAATCACGCTATATCATACACTTTACCATATGTACTATCGGACCTAATAAAGGCTTATGCCACACTACTCGGTCCATTCACTATACAATTCACACTACACAAGTGTTACATTCATCTAGTACATAATCTAGAACTATAACTCTTGTAATGTTAGTAAATAAGGAAATCTGTATCATTTAATTCATACTAATCTACATCCACGTTTCACACATACTTCCTTGGTCACATAGGTGTTGCACCCCTATGTTCCCTTTAACGGGGGGGGTGTTACGTCCCAGACTTCACCTTCCTCATCTTTCACCTACATCCGGTCACCCTATCTATAATTTCCTCTAGTCTCCAAGCAACTAGATATCCGCTGAGTATGCATCCGGTGGCCTGATGCATCCTCAGCTACACGTGGCCTCCCACCTTACCTAAATCCCTAGTTTACCTTGTTCCTCTAATTCCTCACCACGACACTTCTTCGGCAACCATCTACCTAATCACTTCTTACTTCTCTGGCTACCATCTTCCTACACACATCTTCTATCCCAACTATCACCTAATACCTTACACTCCTAATTACTCAACACAACACTTCACTCTTCACTCTAAATCAATCTTCCTTATTCCTAATCATCATCACCAAACTTCTCTAAGAACGACACTCTATTTCCTAACTCAAAACCTTTCCTTTCCAATCACCCATTCATTACTATTCACTAACCATTCACGAGTACGAGTTTAATTGTTATCAATAAACATAAAGTATCATTTACTCACTACCAATCATTCAATCACCTGCCATACCACTTCCGTTAGTTGTGCGCCCGCACGTAAAGCGGGAGCGAACCCCATAATATCTATCCATACGGCAACAACATTCTCGTTGTGACCCCATACGGACATCACATCAGGATTATTTACTGGAAATCATGAAAATGTACGCCTTTAACCTTACAATTTGTATTATTATTTTTACGCGAAGGTACTGAACAAGCCGGCATTTTCTTCAACTTTTCAATTCGGCGTGTAATCCGACGTAAATATCAGTAAGCTCCTGGTTAGCTCTTAGACCAGTCAGCTGATTATGGAGTCTATATGTAAGGAGACCGAACTAAGTCATCCCCTCCCCTGAAAAACGTGCTGGTTTTTGGCGCCGTATAACATATAGCTATCATAGCCTATCATACGACGCGCCCCTAGTAGCACTAAGAAAAGGCTCAGGTCGCCATGGAAACTGCGGAATTTAACTGTTATTTCAATATGGAGTCTATATTGAAAATCTGCACAGCAGTTAAATGACGCGGTTTCCATGACGACCTGAGCCTTTGCTTAGTGCCACTAGCGGCGCGTCGTATGATAGGCTATGATAGCTATATGTTGGACGGCGACAGAACTTGACACGCTTCGGTGTTACAGAGATCGGTCTCCTTACATATAGACTCCATACAGCTGATGTAGCCAATATGGCAGTGCTGCCAGATCAGGGGATTTCCCCCTAGATTTAGGGTTTTCTGAGTCCCATCAGGGGACTAATCGGGGGAAAAATGTTTCAGGGGATTTTTTAGGGGATTGTTAATTTACGCGAATTTGTTACTAAATAGTAAATTATAGTATGGAAAAAAATTGAGCCTGTATATTTAACTACTTAATGATATTTATTTGACTAATTAACAATGTTTATTCACAGATAAAACTTTAAAAAATAAACTTTAAAACATAACTTTACAGATAAAACTTTAAAAGAAACTTGAAAAGAACAAACTGTATCAGTTATTAGTAACGTATGAATACCTTAACTTGGGAGAATCCCTTTAAAAATAGATTGAAAAAAAAAATACGATTTGTCATGGACGATAGAGATCTTAGGCTCTCTATACTGGCTGCTCTCTCTACCTTATTCGCTCGGTAAATTATCCAGTATCCTGATATCGTCGTCATTTATCATCTCGTAGACCGTTTCAGAGTTAAAACGTTTTAGCATTGCTGCTGTGGGTTTGAAGTTACAGCAGTCAATGTCAAGGGTGCAACGAACATGCAAAATTGCTTCGACCATTGCAATCGACATGCTGTTTTGCAATTTATCTTGAACAATATTGACGATGGAAAATGCACGCTCGACTGCAGCATTCAAGAAGGGAAGACTGAGCAACCCGAGAACGAGTTTTGATATATTCCCGAATTTTTTGTTGCCACCTGCGTCGGTAAGCTCATTGACTTCGGCCCAGAATCTTTCAGCATTAGTAAGATCGGTGATTTCAGCCCTGTGAAGTATCTTCCACTCTTTAACAGTTGACGCTGGTAGTGAGCACGTTAAACTGGTATCCAAACTCGATACACTCGAGAGACATACAAAAGGGTTTGAAATCGAAGCGCGCGAGATCGTGATGTGGTATTTTTTTTAGTTGGGATGGGACAACGAGCGTTTGAAGAAGTGAATATATAGAATCAGTCAAATCTTTAAACAAAACTGTTTAAAGATCAAACGACCGGGTCGACAGAATCGGATTGAAACAATCTATTCAGGCCTATGATAGCTTTTAGCGTCGAACTTACGAATGTCAAATATAATTTATTTTCGGCCGTCGAGAACGTACCGTGCAATTGGCAAGCTGTATAACAACGCTCCTTGTTACTTTCCGTAATTTTGAAATGTAGCTGTAATGCGTCCCATTGCTCGAGAATAGCATTAACAGCCTGAAGCCTAACCAACTAACGGGTATTGGACAGTTTCACGATCTTTTTAGGAGCCTTACCCTCAAGAGTTTGATAAACCTTCGCGTATTCGATTTGGCGTTTCGTGCTAACTAAAAACTATGTGTGGGTTTCACGGACCATAAAATCCAGATGTCTTGGCAGAACTTTGCAAGCCTCCTCGGCCGCGAGATGCAATGAATGGCAAATAAATTTTATCACGATTAGCTTTGGATTGATCACCCGCAATAACGTCGTCACCGAATGATGTATGCCCACGTTCACGCTGGCTCCATCAACCCCCAAGCCTAAGAGCTTTTCGGTGTTCAAATTATCGCTCTTCAATTGCTGCAAGATCCCGAGGTCCCTGCTGTCAGTTGAATTAAGCGATAAAAAGTCGTCACGATTTTTTTCTTCTTCTGACTGAAATATCGGATCATGAGGCAGAGGACTTTGTTTGTATTGATCGTCGTGGATTCGTCGATAATTAGTGAATAGTGTGAATTTCCAAGGTCCTCGAGGAGGTCTTGCACAATGCACGGCGACAAAACATATTTTATTAAAGCTGAGCATTTCGACCGGTGTAATTTAATATCATGCAGGACTTGGGAATCCTCATCCAGATCCTTGATTACGAGGGAAAGATGGTCGACGGCTTTGATGGAAGAATGTTCTGCCACCTAAACAGCAATTTTTAACTCAGCTATTTTTCTTTTTTCCGATGGAGTTATTTTTACGAATTTGTCGATTTTTGGCAATTAGGCAACGATATTGCGATTTTTCATGGATTGCTCGTGCTTCTTCGATGCAGCATGTCAGTCAATCCTTTTTCGTGCGCAGCGAGAGTCGTATTACAAGACGTACAAAATGCTTTTGAGGAATCTCTATCAGGCGACGGTTTTAACCACCCTATATCATTAAAAAACAATCGCGATTTAGACGTTACAATTAATACATTGTAACGTTTACTTCTGACTTCTGAGATAGTGCAGTCAAAATGATGTCATCTGTTTTGATTAACCTTTGAAAATTGATTCCTGCTCCCAACGGATTACGTACTTTTGTACGTACGGTTTTTTACTTTGAACTTTTGGCATTTTTCGATTTGCCGCTCGCTACACAGTTAATTATCTTCACGAGATAATATCTAAAGATGGTCTGGTGTTCTGAAGGCCTGTGATCGAAAATCGATGGCTGCTTTCTGCTGTCGCAATCTCGCCAATCTCGTACCATACACTTCCGTCGGACTTCGGAGTTTCCAATCCCAAGCCAGGTTTTCATACATGCGACAGCGACAAGCGACACATTTTGCTTGTCGCTGTCGCGTGTATGAAAACTTACCACGACCACTGACGTCATAGCTTGGTGGGGGTTTGTTCACGGGGTTTTTAGGGGGAAATGAAATCAGTTTAGGGGTACTCCACACGGACCGTCTGGCAGCACTGCAATATGACGGGGAGTGGGACTGCGCAGAAGGATTCGAGATTGGTTTGCGGCAAGAACACACCTTGATTTCTTTTCATGATGAGTATGATGATATCACTGGGTAGTGGGTAGTAACACCTGCTGTGGGGTCAGTGGCCTCTGTGGCGTCAAAGCGTTCACACGAAGGTTACATTAACGGGGTACGACTGACAGGATCTTATTATGAGTAGAAATACTACGGACTGGTCAACCTTAATGCCCCGAGTAAATCAAAAGAATCGGTTGCAATTGGTACACTTGACGAGTTGGATTCTGACACATATGAAGTTGCACCCCTTCCTGACGAAACATGAAAAAGTTGAGCACTGCAATTGTCAGGCAGCGCTCCTATTACCTTCGTATGTAGATAATCACCACCCGGCGGGTATGTTTACATGTTTATTTTTAAGAAACAATCACAAATTGTAAATAAATAACATTGACGTTAAGTAATATCGTAATATTGTATCGATTTAGCAACTATCGATTCCCAGGTACAATACACCACAATAGTCAATAAGAGGATGCTATTAGGGCAATTCCACCTCAAATGGGCCGGATTTGCGTGTTTTTTGACGTCGTATTTTTTGAATCGTATAAAAATTTTTTCGTGTGTAAAGAATGCGAAAACAGTCGACACGTTTTTCGGTATTCGGCCGAAATATTTTGTCGCAAAACTCCCACGCGGTCGGTTTTAGAAATTAATATCTCTGGTTCTATCAATCGTAGAGAGATGGTCTATAACTCATTTTGAAGGTAAAGGAATACTCTTTTTGGCATAGTTTTTCAAGTTCCGAAAAAATTGCAAATTGTAACCGTTATAAACAATTAAAACGTTCATCGATTTTTCCTGGAAAAAAGGCCATTTTTTACATTTTGAAAAAATTTGACCATATTCCTCATTGAATTCTATAGAGTGTGTAATTTTTTTACGATGGCATTATTTTTTGTTTTTTTTGTAATCTAATTTTTTACAAGGCGGCGCGCGCGCCTCGCCTGACGCCTCGTGTGTAGGACCACGCCGCACCGGAGTCGGCGTTTATAACTTTCGTAAAAAAAAATTTTCAGCCGAATGCCGAAAAACGTGTCGACTGTTTCCGCATTCTTTACACACAAAAAAAATTTCATACGATTTACAAAATACGACGTCAATTCTTGGCCGATTTGAGGTGGAATTGCCCTATAGTCCTACCCAGGCAGCAAAATCATGTCACTCTGACATCACAGATACGACACTTTGATCCTTCCTATATCGCTACTACATCATCGGGACTGTAAATGTTATAGTCCGGGGATATCAAAATGTCCGCCACAGGCTGCCATGACAGTGATATCACAGACAAGTAACGAAGTTACGAGATAATTATATAGCATTTATGTATCAGATCCGTCATTGCACCAGATCAATTCCACCTGAGTTACAGATTTGCAGCCTTAATACCACGTATTG
Organism: Macrophya alboannulata; assembly: GCA_949628255.1. NCBI lineage: Eukaryota > Metazoa > Arthropoda > Insecta > Hymenoptera > Tenthredinidae > Macrophya > Macrophya alboannulata. Next base: position 10,532,093 of record OX451212.1, on the reverse strand, counting down.
ACTGTATATAATTTATGTATCAGTATCATGAACCGTATGGAACATGCATGTATCCATGACAAATATATGATATATAGGGAGCCGAAGATTAAGTTGTATTTCTACTTCTATCGTTTCTTATCTTCCACTTTTGAACACGTGATAATTACGCGAAAAAGTGCAAAATAAAAAACGAAAAAAATTCCATTGCACAAAATTTGTTTGTTTGTTTGTTAGAATACACCACTTTATTTGAACATTATATTATACACCTCATATTCAGTTTCTTCTCAAATTACAAATAATTTTTATAATTATTAATATTGACAACCAGTTATACCTATAAGATATGATTAGAAGATCAAACGAACTTACCTGTGAAGTTCGATCTTAATTGTATGATGGGTTTCTTCCGAAATGATCAATTGCGTAGTGCCTCCATCTGGGTACTGACGTCACGTTTTTTAAAGCTTTTTTAGTCTGCCTACTGCGGTGCAGCCTGGCGAGCTTCATTATTTTAAAGTTATTGCCGTAGCTATTTCATAGGGTTAGATTAAACAAGTGTTTATCTGATATCATGTATCGGGATAGGGTGGGATTGATCATTTCGGAAGAAACCCATCATACAATTAAGATCGAACTTCACAGGTAAGTTCGTTTGATCTTCTAATTGTATTCGGGTTTCTTCCTCATGATCAATTGCGTAGATGTTTAAAGATATAGTTACGGCAAATGATGCAAGAAGACGGAAAGTCAAAGAATAATGTGAAATTTTATTCAAATTGTGTATTATTCTTAGAATAATTAGTAATGTAAATAGATGTATCGCATCTACTTAATTTATTTGTTTGAAAGCATGTTGAACTTTACTCATAAATTGCTTCCGCAAATGCACCCTTATTAATAATAGGTAAATTGTAAAAATTTGCAAAAGTCTTAGATTGAACAGACCAGCCAGCTGCCTTTCTGATCGAATCTAAATTGACCCCTCTGATATTTGCCGTTGAAGTGGAAGCATGTCTAGTACTATGCGCTGAAAATAACTCTGTGTCTATCCCACTCTTGTGAAGTATATCTTTCACCCATCTGCTCAGAGTCTGGGAAGACACAGGTCTATAAGGTTTTTTAGGTGATATGAATAACGAATCGAAGACACCTCGAAACTGCTCTGACTTGATCAGAAATACCTTAAGCACTGTAGCAGCACAAATATTAGGATTATCTTTATATAATGGCAGGTATAACAGAGGTTGTTTTCTACCGGGACCTGAAGTCTTAACTCTATCTGGTATCTTGATCTCTATGCCCAAAGCAGTTTCTTCAATATTATTGATTTTGATGAGAGAGAACGTTTGCATTCTCTGACCTGTCACTAAGGCTAGAAGGCAAATTAGTTTCGAAGATAGGTCAGGCAAACTAATCTTTTCGTTATCCCATGTGGATAAAAAGGATAATACCATTTTAGGATCCCATGTATTATCATATTTGGCTTTGCATGGTCGCAAATTGAAGGCTCCTTTGAAAAACCTTTTGACTCGAAAATCTTGTCCCACTTCTGGCCCTAATATCAAAGCAATGGCCGACCGATAAGAATTTAGAGAACCATATGACGCCCCTCTATCAAATTCTTTACTTAGAAAGGTTAACACATTATGAATATCAGTTATTAAGGGTTCGTTGAAGCTAAGGCACAAAATTGCCACCACTTCTTTAGAGCGACTTCATATTGTCTTTTAGTTGATATCGATATGGATGATAGAACCAGAGTCATTGCCTCCGGAGGGGTTCCTTTTTCTGTAAAGGCTCTCCGGACAGCTTCCCGATAACCAGGGTAGTCTGTTTCCAAAGAGGATGTGGTCGGCTGTCAGAGGAATTAAGCATATTAATATCTGGTTTCAAAACAATCGGTTCTACAACTAACATTGATTTGAAAAGTGGATACCATGGTTGGGTAGGCCAATCTGGTACAACCAAAATACCTTCTGCCTTCTCTGTTTTTATTTTCTTTAACACCCTAAGGATGATAGAAAAAGGTGGGAAAGCATAAAAATAATCAATCCAGGGAATTGTGAACGCATCTACTGCTACGGCCCCTGGATCTTTGGTCCAAGATATGTAATTGACGCATTTATGATTCAGACGACTAGCAAATAAGTCTATGCGTGGTTTGCCAAAATTATTAAGGATTAGCTTGAAATAAGCGTCTGACAAGGAATACTCTGTTTCTGGTTCGAGTCGTCGGGATTCGAAATCAGCCTCTTTATTATCACCTGAGCTGATATAAGATGCAAAAAACCATAAATTCCTAATTTCAGCCCAACTCCGAATCTCTCTAGACAGATTATTTAGGTGTGGATATTGTATACCCCCCATACGGTTGATATAAGCAATTGCGGTAGTATTGTCAATGCGTAACAATACTTCACAATTCTTCAGGTCTTTCGTAAAGCACTTGATACCAAAAAAGGCAGCCAGTAATTCACGATAGTTAATGCTGAATTTCTTTTCATATACGTTCCAGGAACCATGAGCTCTTTTCCCTTTACAAAAAACACCCCAACCGGAATTGGAAGCATCCGAAAAAATTTCCAGTTCAAACTTGAATCGTCTTATGGGACGTGTGATATGTGGCAGTCTGGACTCCCACCATGTCAAGTCCTCCTTAAGTAGCTCTGAAATCTGTAATTTCATTGATCTATCAAAATTTCCGTTATTGTACTGAAGAGCTAGGTATTTTTCTCTTTCAAATATTTTCGTATGGGCCCAGCCATATTTGACTGCATTACAAGCCGAAACAAGTTTTCCTATCAATTCTGCGAAGACTCTGATACGGCAAACCTTTGTCGACTTGAATTTTCTGACCTGACTAATCAAACTAGCTCTTTTCTCGTCCGGTAATTCAATTGTCATATTTTGTGAGTTGAGATTGAATCCTAAAAATCGGCAACAGGTGTTTGGTATCAATTCAGACTTGTTGAAGTTGATCACAAAACCTAGATTTGACAGCAATTCGCAAGTTGATTTGATATTTTGTAAACATTCGAACTTGGTGTCACCCATAAGCAAGAAATCATCTAAATACACTATAGATGAGAAACCCTTGTTTCTCAAATGAGCCACTACTGGCTTTATAATTTTCGTAAATACGAATGGTGCTGTACTTAAACCAAACGGCAAACATTTGAACTCGTATAAACGATCTTCGAATTGAAATCTCAAATATTTTCTATATAAAGAGTCAATAGGAATAACATAATATGCGTCTTTTAGATCAATTTTCGCCATTAAAATACCTGCTGACATCATTCTAATAGCGGTCTTAAGGTCCTCGAGCTTAAAATGTTCTGTAATAATAAACTTGTTCAACTCTTTTAGATTTAAAATGAGCCTACTACTGCCATCAGGTTTAGGAATTAAAAAGATTCTCGAAATAAATTGACCTTTTGTGGGAGTACATAGAGTAATTGCACCCTTCTCCAACAATTGTTGTAATTGACTTGTAATTTGAGTTTTTTCTATATTGGACCAAGATCTTTGAAATGGAGTTGTTTTTTGATAAACTGGGTTTGTAAAAGGAATTTTATAACCATGGATCCAAGACAACAATCTCATATCTGATGTGATTTGTCTCCATGCTTTCCCAAAATGACTGAGTCTACCAGATAATTGACTTGCCAAGGTGAGTTCTACTTCCGGGTTGGCTTGAATGATCTGTCTTGTCGTTGGTTCGGGTAGTGATGTTTGGGTTGGTATCGCTTGTTGTTTGGTCGTTGTCCGTTCGACGTTGTACGCTGATTCTTGTAGAATTGATTTTTCACATTCTGACCGACGAACGGACTCTTGTAGTTTTTTGGCTGTGTCTTTTGAGGCGGCTTAGCGATGACCTCCTTTCGCAAGTCTTTAGAAGTTCGATCTAATGCCTTTGTAGATTTCATTCTGTCTTCCAAATCTGCACCAAAAAGCGTTTTGTCCAAACTACCTGAAGTTAACGTTTCTTTGAAGGCGGCCTGAACGTTTGGCAAAACGAGACTTCTTCGTATTAATGATTCAGAATGATGTATGTCAGCTAAAATTCGACCTGCGTCATTCAGATATTCCACCATCATGATATCTTGTGAATGAATCGAAAGTGTTAATGCCTTGCCAATAGCTGTAAGCCCTGCTGCAATAGATTCTTGTTTAGCAGAGATTCGTTCATCTCTTAGACGGGAAGCTTCTGGGATAGATCCTTTTACTTCAACATTCAATATTGGTGGGTCGAAATAAGGGCAATTACTCGGAGATGGGTGTTTCATTAGAATTCCCTCCACGAATTTCTTGGGGAGTCCCTTTTTAACCACCTCCTCCCATCTGAGAGCAATATCACTTTGAATTGCATCACCCACAACCTTGTCTGGATGAAATTTTTCACCCAGGATGTTTAGGATGTTGTCGGATAGTTTGGGTTCCTCTTGAACTGTTGGTGGTATTGGTTGAACCTCAACGTGTGGTTCTCCGTCAGATTCTTCGGTTTGAATATCATTCAATTGAGGCCCAATCAAATTTCTCGCAGGAGATTGTGAAGTTCTTCCAGAGTGGTGAATACCCGATCCAGTCACGGATGCAGGAATGTTTAAGGATGATCTAACAACGGATTCTGAGTGGAAATTGACGTATGATGGACTAGAACTCTGGTTTTCTTGATTCGCTAAAGGATTGTAAGAAATAAAGGATTTGTCAATGGTTAAACATGATGTCGAATAAATCTCAAATCGAGGTTTTCAGGTTTTGACGATGGTAACTGACAGCTGACTCGCAGTTAATAGATATAGTTGTTTATGTAAAACAAATAATCTCGAATGATCATTGATAACTTCAGACCTCGACACCGAGTGAAGTAAATCGACATCGCCTCCTTCAAACTTTGTTTTGTACAGTCGAAAAAGAAGAAAACTTTTGTTTCGCGGCCATATTGGTCACAGCGGAAAAGATCGATCTCGAACTTTCCACAACAAAGCTTTGGTCAACCTCAGACTATCTAGTCTCAGGTTATGGAATGTACATTACATCCATAATACCTGGAGGTAGAGCAAGATTATCAGCCCCTGATAATCTCTCTTTGAGATATATATCTCAAAGAATGCTTAGTACGTACAATTGTATCTCAAGTGCACACTGTCGGACGGCGATGAGGTCCCATGCCGATGATGACGACTCTGCTTTTCTCGCCCTCTCCTTAGTTTTCTTCGCAATCTTCTTATTTTTCTCTCGATACGATCCTCGTCGTCCGAGACACTTTTGTTGCTTCTTTTCGGCATTTAACGCCAGTTATTATTTCGAAAAAACTGTTGAAAAGCTATCGCGTGTTAAACGTCGCGGTACACAAAAAAAGGAATGAAGCTCGCCAGGCTGCACCGCAGTAGGCAGAGTAAAAAAGCTTTAAAAAACGTGACGTCAGTACCCAGATGGAGGCACTACGCAATTGATCACGAGGAAGAAACCCGAATACAATCACAGAGTTATAAGTCTCATAGATAATGGATGAATATCATATTAAAGGTATAGTAATACCTGAAAGTTTCCTCTTAGTCATCATAAGATTATATTGTACATCATAGGAACTGTCAATACTTTGGTACATATTTTCTAATGTCATTTTATGCAAAACCGTTAAATAGCAACCTGAGTTATACGTTTAAAGAAATGTATCGAATATAATACAGATCCTGAGATCCGTAGAAAATGATCTGATTTATAAATAAATCAACAATGGCGTATCCAATCATAGAATATCCATAGAAAAAATAAAATCTCTCTTTTACTAATATCGGGCACATATTTTGACAATAAACTACGTTAAATAATTATTCAGATCTGTAATATATTCAATATTTTGTAATGCACTATTGAAATAATAATGACTAAAATTGAAAAAAGTAAAATAGAAATTCAACATTTCGACGGCTGAGCAGAACAAGATCGTATCTCAAAATTTGGTTCAAGATCATCGTATCTCAAAATTTGATTCAACAACATCGTATCTCGAAATTTGGTTCAAAAGCATCATATCGTCCTATGTCTTATACACAGAGATACGATGTTGTTGAACCAAATTTTGAGATACGATGGTCTTGAACCAAATTTTGAGATACGATGTTGTTGAATCAAATTTTGAGATAGGATGTTGTTCTGCTCAGCCGTCGATTTGTATCCTGTACTTGTAGACTTCTATATTAGTTTCCACAACTAATATCACGTAAAATAATATGCAAATCGAAAAAAATGTACTCCACTAGTTATTGGATAAAATCACAAGCATCAATTGCTTACAAAAAAAAAAAAAAACGAATCAATAAAGCGAAAGAATATGCTATCCCAATAAACACACAGTGGTTGATATCATGTGTAATAAACGTACTCACGAAACGTGTTCAGAACGTTGAAACGACCCCGTATACGTTATTTCCACTAAGAATACACGTGTTTGACACGTCAAATTTGTAGGTACGATGTCCGCCTGAAACACGTATATTTTCTCAAGGGAAAATTCGCATAATCAACGTGTGTAAGGTGCGTGTATTCTACGTCAATTTACGTTTCGAATATTCGTAAATTTCCGACACTTTTTAGACGTATATTCAACGTCATTTACTGAAGTATTTTAAACGTAATTGGTATACGTATATTCAACGTAGTTATTGTCAATTTATATTTTATATTTGCACTCGCTATAATACCATATCACTGGCCGACTCAACTCTGTGTATTTATTTATTAATTTGATTCAATCGCGATAAATTTATATAATTCTTACTGACGTCATCCTGCAGGATATTCGTGACATAAATACAAAGCAGTTCCAACTAAAAACACAAGAAAAAAAATCCATCTCTCTATACCAATAATGATCGTATCGAAAGTGAAATCTTTTGATTATTTTACAATTACTTACTCTATTATAATGAGAGGGATTGAATAACACAGTCAATGATTATGATGCGTAACATTTATTCTTTTTGGTATTAACAAACTTAAATCTAAAGAAAGAGTTTTATGATAATTTTTTGGTTGCAAGCAACTTTCTTCCTTCTGTTTCTAAATCAGTCTGGTACAACTTTTATTCCAAGAAGCGCTTGATACCCGGCATATCCCCTTCCTCTTCTTCGACGAAAAAAATTATGATTTGCGCATATCCTTCCTTTTTTTCGATTGTTTTAACCAATCTTTGATAGTATCTGAAATACTTTTGTCCGTAGCCCCTTCTTTGATTTTAAAATTGAAACGCACAGCCTCTGAAATTGATAACATAAGCGTGAGCATATTATTTTTATTAATAATTTAAATCCGCACATCTAGACATATGGTGGATTTCTGGAGGTGAATTTCCAATCTCAGGCCTCCCAGCCGAAAATCGGACTTTTTGTTTCGGATCTTAGGACATTGAACCTCAAAATTTAAGGAAGATTTTAGGACAATTCATAGTCTATTAAGGAACCCCATGCTACACTTTAATGCGATAAGTACTTCAATTTCGTATTTCAAATGTCTAAATTTCACGGGGGGAAGTCACAGGATTCTTAATAAGAACATATTCTTTAATTTTTGTCTTTTTTAGTGACTTATCAAAATCCAATCAAAAAATCCTTACACCAATTCTGAGATTATATATTTCATCTGCGATGAAAGTATATGCGCAGGGGACCTCTCCGCAGTCTTCGCAGTCTCGATGCTGCAGAAGACTCCCTGCGCATACAATTACATCACAGAGGATTTATGATATGGTTCTACAATACACATGGTACCACGAACCAAAAATTTAAGAAACTACTTTTCCATCTGACTCCTTTTTAGTCAAAATTAAACCTCTCGATCAAAAATATCAATAATTCTGTAGTCAATTGTAATTATTTTCACATAAGACCGATGTTGCCAGACGGTCTTTCTAAGCTTTTCAGATATGTCAAACATTTATTACTAGATCAAATCATGGTTGAAATTTCCTTGTTTCAATTGGGAACAAAAAAAATTAGGCCATGCATGGGGCTTTCAAAACCATTTTGAGTTCGAATCCGATTTTTTTTTTATAAATAACAACTCCAGGATTCAATTAATTCATTGAGAACAATATTTGTAGAAATAGTTATCTTACCTGTGATACATTTCACGGTATTCTTCTTATGAAAAGCCTGCTTGTCCTTATGCCCAACCCAGTTGTACTCCATTCCAACGACGTCTGACAGAAGAAAGCGCATCATATTCATTACAGCTCTTCTTGGATTGGAGCCGCCTAGAGCAGCAAGTCTCTTGATCTTTAATTTAATAGGAATGTATTATTTGTGCTTGTTTAGTGAACACCGTATAGGCTATTGGTCATTTCTATCAACTGGCTTGAAGTGACAAAAGGAAGATTTTCAATTTTCTAGAAAAATTTCAATGTTCACACACGTCGACTTGCTAATTCAATTTTTAAATGTTAAAATAGAACTGCAGCAGATTCGTTTTGGATGAAATTGGGAAGAAAATGTAAGTTTATTATGTAGTCGAAGTGAATTATTAGACATACCTAAACAAAAGACAAAAACAAAAGGATAACGCGACCAAATTTTTGATTTCCATGGAAAAACAGTTATTGAAGATAATACTTACGAGGTACGAACTGTGATTCTCGTCATGTAGAAGTGAATCATAACTTTCGAATTCGTGGACAGTATGGAAAGGAAATGGCGGTGTATCAGCAGGCTTTTGGGCTACATCGAGTGCCCTTGTGGTTGCCCTTGACATCGCATTGAGTATAAGGTGACTCTGTTCACACGTGGACTTGACTTTTTCCAAGGTGTTGAAGAGCTCACGAAGTGCTACTGGCGGCAGGTCAAAACTGGTTACACCACTGCAGACCCTTCCACAGGCTTTATGAATGGCAGCCTGGTGCGTCTCAAACCTTAATGATGAAGCGATCGAAGTGGAACTACTACTGGGTGTAAGGGAGCTAGCATTTGATACGTTTCGTAACTCAACTTCATGCGTCGGTCCAGCTATACAAGGGATACTTGGGCCAAGATTTTCGTTTCTGAGAAATGAAGTTGCAGGCCTTGTTGGAGTATTACTGCGCGGGGTAGGCACGCCTCGTGAGACAGCTGCAGATTTATGATTGACCATGCTCCGATAAGCCCCAGACAATGGACTCTCACCTCTATTAAGAACAGGACTCTCGCCTCTATCTAGAAAAGGACTTTTGCCACTATTAGGAACAGGACTCTCGCCTCTATCAGGAACAGGACTATCGCCTCTATCAAGAACAGGATTTTCTATATCAAGAACAAGACTCTCGCCGCTGTGGAGAACAGGACTTTCACCGCTATTAGGAAGGCTTTCGTTTCTGTGAAGAACACTTCCTTCGCCTCTTTCAAGAACAGCACTCTCACCACAAAATTTCTTAGAGCATGCCTCTACCATGCATCCGGCACCATGATATAGTCCAGTGATTGATCGTTCCATACGCGACGAAATACCTGGCCTGATTTCTTGCGGTGTATCGCTGCAATCATCGGTGGACTCGTCGGTTCGATCGACATCGGATTTTTTACTTTTTTTTGATTTTTTAGATTTTCCGGTACGATTTCTCTTATTTTTTTTTTGCTTGCGCTTTCGCGTAGTTCTACCGGTATGAGACTCCGTAATGTCAACTGCCACGGTTTGTCTCAGGCCACTACTTCCAGTATCAGTTGATCCATTATCAATTAAGGCTTTCATCTTCTGCGATGCTGTTTCGTAATCTACGAATACAATGAATTTCATAAACGCAACTGCAAATCTGAGAGGTAGAGCACTACTCTGTGTTCGCTTAGAGGCTTCGCAGTAACTCCAGTTGCGAAACATCAGGCGGGTACAGTCTCCACGGCAAGGATAGCCACGTTACGCTGTATTATCGGTAGGGCGCACCGCTCGATTATTATGTATGGTATTGTGTGGGTATAGTAGATTGCATTCTAGGTTCGAGCCACGTGGTCATTAGCTGCAGAGTTTAATAATTCAACGCCGTCGTTCAATGACACGCCTTACCAATAATATAGCGCATTGAGGCTACCCTTGCCGTGGAGACTGTACCCGCCTGACGTTCCGTGACTGGAGTTACTGCGAAGCCTCCAAACGAACACACGGTATACAAGACTGGCATACACTGATTATGATTATAAAGCTGGCCGTGAGACCACAAAGATCATGACGTCCTCTAAAGAAGTTTCACTTTAGAAGGTTCACTTAAAAAAGTTTAATACCTACTTCTAAATGGCAAGTGGGACAAATTCTAAAATAAAAGATTAGGAAGTGTTTATTTGCTGTGGTAAAAGTACGAAGAAACGAGCCATTACTACATTATTGCCATTACAGAGGGATGACCAGGGCAAGATAGAATACTAGAGAAAGATAGGACACACGTATTATTTTGCCATCTGAAAAAATCTTTATTTAAAATATCATAGAGTGTCTCATCTTGCCCCGGCCTCCCTTAAATTTGATGCTGTAACACACCATTAATTAGACTGAAGGTGTACGCGACATAAACATTGAAGAATAATGGTCTTATGCAATTTCGATGAGAATAACTTGAAAGTGTTAAGAACAATTGATCTGACGCTAAATTTAGTTTCAATTCATCGAGTACATAAATTACCAAAACCTCAAATATACCAATTATGGATACCTGGAGTAGGTACGCACAAATTACATACCAAAGAAAGAACGTGCTATGCAAAATACGCAGCTGTGTATACTATAAATTGCGCACAATATTAATATTCATTCGAATTATCATTACCTCCCGTGTAGATAACTTTGTACACATCGTATTTTGGCCACTTCGGATCATACGGTGTATTTGATTTGACGAGATCGCAGAACTTTGCCTCGTTTTTCGTCTTAGGCCAGTAGCATTTTTTGTTTTTGTTAAACAACCAGATGGTCGGTATGACGGCAGACTCTTTCTTGGCTCCGTTTTGAAAGTCCACCGTGGCATACATTGCAGCTGAAAAAGCACTGTAGTCTTGAGATTCAGTTTGTTGGTAACAGAAGAAAGACTTCTCAGTAGGGTGGGCCGAAATGCCCCATATATGTATATTGTATATATTGGTTATACATATTACTTATTAGGGCGATTCAAAAAAAAAAAAATTTTTTCGATACAGGGTCAAACGTTGCGTTTAGGTATAAAAGTACGTCTGTTAAAATTTGAGCTCTTAATATTAATATTAAGAGGTGGCGCATCGCGAGTTTCTATTTCCCATTTGAATACACGGAAAACGTTCTCGTGGCACACTTCAATTTTTATATCTCAAGTACTGATCTACTCAGGATGATTCTGCATAGCTAGTTTTGTTCGAAATTGACGTTCTACAAAAAAAGCCTCTTGGTCTTTTCCGATAAATCTAACTATTTCCAAGTTGGTTATGGGTCAATTACCATTGATAGCCAAAAACCAACTTGGAAATAGTTGGATTTATCGAAAAAGACCAAGAGGCCTTTTTTGTAGAGCGTTCAATTTCAAACAAAATTAGCTATGCAGAATCATTCTGAGTAGATCAGTACTTGGGATATAAAAATTGAAGTGTGCCACTAGAACATTTCCTGTGTTATTCAAATGGGAAATAGAAATTCGCGATGCGCCACCTCTTAATATTAATATTGAGAGCTCAAATTTTAACAGGCGTACTTTTATACCTAAGCGCAACTTTTGGACCTGTTTCGAAGAAAAAAGAAGTCTTTATTTTTTTTTTTTTGAATTGCCCTAATACGTACTGCAAGTGGTGTATGATGCTTGGTTTTTATATGTTATATATTATTGCTCAGATGTAAAATTGGGAAAATTGTAAAGCCATCTTTGAACGGAAATCGTAGACATTTATACGAGATTTCTTCAAGATCTAGTGCACAGGAGTGGCTGAACTTCCTAACAAAATATATGCCCAGGTCAGAAGATGGTATGGGCTTTCGATAAAAATCATACATGTATTGATACGGTCTTCCGATTATCTTATACCGGCCGTGTATGAAAGATATGGTTTGAATCTCAAATATTTTATGTCCGACTGCCACAACATTATTCGGAGAATTAACGGATAATTTGAATTTGCTTGTTGATAAAGATTGGCATCGAAAAGACGTGTCTGTTTGAGCTATCACTCGGTGTGGTTTACATTCTTCTGCACAATGTACTGCGATATTTTGCTCGGAATTTACAGAATCAATTTCAACAAGTCTGTGAGCAACTTGTTGAAGAGGGAGTTTTTTCGCACGTATGAATCTTTTCAATGTACTCATATGGTTTTCGAATGGAAAGCTGCTAAAATCGCCCAGTGGCCCATACAATTTCACATCATTGGATAAGTGTCTCAAGGAATGCACGTTGTATACTACGAACTCCGGTCCATAGATCGATGCAGATAATGACACAAACTTCTCTAACAGATTCTCGGCTATGCGAAAATATACTGCGAGTAACTTTCTACTGGATAAAATAGTAATGGCGACGTGTAATAATAAAAAGTGCTGATATTTATCGTTACTTAAAACCTCTAACATAACGATAGGTCCGTAGTATAGCAAAAACATTCGAAATTCAGTGGCTTTCCACCGTTTGATTTCAGTCAGGGACCGTGGTTTTCGTGGGAATTCAGATGTCATGTTCGGTCGGACAACACATTGGATTTTATCATTTATGACACGTAACATTTTATGCGAAATTTTAGTTTTTCGACGTTCTTTTTGGCCTTCAATCCAATACAATACCAGCAATCTTCGCATCACACCTAGGAAAATAAGGTGCATAGGGTCAAGTACAAATTGCGTAACGAGTTTCACATTTATTCTGAGTAACGGTGACTTTCCCCGTATGTGCTTGTCGAAAGTAATGTCTTCAAGTGTAAAGTCACTGTCTTCACGTTTTCGCGGGCTATCATTTACTGGATAATGTAGCTTATGATTTGTGGAACGTGCCTTACTACAACACCTTTCACATCCAAATGAACTTGTGTGTCCTGATACCATTTTCATCATCCCTCGAGCAGGAGCGTCACAAATAAAACAACGTATTTCAATTTTGAACATCTTCTGTTCGTATTCGATTCCAGACTCGACTAATTGTTCCAATTCTGTAATGAATCTATCTAAATAGACATGCAATGGTTTCGGCTTCTCGGTTCCACTGAATAACGCAATAACAAACGGTACTTGATCTTTCAATGAAAGACTTCGACACAGAATAGGCCACAATGATTCCGAACTACTTTTAAACAGGGGCAATCCATCGATATTGAAATCTAATTTTATCACGTTTGTTTCTTTAGAAACCAATCCACGTACTAATTTTTGTCTTAATCCGATTTCCAAGCCGAAATAGCACAGTTGGCCGTTGTTCATCGGTGTAATATCTACTTTTCTTGGAGTAGACAAGAAAGATCTAGCATTTTTTGGCATATTAGGTATATGCGGTTGAAGTAGTTTCAAGAGTTCACTGAGTGCAGTGTGAGTTATGTTATTACCACACGCCCACTTTTGCAATTTTTTTTTTTATTTCGGATATCTCAATATTGGTCTCATTGGAAACTTCGTCGCTAACATCGGTATCACTAGAAGATTCTTTTCGGGTGTGAATGGCGTTTGATATGTTGTCAAAGGAATTCGGAATCAAATGCCCAACTGGTCGAATTTCATAGTAATTATCATTGAAGTTATTATCGCTGGTATCAACACGATTACTGATATTGTCATTTTGATTTCCACCATACCTATCTATCGATACAGAAGTGGATGGTGCTGGAGAGTTATTCGAAATATTGCGTGCTCCATTCACGAATTCGTACTCTATTTCACCGTATGGACTTACAAATGGTAAAGCAGTACATTGTGAAGAAGCATTATACCGAGTCGCATATTGTAAACTTTCTTGTATAAGATTTAATGTTTTAGATACTTTAATTTGTCTTTTACGACGCAAGTGCCGTTCGCTCAACAGCTCCTGTGCTTTTTCCATTAGAATTAGTGTATTGGGAACTTTGATAGATTCGTCAATTATAGTTTTTCACATCATACATCACCCACATTACCGTGCGTGTGTTGCAGCCGATGTCGTCAACTTAGTGTTCCGGATCGCTGAATTGAACCTGATATTCCAGCTGAAACCTAATTGAAAAATATACAAATTAAACGCTACTCCCATGTACGTGGTCTTTATGGAGAATCGCATATCACATAAAGCCAGTGTTATAAGATATACACGCAAGCGAGATCGGATTAGGTATGTACATGAGGGTATCTACTGAAATCAGGATACAAAATTCCCCGTAAGGTTAACGATTTTTTCCGAATTTTGTTTTAATCCCGCACGGGACAACTCATCTTCTTTTGCCGCCTACAGGAGCCCACACGTCTCTTAGTTGTCAAAGAAGCCTTTTTATATACAGGGTGGTTTTTTTAATCGCTCCAGGCGAATATCTCAAAATGTAAAGGAAAAACTAAATAAACGTTCGATACAATACTTGGAGGGTTCCGAGGGGGAAAGATAGTGATGATCTCGGTTGACTTGTGGATCTTGCCACTTCCGAGATTTTTCAAATGACTCCCAATTTAAGATAGGAAACACATATTTTGGGTATGATTTATCGATAGCGTGATCAAAGACAAATCCAAAACACAAATAAAAAAGAAGGAATAGGACGGTTTGAATGTACGAGAATAGCAAAGAAAATTCGCGATTCAAACGCGGATACAATTAACCACGTTGATTCGCCCGGCATAAAAAATTCTACATTTTACTTGTTTTTTTGTTTACAAAATTTATATAATCGATTAAAATCGATACCTCATGCCCAAAATACGTGTTCCCTATCTTAAGTTGAAAGTTATTGAAAAAATGTCGAAAGTGGTAAGATCCACAAGTCATCTGAGATCAGCACTCTCTCCCCCTCAAAACCATAGTTTTGTATCAAACTTTTTCTCGTATCTTGTTCAGTTTTTAAGATATTCGCCCGAGACGATTGAAAAAGCTACCCTGGATAATAAAATAAATTAACTTCAATAATGTACATCTTTCAGTTCAATAATTAGCAAGACAACGGTGTAATTATTAATTATTTCACTCAATGATAAATTAGTAAGACTTGCCACAAAAAATAAAACGCGAAAAAAACAAGGAAAAATGATTGTCTTCAAATAATATCATCCCTAGGCAATTTAAAAAAATTCAATCGCGATTTGAAAAGAGATACAATGGGGTTCCGAAAGATATGAGTTAACATTGGTTTCCTTCCAGAAAGTACGTATACTTATTTGTTCGTATGAAAATTGAAAATCATTAAAACTCTAAGACGCGTAACGTACGTTAATGGAAAATCACTGAATTTCGTCGAAAAATTGGGGATGTATTTTTAACGTCACAGTAGGTATAAAAAAGTAGAAGATAGTGAACAATAGAAATAATAGTGAAGTAGCAAAAAGCTGAACATATTTGTACATAAATATATATAACATAAAAATCAGTTGCTTATGGTTTTAGCGAGGGGCTGTCAACTCTCAAGTATCAAAACTTAATCTAAAATAACGATTTGGAATAAATTCGAGGAAATAAAATAAGAATGGATTAAGAAAACTGTAAAAATAATGTTAATAGTTCTAAGCAGAGCTTTATTTAGTCAAATAAGTTCAGTTCTACAAAATAGTTGGCGATAAAAGGCGAGTAGCACGGAAATAATGTGAAATAAGTATAGCGAGCTGTGACGAGTACCGCGAGTACCGACGAGTCTTCGAATGATATGGCCCGTGCGCTTGCCTGTCATGTGTGTGAATCGCGCGTATACACGCACGTATACAAAGCCGCGTTCAATTTCAAAGCAAGTCGGGTATAGATGTAAAAAACTCCATCATTCGTATTTCGAATTAAAATTTCAGAAATTAAGAAATAAAGACTACTTTATAGTAAGAAATCGCGGTTCTATATTGTTAGTGATAATATAATAGAAATTTAATGAAAAGTGTATGTGTATGAGTGAATTTTCACTGGCTTAAGATTTGATAACTCTTTCAAACTACAAGTATATTTTTATTTTGTCCAATTTCACAATATAAAATTTATTGCACAGAGTATGTCTCGAAATTCACGGGTATAGGTTTGATCAGTTTCAATTTATAAGAATGAAGAAATAATTTAGAGTATTATATTATATAATAGAGTATATATTAGAGTATTATATTATATAATAATATTGTTCAGTAAACAATAACATTGTTTACTGTTAACCAAAGGTATCAAAACGTTTAGCCTTCAAAAAATTCTCTGAGTGATTCCAGGAGGAAAATAAAATTTCTGAGGATTGTTTCAGGTTCTTCCAGGTAGTAGACATCGTAGACATGCTGATTGATTATACGTATGTTTCGCGTGTATTTCGCGTGTATAACGTTGATTACACATATATTTCGCGTGTATTTCGCGTGTATAACGTCGATTACACATATATTTCGCGTGTGTTTCGCGTGTATAACGTCGATTACACATATATTTCGCGTGTATAACGTCGATTACACATATATTTCGCGTGTGTTTCGCGTGTATAACGTCGATTACACATATATTTCGCGTGTGTTTCGCGTGTATAACGTCGATTACACATATATTTCGCGTGTGTTTCGCGTGTATAACGTCGATTACACATATATTTCGCGTGTATTTCGCGTGTATAACGTCGATTACACATATATTTCGCGTGTATTTCGCGTGTATAACGTTGATTACACATATATTTCGCGTGTATGACGCTGAATATACGTATATTCGTGCATGATCCGTTCATGTGCTACATATTCACGTGTCAACAAAGTCATGTACTCACTAAAGGTTAAATATTTGTTTACAATATCGTTTAAGAAGAACGATTATTTAAAGGTTATTTGCTATTGGACAAGATTTCGTAATACTTTCAGTGACCTCATCATCAAAAAAAAGATTTCAATTCTGAAAAGTAATTATCCAAAAACTCAACGTTGCCGCGTATAGTTTTCTTAGTATTGACAACGTAAAACGTGTATAATGTTACGAAGATTATAACAGCCATCTAGAATAATTATGAATTTTCTTACCTGCGGTAGCTTATCTTTGTGACTGCCTCGGTGTCCCGTTGTAGAATGCCGGCCACTGTTTCCCCACTCACGCCCGTCGCAAAGCCGAAGAGAGCCGATTAGAGGCGGGCGAGACCGAGGGGTCTCGAATGCGCTCAGCACGGTCTCGTACGTATGTACAGTCAGGGACAGTGAATCTGTCGCTTATGAAATAGACACCCAAATCAACGCTGGCGGCGACGATTCACTGAACCCGACTGTACCAGAGACACGCGCCCCAGTCTAATAACATTCAAACTGTATGCGGAGAAAATGAAATAACATGTACATACTTACTAAGTTGCGACTGGAAATCCTCCGATCTCAAAACCCGATGTAAGGCATGTCTTATTATAGCGTGCTTTGAGATTACGTGTTTTTTAATCGCAATTTAAGATTGCCGTACTTATATTTTGAGATTGTATGATGTTATTATACTGAGTCGTCGATGCACAGTCTAACGTGCAACTATAGGTATAGCTTCGTCGCGCCGGGTAGCTTATTGCCAAAAAAACTTTGGCCAATAGTTACTCAACGCAGTCGTAGATAAGTTATAACTACCCTGCAGTATCCAGATACGATTTTAGAGAAATAGATTCATGAATTCATTAACTATATTAATAAATCTTCATAATTATGGTATGAGAAAATCATACAAACAAACGATTTCTAACCTATAACTAGATATCTATTTCACCGCATATTCAAATGTACGATTTTTACACAGTCAATAAATCTCATCGACTACAAACAAACTTTTTTCTGAGTAAATGTGTGTTAGAATCACAAATCATTGTTGAAATAATCAAAGAGAAAATTTATATACAGGGGGATTCCGTACCACTTGGTCTGACCCTTGACCTCTCGGATTGGATCCGCGATTCTTTACATGATTGTTCTCACTTTAAAAGGCACTCAGTTTTTTTGTTCTTTTAGAATTTTTCGACTCGATTTGAATTTTTCTCCAATTTTTTCAAACCATTATATTGTTCAACACAATTTAAAAATTTAAAAAAATTCGGAAAAATCGTGTGTCAGGTATCAAAATTTTTAAGCTTAGCGCCGGAGTAGAGAGATCCTTCTTACTGTTTTCAAGCTTTTTCCGAAAAAAAAAACGTTAACAAGAATGATACCAGAAGTTATTTTACGATAGGTATATAGTTTCTGAAACATTTTCAGATGTCACACCGGATTTAAAATTTTTTTTTTAGATATTTGCGGAATAGCGAGATTAGTCATTAGCAAAATGAAAAAGACAAAATCTCTTGCGAAAAATCTGCAAAAATTTGTGAAAATGAAAATGGCTTAGCAACCATCCGTGGTAAAATAACTCGCGCTGCTAATTTTTGTACGTTTTTTTCGGAAAGAGCTTGAAAACAGTAAAAAAGAAGAATCTCCCCATTCTGATTCTAGGCTTAAAAATTTTGATATCTGACACACGATTTTTCGGAATATTTTCAAATGTTTCAACTGTGTCGATCAATGTAATCGTTTAAAAAAATTGTAAAAAATTCAAATCGAGTCGAAAAAATCTAAAAACAAAAACTGAGTGCCTTTTAAAATGTAAACAATCATATAGAGAATCGCGGGCTCAATTCAAAAGGTCAATAATCAGAAACAGGTCCCATATACATATTTCGTCCCATTATTATATCCTCGCTTGTCTCGAGTTAGCGTCCGGTGAGAATATACGTTTAGTCGACGTGCATATGATACAGGAATTATACGTATTCAAAATCCTAAGATATACACGTTATTATCACGTGTAAAATATACGTAGATTATGCACGTGTATAATGCGTTTCTCAAAATGGTGAAAATTACGTGTCTCGTGCGGACATCAGACCGTAAAAATTCACGGGACATATATACGTTTAAATTATTCACGTACACCATATTTCCACCACGAACACGATGATTACACCTGTATTCAACGAACCTGTGTTTATTGGGATAGTACGATAAAATATAGTAGTATTGAAAAATGCGATAAAATTATAACTTCTATAAATATATATACTGTTGGTGAAATTATTGCAGCTTGAGAATAGAATTAAGAAATTGCGATTATAATCTAGAACCTGAAAACTGCCTTAATCTCTTTTTGCTGTGATACTTATAAAGTAATATTTTTCTTTGAAATTTTAACAAGTTCTCTGACGTAGCGTTGCTTTGCTTGGCGAAACCATTCACTGGCCACTTCTTCAAATTCTTTGTCAGTATGATTATATTTGGCCGATATTGCATCTGAAAATACAAGTGAAAATATTTTGCTGAGTATGTGAGTTATAAATCGAATTCCAATTTATGATGCAACTGCATCAGAGTTCGGTTCCTTGTAAAACAATTATTTCAATATATTTTATTATAGGTGCATGAATACTAACGAACCTTTAATACATTTCATTATTGCGAGATCGTTGACCTTAAAGTTCCCACGTTGCCCCAACCATGATGATTCCCTAGCTAGTTGATTCGAAAATACTTTCCTGAGAATTCGAATGAGAGATTCTTTCATTCCACTTCCTCCGACTTTTTTAAGACAAAGAATCTGTAACCAATTCGACCATATTCCGTTAAAAATAAAATTTCTTACCATTATTAAAGGGCAATTTCATGTATAGAATTTCAAATTCAAAGTTGTTTTAATTTGAAATAATAATTTCCATAGCCACCTCTACCCACGTTTCATAAGTTTTTGAAAATACACTCACGACATTGGACTGTGATATTGTATTTCCTAAATCAGCTTCAAATTTGGCCACTTGTAGTCGATTCTGGAAGGGAAACGCAGCTTCGATGATATCATATGCAATATTTGTGCCGGGACAAGATTTTTCTACTGATCGATTTTGTAGAGTATTTACGCAATCTTTCACCGCTTCTAAATCTACCGATATTTCTGATATCCTCCGAAATAGTTGGTCGAAATTCTCTGTAATCATAAATAGAAATGATGAAATAACAATTTGAATATGGACATGACGTTTGAGCAATGCACTTTAAAGCTACCAATTATACCAACTTTCTATAAGTGTGCGTAGCGTCATAGTCGATGTAGGATAATCTGCAAATAGAAATCGGTTATTACCATAATTTCCAGATCATTGAATGACTCTAAACATATCATTACGTGTACAGAAACATACCTGAACCTTCTGAATTTTGGATAGGTATTTGTGATGATTTTGGAGTAGATGAAATAGCATATTTGTTTACGACTGATGAATCATGACTTGTTTCAAGACCGTTAGGCAAAGCTGAAGTATAAAAATATTTAATACTAAATTTAGGAAGAACATATTACAGTGTCTTCGTTTGCTACATCAAGTTGACTTTGATAAAATATAATTATACAAGTTGGGGCATTTATATTGATCCGGGCAATTTTCTTCGAAATGAAGGAAGATATGAAAAGATGTTCCAGAAACTATATAGTTTCATGGTTTCAAGGGGGACATAAGATAGTGTTTTTGAATTTATTCCCATGACGAAATCTCAAAGTCATTTGAAAATCAAGTTCGTTTTCTTAGATGGAAACCTTTTTTGTTTTGAAAATTCGTGTTTTGCATGAAAAAATAAGAAGCTTTTGTTCAAAACATTTTTGTTTATTAATTCGAATTCTTTATGGTACTTTTTTTTTATAGTTTATTTTTAATTTTTTTTTTTTTAATTTTCGGAACCGTGTTCTACATGAAAAAACAGGAAACTTTTCTTCAAAACATTTTGTTTGAAAACGGCAGCTCTGCGTAGGACAATTGGTTTTCAAATTGACTTTTTTTTTCTAAATTTGAATTTACCTAAATTGAAATTGAAATTGATATAAACCATTTAATATTAATATTATAATAAAATTCGTGAAATATAATCAATTTTCAAATTTGAATTTTGAAAAATAAGAAATGTAAGTACCATAAGAAATTGTAATTATCAAAAAAAAAAATGTTGGGAAAAATATTTGGAATTAATAAATAAATAGATAAATAAACAAAATTTTCTTATTTTCTCATGCAGAACACGAATCTACGAAAAACAAAAATATAAGTCTCCCATTTAAAAAACGAAAGTTTGCTTTTAAATGAACTTGATACCTGATCGACTTTGGTGAAAATTCGATAACACTATCTTGTGTCTCCCTTGAAATCATGAAACTAGTGTCTGGAACATTGTTTCATACCTCGCTTTGTTTGGGAGAAATTTGCCCGGGTCACTATAAATGCCCCACCCTGTATATTGTTCAAATCTAATTATTAAGATATCTGTTCGAATTGTTTTGGGATAGCTAGTATCGAGAATAGATGAATCATTTGCAAACATAACTACCATTTTCAGTTAGAGTATCGGAGTCAGACTCAGATGTGTTCGACTTGAACGATGAAGACGATGTTGCTGAAGGCACTGTCACTTGACTCTTGCATTGTAATACCCTGGCTGGTAATTCCATTTCTGTGAAGAACATTTCTTACATTCATATGTAAAATCTTTTGAAATGATTATAGAAATGTATATAAGTGAGCACGGAGAAAAGTTTATAGTGAAATTTCCCATGGGAACTATTGGAATTTCCCATTGCCTATAAGAAATTCGACTCTACTATCCATAGTGAATTTTCCAAGATATTAGGGTAAATTTTAGCGTGTACTATGGGAATTTTTGCCATGTACTATAGGAACTTTCGCCATTTACTATAGGAATTTTTATTATGTTTAATAGTAAAATATCCCATTCAGCAATGCCTAATTCACAATGTAGACATAGGAAAAATTACCATGTAGTCAACATGGTAATTTTTTCTATTTCTACATTGTGAATTTAGCATTGCTAAATGGGATATTTTACTATTGACCATAGTAAAAATTCCTATAGTACATGCTAAAATTTACCTTAATATTTTGGGGAACTCACTATGAATATAAGAGTCGAATTTCCTATAGGAAATGGGAAATTTCACTATAATCTTTTCCCCGTGAGGGATAACAACTATTCAAACAATGTCGTGGTGAGCAATCACTAGATTATATCTCTGAATAAACTAATTTAGTACCTAGCAAAGGCTTATGTAGTATTTGAGAAGACACTATCCGTGGTTTTTTGATTGGTTCCCTGCTTGATCCTGGTTCATCGAGTTGCGAAGCTGAAAACCATCATTCGTTCAGTACAGATGGAACTCGTAATTTGAGATTTGATACAAGACAGAATGAAATCACTAATTCATACAAGCGAATTTATCGGACGAGACGAACTCAAATTTTTAATGCAATAATCAATTTTAATACTAAAGTCTTTTAAACTGTAAGATTCCCACTCAATTAGAGCAGCGTAATCTACAGAAGACAGAAAAAAAACTGAAAAGAACATTCTAAATTTTTTATTAAGTAAAAATTCCTTCGGCCCGTGTCAACCGGGACCTTCGCATCTGTACTGCGACGCCCTCGTCTTGTCCGATAAATTCGCTTGTATGAATGTAAAGCACGCGAACGATAGAGTCACTACAAACTAAGAAATCACTAATTGTTTTGATGAATTATAATAATGACCTGATTTATATTCGGCTATAACACGCGGCACACCTAGAACAAAGAGTGTTTCAGAATTATTTTCATATAATAATAAAAAATGATTATAACCATCAATCAACCTGATATATGAACAATAGAAATACATTAAATGATTGAAACATTAATTGAATGAATTGTATCTTGCATCTATAAAATCACCTTGTAATTTTTCTTCGTCGTAGTCAAATACAATTGGTATGTCATCCATCAATATTGTTTTATTTATGTTCAACTTAGCTGGAGGAGATGGAAGTTTAACTTGTTTAATTTTCGATGATACATCTTCCTCATCAGAAGTCTCTACTACAGTTTTCAAGGAAGTTTTTTTCCTTTTTCTGCTACTACGGCCATTATTGATATTATACATAAAATCTCGTTCATCACTGGATGAAACAACTTCGGCTTTTCTTCGAGCTTGTTCGATTGTATCTGGGATACAGGAATCATTAATATAGTAATATTAATTTTTACTAATTCATATTCGTGGAATAATAATCTTCCATTGAATTTGATAAAATGATCGACACGACTTTATTCCAAATTTCGTACGACGATAGGTAATCGAAACTTATAGTTTGTTGATGAGAAAACTAGATCCAATTATTGCAATATATTCTTTGAAAAGAATTTATAAATCTACACAAGATCAGTATCAAATGAATGGTAATCAAATTTGCGTCACTTTGAAAGTTACATTGAATCTAATAGGAACACTGTAATTTAACACTTGAGAATTGAGCTTACCATAATAATTTTCAAAGATAATGTCATGTAACGCCCATTTGGAAGGATTGTCAGGGTCAGGTAGGACCTTTTTTGAAATGAGGTAACTTGTATTTTTAACCTTAGGCCACCAGCATTTTAGTTTATCAGCAGTTAACCAACAACTAGGTACTTCTGACGTTACTTGATCATCGTCATCATTATCAGTCAGAAATGATACAACGGCATATGGGAGAACCATTTCAACTTATTGTTGGTTACTGAAATCCCAAACATACATAGAAAATACAGTATATAACCAATGTCTGGGGGTCAAAAAAATTATGAAATCTGGTTTGAAAAAGATAATGATTAAAAAATCAAATCAAAACTATTTAGTTGTAGACACTCATATAACTTTCAAAGAAAATTTTAATTAATGAAGGCAAGATTCACGAAAATATTACGAATACAAATTCAGTATCAGCGTGAGTACATCATTATGAGGTTATGTTGATGATCCATCACGTAGCTGAGAGTGATTCCGAAAAAAAGTATTTCAAATTACCTGCATTTATCGAAGATTGGAGATAAATCACGCTGGTTAGTCAATGCTGCTAGTTTTGATTAACAACTGAGTATAATCCGAAATAATGTGAGGGAATAATATAGCGAGATAAGAAAAATAGATATAGAGTAATAATAGAACTGGGAATACCAAAAATTTCTTTTATAACCTCCGAAGCTAGTCAGCTAAATCTCATTTTTCATAGGTAAAAATTTGGATCTGACAGTTTTTTGTGCGTAGACGGGACTCAAAATCGTGGCTTATTGTTATATTAGATGGTTGCACGTGGGATGCCTTAGGCCGCTATTTCATGACGCTGAGATCGGCGGACCGGAATCGATGACTGGAGCGTCATGGGATAGCGGAATTACGCGGAAGAAATGAACGCATATACCTATATATACAACGCTTGCGTTTTGAATCGCGATTCCAGCGTCAAACGTAATACACTCAAATGTATAACCGTAACGTTTCACGCTGAAATCGAGCATTAAAATAATAGCAAGAAAAGAAACTTTATTATACGTTAAATATTATACCCAGGAAAAGTATGAAAATAAAACAAAATTGGCTCTTTAGGAAAGTATTACAAGAAGAAGAATTCATCACTTTGTTAAAAATCGAAGCATTGTAGAAATATACCTTGGTATTACTATTTGGTAGTGAATAAATATAGGTATGGAAATGAATTCTTGACTATTATTTACACTCTGTAGTCTGCTAAATTTTCGGGTTGATTTTTTTCGGACTCTAACTATCTGAAAGTATGCAAAATAAAAAAATCATCGAATAGTACATACATCATACAACTCGAACACAGTTTTTAATATTATGTTCGAGAAGATTGTTATCAGTTGACCGGATTGTAGAAAAACTGAAGCCGAAATTTTAACAGACTATAGTTGTTAGGAATTCATGGATATTGAAATAATTAAATGATAAACATAGAATAAAATATGATATATGGTATGAGTGTCAAAAATCAAGGTGTCGAGATCAACATACTGCTCGGTCTATTTTCAACATAAATTACACCTGATGTATCAAAGGCAATATTATAAATTCGTTATTGATTGATGTGAATTTGAGGCATTTGCATTTTATGTTAGACACTTCAAATTGCACGACTTGACTTTGTTCGTTGGAGACAACGACTATACCTATGTTCGAAGATTCACAAGGACTAGTAAATAAAGATTGAGAATTAGAAAATGTTTTACCACGAAAATATATTTTTCCGTTACGAAGATGAATCTGATCCAAAATGACGACTGTCCCGTTTGTCATGCAGCAACAGTTATTGGGTGTTTTTGTGTTAAAAAAAAAGGCTTCGTATTGAATGCATTTAACTGTCTGAATTTTCCCAGAATGTTGACATCTATGGTATTTAATTATTGGATAATCAGGTCTTTTCCTAGTCCTATGCATGGAACTTGTATTACAATGTTCCAGTTCCTTATGACGTTTAACCAACTGTTGCAGAGGTTTATTGGAAGATTTAACCATTTTTTTTATTTTTTGCATGTGGTTTTCGAATTTGAAAGTGCTGAATTTATCTAGCGGACCCTTTAATTTAACATCGTCAGCCAAAT
This sequence comes from Macrophya alboannulata, assembly GCA_949628255.1. Taxonomy (NCBI): domain Eukaryota; kingdom Metazoa; phylum Arthropoda; class Insecta; order Hymenoptera; family Tenthredinidae; genus Macrophya; species Macrophya alboannulata. The sequence continues at coordinate 10,506,576 of OX451212.1, read as the reverse complement.
GTACTAAGTTATGTACATTATACGAGAGGTACTGATAACCATACAGAAGTGGAAAAGATTTCACAAAATATATTAATAGGTTTTTAGCGTAATTGTTGTACTTTAAATGTAAATCTTGAGACGACAAAATGCGAATAGCTATACTTAAACTGAGAAAATGATTATACTGATTTTTTGTTAGAGTGTCTCTGAATATAAGTAATCCGGTATATATTAACAATTGTCGAAGTTCTGTAGCTTTAAATCTATCTATCTCCTGTAGAGGCCTTGCTTTTCTAGCAAACTCTTTTGATATTGAACTATTGAGCGTTACAAGATGATTCGAAGCCCGCATCAAGTTTTCATTTGTCATTCTGACATTCTTTTTTCCTTTCACCCAGAACTGTACTAATATTTTCATAATGCCCAGACATACTAGATGCAAATAGTCAAGGGGAAAAATAGAAATCATGCAAATTGACAATGTTTCTAATAAAGATATTTTTTTATGATGCTCTTCTTGAGCCTTTTCTCTGAATGATTCATTTGTGCGTAACGGTGCGTCGACTTCAGGATAAGTAACACGGTTATCGATGAATTCCCCTTCTTGGATACATTTCCCACAGCCAAAGTATGCGTTATGGCCTTTTATCCCACATATATATGCTTTCGCTGGTGCGTCACAAACAATTGCATTGAGTTTGATTTCAACTAATTGATTTTCAATTGTTATACCTGTGGCCAAAACGTTCTTGAGATCGTTGACGAAATATTGTAGAAATTCGTTACTATCATGAGGCTTTTGGTAACCGTGATATATTCCAATGACAAACGGTACTGTTTGAAAATCTGCCTCAACAGCTGCTAAAATTGGCCAGAACTGACTGCCACTACTCTTAGTAAGTGGGAGTCCATCTATATTAACATCGATTTTTAATTCAGAAGGGCATTTGCCAGGTAAATAATAGTCGGAAATTGATTGCAATAAGCCTGAACGCAGTCCAAAATGATAATAATGCCCTGGCGCCATTTCGATTATTGCTAAATTCGTGGCGGTTTTTACTAAAGTTCTAGCATCGCGGGGTACTTTAAATCCGTGTGTACGTAAGACGACTAATAATGCATCAACATGTGCGTGAGTGATGTTGCGCGTAACTGCCCAGTCTCGAAGGTCATCTTGAAAATTTCTTTCGGTAATATTTGGAAAATTTGACTCATTGTCAGTAATATTCTGACAACTATCGTCATTGCCATTATGAAATGTCTCGACATATTGAATTGATTGTGTAGTACTCGCACTACCACTATTTGATCTAAAACTACAATTCAAATTAATATCTTGCTGACAGTTTACATCTAAATTATCATCCAAGTTTTTTAAATCTAATGATAAAACCGAGGCAGCATTGACAACATTGTGCGTTGAAATTCCACAAATAGTAGGTTGATTGCCTTGAGTCGTAATTGATAAGCTCTGATATTTCTTTTCAACCAAACGACGATGTTGTCTCTTGGACAAACTGATTTTATCTTTGATCTTCGGCATGCTGCGTTCTTAATCATATGTAGCAAAATGTGAGCTGAGGCGTGTTGTAATATATAGGCCGTTTATGTAGTCACTTATTTCAGGAACCCTATACAATTAGAAAATATTCTGTTTAAAAAATTATAATTGAGGTGATTGTCTTACTAGTGGAGATGGAAAATTAATTAACGACAAGGTACGACATTGTGCGCATAAAAGCGCACCCCTTTCTACTTGTGAATTTAAGAAACACATGCTACTTTTTGTTACACTTTGGATCACTACTTGTGAACAAAACGGTGGAAAATTACCATCAAAGACTTGAACTATTCGAGAGACCACATTTCATCATATCCTGATATTCTACTATATGATATATGTATACGTAGATAATATCTCACCAAAGGATTATGTTTCTTAATTCTAAATGTGATATGGACACAGTTTTTAGAAAAAATATTGCCTCACACTGAGGAATAATAAAGTTGTGGGATGTTATTAGAAATATTATTTTGGAAAAATGATGAATTTCAATATCTTGGACAGTTTGACCCCTCAAACATGACTTTTTTTCATCATACTTATATTTTATAAGTAGTGACGAAGAGTGTCACAAGAAGTAACGTGTGTTTCTGGCTTACATAAGTAATATACGCTCTCACTTACACAACGTCATGTCTTGTTGTTAGTCTACTCATGCTCATAGACAAAACGGTGTTTGCAGTTCTGACAGGGCCAAAGAATGTATTTCAAATAAAAAAGGGCTAATGGTTTTCGAAATGTTTTTCAAAGGTTTACCTAGCTCTGGGCAGTCTGACCAGCACATCTTCGCATTGCAACCCTGGTCTGTCTGTATTGGAGACTGCTAATCATTTAATTTATACTGTAAACAAACTACATAACAGAACATTAACTTTCATTCTTTTTAAATTGTAAAATAAATACCAGCATATTAAACTGGTCGTCAAAAATTAAATCTCTTCCGACACCCCCTAAAAAGCTTCCTTTTGATGAAAAAACGCGAGGTAAATTTTTTTTTTTTCTTATTAAAAACAACACGTGCCTCAAGACGATCTAAGTTTATTTTTTGGTAAAATCATGTATTTTTTTCTTATCACAAATAGTATTTTTCCTGAAATATAAACAATTTTGGAACTCAAATGAATAAAATTTCAAAATTTTTTTCATTTGATGTTTAGTTAAAGAAAATGCAGGGTATTTAAATTAATAATTTTATTTTAAAACTAAATTATTTTAAATTTATTGATGAAAATAATGATAATAATAATGTAACATTGTTAATGATATCCAATTATCAAAAAATTATTATAATTGCATATTTAATGAGAAATTTCCAAAAAAACATGATTTTACCAAAAAAATGAACTTAGATCGTCTTGCGGCACGTGTTGTTTTTGATGAAAAAAAAATTCTCGCGTTTTCTCATCAAAAGAAAGCTTTTTAGGGGGCGTCGGAAAAAATTTAATTTTTAACGACCAGTCTAAGGCATAATAACGTATGCAAATTTTGAAGAATCGCAACAAAAATAGCGCAGTATCAATAGAGAAATGGAAAATAAAAATGTGTAGAAATAGATGATTTACGTGGGCCAAAAATTGAAATTTGTTATTGTGTCGGAAATTTTTAGTTAGTTTACATAGTAATTCCGGCAGAAAAAAAAAATAGACAATCTATAACTATATCGATCAACAATTATTATCATGCAATATAACTTACCTCACACGTTACATATATAGGTTATGGCGTGTAGTCGCCAGCGTTGTTGCACAATTGACCATTATAATTCACCAACAGTTTATATATTTATATCTACGAAAAACCAAAATTTATTTGTTCATAATACGATATATTCTAGATTTATGTTAAATTGATTGGCGATGCAGCAGATAGCGGCGGATTGAAAAATGAATGAGACGTACGTGCACACGGCGTGCGCCCGTACGCCGTGTACCCGTTCGTGTGCCAACTGCCGATCCGTTTCCGTTATTCCGCTCCGCAATCGACAATGGCGGTTAGCGATGAAAACAGTATAAAAAACACTGAATATTAATGAGAAAATCATAATATTTATATCTTAGACAGGTACACACGTGTTTTGTATATAATTATATGTAAATCCAGGAGAAGTATATATTCGCACTTTATTCCATGTATAATATGTATAGGCGATATGCATACTGTCGGTGCAAAAAGGTTTGGCCCCTCTGTTTGAGTGATCATAACTTCTACAGAAAAATTGGTAGAGCATCGAGTCTGGTAAGATCGTAAAGCGTCGAATTTTCTGCGTCTGATGGTTATTTACAAATTTCTGTGTAAAAATCGTGAAAACCGTTATGATCTCCGAAAAGTTAAAAAACGTAGTTTTTTCGGAGTTCATTGCCGTACGTCAACTTCGACTCGTCACTGTTCCTCTAAAATAAGTGTAAAAAATCTGGTAAAATTCAGGAATATTCCCTGAACATTAACGAACATGATAGCGCTTGGAAATTACAAAAATATTCACAAATCTGTACGCCAGGTGCGAAAAGGTCCAATGGTGCGATTTGGGGAACGGATTGTTACGGGTGAACCTGAGCTAGCTCAAAATTTTCGTCAGAATATACACTTTGTGATTCCGTAATCAGTTTTAGGTTCGCAATAGTAAACTTCCAGTCATCGACGTCAACAATTTTTCAAATTTGCGAGGGGCCGTGTGTGTCCCAGCCGCGATATCCGTCGCTACATTTCAGTGGAGCAACAATTGAGTTTGCGACGGGCGCGGCGGGGCGGGGGGGAAATGTAGCGACGTATATCGCGGCTGGGACACACGCGGCCCTCCGCAAATTTGAAAAATTGTTGACGTCGATTACTGAAAGTTTACTATTGCGAACCAAAAACTGATTACGGAATCAAAAAGTGTATATTCTGACGAAAATTTTGAGCTAGCTCAGGTTTACCCGTAACAATCCGTTCCCCAAATCGTACCATTGGACCTTTTTGCACCTGGCGTGTAGGTTTGTGAATATTTTTGTAATTTCCAAGCGCTATCATGTTCGTTAATGTTCAGGGAATATTCCTGAATTTTACCAGATTTTTTACACTTATTTTAGAGGAACAGTGACGAGTCGAAGTTGACGTACGGCAATGAACTCCGAAAAAACTACGTTTTTTAACTTTTCGGAGATCATAACGGTTTTCACGATTTTTACACAGAAATTTGTAAATAACCATCAGACGCAGAAAATTCGACGCTTTACGATCTTACCAGACTCGATGCTCTACCAATTTTTCTGTAGAAGTTATGATCACTCAAACAGAGGGGCCAAACCTTTTTGCACCGACAGTAGGCGATTGTATGAAAGCATAACCTATATAAACCTATATAGATTAGCCAACCAAATGACGATTGCATACATAGTATTCGAGCTAGGAATATCTATTTCTTAAAACCGGGCATTACATGTCGTTTCCTAATCTGGAGATCGAAGTGGGTCACAAAAAATGACACACCTAAAATGTACGAAGAAACTTCTTACCATTATTCAAAATCAGAGGTTACGTTGTTGTTATTGACGTCGTTGCAAGTTATAGGCCAGGAAAAAAATCAAAAGGTAGTACTTTTTAGGTATGAATCCGGAAACTTGATCCAAGTAATTCGATGACGCTGAATCGAATGGTGATAATAATTTTGCAATCAACCCCCGAGATCATTATAAAAAAAGGGTTCAACCGTTTAATTCGGAGCCTAATAACTTTATCAAAAAATGTTTCAAACAAAAGTTGTTGGGAATAAAAAAAAACGTAAAAAAGTATTGTATGTTCATCTTCGTATCTTCGAAAATAAGGGAGAAAAAGGTGAATGAAAATTTATTTAGTAAACAAAATTTCATTTCAGTCGAAACACCACTGGGAAGGTAGGGATCACGCGTAGACGTTTCAAATTTCAGTGACAAAAACACAACAAACACACACGCAGGCGCACGCAGCATGCACACACGCTACACACACTCATGCTCTCGCTCTAAGAGGGATCCTCAACCTGTAATTTTGTCCATAATATTCAGTCATTTTTTGTACAATAAATAAAAATACAAAATTTCTCTAGGAATTGAGATTAACGCTTGGCAATATGTAACAAACAAAAAAAATTGCAATGCCAAAAGGGCGTATAAAGAAAATTTTTTTTCTCCAATCAACTTAAAAATATAGGTAATGTATAAATCTATGGAAAAAATGAAAAAAAAAAAAAATTTTTCGATATACGCCCTTTTGGCATCAGTAACGCGATATATGCTATATCAATTTTAACGTCTGTACTCAAGGATAGCACTGTGTGATATCAATGTTGCACATGAGCTGTGCTTTTCGAGTGATGAAACATTGCAGCATCCCTGTTTTACTACAGCTACATCAAACTTGAGTCATGCTCGAAGATGAGACTAGGTGGTATCAACGTTACATATCAGTTGTGCTTTTTGGGTGATATAACACTCCAACATCCTCATTATATTACAGCTATATCACACTTAAGAAATGTTCAAAGATAGTACTTTGTGATATCAACGTAACATATCAGTTGTGCTTTTTGGGTGATATAACACTGTGACATCCTTGTTATACTACAGCTACATGAAATTTGGGCACTGCTCAAAGAGAGAGCTGGGTGATATCAACGTTACATAACAATCTACTGTCTTTGTGATACTACAGTGTTATATTTCGAGCACATCTCTGATATATTGAAAGATCACTGATACACCAATGTTACATAAAATTTACGTGAACTTCGGTATGTACCAACAATTTTACAGTGTGATATCGCGGTAACGTAAATATGCTAAGTTTGCTGCCTGGGTACCTTCACCAGCCAAAAATAAAAGCGCGAATAAATCCCAAACGTTGATCAAAATTGACATATAATGGATACATTCGAAAATTAACGATGAATAGGATCGATCCAGCACGTACGATTCATCGTACTCGCGAAAAATTAATTTTTTATGTTCGTCAAGTGTGAGCGTGTCACATATTCTGGTTAATATCAAAGCTTACGCGTCTAAAACACAAAAAGCAGCGCTGTAGCCCCATTCTACATGCCAAACATTCCTATCTAAAAATTTTGATGTTTCACGCAACAATGGGACCAGAATATGTAAAGTCGCAGACTAGCTGTAAATAGTCAAAATTGTCGATTGTCAACAACTGAGAGTGTCATGAACTTTGGTTTCCGAAACGCCCGATAGATGGCTCTACGCGTGCTATAGCCGTCAGCAAGTATTTTGTCTGCTTCGCACTGCTGGATTTTTCAATAGCTCCGTCTCGCACCCTCTATATCTCACGATGATTTACGCATAGAGCCATCTATCGGGCGTCTGGGAAACCAAAGTTATGCATCTCTCAGCTGTTAACAATCGACAGTTTAGACTATTTACAGCTAATCTGCGACTTTACATATCCTGGTTCCATTGTTGCGTGATATATCAACATTTTTAGATAGGAATGTTTGGCATTGCATGTAGAATGGGGCTACAGCGGACATGAACAATTTTATTCATAACTTTGACATTGTATGCATCCAGGAATCATGGCTAAGGCCCTCACAAATTTTAAGGTTACCCGATTTTAATTTGGTCAGAAGGGACAGAATTTCCGACGATCCAGGTGACAGGGTTGCGTGCTTCGTAAGAAGCAATATTCAATACAGGAGCGTCGGGATTCCTGCCCATTCTGACAAACTGGAATGGATTTTATTAGAAATTAATCTAGTAGATAAGGTTTACCGTATATTCAATGTATATTAGGGTGGGCCGAAAATCCGCTTTTTCCAAATTTTTATTAGCAATAGCAAAAATATACTTCATTATGCTTAAAAAAAAATTTGTGCAAAAGACTAGAATTTTCGGTCAACATCCTAGGCTCGCCCAACGCAATCAAAGATCAAAATGTTCAAAAAAAAATTTCGTTAGCTTATTTCAATCGGAAATTTTACGCTCTACAAAAAAGGTCCTTACACAAAATTACGTCAGATTCACAATTTCAGAAATATACCTGATTTTAGTATCAAAATTGTAATTTTTGACCATTTAAATAATGTTTATGGGTAAAAAACTATTCAGAAGCTCTTGGTTGTTCAGGAAATTGAATTTCCTACAGAAAGATATCTTGGTAAGATTTTTAACGATTGATAATTATTAAGGTAATTGCGGTTTTGTTGAAAAAAATGTCATTTTTGACATTAAATGATTTGTATCGTCGTTAAAAATTATTAATAAATTACCTAATCCATAGGAAATTTAATTTTCTACAAAAAAGGTTCTTATGTCGAATCACGTATCTTTAATAGTTTTTATAATAATTGTAAATTTCCAAAACAAATTACTTTTCTTACTACAGTTTGTATAAACAAATACATTATATTTTTCTTATGGAATAAGTAATTTATTAATAATTTTTAACGACGATACAAATCATTTAATGTCAAAAATGCCATTTTTTTCAACAAAACCGCAATTACCTTAATAATTACCAATCGCTAAAAATCTTACCAAGATATCTTTCTGTAGGAAATTCAATTTCCTGAACAACCAAGAGCTTCTGAATAGTTTTTTACCCATAAACATTATTTAAATGGTCAAAAATTACAATTTTGATACTAAAATCAGGTATATTTCTGAAATTGTGAATCTGACGTAATTTTGTGTAAGGACCTTTTTTGTAGAGCGTGAAATTTCCGATTGAAATAAGCTAACGAAAATTTTTTTTGAACATTTTGATCTTTGATCGCGTTGGGCGAGCCTAGGATGTTGACCGAAAATTCTAGTCTTTTGCACAAATTTTTTTTAAAGCATAATGAACTATATTTTTGCTATTGCTAGTAAAAATTTGGAAAAAGCGGATTTTCGGCCCACCCTAATGTATATAGAGCTCCAAATAAGCATCTCAGCGTTCAGGAATGGGGAACGTTGTTTTCCTCGTTAGACAGGCTGCCGAATCTAATTATTTGTGGCGATTTTAACGCGCATCATGAGAACTGGGGTAGTCAACTAATCAATAATGATGGCCGGGTTTTAGCAACCGCAATCGAAGATACCAACTTCTTAATCCTAAACTCTCAAGTGTCAACGAGGATACATGTCGTTGATGGAGTTAGGAGTTCTCCGGACATATCGCTAGTATCCCCGGATATATTCTCGAAAACCTCCTGGGATATCATGGAGGACTCTATGGGAAGTGATCATTACCCTATCAGAATCACGATCGGCAACCTTTTCCCTTACAAAACTCGCTCGAGACAAAGAATTATAGTTAATAAATTGGATTGGGCCTTATTTAATTCCACCCTTGAGAACAAATGTGACTCTTTTGAAATCAAGGACGAAAATTTTCTGGAGGCCTATTCTTCTTTTGTGGACATAGTCACCGATTCTCATAAACAAGCGGGAGCCTCTCTCCCCGCCATTGGGAAAGAAAGTTCTCAAGCTAAGGCTCCCCCCCCCCCGAGTGACAACGCAATCGAGTCGCTCCTGTCGGCCTCCATATCTATGGAGAAGCTCGACTCGTCGATTGCGAGGTCGAAGGGGGGGTCCGCAGCCGGTCCGGACCTAATAACATATGATATTATCAAAAGAATTGGGGGAAAGGCCAGGAAAATAATTCTAGATTTCTTCAACATAATATTAAGACGCGGCTAAATTCCGAAGGAATGGTCATATTACACCGTCTGCCTCATTCCAAAACCTGGGGGCTCGGGGGTTGTAACGATATAGTGCATTCAAAGCTAGCGCCTAATACTTGACTCATGTGGTGCGCTACGCGACACCACAGTCGATGTTTAGTACTAATAAACCGGTTAGCCGGAAGAGAAGAAAACTCGCTCTCTCGACTCATGGCCGTGGTTAACGACAGACGTGTCGCTACCTGTTGTTGATTAATTTTAATCTAAAAGCATCGACGAAATGTAAAACTGATCAGTAATAATGATAACCAAATAATAGTGAGAAATGTATAAATTGACTACCACCTTCATCCAGTGAAACAACAATAATATGCTGAGATTATACATCAACCAGAACTCCGACAAAATATAAGTATTATACCATGCGGCCACGCCATTGATTCATCGTTACTAAGAGAAGGGTCGAGAAGTTATAATTAGCACCGTTAATTCAAATCACTAAATTATGTCATTTTGAGTCATTTCTGTATATGTATAAAAAAATAGAAACAATGTGCATGTAAATTTCATGATACCGCATGTTTGTCCATATTATAAAATGTCCATTGTCTGTACTCGAAATTACCGGTATCATTATTTCTTTTCTAACGATGTTTTTCAACATCCTAAAGGGTACTGTGTCGTCTGTTTTGTCTATTAGAATTAAGATAATTTGAACAATTAAAGTCTAATATAATTAAAATTGCACGACTTATATACTTGTGGGCTGTATTATTAATATAATACAAATTTGCTAATAATAGGTGAAATTATCCACTGCAATTTTAATCATATTCATCTTAAATGAAAATTGGTAACAGAACAAATTAGGGACTATTATAATCACACAGTAAATGAATCGTTGATATTTTCATCTCACCTCCAAGACCTGTTGCTACGATAAAGACCTATTATTCATATCAACGATAAAAATCTTCAAATGCCAAAAGGCTTTATTTCAATCAAAAGGGCTGAATTTTCCATCATATAAACCAAAATAAATAAACTCATATTTTTCAGCTCAATTATCTGTCGTGTTATATTAATTACCCACACCTGAATTTTTATAAATTAAAGTAACAAAAATCATTATGTATCTGTGGTGAGAAGATCGTTTCCAACTTTCAAATCACTACAGGGTGAGACCTATTGCTCTCTCCTCCACAATACTGGAGACGATGGAAAGGGTGATGAATGACCGCCTACATTTCTGGGTAGAAAAAAATTCGATTCTACCAAACTGTTTTCATGGTTTTCGGCGGAGCAGATCTTGCTTGGACAATATCGCGATTCTAGTTACTGACGCCCACATCAACTTTATCAATAAAAACCATATGCCAGCGATATTCATAGACATTGGAGGCGCCTATGACAATGTTATCCCTAGTATTCTGATCAGGGATTTGGTAGAGTTTAATTTTCCGGCACGGTTCATATCATTCATCAAGAATGTCATTTGGGAAAGAGAAATAGACGTGTTTTTTCAGGGGATTGGCCTGGGAAAAAGAAAAGTTGCGAAGGGTCTTCCTCAAGGATCATCCTCAGTCCCATTTTATTTAACATCTACTTAAGGAAAATTCTAACCCAAATAGGTAATGGGATTAGATTACTTTCGTATGCAGACGATCTTGTGACCCTACCCACCCCGCACACCCTAGGCTTCCCGATGCTATCTCAGAGGCAGGGCCGTGTTCAGGCATGGGCAAAAGGGGCAAGTGCTCCAGGCGCCATTTGGAAGAGGCGGCATTTTGAGACAGCATTCGAAATCTCAGATCGATATTTTCAAGAGAAAATTCAGCCATGTTTTCGATTTTTGGCACTATAATTGATAAAACTCAGCAGAACCAAATTTTACGCCTACAGCGCCTGTACAGTGATGTGAGGCGCGCGCAGCGCCTCCCCTGATCCCCCTTTCCGCGGCGCCGGCGGGCGAGCGACCGCGGCGTGGTCTCACGTTGAACGTCGAAACAGGCAGAGAGGGAGCTCAATATACGCCAGAGAATCTCTGTATACACTACCCTCCTGGCGATTCTAGCGTTCGCATCCTACACCCAAAACGCTCCATACTCTCTCAGCGCTGTCGTAAGTCTAAGAAGCGCACTTGCTTGCTTCGTTCGCACCAATTGCGAGGCTGAATTGCGTGAGCATACTTTCTGACGTGCGTTCCTTCGCAAATCCATCAATAGATTATTTCGGTTTCCTGCACTCCTCCAAATCCTACAACTGCTGGCGAAAAGAAATGGAACGTAAAAAAAAAATCCGGGTGGGAGTACAAAAAACTAAGAATTGCGAAACAAATTGAATTGAACAAGAATAAAAATATTGATGCCTTTATTAAAAAAAGTAGCGACTCATCAACAGGTGAAAATGATGTACCCCCCTCCTCTACCTTTTCTGAATCAAATCCTATAAGCGATACTATTGTACGAGGAAACTCCTCCACTACCGATGGCGAGGCCGACGAACAACCGATACGAAAACTTCGAAAATTAGACGTAAATCCTGCAAATTCTGAACGACCAGAACAACCTGAGTCCACAAATCAAATATGTAAGCGTATTTTGTCTGATCCTGCGACTTGGGTATCAGTTACTGATCCAACTATGCGACAGTTAATTCTGGAAAAAGGCGTCGAACAAATCACAGACTATGATTTTCCAGTAGAAAATGGGAGACGTTTTAATCCTAATTATTATACTCGCAGGCTAAATAACGGTGAAAAAACAACCAGACCCTGGTTAATTTATTCGATAGATACGAATAAAGTATATTGCTTGTGTTGTCTATTATTTTCCAAGACGATTTTAAACCAATGGCCAACTATGGGCTCGTGTGATTGGAAACATTTATCGCGGGATTTAGTTGCTCACGAGAAGTCAGCCAGACATATTACCGCTTTCAAAGATTGGAAGGAGTTTGACCATCGTTTAAAAGTAGGGACAACCATTGATGCGCAACATCAACGTATCGTAAACCAAGAGGCTGAGCACTGGCAAAACGTTTTGCACCGAATCGCAAGCATTATACAGTACTTAGCCAGACAATCCCTTGCCCTGCGAGGTAGCTCAGATCGTTTGTACGATCGAGACAATGGTAATTTTCTGAAACTCATTGAATTATTCTCCAAGTTTGATCCAGTCATGGCTAATCATCTCTCACGCATACGCAATCAGGAAACCCGATACCATTACTTAAGTAATACTATCCAAAACGAAATAATTTTATTAATTTCGTCAAAGATACGAGACATCTTGATTAAAAAAATTCAATGCGCAAAGTATTACTCGATCATATTAGACTGTACCCCTGATAAAAGTCGTATTCAGCAAATGTCTATTATCGTACGAGTTGTAGAATACGATGATGAAGTGACGAAATTTGAAATACGGGAGCATTTTTAGGGACTAATCCCTGTCACTGATACTACAGGCAAAGGTTTAACTGAGCGCATAATTAGCGAGCTAGAATCTTTGAGCATTCCGATTTCAGATATGCGTGGTCAGGGATATGACAATGGGGCAAATATGAAAGGAAAACACTCGGGTGTTCAACGCAGAATTTTGGATATAAATCCCTGCGCGTTTTTCGTACCGTGTTCGGCTCATACATTAAACCTCGTGGTTTGTGATGCTGCTTCTGCCACTGGAGAAATCACCGGCTTTTTTGATGTTATTCAGAAAATTTATGTTTTCTTCTCGAGCTCGCCAGGTCGATGGGATGTATTCAAAAACCATATCTCGTCACTAACTTTGAAGGCTGTTAGTGACACCCGTTGGGAAAGCAGGATTGAAGCAATAAAACCATTACGTAATAATGTTGGGGAAATTTATGATGCACTTCTGGAAATATCTATGGATACAGGTAGAGCTGTTCAAGTGCAACACGAAGCTAAGTGCTTAGCCCAATCTTTACAAAATTTCAAGTTCTCATGCAGTTTGATCATCTGGTATAATGTTCTTGATAAAATGAACGCTGCTTCAAAAATTATGCAGGATCCTTCATTAAACATTGTTGATTGCTGCCAGGTGCTTCAGAAAACTATTGAGACTTTCAAACAATATCGAACTGAGGAAAGCTTCTCTGTAGTTCTACAGGAAGCAACGAAACTGGCAGCTGATCTAGAAATTGAACCTCTATTTCCGGCAGAAGTCACAGTTCGAGTTCGACGTAAAAAACGTCTATTTGATTATGAAACTACAGATGAACCGATAACAGATCCAAAACAGAAATTCAAGACGGAATTTTTTTTCCACATCCTCGATACTACAATAACTTCAATGCAGGAAAGATTTCAGCTTTCAGAAGCGCATGGCAATAATTTCATATTTATCTACAATATCCACGAGTTGAAGTCCCTCTCTAAAGATCAAGTCCTTACAAATTGTATGAACTTACAAGGAGCATTAACTCAGGGGGAAAACATGGATGTGGATGGAATCGATCTTTGCGATGAACTGATTAACTTGGCTGCTATCTTGCCTTCGAAACTGACACCCATTGAAGTTTTAAACTTTATAGCAAGACCTGAATGGCAAACGGTTTTTCCAAATGTCATCGTAGCATTGCGAATATTGCTAACCCTACCCGTTAGCGTGGAATCCGGGGAGCGCAGTTTTTCTAAATTGTAGCTGGTAAAAAATTATTTACGGTCGACCATGAGCCAAGAGCGATTGGTTGGTTTGATGACCATCTCTATTGAACATGAATTATGTGGTTCAATAAGCTTTTCAGAACTGATTAAGGATTTTGCTCTAGTTGAAGCCCGGAAAATTAATTTCATCTAGAGGTCCCTAGCGAGACTTATTGTTGTTAATGTGAAACTGCTGGCAGTGTAGGACAAAAAATCCATGAAATATATTTTGCAAGACGAAAAGGGGAGTTCGCAAGAAACTGGATGAGAAAAGAAAATGAAAAACGCAAAAAAATAAATAAAATTTTGAAAAAATTTAAAAAATAAAAAAAAAAAAAAAATAAAAAAAAAAAGTTTCAAAATTTAAGGGAAAAAAAAAAAAAAAAGGAGTCAGTTATTCGCCACGTCCACGTGGTTGATTCTGGTTATTACAAAGAGCGGATTAAATGTGTGTGTGTGTGTGTGTGTGTGTGGGGGGGGGGGGGGGGGGGGGGGGGGGGGGTAGGCGGATTCAAGTTTCTACTGCCCCAGGTGCCCAATATGCTGGGAACGGCACTGCTCAGAGGTATCGAACTCCTTAAGTCGACTGAACAACTGGCTCTTCTCCAGAGGTCTCAAAATTTCTGAGACTAAAACACAGCTGTGCGTTTTCTCGAGGAAGGAGTTGGGTAATATTCCTGTGTCGATAACTCTGAATAACATTAGCATAATGAATAGCGCTTCGGTCCAGTTTTTAGGTGTTTTCCTGGATACCACACTCAATTGGAAAATTCAAATTGGTGTCTCGAAAGCAAGAGCCTTGAAAGCTATCTCTATAATTAAGGCTGTATCAGGGTTTAGGTGGGGAGCCCACCCCCAAACTCTTGTTATGATTTATAAGGGCCTGGTTAGAGCAATCCTGGACTAGGGGTGTTACTTCTTCCAGGCAGGATCCATGAAACTGTTGGATTCTTTGAAGAGAGCGCAATTTGCAGCCCTAGGGTCGTGTCTGGGGTGCATGAGGTCTACCCCAACCAATGTGCTCATGCATATGGCTGGGGTCCCTCCCCTTAGAGAGAGACGATCTTTTCATTCTAAAAAATACCTAGTCAAAGCATCGTCTTGTTCGGCAAATGTTCTTTTCCCCAAGTTCCAGCACTGTTGGAAAAAATATGTCAATTTTAACTCATTTCGCATGTCCCATTGGGTCCACTAACTTTTTTTAGTTATTTTCACAGAAACATGACATGTAAACCCTCAACATGGGATTCAAGTTGATATTTGTAGTTCCATTCCATGAGTCAATAATACGTAATCAATCTGTTAAATTGAAAATGATTGAATGTTCATAACGAATGATAGCTGAGTCAAATCAACTGAAAATACAGTTGAAATTGACATTTTTAGTTTTTATATACATAAACCATGTGTTATTTGAAAGATTTGACATAAACATAAAGTGATTTCTTTATTATTCTGAAGTTAATATGATAGATGTGTCAAGTTCTGTGTAAATATGTTAATAATAATTTTCAACATGAAATACTAGCATAACTTAAATCGAATTCGTGCAATTAACATTCGAATATGTATTGAATTTAACATAATATTGTTAACTGCAAATTTTTTTGACAGGAATACACAATTTTTTCAACAGTGAGTGGATCTTGGAAAGATCGCAAAGGCCAGGAGTGAATGCATCTCGGCTGCCGTCCCTATATACAATACTTGGTTAGATATCAAACATCTTGTCGTGGAAGTCTCCAGAGCCAGACTTCCCCCCATGTTTAATGTGGAGTACCACTCATTAGTAGGTAAAACCAACGTGGATCTGGCAACGGACAGAGAGCTAAAGAAGTCTCCAGAACCGGGTCTCTCTTTTACATATTTAGTAAAATCTACGTACCCTCGGCATAATTTGATCTTTACCGATGGCTCGAGATCTGTGAATCCCCCGAGAGTAGGGGCCGCTGTATTTGCCCAGGGCACAGATCAGTCACTCTAAGTTAGGCTGAGGGACCACTCTTCCATATTCTCGGCTGAGGCTCTGGCTATTTTCGGGGCCCTTGACCTGATCCGCAGAAATTCCTGGGAAAAATCCGTTATTTTTTCAGATTCGTTAAGTGTCCTGAGATCTATATCCAACCCCGGGCATTCCGAGCCAAACAACCCTGTGGTTCTGACAGCGTCGTGCCTAGACGAAATGGCGCCTGGGGCAACGTTTTTCCATGGCGCCCATTTTTTTTTCTTTCGACTTTGACTTATATTTATATTTTCTTGAAGTTCACTCTTCTAGCTTTAACTTTCGCGAAATCATCTACAATATCACTGTAACAAATCGAACTGCACAATTCATGTTCGATTGATATCATTGCTAACCCTACCAACCGTTTTTGGCTCATCGAAGATCCAGATACTGGCAGATACTGGCAATGTTAGTAGAATACGCAACGCGATGACTATATTCGGAAAAACGGTCCTCAGATCGTTCTTCTTTGAATAATTGAGAACTTCTAGCGGCTGCATTTCCCATATAGGTATAAGCATGCTAGATAAGATTATGAGTTCATCACATAAGTCTATGCCGTCAATATCTATGCTATCTCTATGTGTTAACAATATATGTAAGTCCTTACAGTTTCGCATAATTTCTTCTTTGTTTAAGGATTTCAAATCACGTATGTTATATAGAAACTCAAAATTGTTACTGTGAGTTTGTAGCAGCGTGAACCGTTCTTTCAAAGATCTTATAGCTGTGTCAACAGCAAAGTGGAAGAAGTTGACTTTGTAATTGAGTTTCGGGTCTCGAATCGATTCGTCTTGAGTTTCGTGGTCGAAATTACGTTTTTTGCGACGAATACGATCTGAGTCACACGGTCGGAATATTGGATCGATTTCTAGTTCAACCGCTATTTCTGATGCATTATTTAATACGCTGGAAAAGTTTTCATCGGATCGATACTCTTCAAAGAATTTGATTATATTTTACAAAATCTTGTTCCATTCAGAAAGATTTGATACGGGACTTTGCAACATTTTGGACGCCACATTTATTTTACTGAGAATATCGTACCAGATTACAATGCTGCAGATAAACTTGAAATCACTTATTGCGCTTGCCAAATATTTTGACTCATGCTGTGTAAGATTATCTCTATTAGTGTCGACGGATATTTCCAATAAAGCATCATAAACTTCCCCGAGTTGATATCTCAAAGGTTTAACCGCTTCTATTCTACTTTCCCATCTTGTATCACTAACAGCCTTAAGAGTCAGCGACGTGATATGTGCTTTGAAAATTTCCCATCTATGAGTGGAACTGAAGAAGAACGTGAGTAACTTTTGAGCTAAACCAAAAAATCCAATAGTCTCACCCGAAGGAGCTGCAGCATCATTGACTGCCAAGTTGAGTGAATGGCAAGAGCACGGAACGAAAAAAGCACGAGGATTCAATTCCAAGATTCTATTTTGAACCCCCAATCGTTTGCCTCTCATGTTCGCACCATTATCGTAGCCCTGGCCACGCATATTTTCGAATGGTATATTTAATTGCTTCTACTCGTCAAGTATAGCGTTAGTTATGGCCAGTTTCTTCACCTAGGGTTATCTTGCGGATAGAGTTATCCGCCAGAATCCTGTGCTAAAGGCATAGGATATCTACCGGATAAATTTACCCAGAGGTGAAGAAACTGGTCTTAGTCCTTCACCTGTGATACTGGAAACTCGTAAGAATCCGAGGAAATGCTCTCGTATTTCATAATTTTCCGCCTCATTCATATTTGTGACAAATCGAATTATAATTAACATCTGCTTGATGCGGCTAGTATCCGGAGTGCCATCCAAAATTACTGAGTAATAATTAGCAGATTTTATCAGCTGAAACAAGGGATCTCTGATTTTCTTTGACATGAGGGAAATGATCTCATTTTGAATTTTATTGCTCATATAATGGCTATGAACTATCTGGGTGGTTACACGGCGAATGTACTCTGCCATTATAGGGTCAAATTTTGCCAGAAATTCGACCAACTTCAAAAAATTGCCATTATTGTGAACGTATAGCTCATTTGAAGATCCACGTAGAGCAAGGGATTGACTGCCTAAATATTGAATAATAGCAACCTTTCGTTCTAAGACTTGATGCCAGTGTTGTCTCATAATTCGTTGATGTTCAGCGTCGATAGTTTTATTTACATCTAATCGAATCTCGAATTCTTTCCAATCTTTGAATGCATTTACATGCTTTTGCAATTTCTCGTGACTGACGAGATCGCGCGATAAATGTTTCCAATTGGACGATCCATCTGTCGGCCACTGGCCACGATAATGGTTACCAGAAAACAGGATACAACAGAAACAATATACTGCATCTCGAGGTTTTGAATAAATCAGCCAAGGTCTCGTCACAGTCTCGCCATTATTTAAACGTCGTGTGTAGTAAGACGGCGAAAATCGGCGGCCGTTATCGACAGGAAAATCTATATCTTGTATTTGTAGAGGACCTTTTTCTATAATCAGGTTTCTAATTTTATTGTTATTAACGGATAACCATAATGATCATGGGTCAGAATAAATTTGATCGAAAGTCGCTTCAAAAGATTCTTTTGATTCAGTCGCAACGGTTGTCAACGGATTTGATTTTTGTATTTTGGAGATTAGTTCAGAAGCTGTTGCATCCTCAGAACAGAGAGATTCGAGGGTTGCAGAAGGTGTATTCAAACTATTGGTATCGGTCTCTTTCGTAGAAATGTCTGATACATTAGCCTCAATCGCTATTGAAGGAGCGTCAGAATTAGATGTGGCAATATCTACGTTCATTCTACCGACCGATGGGGTATCAGTTTTGTCGAAAAATGAATGTTTTCTGCTATGCTTTTTGCACGCAGCTTCATGGACGAGTCGCCTCTTTCTATTTTCGGATCCAGATATTTTTTTTTTTTTTACGCTCCATACCGACTGTCTTACAATGACTACCTCAACTTGAAAATTCCGATTGTAAATATAGTGAGTTCAGGAAATATTCAAAAACAAAAAATAAACAAAACAAAAAAATAAGGGGAAGAATGAACGTACTATACTATAGTCGGTTCAAGAATATGAAACACAGAGTGTGGTGTTGTGTATCGTGCCGTGGGTCTAGAGCAAGCTATCAATGTAACCTCCTACCCAATAAACACTGGTTCGTTGAATAACGGTGTCATCGTGTTCGTGGTGGAAATGTGGTGTACGTGAATAATTTACACGTATATATGTCCCGTGAATTTTTACCGTCCGATGTCCGCACGAGACACGTAATTTTAACCATTTTGAGAAACGCATTATACACGTGCATAATCTACGTATATTTTACACGTGATAATAACGTGTATATCTTAGGATTTTGAATACGTATAATTCCTGTATCATATACACGTCGACTAAACGTAAATTCTCACCGGACGCTAACTCGAGACAAGCAAGGTGCTAATAATGGGACGAAATATGTGTATGGGACTTCCATGCCACTTCGACCTGTTTTTGATTATTGACCTCTCGAATTGAGCCCATGATTCTCTATATGATTGTTTACATTTTAACAGGCACTCAGTTTTTGTTCTCAGATTTTTTCAACTCGATTTGAATTTTTTACAATTTTTTTAAACGATTACATTGATCGACACAGTTCAAACATTTGAAAATATTCTGAAGAATCGTGTGTCAGATATCAAAATTTTCAAGCTTAGAACCAGAATGGGAGATTCTTCTTTTTTACTGTTTTCAAGCACTTTCCAAAAAAAAACGTACAAAAATTAGAAGCGCGAGTTATTTTACTATGGATGGCTGCTAAGCAATTTTCATACGTCACACCGGAATTTTGAAAAATTTTCAGATTTTTCGCAAGAGATTTTGTCTTTTTTATTTTGCTATTGACTAATCTCGCTATTCTGCAAATATCTAAAAAAAAAAATGTAAATCCGGTGAGACATATGAAAATATTTCAGAAACTATATACCGATAGTAAAATAACTTCCGGTTTCATTTTTCCTAACATTTTTTTTCGGAAAAAGCTTGAAAACAGTAAGAAGGAAAAATCTCCCTACTCCGGCGCTAAGCTTGAAAATTTTGATACCTGACACACGATTTCTCAGAATTTTTTTAGATTTTTAAATTGTGTTGAACAATATACAGTAGAACCTCGATTATCCGAACCCTCTGTTATCCGTTATCTGTTATCGCCGCCAGCGTTGATTTGAGTTATCTATTTCATAAGCGACAGATTCACTGTCCCTGACTGTACATACGTATGGATGATACGGACTTCTGAAAAAACACAAAGCTAAACAAAATTAACAACTAACATTTTCAAACACGTGTAACTCCTTAACAAAGTGCTGAAGACAATACTGCCACCTTTTCTAAAATTTGATAATATCTCAAGGTAAGTTCATGTTTTAATGAAACCCGAATATGTGTCTGATACAAACTGGTCAGAAATCATTTTCTATAATCGTTGGCAAGTGCGTACTGTTACACGGAATCTGTAAACAATTTATTCCCATGAACAATTATAGCAATCGGGATTTCATGTACAGAATTTTTAATTCTAGGAGTAAGTATTCTTGATTTTCTTCTAACAAAATAACACTAACAACGTAAGAAAGAGCCTTCTTTCTTCTTCGTTGGAAAATTCGAATTCCGCGGATCATAATAAATAGAATAATTACATAGAAAAACTATCGGTGTATTCTATCAAGTCTGACAACCCTATGCATAAAAGGAAAGGCCGGTTGAGAAGAGTTGAAAAAAAATATTTTTGTCTTCCTTTTTCCATGACGCTTGTGATTTTTTTTTTTTTGCATTCTTCGCGGATTTCATAAATAACTATTAACCGCGCAGGCCATTGCTTAAAAAATTATTATTGACCAACGATCGCACCTACGATACAGCTGCAAGGGATTTCATATTCAGAGAAAGAATAGAGCTAAAAGCTGGGACCAGAATCAATTTTGTGCGATTTTTTTTTTTTTTTTTTTCAAGCTATATTCAACAATTTGTCCACAGAAGTATGTAAGAAAAAAAGAATTTCACCAGCCTGGCAAAATTCTAATTCTTGTAAGAAATTCTTCCTGCTCGTCTGACAACTTTTCCTACAGTTTACAAATGTACTGTTACAAAATTAGCTTGCTAAGCTTATGACAGTTAAATAAAATAGCTTTCGAGCTTGAACAGTAAAATATTGTGGGTCCTGAGTTGAAATGAAGATTCAAGTCAAAGTCAGGGAAAATTGCGTATAATGGAAAATGCGAAGTGATCAGTTTAAAGTCTGAAACAGGACTGTTTTTACAATAATATCGGTTGACGCAGCAACCGATACTTCAGTTCTTTTATTACATTTATTTGTAATCATTTATCTTCTATGATTGCTAGATCATGCGTAATATATAGGTGATTCCCTAGTAAAGAAGGAGGAGGGAAATCGTCCTTTGTAACAGTACTATGAATTTTTGAAATTTTTTTTTTCAACTTTTGGACTTCGGAATCCCATTTGTTGCTCTAGGGCGTACCTCGGATTGCCTGAAATTCAGGAAAACACAGCTATTTTCTGCCGAAAGTTCGGGCACCTCACACGTCTATGCTAACGACTTTGGATATATGCTCTCGCGGACTTTTTTGTCGAAAATTTTGTGTTCTACAAGATTGGTCCTATACAATTTTGCTCTATCTTCAACGGTTCTCGCAGCGTCCGCCTCGGAAGCAAACTGTACAGAAATTTTGACTAGATTCTGACGATTTTTAATTTTTATTTTCGAAACCTGCAAGAGATTTGTCCCGCAAACTTGGATTTATACTCAGGGTGATCCCCCCGACTACCATGAATTTTTTCAGCTGCGGCAGAATTACTTCAATTCAAAGCTAAAAAATTGTCTAATTAAACTGGCCTATTATGAGAGATTCTCACAAACGGAAACGTCTAACAAAATTGCAAGCTTCGGGTCGGTCTTTGTTTGGATTGCAACATTAGTTATTTGCACTGGCGAGCAATCGCACTCCTGGATTCTGACACGAAGGTAGGGGAGACCGGGGCTAAAAGTAACAGGGGTAAGTTGTAACATCGCGTATATCTTTCAAAGTAAATCAGAGAGACGAATGGTTACAACGCGAAAATGAACGAAAATGAACGAGGTTCGCGCATCACTCATGCATCGCCAGTCTTGCCTTCATCGGCTCAGTGAGTAGTCCCGTGCACGTCGTGTTACAAGAGCCATGTAAGTATAGATTCACAATGCATCATTTTTTTGTCTGCGCGTGATATTTGACGTAAGTCTGTTCTGAATTTTTCGAACTTTCGTTTGTCGTTTATCTATCCCGGGTAACAATTTCAAGTGGCAACCATATGGCCGCTATATGGCCAACCCACCTAACCAATGTGGGCGCCATGTCGGCTATAGTCGGCTTTATCTCGGCTTTCACTCAGCAACGACGACCAAAACATGTAGCACCTTGGTGGCAGCTAGATGAAAAAACAACATAGTTTATTCCTGGTTTCGACTCGGTAGCTAGGTGGCTAAATTGCACGTTATTATGGTGGCATCATCCTGGCAGCGACATGGCGAGGCTACCTCACTGCTATGTAAATGCCAACTAGTCGCCACTTTTTTTATACCTAGCTTCCCGGTCGAGACCATAAAGAAACCATCAATGTTCGCTACCTTGTTGTTACGTAGCGGCCACATGAGTTGGTTGTCGTTGCCGAGTACAAGCCAAGACAAAACCAACAACCGACGCTTTATGTATGATTATATGGGTAAGCCATATTGGTGCCAAGTATTTATTTTTATTCAAAAAGGCATTCATACAGCACTACTGTGGCTGATGAATATATATGGGGCAATCCATGGTAAATCACACAGTATAAAACTCGACTGACTGCAATTTGATTAATATTTTTTTGTATTATTGTTATCACCGAAAAGGACATCTGTGATTTTTTTCAAATTTTTATTGCCAGCCGTTCAATTTTTTTTTTTTTTTTTTTTTCCCTAATAATTGTGACTCTCATTCGAAATATGATTTGAAAAAGTAATTCGAGCCAATTTTTTCGTCATTTCACGCGGTTTAATGTGAAAATATTAGGCAAATTTTTAAGCATTATATCGAGCATTTTCATCTGGTTTGAAGCAAAAAATAGCAAGTTTCACCAAGTATGCCCCCTGCGATCCTGTCCGGAAAAATCACAAAAATTCTTCATTGAAAATCAAAAATTTTAAGCCTAAAGCGATGATGGAGAAATGATTACTTTAATTTTCTTGATTTTTTTTTGTATGATTTTCCGTTGCTTTTCAATTACAATTTTCAATTGTTACTCCAATACTATAAAGGAGGTGATGCACATCCACCAAGTTAGTTTTTTTGCGAACAAACATTATAAATAAAAATAATTATTTTTTGAGCAAATAATCATTCTTTTAATTAATTTGCATCTATAGCTATAATATTATATGATATTATTATTTAATATTTTCGCCATGTAATTTTGTGTGTAGAACCTGCTTCTTGCTGGTAAAACTTATTTCATTAAAGCGAGAAAACCTTTTATTGTTTTTAATTAAAGTTGGCAAAAAAAAAAAAAATATCACATCGACGGGATTCGAACCCCGATCGTCCGCGTATCATCCGTAGCTACACATACGCGTTCACCATCTGGCTTTTGCGATTGTTTTTTGTTTTTTCACAAACGGTTGCACTATGTTTCACCATTACTGCAAGACAAATATCATACAAGAAAGTGTCATTTGAATCTGGTTTCTGGATATAACGTTGTTTTCTTCAAGCTGACGCGATTCTGACCGACGTTTTGAAAAGAATTATTATTACTAAAACGTGTATTACCGTGAATAAAGTAACCATATATTGAGTAGACACACAAGGTAAGTTCTTAGTTCAATCTTAACCTTTGGTGGACTAGATTTGATGTTGCAGTTACTGGGAGATTGTTTGATACCAGAACGTAGACGGAATAAGATTCATACAAAAAAAAAATTCGACTCGCTTTTCTTCATGAGTATTCGAATGACGTGTATAAGTTTTGCAGGTTGTCATTTTGATTCTATTAAATTGATACTATGGGCCCGCGAAAATTTTACGATCGCTGTTGCAATCCTTTTAACGAAGTGACACACAAGAATCGAACTAAACGTCTGCGACGAGTGTCTGAAAATATGCGTATCAAGTGGAAATTAGCATCGGATACTTATACGTGCGCATCATGCAGGATTGAGATGCACCATCAAATCTATGTTATATTTTTTGCCAACTTTAATTATAAACAATAAAAGGTTTTCTCGCTTTAATGAAATGAGTTTTACCAGCAAGAAGCAGGTTCTACACACAAAATTACATGGCGAAAATATTAAATAATAATATCATATAATATTATAGCTATAGATGCAAATTAATTAAAGGAATGATTATTTGCTCAAAAAATAATTATTTTTATTTATAATGTTTGTTCGCAAAAAAACTAACTTGGTGGATGTGCATCACCTCCTTTATAGTATTGGAGTAACAATTGAAAATTGTAATTGAAAAGCAACGGAAAATCATACAAAAAAAAAATCAAGAAAATTAAAGTAATCATTTCTCCATCATCGCTTTAGGCTTAAAATTTTTGATTTTCAATGAAGAATTTTTGTGATTTTTCCGGACAGGATCGCAGGGGGCATACTTGGTGAAACTTGCTATTTTTTGCTTCAAACCAGATGAAAATGCTCGATATAATGCTTAAAAATTTGCCTAATATTTTCACATTAAACTGCGTGAAATGACGAAAAAATTGGCTCGAATTACTTTTTCAAATCATATTTCGAATGAGAGTTACAATTATTAGGGGAAAAAAAAAAAAAAAAATAAAAAAATTGAACGGCTGGCAATAAAAATTTGAAAAAAATCACAGATGTCCTTTTCGGTGATAACAATAATACAAAAAAATATTAATCAAATTGAAGTCAGTCGAGTTTTATACTGTGTGATTTACCATGGAATGCCCCATATACTGCACTGGTCTGACTGCATCTTCCATTCAAAAAAAAGAGTTGTGAAAAGGTCAGGCTAGTAAACAGTATGTTTTATACTCAGTAATTGAGAATGATATTAAGCGGCTGGAGACACGTAGGTCTAGCCAACTCGGTGCAAGTTTACCTGCGAGCACGGCCAGCCATCTACCGGCGTTGTGTGGTACCAGATAATGTGGCTGCTCGATGTAAGGGCCACGTAGATGCCAGGCTACATCCAGACATGGCATTGCCAGGTTGGCCCGCATTAAAGCCATATGGCATCGCGAGCTGGCAGCCAGGTAGATGCCAGTTAACATAAAGACATGGCAGTGCCGGGTTGGCCCACATTAAAGCCATATGGCATCGCGAGGTGGCAGCTAAGTAGGTGCCAGTTCATTTAAAGATATGCCAGTGCCAGGTTGGCCCACATTGAAGCTATGTGGCATCGCGAGGTGTCAGCAAGATAAATGCCAGGTTACATCGAGACATGGCAGTGCCAGGTTGGCCTACATTGAAGCTATGTGGCATCGCGAGGTGGCCGCTAGGTAAATGCCAGCTTACATCAAAACATGGCAGTGCCAGGTTGGTTCACATTAAAGCCATATGGCATCGCGAGGTGGCAGCTAAGTAGGTGCCAGTTCATTTAAAGATATGCCAGTGCCAGGTTGGCCCACATTGAAGCTATGTGGCATCGCGAGGTGTCAGCAAGATAAATGCCAGGTTACATCGAGACATGGCAGTGCCAGGTTGGCCTACATTGAAGCTATGTGGCATCGCGAGGTGGCCGCTAGGTAAATGCCAGCTTACATCAAAACATGGCAGTGCCAGGTTGGTTCACATTAAAGCCATATGGCATCGCGAGGTGGCAGCTAAGTAGGTGCCAGTTCATTTAAAGATATGCCAGTGCCAGGTTGGCCCACATTGAAGCTATGTGGCATCGCGAGGTGTCAGCAAGATAAATGCCAGGTTACATCGAGACATGGCAGTGCCAGGTTGGCCTACATTGAAGCTATGTGGCATCGCGAGGTGGCCGCTAGGTAAATGCCAGTTTACATCAAAACATGGCAGCGCCAGGCTAGCCCACATCAAAGCTATGTGGCATCGCGAGGTGGCAGCTGGGTGAATGCCAGGTTACATCGGGACACGAAAGTGCCAGCTTGGCCTACATCGAAGCTATGCGGCATCGCGAGGAAGCAGCAAAGTGAATGCCAGGTTACACCAAGACATGGCAGCGCCAGGCTAGCCCACATCAAAGCTATGTGGCATCGCGAGGTGGCAGCTGGGTGAATGCCAGGTTACATCGGGACACGAAAGTGCCAGCTTGGCCTACATTGAAGCTATGTAGCATCGCGAGGTAGCAGCTAGGTAAATGCCAGGTTACATCAAGACATGAAAGTGCCAGGTTGGCCCACATTAAAGCTGTGTACCTTTGCGAGGTGGCAGCCAGGTATATGCCAGGTAGCGACTTGACTTGGCATACATATTTGTAAGCTACATTGGATTTCCATATAGTTGCCACCCTAGATCAACATTACTGAGCTATGTCGGTTGGCCTGATTATTGCAATAATCAAAATCCATATTAAAGCCATATTGCCGCCACATTGTTTTCGTACCTCAGCATTCAATATGGTCTGCCGATACGATTGCCATGCTCATGCCATGTGGCATTAATGCGGCATGTGGGCTGGCCATGTAGAATGTTACCCGGGTACACACTAAATCAGACTATATTTCGCAATGTATCAATACGGTTATTAGCATTATTCTAACAAATAGTGAAAAAAACTTTTGGGGTAAAAAGTAACAGACTTTTGGGGCACGTTGTAACATCGTTACGACTTGTCCCAACCCGTGTCTGATGTACCTACGTATTTAGTAGGGGTGGTGATGATATATTTTTTTTGTTTCAAGAATGAGAAACTATACAAGAGAGACCAACCGCGGGGAAAAGCCACTGAGCCTTTATAAAGAAGCCGCAAAAATCGTCAAAGACCAGAAAAAAATCGACCAGAAGCATAGCTAAAGAGTTTGGAATGTGCCACGTATCGCTTACAAGATTTATCAAAAATACAACAAATAACGAACAAGTGGCAGTTGGGTACAGAGCGAGCAGACAAGTTTTCGATGCTGATCAGGAAAAATTACTGTCCGAATTTGATCAAATGTGCAAGAATTTATTTTGGTCTTTTACCCTACGAAGTCCGAAAGCTAGCATACGAGTGTGCTAATAAGTTTGAGGTCAAGAACATACCTAAATCTTGGAGTGACAATGGCATAGCTGGCCCAGATTGGTTCACTTTATTTTTAAAGAGAAATCCCGCTCTTTCTATCAGAACTCCGGAGGCTACTAGTCTCGGTCGCGTAACGTCTTTTAATAGACACAATGTTGGACATTTTTTCACCACGTGGGGTGACATTTTGCTGAAGCATAATCTACCCGCCTCGCGAATCTGGAACCTTGACGAGACTGGAGTGACTACCGTCCAGAAAACAAAGAAAATTGTCGCCGAAAAAGGGGTAAAACAAATAGGAGCTATAACTTCCGGTGAACGAGGTACACTGGTTACTGTAGAAATGGCTGTGAACGCCGCTGGGACTTCCATACCGCCTATGTTTGTGTTTCCGCGGCTAAGATACACGCAACTATTCGTCCGAGATGGCCCTCCTGAAAGTATTGGAGCAGGAAATAGTTCCGGATGGATGACAGCCACCGAATTCATATTATTCGTGGATCACTTTATTAAATTCGTCAAACCCACACCATCCGAGCCCGTTCTGCTTTTACTGGACAATCATTCCTCCCATATAGCTATCGAGGTTGTAGAGAAAGCGAAGCAGAATGGCATCATTATGTGATCCTTCCCTCCACATTGCACTCACCGATTGCAACCCCTAGATGTCGGAGTCTATGGACCTTTTAAGAACTACTGTGCCGCTGCACAAGTTAATTGGATGCGCAATAACCCAGGCCAAACAATGAAGATATATGACATTCCTGGGATTGTGAAACATGCCTGGCCTTTAGCATCAACACCAAATAACATCATGAACGGCTTTAAGAAAACTGGTATATGTCCGTTTAATCCCGATATATTTCAGGACTCTGATTTCGCTCCATCGTATGTAACTGACCGCCCCCTTTGCGAGAATAATGGACCAGCGCTAATTCAGCAAGAAACTGGAGCAGTTCGTGTATCTGCAAATGCTGTTACTGAGCCAATTCCTGGGCCATCAAGTGCTGTGGCAGGACCAGTACCTGGGCCATCAAATGTTGTGACTGATTGTGAGCCGACACCTGGACCATCAAACCCTGTCACTGCAAACACAGACGCCGATATTTCAAGCCTACCATTCCGTCCTGAAATGATTAGGCCTTTTCCAAAGGCTCTGCCAAGGAAAAACAATGTTCAAAAACGCAAAACAAGGAAATCGGCCGTATTGACAGACACACCGGAAAAAGACGCTTTAGCTGCGGAACAATTAGGTCGCGCCAATCGTAGGGACACCAGAAGAACGAAAAGAGGAGAAAGCAAGGAAAATTACACAGGAAAGGGCAAAGGCAAGGGTAAAGGGAAAAGTT
This sequence comes from Macrophya alboannulata, assembly GCA_949628255.1. Lineage (NCBI taxonomy): Eukaryota > Metazoa > Arthropoda > Insecta > Hymenoptera > Tenthredinidae > Macrophya > Macrophya alboannulata. The sequence goes on along the minus strand of OX451212.1, from coordinate 10,478,134 downwards.
CAAATGCCGCAAAAAAAAAAAAGATATTACAGGAACATAATGAAGAGGAAAATGAAAGCAACGACGATGAATGTTATTGTTTGATATGTTGCGAGTCATATTCACAGAGCAAGTCCGGGGAAAGCTGGATCCAGTGTTTAGGTTGTAAGAACTGGGCACACGAAAGGTGTATAAAGAGTAGCAAGAAGGCTAGTTATATGTGCTTGGACTGTCATCCAGACGAATCTGATTCCGAATAATCTTTCATACGACATTTCTATTTGAGTCGTATTTAAGATAAAAGTTCAATTATAGTCGCCAAATAATAATAGGCCAAATACGTGTGTGATATGAGTCTTGTGATTTGAGATATTAATAAAGATTTATTTTTTTTTATTCATCTCAAATACTATGACCAGAAAGTCTGTAATGATAAATGTGTTTGTTTTTAATTATAGGACTAGTTCGATGCATCAAAACCTACAAAATACCTGGTATATTAAGATGGAAATACCTATTATAATAGAATAATATTCAGATTTGCTATACTTTGGTCAAAAATCGTTGTCTAACCTTATCAATAAATTTGACTTCGAACCGAAGAGTATTTTTCTCTATATTATTATTCATGACAATGTAATTTTTCTAATGAGAATGCCTTCATCAAAAAGTGTTACAACTTGCCCCAGCATTGTTACTTCTAACCCCGATACGGGGCAGAATGTAACAGCACACGGGATGTAAAACAAAATTGAATAACTTTTTATTCTTTGGTATTCGCAAATTATTCAAATACATATCAATTTTGGAATAACCAAGAAGCAATATGCCGTCATCAGATCGTAAATATCTCAGGCGAATCGGAAAATATTTACATTTTCGTTAAAAATGTTACATTTAGCCCCGGTCTTCCCTACGTGCTTCGTTAAAAATCTTGTTATACTTCTGTACTACTCGATTCGTTAGAGAAGGAAAGTAATTGAATTCTTTGGACATGATATTTTGGTTGTGACAGTGTTTACAATGATTCAATCAAGGGGACGTGGTAAGCCGAATACTGTCGACCTAGAGAACTTGAAAAAAGTTATATTAGAGAATAAGGAGAATATTCTAATTAATAATACCAAAATCATTTCGGCAAATAATGAGATATGGGAACGATTATCGACAGAGCTCGAAATAAAGGCCACTAGTCTGCATTCTTATACCGTAAATAATAGGTATAATTTAAAAGACCTAATACTAGAAAGACAGTTTCCGGATACATCGATAAAAAATGCATCGCATACCAGTGCCTTATCGAATGAAATCAGCATGCAATCGTACGATACTAGCATAGAAAATACAAAGAACTTCAACTTTGCAATTCCAAAAACCGAATTTAATGATCTGATAACTGAAGTAGTTCGTACATCAAAAACTAAAAAGGGTCATAAAACGGAACGCACACGTACAATATTGCGACAAAATGTATGGACTGAAAAAGTGTCAACAGCTCTATGGAACTCATTGAAATTAAAACATGCATTTCATTTCAAAAATCATATAACAAAAACAGGAATTAGTGGAAAAATGAATGGTAAGATTCTATTTCATATTTTGTATGTAACCCCAGACAAATCGTAAAATAAAAGTAACAAGTATACGAATCCCTTGCGTCCGGCTCGAAAAATCAACGAAAAGTCACCCAGGTCCGCTGACACTGACCACTATAAAGGGTAAGATAGGAAACCAAACTGTAATGTCTTTAAAATAACAATAACTTACACTCGGGAAATAGGTTGGGTTAAATAATAGTAGCTTATTCAATAAAGTAAAATGTAAAGTATAGATACAAGTATGTACAAAGGTATATATGTAATAGCCTTACAACGTGGCTTTCGGTAGCGCGTCTCATACGAGAGTGGGCTATACTGTCTTCGCACACTATACGCAAATCTAACTCACACCTATACTAACACTTGCTCGCGCGTCGTATTCGCACATTCTATCAAGAGACGCGGTAGAGTCTCGCGACAAGTACATTAAAAAAAAAAAAAAAAAAATTATATCAAGTATGACTCTACCACTCTCTTTTACCGGAACGGGAGCTCGGCGAGGGAGTGGGGGTAACCATATTATTTCATTACAGCATACAGGCAATATCTCATGGCTCTCCGATTTAATACAGGAATAAGATGCGAAAAAGATTTCATTTGAGCCTAATATCAATGCAATCGGTGCACGGATAGCTGAGATATGATTATTTCTAAAATCGAGAGGGTCAGTTTCATCTCAGCAATTCAACGTCGTCGTCTGACCAAATTTTCGCTCCGCGCAAACAAACCGTGCGGATATAGATACATAGAAAGTAGCCCGACGAGACGAAAGTTACCACCAAACTCTATATATATATACCTATACTAATGGTCGGCATTTAAACCGGGCGAGTTTATCGGTCTATCATACAATGCTCTCTATGGCCCACGAGACGCAGCATCGCTCACGGTGCATGGCCGAACATTTATTTATTGGCGTATTCTCGATGACAGTTACGGGGACTAGGGATGAGAATAATAACATACTTAGGAGTAGTAATTTATTAATATAAAATAAGTTGTTTGAATTGATTGCAAAGTAATAGTAGTTTATTACAATAGTGGAGTGCTATGGAATAATAATCATATCTATCTTCATCTTCTCGTTTATTACGATTTATTTGACGAGATCGAGCCATAGAGGTTATGATTATGAGAATTATCTGTTATGTTATTACGATTGATCGCAATTATAACGAAGGGTCGGCAGTTATATTCATTTGAATACTTATTTCTGTGACAACGGAAGGTGGCTAACGTAGAATTCACGAAGGAATCAGTAATTCAGTGATAATCAAGAGATAAACGCTAATAATTGAGCAGGCACATGACATCATTACCTAAGATACGATAAAGTATTTGGAATAAATGCCAAATATAATGGATAATGCAAACTAAATCATTGTGCCATGTAAAACTTATTTCGTACAAAAAGCTGTTAAGACATGCTGTGTGGCTGGTCGTTATTGGATGAGGACGATACTTGTTTATTAGATTAAAAATTTGATGTAAATGAGATTTCTGAAATATCAATTATTTTACAACAGGTGATAACAGTGTATAAGAAATTACGATGAGTTTGAACTAAATAATGAAATGTATTCTTATAACATAATAATTAAACTATTTGTTAAATATTCATGTGCTTAATAAAAAGAGTGACATGGGGCCCTGCCCCAGCCGCCACCACCACTACGTCTGCTGCTCGTACCATGGCCACGGTAAGGACTGCCCATCGACATATGAAAGCAACTAAAATGTTGAAAGTGAAGTTATTGCCATGAATATTTTTTACATAAAGTAGAGAGAAAACAAATGCTTGCTGCCGTTTAATATTATTCAATAATACCAGTTGATAATGTCGAACATATGAACAAATGTTTTATTTATATACTGTTTATGTATAGTTATGATATAATATTCAAATAAACGACGAAAAAGAGAAATTTGATTGTGTTGCAGCTTGTGCGAATACCTATTAAGATGATTTTATTTTACTACTTGAGTTACAAGTTTTGTGCATTACGTTACATTAAGTTTTGTCCAGTAGATTGAAAACATTGAGTAAATAAATTTTTTCACAATACCATCGTTAGCGGGCACAACTTCCTGTGCCACAGCCACCTCCTACATCACTGGCAGGCACTGTAACTACTGGGTACATCGAAAACATGCGATGAAATGAATTGGGAAAATGAACGTGTCTTATGAGTTCTATTAAACAGTCAAAATTCATTAAGAGGATAATGTACATAGACCATGCAATGGTACAATTAACTCGATTAAGGGCAATATTAGCTATGTAATATTACAACAGCGAAAATTCAGATTAAAAAACAAATTGAGAAAGTACGTTGATGAATCGTTCAACACCCTATGGATCCTGCTGCCGTGGGTTTTCTCGTGGTGCTGGTGCTTGTGCGACCACCTTACGATCATCTTGCACTTGTATCACCTCGGAAAATGTAGGTCAATATTTGCACTGCGAAACTGAAAGTCTGCAAAGATAACGTTTCACGTTTTGCTATTCATTTATTTTTACTTACGCAGTTATGACGCGGCAATGGGCTTGACCCGACTCACGTATAGACGGACGATATTCTTTTCGTATTCGGACAGCTGACAATCCTACATTGAGTACAGCAGAGACTGTAGTTGGTCTTGCGACCAATGTATTACATAATTACATTAATATTACTTTAAATTTGCATTGAAAGTAAGTATAATGTGCGATAAAAACTCACGCCATCGGGTGACGATCTACGAAACGTGTCCATTTACAAATAGAAGTGAAAACTATTGTAATAGATTAAAAGCGAAAAATAATTATTCCGAAAATGCATTTAAAGTCTGTCAGTTCAATTGCCTTCCGATTTTAAATTGGGCCCGCTCACATTAATATACGTCAGGTGGCGCCAACGGCACGCCGGTTACGTAAATAAAAACACCATCTTTCTTGTATCGTGAATGGGTCTTTACCCAATGGCGCCACCTGACGTGTATTTATGTGAGCGGGCCCAATTTGAACATGAAGAGTACGTGTTCTGGAATAATAATTTAGGTTTTCAATGCGGGAGGACGCCGGTCTAGATCATTTGTTAATTCTATTTATTAACTCGATGGAGGCGTTCCGAAGATCGTCACCCGACAGCGTGAGTTCTTATCGTACATTATATTTACTCTTAATACTAATTTAAAGTAATAATAATATAATTATGTGATCGAAAGACCAATTACAGTCTCTCGTGTACTCAATTTATGATTTTATTGTTAGCTGTCTGAATACGAAGAGGATTTAGCGCGTTTAATGGACGAGCAGCACGTGGGCGACGAGGCGCCCGTTGCGGCGCAATATATGCGTAAGTTAAAATAAAAAAAAAATAAAAAATTTATAGCATAAAGTAAAACGTGAATCGATAGCTTTGCAGACATGTATAGTTTCCGAATACAAATGTTGTTGTGCATTTTTAGAGCAAATGTTAGTGCAGGAGATGCGGGTTCACCAACCACCAGAACCCCAGGTGCTACAGCCGGGGCCACAAGGTATAGTTTAACACTTCATTTGCGTACTTTCCTAATTTGTTTTTGATTCGGCATTTCAGCTGTTATAATATCACCCTAACTTATCGTGATTTTAACATCTTATGCGGATTTTGTTCATCCGCATTATATTCATAATGAATGAATTTGACTTTAACATAAATGGTCGAAATGGGAAATTGCATCTTCGTATTCATCACATGTTCTCAATATGCCCAGTAGTTGCAGCGCCTGGTGGAGTAGCGGTAGAGGAGCAGGCCGCTGTGGCGCCTGAGGTTGCGCCTCCAAATAATAACGGTAACATTAAATATTAAATTACATGTATGTAATTTTTCAATTGACTGGATGCCCAAAACTTGCAACTCAAGTAATTAAATCCACTTCATACGTATTCCCATCAACTGCAACATAATTAAAATTTTTGCATTCATTCAATTGAATATTATATCATAACTACAAGGGTTTGTTCATATGTTTGGTATTATCAACTCGGATTAATCAATTATAATGAACGTTAGCAGGCAATACTTTCATGTCTATTTTATTTGAAGAATATTCATGGTAATAACTCAACCGCCAACATTTTAGTACGTGGAAGGCACCAGCGTGCGGGCCAGCGCTGGCAGAGGAGGCAGCAGCGACAGCATCAAAGTCTCGTTTCGCTGCTATATGCCATGGCAAGCCCTCACCAGGGCGGCAGAAAAAAAGGGGTGTTGGCCGCGGTGGTGGTGTCGGTGGAGGCGTAGGTGGTGACGTTGATGGTGGCGTCGGTGATGGTCTCGGCGGTGGCGGTGCTGGGGCCCCCGTATGACTTGATTCCTTTTACAACTTTCCTTTTACAACTTTCCTTTTCCTTATTCCTTTTACATACCTATGCTGCATAAAGTCATAAAGGTCAAAGTCCACAAATAAAATGCAATATATGGATTATATAGTTTCGTGAAGAAAGAGTTTTCAAATGATGGAGGACAAATATAGCGGATAGACTAGACAAGTGGCTTTGTAAAAAAACACCTATTTACTAGCTGCTATATTTATCCTATAATATATAATATGCATACATTATAATGCATAGTATTTAGCTGGAATTATTATTATTATTTTCACTGTTTCTTTTCATGTGTTTCAAACAGTATTATTAATGAAGGATAAATATAGCAGCTAGTGAATGGGTATATTTTACAAAGCTACTTGTCTACTCTATATTATATAGCATGCATCATATGTTTGCACAGTATCTTGCTGTAATTAGCATGATTATTATTATTATTATTATTATTATTATTATTATTATTATTATTATTATTATTATTATCATTTGCATTTTCGTTGTTTTTTGTCATATTTCTTTTTTTTCTGTTTTCTTCGTTTTCAAGTATATCAGACGCATATTGCGTATCCGGAGGGACAAATAACAGTTTGCCTGACACAACGAGTTACAATAATTAATTGAAGTTTGTTTATATTTTTTCTTTATTGTCCTTTCATTTCGTTTCATTTCATTGCATTATCTTCATCATCATATACCTATAATTACATAATAATAATAATAAAAATGATAATAATAATAACAATCAGAATATTATTACTCAAAAACATTTAAGTATGTCGTACATTATATAGTATCATAAAACAGTATTATTAATGAAGTATAAATATAGCAGCTAGTGAATGGGTATATTTTATAACAAAGCTACTTGTCTAGTCTATATTATTTAGCATACATCATATGTATGCACAGTATCTAGCTGGAACTAGCATAATTATTATTATTATTATTATTATTATTATTATCATTTCCATGTTCATTGTTTTTTTTTCGTGTTTTTTTTTTTCGTTTCATTCGTTTTCAAGTATATCAGACGCATATTGCGTATCCGGAGGGACAAATAACAGTTTGCCTGACACAACGAGTTACAATAATTACTTGAAGTTTGTTTTTTATTTTTCATTTATTGTTCCTTCATTCCATTTCATTTCATTTCCCTATCTTAATCATCGTATACCTATAGTCATTTAACAATAATAATAATAATAATAATAATAATATATCTTAAAAACAATTATGACATTACAATAAAATTGATTATTTAGTTCAAATCCATCGTCATTTATTATGCGCTGTTATCACCTGTTGCCTAATAATATATATTTCGCAAATCCCAATTGAATCAAATTTTTAATCTAATGAACAAGTATCTTCCTTAAATAATTATGACCAGCCACACAACATGCGTTGACAGCTTTTGTACAAAATAAGTTTCAAAGGGAACAATGACTAATTTGGCATTATTTATATACATGTAATTATTAGTGTGTATAACAACACTTACGAGTAAGGGTTGTGTGGGATTCGTAGGAATATTAGACGGTCGATCAGAGAATTTCTTCTACCTTTTACACGGTAGCATCAAATCATTTAGCAACGAAAAAATGTTATAAAGGCAAGCGTTTTTTGCTCGGTGTGGCATGGATCTGGCTGTACGGGGCTTCCCCTTCACGCAACGGGCTGTACTCTTCTCTCTAGCTATCTCGTTCTCTCTTCCTATATAAATATATCGATGACTAACTAGATTCTGGCAAGCTTCAGTTCGTTCACCGCTAGGTTCGCGAGGACGCTTCACGACCGCAGCGAATCTGGCGGTGATGTCTAACATTATGACGTTAGGGAAGGTTAATCCACAATCAGGCGATTTTGTCTTAATTTAGTATAATAATATAGAGAGCGATAATTCATAAAATATAATAAATCATATAGCCAATAAGATTACACGTTGAAACCAGCAGGACAAATTTTGTCCAGAAAGTGAAAAAGAATTAAACAATCAGCGCCATAAGGTGGCTGATTGTTGAACCACAAATACATTTCTCATCTGTTGTTCCGTAGATTCAGGATTAGCGTGACAGATTTGTAATTGCTTAGTAGAGTTTCGTGTTTCATTATTCTTTTACAAATACAAATACATACACTTCTGCAGATTATATTACACGCAACGGATATAATTGAGTTTGTTTGATTTCGTTCGTAACATAAATAGGTATTTGTAAAATCATTCGGTACGATTAAGTTAGTTAGGTTAGATAGGTTAGGTAAGTTTGTCTTCTATCTCAATAATTATTTCGATTTTGTTTCGAAAGATAGCTGCTGTGCGCTATATTGCAAACGGTTACTTGTCACCGTATTGCAAAAGGCAGCTTAGCGCCGACCCATAGAATCTGAAGGCAGCTGTGCGCCTGTCAAATTGAGATAGAAGACGTGTGTCAGCATTTCATTTAGTCATGCAACATCAACAGATACCGATTTTGTCAGACAGGTTGATGAATATGATTAGATCTAGAGAAAGGTTGTATGATGATCATATAGATCATTTCGCGTTGCTTGTTCAACGCTACTCAAAATATGCTCCACAGGAATCTTGGCGAGTGCAGATGCCAGACACAATAGAACCCGTGTTGCCGAATGTCAAACACATTCATATACTACACAGCGGAGAGTATGACATCGAGAAGCATTGGGTGTGCAGTTATTTCGATGGCAAATCAATATTTATTTATGATTCGTTAAATTCGAAGGTGCTTCACAAACACCATAAGACATATTTGCAGAAACTGTTTCCATTCTACCAGTTTGACACGAATCCCGTAACGTTTCCCATTGTTCAACGGCAATCAAACGGGTCTGACTGTGGAGTCTTTGCCATTGCATTTGCTGTTTCGATCATAAATGGATACAAGCCGGATAAGATTACGTATGACGTTTCTCGCATGCGTGAACATCTACTCACAATGTTTGAAAATAACGTGATCGAAAATTTCCCGTGCATTACTACGATCCAAAGTGTACGCGTTGAAGAGAAATTCGCTTCGAACAAATGGCAAATGGACTGCGAGAATTTCAATAACCCACGCCATTTGCAACGAAGTTTAAAAAAAAAAAAGGCTGCAGTAATAGAACTTGCGCCACAATTAGACCGAGAACCAATATCTTTTGGAAGCGTTGAAAACCGTTCACACCCGCAAGTTCGGAACCAGCTAACCGATGTAAAAGTGCCATCTACGTACCGCATCCTATCTACGTGTCAAAACGCGCCTACATTTGAAAATAATGTCAAAATTGTATCAGTAGAACGGACCGTAGGTAATTCTTGTATAGAACACTGTAAAGAAAATAGTAATAATAAATTGCTGACAGAAGTTTCGGCCACAGAGTTCTCAGTTAGCACTGGAAATCAATATGTTAAAACCAACAAGAAAAGTCATCAAGTAGCCAAGCGTTCATCACCAACTGAAGCTATAATATCGGCAAACATAAGAGAGCCGCCTGTGATAAAACAAAAAAGGTGTGCGCGTCGTGATGCAAGGCCGATTTTAGACGAAAAATCGAAGGATATCCTTATGTCTGGCAGATGGTTATCTGATCTTCATATGGATCAATTTATATATCTTGTTAAAAGTTGCTCAGAGTATCGACCTCAGGAATCGTGGCGAGTACAAATGCCAGGTACTATTAAACCCGTTTCTAAAAATACTGCATAGCGGTGTTACGGCAGGCGAGAAACACTGGGTATGCAGTTATTTTGATACCAAATCAATATTCATATACGACTCCTTAAACTTAAAACGACTTCACAAACATCACGAAATCTATTTAAGAAACCTTTTCCCATTTTACCAGTTCGAAACGAAACAAATAAAATTCCCAACGGTCCAACAGCAACCTAACGGATGTGACTGTGGGGTGTTTGCAATTGCTTTCGCAATTTCGGTTATTGTCGGATACAAACCACAACAAGTCACATACGACGTCGCATGTTAAATCACAGAGAATGTGGCGCTCTAGAGGCGGCTGACACTCTGTTAGGAATTGCATTGTATGGCACAGACCCGCAAACAACCATCAAGTGGATTGATGTGAACATGATTAGAAGTAGAAAAGTTAAAACTCGCAAGGAAATAGAAGATTTGGATGCTGATTCGACAGACATATTTTGTGATTCGTTAGTCGATACACATTATCCCGCTCGTCCAGAAGAATTAGAATCCGTCAACCTATACGATTTTGCGAAATGGTACGAAATAACGAAAGTTGAGCCTAAAGCGCAAGGGGTTGAATATTATCAAATAGGTAAGGCACAGTTCTTGAAAAAGCGGAAACGCGGATGTCTCATCAATCATTATAAGAATAACGTTCAGAAGCAACCTGAACGATATTTTTACGCACTGCTGTTACTCTTCAAACCGTGGAGAAATATTGATGAGCTTAAAAACGGATGTGATACTTACACAGAATCATTCCAGTCGCTACAATCGGAGCTTGAGCAGGCGCTAGCGTATCATGAGCGCATAACCGAGGTTCAAAAAGGTATAGAGCATGTCAAAGAGTTAATCGAGAAACATGCGACAAAAGCAGATCAATCACAGAGTAGCGATACTTCGGAAACGATACCATTAGGTTGTGAGCCTATCGAAGCTGAAGGAGCGATGAAGGAGTTTCAGCAAGGAGCTGAAAAAGTAGAGGCTGTCGATGTTTCGCAAATGATCGCAGAATTAAACGCAGATCAGAAAAGAATATTTGATAAAGTTACGGGTAATATAATTTCGAACGATATTTTACGACTTTATGTCAGTGGAGAGGGTGGAACTGGTAAGAGTTTTCTGATCAAAACAATCAGGTGTTGGATTAAGCAGCACGTTGGCTTGGATACCGCGGTCGCCGCACCAACCGGAATAGCAGCATTCAATATTGATGGTCTCACAGTTCACAGACTGTTTCAATTGCCTGTTGAACACGGCAGCACTCCAAAGTACAAACAGCTGTCCGACGCGGTTTTGAAAACTATACGGGATCAACTTAAAAATGTTACGCTGATTGTCATCGACGAGGTTTCCATGATATCCAATGTAACTTTTATGTATATACATCTTCGCCTAGTAGAGATTTTTAATACGTCTGATTGTGAAGATGGTTGGTTTGGAAAAAAGCATATTCTACTTTTCGGCGATTTATTACAACTGCCGCCTGTCCACGAAGGTTCAGCGTTCAAAAAACTATCTTATACAGAGACCTGCAAACTCCTAGGATCAATAGGAAGCATTGACTTGTGGTGCAATTTATTCAGTTATGATGAACTGACAATTAACATGCGACAAAAAAATGATCAATCGTACCGTGAGATACTCTCAAGAATACGTCTTGGGGTTGTCACTGATACAGACACAAAAATGTTAGTATCGAGGAAAATCCATTTCACACCGACACAATTCAGTGATAGGATACGTGAACTATGTGATTATATAAATAACCTACCTAACGACGCGGTGTGTCTACTTCCAACTTGTCACATGTGTGATGTTCTCAATGCAGCGATGTTGAGCGAAATTAAATCTGAAGAAATACATCTGTTAGCACACGACACTGTAGATTCTCCACCGTTTTTAAAGAAAAAGGTACAGAAGATCTTGAATAAAGGTGACGAGGACAGTTCTCGAACTGCCGGTCTCGCGAAAATAATCACTATAAAAATTGGTGCAAAGATAATGATCAGACGAAATATCGATGTAACGTTAGGTCTTGTCAATGGCACGATTGGTAAAATAACGTCAATATCTAATGCTATTGATACTAATGATGTAGAATCAGTAAAAATAGTCTTAGCGACTGGAGTCGAACATGTTATAGAACGTGTCGGGGTTAAGTTTGAGCCGATGGACGGAGCCTTTGTCATCCGAAAACAATTTCCAATCTGCCTCAGTTATGGAATAACAATACATAAAAGCCAGGGCCTCAGTTTGAATAACGCCGTCATAGATGCGGGCAATTCTATATTTACTTGCGGACAAGTGTACGTTGCCTTGTCACGAGTAACTTCATTAGAAGGGCTACATTTGATCAATTACGATCCCCATTCTGTATTAGCGGATGAATCTGCCATCATAGAGTACAACCGGTTAAGAAGAAAGTATCGGCCAGATCTTATGATGATGACGGTCGCGCGGTTACGACCGAAAAAAGTGCCGGACTGTAGGTGGTCGCTACAGAAAAATGTATCCACATGTCAGGTACCAATTAAGGAAAAAATCTTCGATAATTCGTGGCGAATAAAAGGCCTTCAGAACACTGATCATGTTTCATGCTACGCTAACGCGACGATTCAGTGCATGTTTCACTGTAAGTCAATTAGAGACTGTCTGTTACGTAAAAAACATTCAGATGTTATGAGAATGTTAATTGACAGTTACGCGAACATCGAAATTTCAGTAAATGTTTTATCCGCTAGAAGACTTGCAGGTGAACAATTCACTTCAAATGTTCAGCAAGATGCGCCAGAATTCTTGAACAGTCTCGTTTCGAAATGTGATGATCTCAAGCAGGAAATTGAACATCAGTTGACCTCACGAGTGCGTTGCAAAGATTGTGGTTATACTAACAACTATATTGAACCCAGTAACATATTGTTACTGGCGTTGCCCACATCTAGCGAAAATACACATAACTTGTCAGACATAATTAAGCAGAATCTTTCATGCTGGAAATCTATATATGGGTCGTGCTACAATTGTAGATCAAACAATATGCTCATTAACACTGATATTTCATCAGTAAATGCCTGTCTTATCATTCAGCTTCTGTTAACTAGAATGCAAAATGACGAGGTGACTAAGATTACTAATTATAATATAAAAGGTGTACCTACGGACAAAATTTCGATCTGCACGAAGACTTACAAAGTTCATAGTGCAATATTTCACCACAGCCCGAGTACCGACAAGGGGCATTACACCAGCATGCTGCGAGATGGCACTACGGCATGGGTGCACGTTGACGATGATACAATTATAAATAAGAATTGGCCCCGAAATGCCAAAGGTGCATACGTATTCTTCTTACATCAAACTTGAGTATAGTATAAAAATTATTCGAGAAAAGTGGTGAAGAGCGTTCAAAGGATGAACGCCACAATCAGTATTATTGATATATGCACATCTGACCCTGCGTGTAAGTAACTCCGCCATTGCCGGTCCCAAGCCCGGATGAAAAAGGAGGAGGGTTGCACGCAGGGTCATATGTCATGTCATATTCTGACAAATAATCCGCCAAGTGCGATTGTCTTACAATCGAGTCACACGAAATCATTCAACAAGAGTATAAGACATTCGTGAAACGTAGTATCAAGTGTCAGTTCTATGGTAGTGGTGCATTGACGATTTTTTTTTAAGATACACTTGCGAAACGCATGTTAGAACAACAACTATTACAGTTGATATTTCAGTCATCGATAATAATATAACCTGGTCAGTAAAACACTTTCAATACAACTCATAACAGTTAGATTCATAGAATTGAATCATGTTTAGAAAAATAACATTTAGCAGAAAAAGTACAGAAAATCTAAGTCTGTACAAAAAGTAATGAAATCCCCCAAAAGCACCTCGGGTGCAAAAACTTTACGCCAAGTACATTAAAACGTAGTAACTATCAACAAAAATTTGTTAACAAAATATTAGAAGAAGTAGCGTTTGATCTACAAAAGTATTGAAATCAATGGACGTTGCCAAGTACAAATAAATTTTCTCACAAATAATTTCGGAATGTGACCTGGTCTTAGTTTTCGATAGGTATTTACATTTCAATATACATAACATGCGTAACACATAATGACATGCAACATACGTACTCACAAGAAAAGATCAATTGAAATTAAAATTGAGAAAAAAAGAAACGAAAAAAAAATTTGGAGGTAATGGTACTTGGCGGGCTTTTTGTAGAAATTACAAGAAAATATAAATTGAACTATTTTAATATTCTCATAATAATTCAAACATCAGCCCGCCAAGTACCACGTACTCCAAATTTTTTTTTCGTTTCTTTTTTTCTCAATTTTAATTTCAATTGATCTTTTCTTGTGAGTACGTATGTTGCATGTCATTATGTGTTACGCATGTTATGTATATTGAAATGTAAATACCTATCGAAAACTAAGACCAGGTCACATTCCGAAATTATTTGTGAGAAAATTTATTTGTACTTGGCAACGTCCATTGATTTCAATACTTTTGTAGATCAAACGCTACTTCTTCTAATATTTTGTTAACAAATTTTTGTTGATAGTTACTACGTTTTAATGTACTTGGCGTAAAGTTTTTGCACCCGAGGTGCTTTTGGGGGATATGTATAACAGCGGCGTCGGCTCGCTGTGCGCGCATCACGTATACCTAATACTACATACGATATACTACAACTTTCCGCCTTTTTTAAGATTTATGCAGACGCGGAGAACGACGCGGCTTTACAATCTGATCGATATGCCTCTTGGCTAACGCATCGTTACAATCTTTAATTACAAATGTAGAAGGATACACTTTCTTAATCACTTCTCCTGTCACTCTCTTTTCACCTCTAACTCGATGATTATCAATAAACACTGTATCACCAACATTCACATTATTTTGTCTTGAACCCGCTTTCGCCACTATTTGCGCTCGCTTTTTCTTCTCAACATTCGCGGCAACATTCGTTTTCAACAAATCAAATCGCGTGCGCAGATCACGCTTATACATAAGTTGCGCAGGGCTTTTACCTGTGGTACAATGTTCGATATTTCTATAATCAGATAGAAACAAATTAACAGCTGATTCAGGCGTCTCTCCCCCTTTTACAATTTTTGTGACTTTATTCTTAAAAGTACCGACAAAATTTTCTGCTGCACCGTTTGTCGCAGGATGATACGGCGGAGAAAAACTGTGATTAATTCCGTTTTGACGCAAAAACTCTAAAAACTCATCTGCTCTAAACTGCGGTCCCCCGTCTGTTACCATATGCACGGGCAGTCCGTATCTCGCGAATAACGCTTTAAATACCTCTATTAACCTATAAGCTTTGGTATTGTTTTTAAAATTAATCACTTCAGGCCACTTCGAATGTGCATCAATCACTACTAAATACATATCTCCGTAGAGTGGTCCTAAGAAATCACAGTGCAAGCGGTGCCATACGCGGTCTGGCCAAGGCCATGTAGTCAATGGTGTTTGCTGTGGCTTTTTCTGTTCCACTAAGCAAGTTGTACAATTATTTACAAAATTTTCTATATCTTTATCTATTCCAGGCCACCATACGTATGATCTCGCTAGCATTTTGATTTTTACAATACCCATGTGCGACGCATGCAGCTCTTTTAATACTCGCGACTGCATTGACTCTCGTATTATCGCACGTAATCCCCAAAATAAACATCTTTTATCAATATTTAATTCTAATCGTTTAGAATAATACGATTTTTCATTATCGGTCAATTCTTTCACATCTGGCCAACCATTCAACGTATATTTAATTACATTACAGACCGTTTTGTCTACTTTACTTTCATGCGCCAGCATTTTACAGTCCATCAACTTTATACCATTTTCAAAAAAATAAACCGGCGAAAAATCCTCTTCCGGAAGTTCCGTGTCGTCTTCGATTGGTAACCGCGACAATGCATCACAATTCGCGTTTGCTTTCGATTTAATGTACTCAACTTTATAACGAAAACCCGACAAGTAATATGCATAACGTTGCAACCTAGCATTTGCGGTTGCTGGTATACCTTTTCTCGGTCCTAAAATTAACTGTAACGGTTGATTATCCGTTCGTAATATTATCTCTTTACCAAAAATAAACTGAAAAAATCTTTTAAATCCAAATATTATGGCCATTGCTTCTTTATCAAGTATCGTTCGATTCAACTCTTTTTTTGAAATCTTTTGCGACGCATACGCGATTGGTTTTTCCGTATTGTCCTTATACTTATGCGACAAAATTGCTGATAGTCCGTAAGATGACGCGTCACACGCCAACACTATCTGCTCATTAGGATCATAATTAGCCAATACGCGCGGTGATATCAATTCATTTTTCACCCATGCAAACGCTTTATCACAACTTTCATCCCACACAAACTCGCTCGCGTTTGCGCAATCATACAATGGTTTTAAATTATCCGATCTATCTTTCAAAATTCGTGCATAAAAATTTATTAATCCCAAGAATGAGTTTAACTCTTTAAAATTAGTAGGTTGTGGTGCCTTAACCATCGCATCAACCTTAGACTTTGCCTTATGCAAGCCATCTTTATCAATTCCGAATCCTAAGACTTCGATTCTTTCTTGCATAAACTTTTTCTTCTTCTTCTGCTGCTTGGCTGCTTTCTTCTAGCTTGTTGACACTCTTTCTCGGTGCTCCGTTCTTCTTCAAACAGGCTCGTTCTAGATGTCCCTTTCCACCGCAATGATTACAAGTTTTATCCTTATATCGGCACTCGGAGCGCACGTGATTTCGCCCACCGCAACAATAGCATACGATGTCCGATTTGTTTTGATTTTGCGGGCGCTGCTGCTGACTACCGTGCTTCTTGCTTGCTCCGTAATGTTGCTTACCCGGCGGCTTTCTATTGTTATACGCGCTCTCGCTCTTATTCCCTTGCTTGAGCGCAAAAACATCTTTTTGCGTATTTCTTTTATCAAGTGTATTCACCGCACTTGACGCGTTTTTCACCGCTGTCTCTCTTGCGATTGCTCCTTTTAATGCGGCATCGAACGTAAGCTTAGCCATTTTAAACAAAGAAATGCGCGTTTCTTCATCGCGCAAGCCTACTGCGAACTGATCTCGCAGAGATTCTTGCAAATCACTAAAACCACAATTAAGCGCAAGCTTTTTTAATCTTGCTGCAAACTCTGCCACTGATTCACTCGGCGTTTGCTTTGCTTGGTTAAACGTACACCTCTCCATTAACTCTGACGGCTTCGGTTTTAGGTGGTTTTTCATCACTTTATCTAAATCAAGATACTTTGAATCGGTTAATTTCAGCGGTGCGCACAAGCTTTTCAACAACTTGTACGCTTCTTCATCAAGTCGCGACAGCAATTCTGCTGCCATATCCGCATCCTTTGTCTTTTTCAGTTGAAACCGTATTTCTAAGCGTTCAACGAAAATTTCCCAGTCATCTTTTTCTAGACAAAATTCTAACGCGTGATTACCCGACATATCGTTTTCTTCGTCGGAATCGGGTACGGAGTAGAAAGAGTCTTCGGTGCCCGAATTATCGGTCGGCTTAGTTTGTTGTTGTTTATTTTCGTCGTTCTCACTCGCGTTCTTTTTCAAGGTTGCTGCTAATATTTCAGCTTTTACCGCATCGACTAACGTTTTTCGTAAACTATCGAAATTATCACTTTTTCCACATTCAATGTCACGTTTATTTAACTCTACGATCAATTTTTCTTTGTTTAATTTATAAACCCAACCAACTTTTAATTTATCGTCTTTATCTGTATCTTCGTCACTACTATTAGTACTCATTAAAACTATAATCACTTATTGTTTATTTAACAATCGCACCTTTCTGCGACCGCGTGCTCACTCAACTAACACGAATTTTCACACAAATTTTCTCTTAACTAACCAAAATTTTGTGCGTGCAGTGCACCTTTCTACAACTGCGTTATCAATTTAAACCCTTTTCTGTTAATGCGAATATCAGCGTTCGCGTGAACTCAAACAATGAAGATTTTTCTAACCTCAATTTTCAAATTTTTTCTAAACATGTGCTTTTTAAACTTGCACTCAACTCAACTGTTCTCAACTTTTACGACTCTCGCCTACCGTGTACTCTCTTGTATAATCGTTTCTATACTTTTTTGCTTTTTATTCTCAACGAACACGTGCTCTCACTTATCACTTTCACAATGCACACGCGTATTCAAAAATCAAGCATCCTCGTCGCCATAATTGTAATGTCTTTAAAATAACAATAACTAACACTCGGGAAATAGGTTGGGTTAAATAATAGTAGTTTATTCAATAAAGTAAAATGTAAAGTATAGATACAAGTATGTACAAAGGTATATATGTAATAGCCTTACAACGTGGCTTTCGGTAGCGCGTCTCATACGAGAGTGGGCTATACTGTCTTCGGACACTATACGCAAATCTAACTCACACCTATACTAACACTTGCTCGCGCGTCGTATTCACACATTCTATATGTGGGGTATTCCAGGAATTTTCGAACGGTCCCGAACCCGCACCCCCTCCGATTTTGAAATGAATTTTTTTAGTCGTAGCCCAAGACCTCTGAAAGGTTCATGAATTATTTCAGATTTTTTCGAACATCCGTTAGCTCGTAGCAGCTTTTACGAAATCGCTCATTTCGATAATTTTGTGTATTTCAGTCAATTTTAGTTTAAAAACAAAGAATCGTACGAAAAAGTTGTATGGACATAATTTGAAGGGATTCAAACGTCCTCAACATGGTTATATTTATCGTTTTTTTGAAAGCCTGGAACCATCGATTTTTCCAATAATAAAGCTAAGATTTTGATTTGCGAGAAAACTCCATCTTTTTTTTTCCTGAAATTTTTACACAAAATTCTACACAAAACAAGGAAACTTTTAAGACTCAGCTCACGATGGGCCGAGCATGGGCTTGTGAGTTACAGCGATTTTAATATCGTGAAACGGTCGAAATTCGCAATGTGGACTTGCGCGGGAGGCCGAATGCTTGTACAGTGAGACGCCGTCACGTTGTCTACGTACATTTATAATTTCGAAATCAACAGAATCCGATGTATGACGAAATATTGATGTAGAAAATAGGGACTCATAAATTCTGTAGAACGTAGTTTTATTGGTTTTCAGTAATATTTTATTGAATTCATGGTTATGTGATATTTATATTCAACTTTGATAACACATTTTACATCTGGATATAATTTTGTGTACGTGTTGATGGTACATACTTCCAAACTATATGAAAAATTCAATTGAAATCATTATTTTTCAATTTTCTTATGACCCACTAGAAAAATGTCTAAAATGATAACTTTTTTACCATTGGTCGCGAAATCTATTTGCTCCGTACAGGGTGATGCGTCTCACTTCATCAATGGATAAGTGCGTTTTATAACTTAATTAAGTATTTGGATGTGCCCCGGAAAATTTAACTATTTGGGCAAAAATTCCATCACTCAATAAAAACTTGAACAACCGATCATTTTGTGCTGTTTATCGAAGTTGTTGACTTTACGGGGTATCAAATTATTGGTACAATTTAAAAATCGGATATGTCTCGGATTGCACGTCTGCAGAATATCGCTTCACCATCACCGTCCCGTCATCATTTGGTATAATGCAATGGTGTTTCTGAGTTCGCGGAATAGATCTCGCGTTTGCAAATCGGTTTCTTAGAAACTCCGTCGCATCATTGTAGTCAGCGGTATCTGTATATTTAATGGTTATTCCGGGTAAATTTGTGGGTTGAGTAGCCCAGTCAAATAATTCGCGTGGCGTCGTTATTTGTTTTTCTGCCGGTAGTTGAAGACTGGACCTTGCAGCCAGCCTTTTTACCGTCCCTCCTATACCGTCACTAAAATGCCACTCTGCTGGCACCCCAAAATCTTCACGGTGGTTGTATACGTTGGAAAAATTTTTATAATTTTTAAATTGTTGAGGTGCACCATCAGAACAGTAATAAACCCTTGTTGTACTGTCGATAAAGGTCGAAATGAATTCGTTTATAACACGAGGAAACACGTACACAGCAATTGAATCGTGGTGCATGCAATCTGAAATGATCACCATGCTTTTATGTTGTATTACCGTTGCGGTCTTATAATAAACAACAACTGGATATAGAGTAGCTTGAGTGTTGTTCCAATGGAACCCAGGTGCTGCATTTTGAACAATGAATGCGTAATTTTCTGCAAAATCACACATGATCAAGCACTCTCCGATGTGAAGTGAACTTTTCAGGGACTTGATAAACGCTGATTGCTTTTTTGCAATAAACGAATGCGGCAAAAGTATTTTTGCCTGACTGCAGAAGTCTTCAGCAAATTCTGTAGTACTCTTTAGAAAAGTTTCCAATGTCGTACGCGGCTTTGATACCCACTGTCTGTACTTCACATCGTCTATATCATTGTCATCCAAAACTTTGACGATTAATGTCAGTAATACTTCGATTTTGGGACATTCTCTGCACGTACCAAGGTAGCATTCAGGGGTAGAATTGCTACATATCAACAAAGCCAAACAATCCTCATAACTCACTAAATGATGATTTGAATCCTTCGTCAGATTTTGTAAATTACAACCTGGGATAAAAATACATTGGATTCCAGTATTTTTCAATAACTGTTTAGATAAAGGTGACGTAAAAATATGAAGAAAATAATTTGGAAATAAATACCTTGCATCATCAACTTGATATTTTGATGTATAGAGCATACGCAAACAGTATGGGTTCCACTAGATCCCGCCAGCACGCAATGCTTCGGTCTTAGAGATGCGAATGTTGAGAATCCAATTTTTATTTCGGGATTTCTTTGTTTGAATATTTGATGAAGTTCCTTGAGGTTAGATAAAACGAGCCGCTTCTGCCGATGGCTTCTTGTTCCATCTTCATTTCGCACGGAAATATAGTCCTTCATGCCTGGCATTATAGCACTCATTTCGTCTTCTTCATAGAATTCTACAACCTTCGATTCAAAGCTGCTCGATGCGACGTTATCTACAATTTTAAGAACTCACGTTATTTCAAGGCCAACACTCACATGAATCTGATATACCTGAATTTAGATAAAGTAGTTCTTACCACGGATACAATCTGGTGTAGCGAGTACCCCTTTTTCTTGAAACAGCCTTCTTGCAGTCCTTGCCATGTACAATGTCGTGTCCATTTCCCTAGCTACTTTTGCAATACTCCATCCCTCTGGCATGAGGGTTAATATCTGAATTTTCAGATTTTTATTGGTTTCAGGAGCGTGGAATTTCCGTTTCAACTTTGCAATCATTTCTGAAGTATTCCAGGTATCATCTCTTAATTCAGATGTTCCCGGCTCAGTGCCTAACGATTGTCTCAAGGTCCCGGCTATTGCATTCACTTTATTTTCTATCCATCCTCTACTGGAGCATTTCTTCTTTGGGATTGGTGACTGACCGATTAATCTGAGCGCATCATTTACTACCGCTAGCTTTGTTTCAATGCTCAAATTTGATGTTTGGCTACATAGTGGCGAAATATCTTCTCCACTGACAACATCTTCTATGAAACCGAAATCGGACAATTTAAGGTTAAAATTCCGTGTCTTATTAAAAAAAAAAAAAAAAAAAAAACTGACAAAAGAAAATTGAATTAAAACTAATAAATAGGTGGACGTATTTTAATATCTTTCAATAATTACCTGGTGGTGCCAAGATATTTGGTTCGGATAGATTTGCGATGCGTTTCCTACAGGAGCTGCATAATAGATCAGACCGGAGAAGGGAAGGCCATTTTTTCAATAAAGTTTGTGATGGATGACGTAGCCCTTGTCTTTTCTGATGACTGCCCAAGTTAAACGGATTGTAACAACGATTCGCATGTCGTTTCTGTGACAACGTGGTTTTCCGCAGATCCATGTCGCAGATCGTCACTTTTCCCACTGTACAATATTGTGAAATTGCTAGCTGTTACAATTGCTTATCACCATTAAATTTTTTCTGCGTATTCACCACACAGACCACACTTCACGTCGTTGGCCGCCATTTGCATGGCACGGCATCACATTGGTTTGTTTGCGATTTCGTAACGCAATTTTACTGAAAATTTGTATGCTGAAGCATTTTTGAGGTGGTATCAGATACAAATGACAACCTTCAAATCGCTGCTAACATATGACGGCTCACGCTTAAAAAAATGTACAAATTGAGGGCTCCGCAACAGAAACGGGACATAATGGAATTTCACCGATTGAGAGACTCAGTAGAGTCTCGCGCCAACTACATGAGAAAAAAAAAATTTAATCATGACTCTACGTGCACGTACTCCAAATTTTTTTTTAGTTTCTTTTTTTCTGAATTTTAATTTAGATTGATCTTTTCTTGTCAGTACGTATGTTGCATGTCATTATGTGTTACGCATGTTATGTATATTGAGATGTAAATACCAACCAAATTGTACTTGGCAACGTCCTTTGATTTCAATTCTTTTGTGAATCAAATGCTTCTTCTTCGTCTATTTCTCTTAACAAATTTTTGTTGATAGCTACTACGTTTTAATGTACTTGGCGCAAGGTTTTTGCACCCGAGGTGCTTTTGGGGGTTAAGATTGTCTGAAACATTAGTTTTTCAACTCACTCACAAATCGATTTGCAAAATGGATTTCGATAGAGAATTTCATTGCGCATCTTTTTTTCCCTATGAACTATAAAATATATCTTAAATATTTCTTATCTTGAATATATCTTAAATATTTCTTATCTTAAATATATCTTAAATATTTAAACAAAAGAACATTTTTTACCAACAAAATTTTTAATATTATTTTCATTTCAACTAGCCAATAACTTTTTGAGAAATGCAAATTTCTGTTTCAAACTTTCACACAACAAACTTCTATGGATTCCCCGTGTTTGAAGCCTAAATTCGACCTTTACAACCAAATACCAACAAAATGGCAATTTTGAATAAAAATCACAGCAAAATTTTTCTTCATTCTGTCAAATTAAGAAGTTGAGTGACGAAAGTTTAATTTTTGAACTTTGAACTATACTGAAATGTTCGTAATAGTCTCAGGAAGTTTTTTGTGGGCTGACAGAGTTTTATCTCTCACTGTTTAACGATGGAGGTATTGTTAATTTTTATAAAAGCGCAAGTCTACATTGCGGATTTCGACCGATTCAAGATATTGAAATCACTGTAACTCACAAGCCCATGCTCGGCCCATCGTGAGCTGAGTCTTAAGAGTTTCCTTGTTTTGTGTAGAATTTTGTGTAAAAATTTCAGGAAAAAAAAAGATGGAGTTTTCTCGCAAATCAAAATCTTAGCTTTATTATTGAAAAAATCGATGGTTCCAGGCTTTCAAAAAAACGATAAATATAACCATGTTGAAGTACGTTTGAATCCCTTCAAATTATGTCCATACAACTTTTTCGTACGATTCTTTGTTTTTAAACTAAAATCGACTGAAATACACAAAATTATC
Source organism: Macrophya alboannulata (assembly GCA_949628255.1). NCBI lineage: Eukaryota > Metazoa > Arthropoda > Insecta > Hymenoptera > Tenthredinidae > Macrophya > Macrophya alboannulata. Next base: position 10,455,045 of record OX451212.1, on the reverse strand, counting down.
GAAATGAGCGATTTCGTAAAAGCTGCTACGAGCTAACGGATGTTCGAAAAAATCTGAAATAATTCATGAACCTTTCAAAGGTCTTGGGCTACGACTAAAAAAATTCATTTCAAAATCAGAGGGGGTGCGGGTTCGGGACCGTTCGAACATTCCTGGAATACCCCATGTATAACAGCGGCGTCGGCTCGCTGTGCGCGCATCACGTATATCTAATACTACATACGATATACTACACAAACCATTTTTAATTAAGACATTTTTTGTCATAATATACATTAATATACATTGAAAGACTGCCTTCTAAAATTTAGAATGCGTAATAATCCCGACCAAAAAATCATTGCGACGAAAACAAGCACCTCGTTTTTTTTTTATTTTGTTATATACAACAACGGTATCTTTCTTGAAAAACAACCGTTTTGATAATTTTCGAGCAAGTTGAAAAAAATTATGGCCTATCCTGAGGTTTCCAAGCCTGATCCAAGTATGGCCGCGAAATTTTATTTTTTTACAATATAATAGCAGGAAGAAAATGATTTTATCAATAGAATAATTCTTCCGATAAATTGAAAAATTACTTCTCTCCAAAGAACAAGAAATAATGTCATTTACATCTGAAAGTATGCAATGTATAATTTGAATTGTTTTTTTTTTTTTTTTTTTTCAATTGCAATAATTATTGTTTCCGTTACCTTTTCTTATTGAATAATTCCGGGTCCACGATCTGACAAGACTTGCAAATTTCACAGGATTGGCAATAGTTCTTTCGATATTTCTGTTTTTAAATATCAATGTGGTAATTCTTGGAGGAAGCTTTTTTTACTTTCAGACTCAATAAAATATTTCAGCAGACTTCATGTAGCTCACTTAACTTTTAGCTCTGAAAGTACGATACTAGACAAAGGAGACTGATAAAATCATGCCTCATCGCTACTGAAGATGACCCCGCCGGTTGTGGCGCGGAATTCAAATTTTGCTAAATCGAAATTATGGATATGTACACGGACAAAAGATTATAGTGAAATTTCCCATGGCAACTATGGGAATTTCCCATTTCCTATAGGAAAGTCGATTCCCTTATCCATAGTGAATTTCCCAAGATATTAAGGTAATTTTTCGCGTTATTAAGGAATTTTTCCCATGTACTATCGGAATTTTCATTGTGTTCAATGGGTAAATATTCCATTCGGCAATGCTAAATTCACAATGTGGACATAAGACAAATGACCATGTTGGCTACATAAGAAAAATTACCATGTTGGCTACATGGTAATTTTCCCTATGCATGCCTTACTTTAAGAATATGGCATTGCTAAATGGGATATTTTACCATTGAAAACAGTGAAAATTCATATAGTACGCCCTCAAAATTACCCTCATATCCTGGGAACTTCACTATGGATAAAAGAATCGCCTTACTTATAGGAAATCGGAAATTCCTATAGTTGCCATAGAAAATTTCACCATAATCTTTTCTCTATGTATTAATTTTGATTTTGTATTAAAATATGGTGGAAAATAAATTTTCGTAGACATATTTCTCAGTAAAAAATCTTTAGCTTTTCAATGAAAACATTTTCAAATTTAAAACTCTAAAACTTCAATTGAAATTTGTAACGTTTCCCACCTGGACTTGTGCATTTTGATTTTATCACTCCGAGAATTATACTTTAAGAATTATCTAAGTGAAAACGGATCCTATAGTCCCGAATTTTTATTTCAGTTACATTTACCAAATGGCAAACTGTGTTTCGCTCACTAATAAGAAAATTTATTTTTGCCAAGGTCATTGTAATTGTGGAGCAAAAATCGAAATTAAGATTGATAACCTGACAGATGATTTGAATACGAAACTGGAGTGTGAGATATCTGAAGAAGGAAATATGAAAAGGAATGTGGCAAACGTCAACTTAGGGGTTTGAAAAGAAAACATGTTGGTGTCGATATAGAAGATAAATCTGTAGATGTGTATGTAGCTCAAGAGAGACTAAAATTGCAAGCCCAAGGCGTTGACTGAATAATATAAAGACAGCTCACCCTGGGTTAATTTGTGAGCCGACCAAGGGGGCCTGAAGTGGGCTTGGCGTTGCAAGCGGTATCTGTAATACCTACTGAAATGTACAGTTTTGCGTAGCCTACGATCTGACTCTGGCGGTAAATGTGGGTTGATAGTTATAGAAATCTGATATACACGCAGTCGCACTGTTTTTTTCCCTCTTTATCGACTATGTCGACACGTGCGCATTGCACTACGGATTTATTTGGAAAATGTTTTGTTCATACGAATCGCATACATTGTAAGTCCCATTATTCTTGAATATTGAATTATTTTTCTGAAAACATTCTTTCGTTTCAACATGAGGTGATCCATTACGCTTCGCGTTTACTGAATAATATATATATATATATATATATATATATATATATATATATATATATATATATATATATATATATATATATTGTAACGTGGCGTTTCACCAACCCCGTTCCAGCCCAAGAAACGACACAGATTTGGTCGACGTGTGGCAGGCTAAGCAAAAGGGAACCAACCGATTTACCAAAAGTTAGGCAGGGTCTAGACTAAAAACTAATGTTTTGTGTGTATCATTTTGTATTTTGAGCGCTTCGGCGCAAGGTAAAGAAACACTGAAGGGATAAGGTACGACCAACGAGGGATACCAGCGAAGAACTTCACCAGGGACAAGGACAGACCTATGATCTCCGGTATTGCCTGATTCCGACGCACCTGCTAATGAGGAAGATCGTGCAGGTCAAGTGATGTCTGAGAGACGACATTCCGGCTAGCGATCCAAACTACCGCCAAAATCTTCCGTCAAGTACTCCCGAAACTACTTTGGATGCCACGTAGCAGGCGTACAGGGCTCGGCGAAATGCAACAATGCCTCCCGTGCGTGACTTATCGGCCTGGTGCCGAACCATCAATGGAACATCTACCGTCCAGACTCTTGTTATCGTTGCACATGCGTTCCTACGGAAAGGAGCCGTCATGAGTGGAGGCGCAATGCCCAACATGACGCTACCGTTGGAGACGACGATTGATGCTGTGATGCCATCGAACTCCAACGGAGAAACTTCAAAAGAAGAGCGCCTGGAAGTAGGCAAGAGGTCTGGCAGTACCAGGTGAGACGACGGGGATGACTTCATGTGACGTCAGGAATCAACCACCGTATAGGTAATCGCGTTGCGGAAAATTCCGACTGAGGTGCGCAACGCGTACTAATTATTCCAAATAATTGCGTCGACCTACTTATACGGTGGGGAAAAATAGGCCAGTCAGGGATCATCAGGATCATCGGACGATACCTCAGGCCCTCAAGACGAGAGTTACATCGTTCTCTCTACGTTCAACCAGCAGCCAAGCAGCACGTCGACCGGAACTCTCTCGTTTCATTGCCTATCGTTGTTATAAATTTGCTATCGTTTCTTTTCTAAATTTTCTATCGTCTCTCGTATCCTATCGTCTATCTAGTTTGTTATTAAAGTTTAGTTACAGTAAAATCAGTGTTAAGGAGGATACGAGGTCAGGAGAGGATTAAGGTAAGGCTTTTGCCTCATACTGTAAAGTTACGACGTCGCTAAAGATTCTGTAAAGTTTTTTTGTGAATAAGGTTTTTGGTAAAATAAAGAAATCTGGGAAGCCGAATCTACCGACTCTGAGGTGCGTAAATGCCGTCGTGGATTCGTAGCTGACCACAGTTTGAATAAAGTAAAGTTTTTTTGAGATAAAGGATCTGTGCGACCTCGTGACTAGAATACGTGGTAACTTAAAATCATTAAGCATGAACTAGCATGATCTAGCATGTCTTAGTTTTTGTAATAATTTTTGCTTGAGTAGAACTTTTGTAAAATATGTAGTATCGCATCTTGTAGAAATTTAGTAGAAAACATTAGTTGAGAAATCGGTTGGTTATCCTTGGAAAAGTCCTGAACGTAGAGCAGCCGCGGACGAGCATTTGTTAGTTAGAGAAAATATCGTGTAATTTAGCTTCAGTAAATTTAGTTTGAAAGCCGTCCTGCGTTAAAGTTTTGTCTAGAATTAAGTAAATCTTTCGTAATCTAAGAAAATTCTCATCTCTCGTACTCTCGTTACGGAAGCCTATCGTAAAATTATTTGTTAATTTGTTTGGAACTGCGACCATCGCGCTGTGATGAGTTAACGTAGCTGATTTTGTGTTATATAGAACTTTGAGAAAACTAAGGTTTCTGAGTACCGTATATTGTGTGAGATTTTGTTAAGTAATCTGAAAATTGGAACTGAATAAATTGTACAAAAATTGAATTATTGTCTGACTGAATTATTGTATGGTGAACCTAGCCACTCTACTTTTAGTATGTGTCTCTGAGCCTAGCCAGCCATCCGTCGAGCCTAATTTGTTGGTGTGTTGCGTATTATTTGTTAAGTAAGGTGGTGCAACTGCACCTGGCGCCCAGCGAAATAAGGTAAAGTCAGTAAAGTTATTAAGTATCGTTCAGGGGCTGCGACGAAGAGTGAATCGGTGAGTCTAAAGACAAGATTCGGTCACAATATATATATATATATATATATATATATATATATATATATATATATATATATATATATATATATATATATATATATATATATATATATATATATATATATATATATATATATATATATATATATATATATATATATATATATATATATATATATATATATATATATATATATATATATATATATATATATATATATATATATATATATATATATATTCAATTCAAATAATATAGAATAATATGTATATATTCTAATAAACAATTATTATATTGAGCTAGTTGTTAATGATAAATTATTCCAGCAAACTGTAAATAAAAAATAATTTTTTTATTTTATATCTTATACAGAAAATTTCACTATTACTTTTTACGGGAAATGGTATTACAACAATTGCGATCGCTAAAATCAGAAGACAAATGACAATACAAAATTTCTTTGTTGCAAGTATTCGTTTCATACAGGGGAAAGCGGAATAACATAGCTCCCTTGAAAAATGAGGAAAACTGGGATAATACGGTCCCCTCAAACATGAAAAAAAATGTATAATCTTATATTTTATCATGCGACAATTGATTAATATTACAATTTTATTAAATAACATAATGCATCAGATTCAATAAATAAACTGGGAAATTTTTTAATCGTTTTTGGGAAGGGCCATTTCCTCGGCCATTTCACCCCACTTAATTGAATTTTTTTTCTCCGCCAAATTTTACCATATATGATACATGTGACATGCTTTTCAATCATAAATGCAGCCTAACAAGGAGAAACATAACACACGGAACATTGTTACATTAATATTTCTTTAGGGGGGCCCTATTCCCTACTTTCTACTAATTAGGTATATGTATGTCGACTTAATTATGTAAGAAAGTGTGAACTTTAATACACATTTTCATTAAATCTTTAATATTATTTTTAACAGAACCTAGAATACCTTCTTACTTTACAATATTCTGCTTTATACATTGACTGAATGAAATTTGATAATGCTATGGATTTTGAATTTTCATAGGGTTGTATAGGATTGTTATGAGGTATCTTTTGTTGTTTCGATAGGAACCTCTATTTTTTTATACAGATTCGTGATCTACAGAAAAAAATACAATTGTTCGGTAGGAAACTTTTTGTTCTAAAAGTTCAATTTCTCATTTTTTTTGGTTAAAAGATTTTTCGATTTACAAGAAAAAAAAATTGGTCAAAGAAAAAAATATCAAGAGTGAAGTCTTTTATTTTTATTAATTAATCGTGGCAAGTCATTTTTAAAATTCATTTATCACTTTAAGATGTTATTACACTATACGCGACACTATACCTATTAGCTTTGTTATGTTATATAAACGTGATTATTTCATCAACAGAAATTGAACTATTATAAAAAAAAAATTTCCTACAAAAGTATTGTATTTTTTCTGTAAATATCGAAATTGCATTAAAAAATAGGAGTTCCCGTTCGAGAAACAAGAGCTACCCCATTAAAAATCCCATCAAACCCCATAAAAATTCAAAATCCAGAGCATTTTCAAATGGCTCGGTGGAAAGCCTATAATTTTTGTCTGAAACATTTTTTTGTACGACTTTAGGTTTACCTTCTCGATTTATTTCAATAATTTTTTTTTGTTTTTTTTTTAATGAAACAATCTCACATACCTATGTATACAATATACATGTAGGTATATGAGATTGTCCACGTCAACTCATCTATAGCCTCTAGACCTCACCATCTCCGACCAAATGACAAAATTGATTATAAACATCAAACATCATAGACATCTCAAATTATAATATTCTCTAACGAATGAACTACCAAAATATAAATGTTGAAAAATGAGTTAGTACTCCATTTGTTTATAAAAAAAATTTAAACAAATTGCCCCAAGAATTAAAAGAAGGAAATGTTTTTCAATACCATTTTCTTCAATAAACACGCTAACAATAATGATAATATAATTCGATCAAACAAATGTTTAACTCCTTTTTTTAATGTTTTAATTTTTTTTTAGCTTAGATGATTTATAGCTAATAGCTTGTAACAATTAAAGATAACGCAATGCTATAATCTTATCCAGTATAGTTAATCAAAGGTCTCTACGAAGCGAAATAATTTTAGCAATTTGCCTTAAACAATTATTTGAATATAATATAGACGAAAACTCAAAAAAATAAAAAATAAATGGCTTGATTGACAATATATTCAATTGAAAAATCGGCGAGAAATTTTTTTATCGATGGACTTTTATTCTTTCAAGTGTTAAGCTAAAACCATCATTGTTAGAATTTTTTAATCAATATTCAATAGTACAAAAAAAAAATTTGTTATGTTTTACGGTCGGTATCGCAGCAGCTTAACACCGGTGCGTTCGCCGCGCGGAGCTCTACTTTCAACATTAAATTACAGGTATAAATAATTAGGATAGAGTTCCGGGAGTCGGGACTTTTTGATTGGGAATTTTGTCCTCTTCAAGAATCTTTTTCCAAGTTCACGCTATCACTTCTAGTTTTCGAGCTATCAGCAAAAAACTGGACGCCTTCTTTTCCGAATCTTATTTTGTTTGTAACTTTTGCAATTGTTTATGGGCGGGTTTGAAACATTCGCCTCGACCTTTACTAATTTTCTAGACGTCATCCCGAATCGAATGAGCTCTCGATCATATTTCAATTCAATTTAATTTGAATTTTTCAGTTTTATCTAAGATGTGAAACTGCCTATTTATGGCCCGATAGTTATAATCAACCGCCCGGCTCAGTCAGCTGTGTGAGTGGGACTCCGCGAGCTTGCGAATAGGCACAATTTATAACAACGTTCAGTCGTTGCCGGAGCGCGCGTCTAAGTAGACACATTTTCGTGTAGCGTGTGTGCTGTGATCTACGAGATAGTCATCCACGAGATAGTCATCCGACTTGTTCATTGCGTGTATAGTCCGGAACGGATATTTCACAGTCGTTGACTAATCACAGGTAAGTGATTTTTTGATTCGTAATTGATTGCCAGTGAATACGAATCATGGTTGGGCATAAAGCGCATAGTCATACTTGCGCATATTCGACATGTGGCAATCGTAGCAGAAATAATGTTCCTGGTCTACGATTCTTTGGTCTGCCGACTGCAGATCCTGCGCTCACGGTAAAATGGCTTATAAACAGTAATCTTGCCCACCTCGCCGAAGAAAATGGAAAAGAATTAGGCCGAGTAAGAATATGCAGTAAACATTTTCCGCGCAATCACATCAGTCCGAAGGGACGCTTAACGCGTAATGCGGTCCCTTTCGCTTATGATAGCAAGCCGATTATTACCGAAGATGCTTCGCTTCCAGCACTTCCAGGTATTCACGATACTTGTACTACCGAAAAAAAAGCCTTAAGACGGAAAATAAAACGTAAAAACAACGAGATCGTTCGGTTGCAGCAACGCAATGCGGAACTTCAACGGTCTTTAAAAAACGCGAAACTGTCGTTATCACGACAAAAAATTAAGATTCGGGCTGGCATTCTTTCAGACGACAGCCTTGGTAAGGCAGTGGCCCGCAGAGTCACTGGCTTTCTATATACTTTTGTGATCATGCAATTATTTCATAAGCAACAGACAGAATACCTTCCGAACGAAAAAGAAATAGCTATGAAAATGCATCATACGTCGCCAAGCCTGTACACCAAACTGCGAGACAATTTCGGATTTATTCTTCCCTCGCTGGCGGCATTGAAACGTTGGTTCGGCGATATCAATCTTTGGCCGGGCACCTGTCCGGCAATATTCGATTGCTTGAAGGCCAAGGTATCGTGTATGGAGAAAAATGAGCGGCAATGCATTCTTCTCTTTGATGAGGTCAAATTAAAGAAAGGCTTTGAGTTCAATGAAAGTCGTCAAAAAATTGAGGGTTTTCAGGATCTTGGTAGCCTAGGTTCCTCAACCGGAGTGGCTACGAGCGCTCTCGTGTTTATGGCCCGCGGATTGCTGAACAATTGGAAGCAGCCAATTGGATATTTTCTAACTGCCGGTTCTGTTACCTCAGGAACACTGTCAAAACTCATTGACATAATGCTTGATGGTGTTATTGAGACGGGACTAGAACTACGCGGACTGGTCTGCGATCAAGGCACTAATAATCAAAGTGTTATTAGTAAGCGGTTGTCATCGGATGGTCCCTATTTCGTTTACCAGTCGAAAAAAATTTATTGTTTCTTTGACCCTCCCCATTTGTGGAAGAATTTGAGGAATCAGATTTTGATGTATGACATCATGTTCGATATCCTTAGAAAGGCATCGTGGAATGACGTGCGTAAGCTGTGGAAGCTCGAGCAACACCAAATGACAAGAGCTGCTGTTAAATTATCGAGCAAACATGTCTACCCGGGCATTTTTCAAAAAATGAATTGTCGCCTGGCGTTGCAGGTTTTTAGTCGCAGAGTTGCTGCGGCCTTAATGACCGCCGGTACCACGGATTGTATCAATAGCGAGACCGTTATGGACACCGCATGGTTCTTTAGGGAATTGAACGATGGATTCGATAATTTAAACAGCCGGTGTCTTAACGACGCTAATCCGAACCGATGTGCTCTCTCTGATCAGCGCCCGCAGGTTCAGGAGAATTTGGAAGAAATTCTGAAACGATCTTCCGAGTGGCGTACGGTGACTGATAAGGGTCTGAAGGTTCCTCCGTGCTTCAAAGGTGTCAGACAAACTATCCAAGCCGTTTTATTGCTGTGGCAAGATCTAAAAATGGAAGATGTCAAATTTTTAATGACATCCAGATTAAATCAGGACCCATTGGAAAATTTGTTTTCAATGATCCGATGCCATGGAGGGACCTACAATCAGAATCCCACAGCCACTCAGTTCAGGCTTATCTTCCAGAAAAACATCGTTCTCAATTTGATGAAACCAGCTCAATCTTCGAATTGCTTGGACGATGAAGACGACACGTTGCTGCATGCCGATGTGCAAGCAGCAGCGAATAACCGGACACGAAAAGTAGCTGAGCCAAGCAGAGAGGCCGGCACTAGCGAAGATCAGTGCCACTTTGATGAGGAACTCGATAATGACAGCGATGACGATGAAGAGCTGATTGATATCGAGGAAATCGTCTCAAAGGTTGGACAATCACGCACGACCGAGGCAACACTGGCAAAATCTGCGGTGGAATACTTAGCAGGTTACATTGCGAAGAAATCGGTCGACAGGACAGGATGCGAGCGATGCCGCGAAACGCTTATCCATCCTGACCCGAAGCTCGGCGATAGGCATCTACTGACGTACTTTCGGGCATATGAAACCAAAGACGAGAAAGAATTTGGGCATATGTGTGTGGCAACCAGTAGTTTTTCATTCATTTTTGATCTGGTAAATGCGGTCTTCGACGCGGCTTATCCGCTGTTCAGGACCCAGTACGGCATCCAAGACAAGATCTTCCGTCTGATGAAATCTGCTGTAAATCATACACCCGAATATACTGGTTGGTTTGACGAAGATATCTGCGGCCAACATAGATGTGGACTCGCGTATAACTTCATGCGCGTGAAAATCAACAAAGACGTTAAGTGGATGGGCGAATTGTTAAGAGCCCAAACCAATCATAGTATGCATTCGAAAGCTCCGCAGAAATTGACGAATCTGCGAAGTGCATAGGACAAAAAAAAAAAAATAAATAAAAAGGTTCGCAACTTTTCGGAGTTGAACGAATCAAAGTCGCAACTTCGCATCTCCTTACAGAGATGATCGAGTTGAACGACAAGAAAAAAACACGGTTCGCAACTTTTCGGGGTTGAACGAATCAAAGTCGCAACTTCGCATCTCCTTACAGATATGATCGAGTTGAACGACAAAAAAAAAAAAACGGTTTGCAACTTTTCGGAGTTGAACGAACCAAAGTCGCAACTTCGCATCTCCTCACAGAGATGATCGAGTTGAACGACAAAAAAGAAAAACGGTTTGCAACTTTTCGGAGTTGAACGAACCAAAGTCGCAACTTCGCATCTCCTCACAGAGATGATCGAGTTGAACGACAAAAAAGAAAAACGGTTTGCAACTTTTCGGAGTTGAACGAACCAAAGTCGCAACTTCGCATCTCCTCACAGAGATGATCGAGTTGAACGACAAAAAAGAAAAACGGTTTGCAACTTTTCGGAGTTGAACGAACCAAAGTCGCAACTTCGCATCTCCTTACAGAGATGATCGAGTTGAACGACAAAAAAAAAACGGTTTGCAACTTCTCGGGGTTGAACGAACCAGTCGCAACTTCGCATCTCCTTACAGAGATGATCGAGTTGAACGACGAAAAAAAAATACGGTTTGCAACTTCTCGGGGTTGAACGAACCAGTCGCAACTTCGCATCTCCTTACAGAGATGATCGAGTTGAACGACAAAAAAAAAAAAACGGTTTGCAACTTTTCGGGGTTGAACGAACCAGTCGCAACTTCGCATCTCCTAACAGAGATGATCGAGTTGAACGATATGTGGGAGACATTGTCAATTAGCCTCCTCGTGGCGTCTCCTGGAAATGCTCCCAAAATCAGAGCAGCTAATAATTGATAAATCGATAATTCTATACATGTAAAAATAGACTATGAATTTGAAAACTAGAATAGTCAATATTTTTTCATTACGTTACATTTTCAGAGATTAGAGTAACTCTAGCTTCAATATACATATAATATATATATATATATATATATATATATATATATATATATATATATATATATATATATATGTGGGGCATTCCACGTCAACTCGACCTGGATTTGACCCTTGACCTCTCGGATTGGGCCCACGATTTTTTATATGATTGTTTCCACTTTGAAAGGCACTCAGTTTTTTTTTCAGATTTTTGCAAATCGATTTGAATTTTCTACAACTTTTGAAATCGACCATATTGATCGACACAATTTAAAAATCTGAAAAAATTCTGAAAAATCGTGTGTCAGGTATAAAAATTTTTAAGCTTAGAGCCGGAGTGGGGAGATTTTTCCTTCTTACCGTTTTCAAGCTTCTTCCAACAAAAAAACCATAAAAAATTAGAAACGGGAGTTATTTTATTATGGATGGTCGCTGAAACATTTTCATATGTTACACCGGATTTTTTTTAATTTTTTCAGATTTTCCGCAAATTTTTATTTTTTTTTTATTTTTCCGAAAAAATCTCTTGGGAAAAATCTGGAAAAATTTTCAAGAATCCCGTGTAACATATGAAAATGTTTCAGCGACCATCCATAGTAAAATAACTCCCGCTTCTAATTGTTTTCCGTTTTTTTTTCGGAAAAAGCTTGAAAACAATAAGAAGGAAAAATGTCCCCACTCCGGCTTCAAGCTTCAAAATTTTGATATCTAACACACGATTTTTCAGAATTTTTTCAGATTTTTAAAATGTGTCGATCAATATGGTCGTTTTCAAAAATTGTAGAAAATTCAAATCGATTTGAAAAAATCTGAAATAAAAACTGAGTGCCTTTCCAAGTGAAAACAATCATACAAAAAATCGCGGGCCCAATCCGAGAGGTCAAGGGTAAAAACCAGGTCGAGTTGACGTGGAATGCCCCATATATACTACTACATGAAGAGGAATCATGTTACACCAAACTTTGGCTATAAGATCATGCTAGTTGAAACCGTTAATTGTTTCTATATCATATATTCTAAGTCTGATGAAAAATGAGTCTTATATATTTCGACTTTAAGATTTCAGAATATCATTTTCCGGGCTTATTATTGGCAAGGTTCATTCCACTGTTTCGTCATCGATATGCAAAAAAGTTCTTTGCCCAATACTATCTCCGTCATTAATAAATAGTTTCGAAAGGGGCCAGAGCATCTTTGTCAGTTATTCCGCGGCTGAATTGAAACAATTTTTTTTTTTCATTAAAAGTACACTTTAAAACTGTTCAAAACGGTATAGTTTATTATATGTAATCTAAGTGGACTTCGATAGGTTCGACAAATTAAAGATGACAAATGCAAATTTTTTTTTCTGTTGTTTTTTTATTTTCTCAGAAACATTTATATTGCTCAATGCGTTCATTTAGAACAATTGTAAATCAGTATATGTGTGTATTTGTAATGATTATCAGAATACGATTTATAGATTGACTTAGTCTAATATTACTCATTCTCAATAATTCAAATAATCTATTGGATACTAATGAGAAAACTTCGTTTAGTAATATTGTTCTCAAATTTTATGAAATCTGAACTTGAGTTTCGAGCTGATTGATAGGAAGATTTTATTTAAAATCTGTTGATTCAATTTATATAATTTTCTTTCGGTTATATCTTTATTTATTACTATAACATTTACAACATTTACTACATTTATTCACTTATAGCTATGAATAAAATCGTACAAAAATTCTTATTCTTATTCTTATTATTATTGTTATTATTATTATTATTATTATTATTATTATTTTTATTATTATTATTATTATTGGCTTCGAATATGGCAAAAAACTACCACTAATCTCTAGAGATGGATTATTTTTCAAGTGAGCCACCTAAGTTTCTCAATATCTCAAGAAATTCCGGAATGATTCAAATGTGTTGCCTGACGTGAAAAAAAAATTTTTCTGAATTATTTCAGTTTTTTCGATGGCTGAAATTCAAATACACTTCGCTCTACTCAACATCATAAATTGAGTTCAGGTAAAACAAAATATACCGTGTAAAAATTTCTTGGTTGTTCCTCGGCTTTTTGTTCAAACTATTTTCGATTTTTTCCCGGCCCATTTGAACGCATTTGAACGTATCTAATCGAAATAGAACATCGAAATGTGTGTTTTCACCAATTCGGACAGTTTTTTTTTGCATTACACAAAATATGAGAATAATCCACATGTAATATAGGAAATTTTTATGGTTCTTTTGGAGTGAAGACTTCAGATGTCTACCAGAAAAAAAATCACTGTGCTACATTGTTCAAGTTTTACTGATTGAAAAAAAAACAGAAAAATTGTATGTTTGTTTGACTTTCTCTGAGTTTCGATTTTTATAATGTCAAATTAATATCTAATTTTCATGTATTTTTTTAAATCATTAAAACTTGAACAATGTAGGGCAATGATTTTTTTTCTCGTAGACATATCTGGTCTCCACTCTAAGAAAATCATAAGAAAATCCCATTTCACATGTGGATTATTCGCATATGTTTGTAAGGAAAAAAAATAAAGAATGTCCCAATTGGTGAAATCACATATTTCGATGTTCTATTTGGATTAGATACGTTCAAATGTGTTCAAATGTGCCGGGAAAAAATCGAAAATAGTTTGAACAAAAAGCAAAGGAAAAACCAAGAAATTTTTAGACGAAACATTTTTTTCCCTGAGCTCAATTCATCAAATTAAATACAGAAAAGCGTATTTGAATTTCAGCTACCGAAAAATCTGAAATAATTCACAAAATTTTTTTTCACGTCAGACAACACACTTAAATTATTTTTTTTGGAGACGTCGAAAAACTCGGGTGGCTAACTTGAGAAAGAATCCATCATAAGTAAAAATTATGCATTAAATATATATATATATATATTCCCGCGTCCTCGCGAGCTTCCGCCCCCCCTGCTGCCGTCACCAGGTCCGCCGCTGCCGTTGCCTCCGCCGCCCCATCGACGACGTATAGACCAGTTGTATCTGAGGCAGACGCCATAATTGGTTTATTATATAAAACAAACCTTGACGGCACATAAAGCTTTCATACACTTCATTGAGTATAATGCAAGTGTATTAGTCACTGAGTATAAATAGTCAAATAAATATTATGAATATTTCATTAAATGAAACTAACCAAAAGTTAATCATTATCAATATTCATTTTCTTCTTCGTATTCTCTATAAATTTGAGTTGATACAAGTCGGGTCAAACTTCTGAGTTTGAAATTTTATTAGGTACTTACTTACTTCGAAAGTAGCATTTTTTATGGAATAATTTAACTTTACAAATTCCTGGTGAATGATTGGAATTTTCAACTCAAGTAGCGAGCATAATTTTTACAGGCTTATACCGCTCTCTGATTGAAAATGTGACGATAATATTCGGCAAATGAGATGATGCTCAAAAAAGAATTCATTCGACCGAACAACTCAATGAAAAAGAATTTATTGCCATACCTTGAAGACAGCTTACGTTATATCAACGATAATATTAATCTGAAGAAAATACTACTGTTCCAAAACCGGAAAAAATAGATATACCTGAAATCCAGTCCCTGTAATTAATGAGGAATGATGTTCGTTATTAATGCGAGAATTATAAAATTTTTTTTTATTAGAATCAATTATGACATACTTCTTTAATATTCGAGTTTTAAGTTTTGAGTGTAAAAATACATATGATGTTCGAGATACAGAAAAATTTGATAGGGTTATTTCTTTAAATCCGTTAAATGAAAGTAAAATCACAGATATTCGTAAATTTTTGGATTTGGAAGTTTTTGGTTTTTTTCACATCAACATCTCGACTACTACTTCAGAAAAATTTTTTGCAAAAATTGTAAATATTAATGTAGTGGGGGGATTGTTAAAAAAAAAAAAAAAAAAAAATTAGGCGTTCAGGCCCAGGAGGTAACCGATTTGTTGTGTTATTTTTGTTTTTGATGTATGTTCGAATGACACTCGAAATATATAATGTTTTTAAAACAACACAGGAGTCGAAAATTAATAGTTCACACATAATGGGGCCCCCGGAGTGGTGTCACTCCTCAACAATTTATATCTCTCTTAGAAAAATCGATGAAGTTCATATAATTTCAAAGTGACATGATAAAAGACCACAAGTACTTATACGATTTTATTGCGCGTATGAACACTCACTTTTCATTGCGCAGCTGTTTCTTGGTCTTCGTTTGCGTCTCCGATTCCCTGCTTCCATGTTTCCCCTTTTTTTTCTCCTTCACGCTGGGCTAATAAATGACAAATATTCACGAAAGCGAATAAAATCACGAAATAAGAGGAATTGAAGTGTGAGCCAGGTGGCTAATAACCGGACAGATATGAGTAAGGGTGATAAAAAAATGCGATGTTGATAAGGCGAACGAAAGGAATATTCTTAGATTGCAGTTTGCATGTCGTCCAAAATAATAAAATTTAATGCAAAAAAAAATTAGTGTGTGAAGAATTACGATGGCTATAAATGTACTAACAATTATTACACAATATCTATACCTTGAATCAAATCCGAGGACAAGCGAATCTAATGTTTGTGATAGTAATTCTCATTTGGTATATTAAAAGACTCTCGTGAAAATTTGATAAAAAATATTTGTTGCTACAAGTTTTTCTAATTTACCTCTGTCCTCGTCGCTGCCCTTTCTTTCTCTCTCTCTACTGTCCGTCCTCTGTCTTTTCCTGTCGCTGACTCTTCTCTTCTTATCTCCGCTGACCTTTTTTTTCTGCTCGACGGATCTCCGCTCTCTCTGTCCGCTGTCTTTTCTCTTTCTCTGCCGGCTGTTTTCTCTCTGACTTCTATCTCTCTGTCTGCTGTCTTTTCTCTGCCTTTCCTCTCTCTGTCCACTGTTTGTTCTCTGTCTTCTCCCTCTCTGTCTGTTTTCTTTTCTCCGTCTTCTCTCTCTCTGTCTGTTTTCTTTTCTCCGCCTTCTCTCTCTCTGCTCGCTGACTTTCTTCTGTCATCTTTCTCTCTGTCCGTTGTCTTTTCTTTGACTTGTCTTTCGAACGTCCTTACTTTTTCTGCGAGTTCGGTTTTCAATTTGTCTACTTCGTGCATTTCATTTTCCAACCTCTCTCTATATTGTTTCACCAACTCCCACTCCGCCGCTAACTTTGCAATTTCCTCCGCCATATTCTGTTCAAGAAAATAAATCGTTGCAGTCAATAAATGAATGATTAATTAGACCAGCGAGTTATTGATAAGGAGACCAGTACAAAATCTATTTCGCATTTAAAAAAATAAAATTTCTTCGAAATTTTTATCGCAAGGCTTCAGGCACATCGTTGGTCCAATTCAACCTCTCAAGGTCTTGCTTTCTTCGAACAGCAATTCTACATCTTACGAACGTAGGGATGGGTGAAAAAATAATCATGTGAAAAGTTATTACAGTCAATTATCCAGAATTTCCAAAATTTAGGCCACCAATTTACAAATAACTTAGCCTACATGAAATTATAAAAAAAATCCCTCGTTCACGTGCGATAAGGATTTCTCTTCTGAACAAAATGAATCCTCAACGATCTGAATCGGAACCGATCGAACCAGAACGATGTGCCTAAAAGCTTACGACAAAGGTTTTCAAAGAAGAATTTTTTTTTACGTGAAATAAACTTTGGCTGACAAGTAAATGGAGTACTTTTAGGAGTACTTCAACTTTTCAAAACCAAGCTGTACTAATCCCCTCAAAGGGTATGTCGGAATTAGTTACTAAAACGTGGTTTCGGTTAGGCACTAGTAAGATATGTGTTTTCGTGGGAAATTGCCTCCTTCTATCCCTATTTAATACATACAGTAGAACCTCGATTATCCGAACCAATTGGGACCGAGACTAGTTCGGATAATCGAAACGTGGGTTTTTTGGGACGAGATCATAAACAACACCTTTTTACATAAAAACAGTACATACATATCCGTCTATTAAAAAAGAGATTGTAACGGATCTGACGCAACTTCCGTCACCGCGAAATGCGCACTGCGCAACGCGCATGTATAGAGCAATTCGCGGTTTTTGTTCGAAGGACTGTTTTGTTATCATGTAACCTATTATTCTGTCACAGACATCAAGTCATTATAAACGTTGGTTTCAGATCTACAAATGTTGAAAGCTGTCGTTGAAGTTTATCGTCAAACTGTTCAGATTATAAGCTAATACAATTATGATATATAGGTATACCAATTACGGAGTAAGTTTTTACATCGAATATATGATAGACAGAATTCATCCGGTGATCAATTCTATTCCATCGATTCTGATCTATTACTCGGCCATTCACAAATCATTTGCAGCATTTTGCAAGTAGTCTCTAAATTCGTTATAGGAATCTGCACGCAGTTCTTTTCGATGTCTTTTGCAGTGTTCTATTCGGAAGTATTAATGAAATAGAATCGATAAAAATGTGTAGGAGGGACGTGTAGAAATGTGTAAAATGAATGAGTAGCTAACGCCGCATTTGATTGCATATATCCTGTAACTTCGACGTGGTTGCCTTTGTCGAATCTTGGATTTATTCATTATTTCAACATGTTCGCCATTTGATGCCTTTGAACAGAAACCCACGTGTATCCAGGTTAGCTTATGTGAAATACCTAATGGCCTGGTACAAATTTTTAGTTTCATGTATCTCGATGAATTCTACAATACAAGGTTCGTGCATTCGCACAAAAATCCAACCTAATGAAGACTATTGACTTGCAAAAGCCACAGTGGGATATGAATCGTGAATCGGCCCCGGAAAGATATTCTTATCATACTTTGAGGATATCTAGGTACTGATAAAATACTAAGATCCGTAAAGTTTCAGATCTCTATCTTAATTGGTTTTCGGAAAAACGAATAAAAATTAAAAAATAGAACCTTTCTTCTCAAGATTGACTTAACCGATTGATTTAAGCATTGAGGATGTTTTTGAGGCTTGCAATAGCTCTTTCAAAAATAAATAACAGCTTGATAAGATCCTTGATAAAAAAATGTTTTTGCCTAAATTCTGTTATTTAACTATGATACAATTTTGGCACAATTACGAAAATATTTTTTCTTTCATGCCTTATATGCTACCTTATAACATATATTTCTTTCAGATTTTTTGATAAGGTATGCCATAGTGGAAACAAATCAGTACCATATTTTAGTTCAAATAATTAGTTTATTTTGACGTTTTTAGCTTTAATTCTTCAAAGGCCATAAGGTGATAAGCAGGGTAAATATGTCTTTTGCGAATATCTCAATAATATTTTATGAATAAGTACTATTAAAGGTACTATTAAAATACTGTGATGCTGAAAGTATCAGATCTCAAGATCTTATCAGGGTTTAGAGAACAAAAAAAAAAACTCAAGAATGTAAAGTAATTTTTCCCCAGGGTTTACTTGACCGATGTGTTTGAAAATTTAATCGTATGTTACTAAAGGAATCCAGAGCTTTTCTAAACATAATAGACAGATTTTTAGCTCAATAAATTCATGACACAAAAAAATTATTTTCTCTAAAGTTTTTGATTTCACCGTGATACTTTGAGAGCAAAATTATGAAACTATTATTCCTGCATTCTTTATAAATTTTTCAATAACTCGGATTTTTTTCAAAATATTCGTGACGGTATAGCGTCGTAGTTGAAAAAAAACAAAAACCATTTTTTGCCAGAAAAACTGAATTATCAAGCAACGTAAAAAAATTTTGTTTGTAGTGACTTTATCGTTCGTGTGCATTTACATTCGTAGAGGTGAATTTATGAGACAAGCTAAACTCAAATTTTCAATGCAATAATCAAGTTTCAATACTGAAGTCTTTTTAACTGTAAGATTTCCAATTACTTCAGGCAGCATAATCCACAGAACACCAAACAAAACCAAATGAGAAGAACATTCTAATTTTTTATAAAGTAAAATGTGCATTGAAAATTTGAGTTTGGTTTGTCTGATAAATTCACATCTACGAATGTAAAAAAATTTTGTTATACTTCTATGTTTTTGTTTTAAAATTTTGTTATGACTTCTAATGTCAGTGAATTATTTCAGTATACCTATTATTTACACAGTACAATTTGGAATGATATGGCTGAAATTTGTTTAATAATTCATTTTTTTTTTTGCGGGAATAAACGTTTTTTATTTATTTTAACTGAGGCGTACCGCTGTTGATATTTTGAAAAAGAAGAGCTATCGAGGAATCTATAAGGGACGTAAAAATGATAGTTCCATCATTTCGCTCGAAAAGTAGCAGTGAATAAAAATTTAAGAGACATTTTTTTATCATGAATTTATTAAGCTAAGAATCTGTCTTTTGACTCTCTCAATAAATTCAAACAATTTCAAACAAATCGGTGAAGTCAATCCTGGGGAAAAAATTACTTTATATTTTTTATTTCATTTTTTTTTTTTTTTCTCGAAGACTAATTGAGATTACTTGAGGCTACTAATTGAGATCTGATACTTTCAGGATCTTAGTATTTTAATAATACCTACTTATCCATATATAAAATATTATTGAGATATTCGCAAAGGAAGAATTGAAGCTAAAAACATCAAAATAAACTAATTATTTGAGCTAAAAAATGGTTTTGATTTGTTTCCACTATGGCGTACCTTATTAAGGAATTTGAAAGAAATATATGTTATAAGGTAGCATATAAGGCTTGAAAAAAAAATATATATTTTCGTAATTGTGCCAAAATTTTATCATACTTAAATAACAGAATTTAGGCAAAAACATTTTTTCATTAAGCATCTCATCAAGCTATATTGCTGTTATTTATTTTTAAAAGAGCTATTGCGAGCCTCACAAACATGCTAAATGCTTAGATCAATCGGTTATGTTAATCTTGAGAAGAAATATATTTTTTATTTTTCATTTTTCATTCGATGTCTCGAGAATCAATTGAGATAGAGATCTGAAACTTTAAGGATATTAATTTTTTATCAGTACCTATACATATCCTCAAAGTATGATAAAAATATCTTTCCGTGGCCGATTTAACATTCTTACCCCCCTATGGCCTTTCTAAAAAAAATATCTCGTACATACCTAACCGACCTGACCGATTTTTCTAAGGTGGTTTTTCTGAAAATTTAGCTTCAGTCGCGCGCGAAGCGCGCGTGGTGAGCTAGTATATTAAAATTTGACATACATATTAATGTTGAAATATATATTATATGTATTTTAAACACCTGAAAAAAGTCGAATGCTTTTTTTTATTTATTTTTTTTCTAAAATCGTCAATTTATAATGTACAACAATGTATCTTTCACGCCAACGTTCGGATAATTGAGCGTTCGGATAAACTAAGTCATCTTTCGGATAATTGAGGGTTCGGATGATCGAGGTTCGGATAATCGAGGTTCTACTGTACTAGTTGTGCAGTCGATAAGATAAGAAGCGAGGACTGTTCTCTCAGGAAATCGTTTGACCAATGTACATCAATCTTGTATAAATATCTATCAATCAAGAAGATTCTATCGATATCAAGAAGAAATAAATCATTTGTTAATATTCTACGAAATCAATGACATCATTTGTGACCTTCCATCAATAATACAAAGTCTCATAATTTACCGGAAAATAAGCGTTACAAATAATCGGAGGCGCGCTAGCTGCACTAATGTATGTTATACTGCAATGTCTTTGGGATAACAATAATTCTAACGAAAATTATTGGGAAAAATCCCTTCACTGAATATATCGAGCACTGTTCAGAAAAGACGGTCGTTGAATGAATATATATTATTCAATCAACGATTCGGTTGTTCAATCGTTAATACATTTTTTTTATTGAAAACTTATGTATTTAAACAAAAATAATTTTATACATATTTTTTCCGGAACTATGCCATTAAACAACTATTTTCAGACCTTTGCCTTTTTTTCATACGATGAATATTTTCTTTGTCACAGCTGTTTGAACTATTGAATTTGCTCCGAAATTCGAAATATTTTAAATAGTGGCACACAAATTCTGAAAAGATCGGATTACGCTGTTTTCTACGAGAATACAAGACGCAATTCATTTTCGGGATCACATAATTGATATTATTATTATTATTATTATTATTACCATTATGTTCAGTGGTATCTCATTTAACAGATTTTTCTACGATATTTTGAGAAGAAGAATACAATACTATGAATTTTGAAACATTTCAGAATAACGAAATGATGCAGAAAAGACACAAGCGTGTAAAATAAATTTCTTCACTACACCTGTAGCGTAATGAAAGGGATATAGGAGATGAGATTTGGCATGCACGACCATCTTATAGTGCCTAACTGTTTGTCAAGTCTAGTAAAGCGTTTTATAATAGGGTACATAAATTTCCAATTTATGAATAAATCTGGTACTTACCCCAAAAAACAATACGCTCCTCGCAGTACAAACGATACTGCCGTACTGATGACGAACACTGAACACTGTATGCCTCTTGCGGGCAATTGGAGCGTAGACCCACTACGTTGCCGTGCAACACAGCTGTAGAGCGAAGTGGGATATCTCGCATTACTTAAATAGTGAATAAAATAATGCACGCGTAAAGATGAATAAATATGAATGAAAAAAATAATAAATATTTGAATTTAAATAAACGTTACAAATATATAAAATTTATTTAAGAACAGCAGAACAGCAAAAAACTTTATTATGCCCTATTGAACATTTCTTCAGCTGAAAGTTTGCGCTTACTTAAAATTACCTCGATAGACGAAGCGATTGAAAATTGTTTAACCCCATTTCGATAATGCTTTACAACATAATTCATACACTTTTTCTATAACAAAAAGTAGTATGTAATTTAAAGTGGTATGTTATCTTAGACGAGTTCAGTAGACAACTTAACTGATGTTGAAGTAAAATTGTAAATAACCTTCGAAATAGCCTTGCCTTTCGGAGCGAAATGAAGTGTGAAATACCTTTAGTCTAGTTGAGAACTGAGTTTCCTGCGAAAAATAGTACGGAGTCTCTTAAAAATATGAGCGATAGTTCATTCGATTCGGAATGCGATTCTGAAAAAGACGTATTTTTTTTCCGCAAACAAAAATTGTAATTGTTGTTAACAAAAAACAAAAACAAAAAAAGACGCCTCCGGTTTTTGACTATAACTCCAAAATTTTAAGAGATAACGGAAATTGAAAAAAGGCATCTTAAAGAGAAGGAAATTTCCAATTAAAAAGTCCCGACTCCCGGAACTCTATCTCGATTATTTATAATTTCATTTTGACGCTGAAAATAGGGCTCCGCGCGACCGTTTCAGCACTGACGCGTCGCCGCTGAACAGAGAGTGCGATAGAAATTATTTTTTTTTACTATTAAATATTAATTTAAAAATTTAAAAAAATTATGCTATTATCAGAATACTTCAAAGAATGTAGCCCCGAAGAGAAAAAATTTCAAACTTCATTTTTCTAAAAACTATACAATTGTTAATTAACTCATTTTTTTCGGACTTCTGTTTTCATAAATGGCGACATAAAAGTTTAAATAATTGGCCTATAAAATTTTTACTTCTTGGAGCCTTTCTTATATGTATACTTAACAAGATAACGTGATAAAAGATTTTTTTATTAACATTTATCAATCTCATTGTTAGATGTGAAAACCGCCATAATATAATTTTCCTTACAAAAAAATTTTAGACCAATTTTTTTTTCATTTATCATTTTGTTGGAACTTCGTAAATTTATTATAAACAAATAGAACAACTTTCATAATCCATACAAGCGAATTTAACAGACCAGACGAACTCAAATTTCAATGCAATAATCAATTTTAATACTAAAGTCTTTTTGAACTGTGAGATTCCCACTCAATTCGAGCAGCGTAATCTACAGTAGACAGAAAAAAACTGAAAAGGTACATTCTAAATTTTTATCAAGTAAAAATTCCTTCGGCCTGGGTTCGAACCGGGACTTTCGCATCTATACTGCGACGCCTTATCCAATTCGACCACCGAAGGACCGAAAGAATCTTTACTTGAAATTTGTGTGATTCTAATTAGTGTTGACATTTTTTCATTGACTCAATGTCAAAACTAACTTTCATAATCTTTTATTACGTTATCTTGTTAAGTATACATATAAGAAAGGCTCCAAGAAGTAAAAATTTTATAGGCCAATTATTTAAACTTTTATGTCGCCATTTATGAAAACAGAAGTCCGAAAAAAATGAGTTAATTAACAATTGTATAGTTTTTAGAAAAATGAAGTTCAAAATTTTTTCTCTTCGGGGCTACATTTTTTGGAGTATTCTGATAATAGCATAATTTTTTAAAATTTTTAAATTAATATGCAATAGTAAAAAAAAATAATTTCTATCGCACTCTCTGTTCAGCGGCGACGCGTCAGTGCTGAAACGGCCGCGCGGAGCCCTATTTTCAGCGTCAAATTAAAATTATAAATAATCGAGATAGAGTTCCGGGAGTTGGGACTTTTTTATTGGAAATTTCCTTCTCTTCAAGATGCCTTTTTTCAATTTCCGTTATCTCTTAAAATTTTCGAGTTATAGTCAAAAACCGGAGGCGTCTTTTTTTGTTTTTCTTTTTTGTTAATAACAATTACAATTTTTGTTTGGGGGAAAAAAAAAATACGTCTTTTTCAGAATCGCATTCCGAATCGAATAAGCTATCGCTCATATTTTTAAGAGACTCAGAACTATTTTTCGCAGGAAACTCAGTTCTCGACTAGACTACTTACGAAATTGGTTTTTTCAAAATCCCACTATTCGGGACTATTTCCAAAGCGACGAAAATTACAAATTTCATCTGAGATTGTGGGTTTGAAAATTTAATTCCGCAAACATATTTTACAAGGCATAAGGATTAGCCACCTCGGTCGGCCGGCAGAATTTGATATGGGATTTTACAATCCGGCGGCTTGTCTCGTTAGAACTTAGATGAATAAAGTTATATCATTCGTACTCAAGATATCGTCGGACAAAAAAACTGATCACACACATACATCCATGCATACATACTAGGATGATTTTTTTTCCGACTATTTTTATTTTTTCACTCCCCACCTAAAATTTTGTTGGACATGTTGAACAAAAAAATTCCCTGAAAGTTATAGCCATAAGATTTTCCATCTAAAATACACGTAAAGCAAAAATTTTTTTTTTCAAAATTCTATAACTCAGCAGCATTTTATGCTATCACATTGGTCTTGGTCGTAATTTCCGCAGAATTAAACGATCTTCAAAAGTGTCTCTAACGGCGTAAGTGCAACTTACACTGGTGAGATGGTACGGGTCACTAAAGTTGATTTTTACCCAAAATTATTGTTTTTTCGCTTTTATCTCCGAGATGATTAACTTGACCGAAAAAATGTAGAGGAAAATTTTTTTGGAAATTCAATTTCCTACAAAAAAGGTCTAGTAGACCTAAATGGTCAGATTAATATTTCTTGAGATATTGAACTTTAACTTACTTGTGGTATAAAATTGTTATGGTTTATTGAGTCATTAATCGTTTTCAATTGTTGATATTCCATATGATAATTTATGATATCATATCATATCTATGATATTTATCATAATTATGTAAACAATAAACCCTAAAAATTTTATACCACAAGTAAGTTAAAGTTCAATATCTCAAGAAATATTAATCTGAGCATTTAGGTCTACCAGACCTTTTTTTGTAGGAAATTGAATTTCCAAAAAAAATTTCCTTCACATTTTTTCGGTCAAGTTAATCATTTCGGAGATAACAGCGAAAAAACAATAATTTTGGGTAAAAATCAACTTTAGTGACCCGTACCATCTTACCAGTGTAAGTTGCACTTACGCCGTTATAGACACTTTTGAAGATCGTTTAATTCTGCGTAAATTGCGACCAAGACCAACGTGATAGCATAAAATGCCGCTGAGTTATAGAATTTCGAAAAAAAAAAATTTTGCTTCACGCGTATTTTAGATGGAAAATCTTTTCACGCTCTGGGAAAGTACTTAATATTAATATTAAGGGCTATAACCTTTATGGATTTTTTTATTCGACATGTCCAACAAAATTTTAGGTGGGGAGTGAAAAAATGAAAATGGTCGAAAAAAAAATCACCCTAATACATACACACACTCAGGTCTTATGCAGGTATGTCTCGACTCAGCTGATTCTATTGCTAAATCGCTTAATTAGTGATGCCAAAGGTATGAAAATTCCTCGAGTCAAAAGATGGCTAGATAACTTGTTCATTCGATCATTGACATAATTATGATTTGCTCCAATTATGTTTTAAATAGTGAAAGACATATTTGTTTAAACCTACACGTTTTTTCTTGTCGTCATATTCAAATGCCGGTATCTAGATGTGCATATATCAAGTTCTACAATTCGATGTAACTTATATTTACTCCTGAGGGACTTGTTTTGGGGCTAATTCTACATATTGCCATAATGTTGAAGCAGGACGCGTGAATACGTCAGCATGTTTTAGTTTCGCATTATTTAATAATTTCATCATCACCGATAATCCTTTTTGAATTTACGTAATTTTTTTTTAACTACAATTCTCGGAGTCGGTAAAAAAGCGTGGTGGGCTCTGGGATATCTGCGATTGTGCAACTACCTATTCTGACATATCATCACAGAAACGGTATATTTCAGTCGGTAATCGTGACACATATTCAGCGAGTTTCAAGATTTTTTACTCAGTTGCTGAATACGCCGTCACAATTAGTGAGGGGGCGCTAGCTCGCGACGAATTTTAGTCGGCTCTCGAAGGTCCATAAGGTGAGCTGTCTTTATATTATTCAGTCAACGCCCAAGGGGAACCGGAACCCCCGATATTATATACAGAACAAGTCTTGGGAACGCTAAAATCTGAAGTCAAGGCATCGAAGTACTTACACCCTAATCCTATTGAGGCCCTTAAGTTGATGAAAAGAATGGCTATCGGTAAAAATGTTATTCATGGAATAGGAGATGATTTCTTTTTTATCCACCTTCACTCGAATGTGCAAATCAACTTGTGGAACATGTATTCTGACAAAGTACCAATGATTATAGACGCCACTTCTGGCGTCGCAAATAAATGCCTACTGATGCCGAATGAAAAGTCGCACTCTTTGTTCTTGCATCTCGCCGTTTTGAACTGTGAAAAAGGTCAGTTTGCGATTTCCGAGGCTATAACCGAAAGACAAGATGCTGTCACCATAGAATATTGGTTGAAGAGATTTATTCAAGACGGTGCTAATTACCCGAAGCAAGTGGTGAGATGTACTAATTATATTTTCTTGTTCGACGGTTTATATTCTTAAGGAGATCGTGATAGAAAAATACACGGAAAGAAAAATTGTTATGCATTTTTTCCTACACAATCGGCCCGCACACCTACGAAAAATATGGTGCCTCATTTTACCCCGCTGTCCGATCTTGCCCTACATTCCCCTATATTTTTGTGAGAAAAAATAAGTGTTTAATAGCTCGACTTTCTGAAATAAAGTCTTCTGTTAGCATAATCTGGGGCTGAAGATTCATTTTATAACCCAGGCGACATTTTTTGGTCGATTTTTTTGCTCTTCATATGATCACAACTTCGACAAAAATTCAGCTAAAGACTTGAGTGAGTACTTGAGTTGAAGATAAGAACCCTATCTT
The DNA here is from genome assembly GCA_949628255.1 of Macrophya alboannulata. Classification (NCBI taxonomy): domain Eukaryota; kingdom Metazoa; phylum Arthropoda; class Insecta; order Hymenoptera; family Tenthredinidae; genus Macrophya; species Macrophya alboannulata. The sequence goes on along the minus strand of OX451212.1, from coordinate 10,428,270 downwards.
TAATTTGAGTAGTCACTTGAGTCCTGAGCTCAATATTTTTCATTGTTATGGATGATTGAAGATAAATACAAAATCAGCCTGGCCAGCGCTTTTCTCAAACGATTGAATAATATTTATCGAATCATTAATATAGCACTAGTAACACTTTTCCTCATTTTCTATCAACTGCATACGTAATTTTACCAACCTTATCACTATACTTTTAGAAGCAACTTCCATGTACAGGAACATGTACCCACTATCCTTCATCGTATATTCGAACAAGAATTTAAATTTGGTAAGATTATCCAAGAAAAATATTTCAGTAAAAAAAAAGTGCTGAAGTAATTGAAATTTCTGTATGTTAGTGTTGCTAGTGCTATATTCATTATTCGGTAGAAATTATATTAAAAATCCTCGCGACAAAGAAGAAGATTGTGTTTTTCAGCAACTTTGACACCTAATAATTCAGCAACCACTCAATCGATCTCGTTCAATTTTTTTAAGTAAAGTTAGTTTCGTCGGGGTTTTCCTGTCTTATGAAATTCATCACATTCTTCGGAAGCATTTGTGAGATACAGCGACCTGCTTCCAGGTATAACTATAAGTTAGGCTGTGTAAAGATTAGCTAGCGGCTAGCGCTCGCCGGTCTACGGGTATCAACTATTCAGACTCAACATACTGACGTCTCTATTAGGGTTTCACCAATGTATAACATTTTTTCGATACCCCCTGATATATTTATGTAAAGGCAGATTTTTCGATTTATTTTGTACAATCTTCAAACTGGAGATACATCACACGTATAAATTCTGTTTGCACAGGTTTGTGACGGATCAAGAGCGCTTCTAACAGCATGCATATCAGCGTTTACTAATTATCTAGTCATTGAGGAATACTGTGATATGTTCTTTTATGAGGCAGAGGCAATGAGGAAGAAGCCGTTTATATCAAAAGATGTTGCACATAATATGAAAATTTGGGTTAAATTTTTGAGTAACAAAAACCGTCGCGTAAAAGCTTTTTATCTAGCTTCTGTAGGACACCTAATTCTGAGCCGGACAATAGAGGAAGCAAAAGACACAATAACGATGCTTCTTTGCAGTCTCATTAAGTGAAACTGAGGGAGTGTTATTCGATACGCAGGAAGAAACATTTGCCCAAAAATGCAAAGACAACTTGAAAAATATAATTACTGGAGTGCTTGTGAAATACGAAAAGTTATGTGATGATCTAGAAGAAGAAGAGAAAAGTGATGGAGATGAAATTTCGGATGAAGATAAACAAGTAGATAAACGGAATACGAATGCACAAAGAATGAAGGAAATTAAAGGAAAAGATAGGTCGACTGCTTGGGAAACCTGGGCGAAAGAGATCCAGTCATCCGTTGAACACAACATTAAAAATCAAATTGGAGATCGAGATAATGCTCATTGCGATATGAAAATAGCTGCGAAATTAATTTCTGAAATTAGACTGCTGCCAATGTGGACCAATATTTTTAATACTAAATTCCATGATCACATTGTTGATCCTAGTTCAAGCGCTTCTGTTGAATGCGAAATTCGCAAAATTAAACACAACGTCTCGGGGAAAAAAGGTAAATACAATAGAGTAGACGTTACAGCCGAAAAAATAATAAAATATTACGATGGCAAATGATGATACAAAATGGAATGTTTTGAACGATAACCATTCCAGCCCCTTTGAAAAGGGCTCAAAAACTCTAACACATAGACAAAACGTTTATAATTCTGTAAATAGTAGTGGAAATGAAATACCAGACCATGGTATGGAATCAGATTTATTGAGCGACAGCCATTCCAGAATTTTCGAAGAGACCGCGAATTCCACTGATACGAACCCAAATGAATCCCCATTACGGAATGTAACCAATCTTTTCGAGGAATGCCCAGCTTGTCGAAGGGGTGATAAGCCTGAAGGCGCACATACCTGTAGAATATGCAGGAAAAAAGTACATGCTTTACCAGGCTGCTCTGTACCATCGAAAGAAGAGGGTTACAGATCACGCCGTGTATGTTTCGAATGTACACAATCCGAAAATTTGAGAAATAAGATGGCGATAACGGAAGTTGAAAATCATAACGGATTGGCATTGAAGGACCTCAAAGCTGATGCTGGAAAACGCGGTAAAAATTTGTACTTAGGATTCGGAACTGAGCGAATCAAAGATGTTTTCGCGTTTGAGACAAACACAAATCGTATACCTATACTGAAAAACGGGAGCTCGCTACACATGAAAATGGTTGAAGTTGGTGGATCTAAATATTCTATGAAATATACGTGCGCTTTTGACAGCTTTTTTCAAATTTTGTTTGTGGGAGCAATCGATAATGTGGCATTTAAGGAATTCGTGATGGAAGAAGCTGAATATAATAAATTTTTCAAAATGGTCAGTCACACATTAGCAAAAAGCATAACAGCCTATACATATAAACTGAGAGCTGAATTATTACTGGAATTTAAAAATATCCTCATTGTGCCAAATACTACGCAAACAGTCATGTGTCAATGTAGGATAAATGAACTACTGCCTGCCTTATTGAAAAATCGTCCAAGTATTCATGGGAAAATAAAATGCAACAAAGGATGTGTGGAAAACATAGAAGCTGAATGTAGTGTATTATGCGAAACAAAAAATTTGAGAAGTAATAAAAACTTTTTCAAAATTGTCTTGGCAAATTATTCGAAACGGACAATTTGCCCAGAATGCAAAGAACAAGCGCGAGCTGAAGTAATACCAAGTAAGATTTATAAATCGATATACATTTATACGATGAGTTATGAAATTTATTTATTAGAAATGATGATTGTCTGACGAGAAACGAGACTGACGTCCGCTGAGAATTAGAAAGTTCACTAACTGCTAACCAACCTATACTTGGGTATGGAGAAATGAATCTTTGTTATTATTACCAAATTTTCGTCGATCCAAATAAGATTAAATTATAAATAATTTTTAATAAAATTTGGTCATCATAGACAAATTTTATTTGCTTATTTAAAAATTTGGTAACACTAACAAAAGGTTCATTTCGCCACATCCAACTATAGCTTTGTTAACAGTACATGAACTTTTTTTCTCGTTGTCAGTGTCTTTGATCACTTTGTACAAGCTGGCATTAGAACCCCTTTCTGTGGAGGTCACGTCGTGCCACCTCTGTGACGTTGTACTAATGTTAGAATTAATACAAAAAAGCGTTGATTATATGGTCTTCAAAAAAGAAATTCCAAGCATCTACCTAACTTTCAAGCGTTGAGATTAGAATTGGTTATAATGACTTGTTCACTATTATATTTATTCCAGGTGACATGATTTGTGTAGAAACGTATTCTATTGATAATATTTGGTTAACCCCAAACGAGCTACCAAAAATCGTTCACATTAACAAACAAATCTACAAACTCCTCGGTGCCGTCAAATATATTGGCGAAGAAATTCAAAAAAAAGAAGATATCGGACACTACACTCCGATCATGTTCCGTGACAAGTGGGTTGAATTCAACGATTTTGAAACCAAATCAACACCAGTTAATGGCAAAGTGAAATTTGTGCCAAAATTGATTGTTTATGTAAGAACCGTTCCGAAATAGTAAATCGTACAAATAATTGAAATTATGAGTTTATTCAATAAATTCACACTCTCTCACACCCACGACTTAATAGTAGAGAACTTCTGACGAATTCTGGAGATTGGGACCATCGGCCTTCGAGCAACAGCCTTATCAAGTTAGCGGGCCAGCCTGTGCACGACGAAAATGGTTTTTCCTCTTTGCACCGGCTCGACTATTTCCGCGATTCTTTCCGCAGTCACGACTAAATAGTAGACCACTTTCGACAAAATCTGGAGTAGATTTCGGTCGATGGGGACCATCCGCCTTCGAACAACAGCCTTTTCAAGTTAGCGGGCCAGCCTGTGCACGACGAAAATGGTTTTTCCTCTTTGAACCGGCTTGACTATTTCCGCGATTCTTTACGTAATCACGACTAAATAGTAGACAACTTTCGACAAAATCTGGAGAAGATTTCGGCCTATTCGAAACATCTGCATTAGACATTCAGTTTTTTCAATTCACTATATTTCAACCCATATTATCGAAAAAAGGGCCAAGTGTGGAAATAAAAAATCCGTTGTCAAGGCCAGTTTGCGACTAAAAAACGGCAAATTCTGAGCTCACCTAGCAGTCTGTACGATTATTTCCATCGATTCTAGCAGGTGTGGTCTGCTTATTTCAGATAAAGTTAGCAGACCATCTATTGAAAAAAAAAGGCGACATTCGAATGGTTTCCACGACTATTTTACGACTAAAAAACGGCAAATTCTGAGCTACACTACAAGTCTGTAAGATTATTTTTATTCATTTCACCAGGTATGGTCTGCCGATTTTAAATAAAGTTAGCAGACCATCGAATTGAAAAAAAATAAACAGAGCGACAAAAAAATGATTTCCACAACTATTTTACGACTAATTAGCGGCAAATTAAAAATTACTCGAAATTCAAAAATTCCAAAGTTGATATGCTAACTTCAGGTATCTCTTTAAATTTCCAGTAGAGACGCTGACCGGATATCAACTTTCTCGGCTTCATCTCCGACCAATTCTCTACCGATAAAATAAGCCTGATGTTTTTTGAATAGCTTGATTTAGCTGTGTCAACCGTTTTGGTAGTGGTGTTATTCATTGAGCTGTCGTTTTTATTTACAGTCTCAGGTGTTCCGATGCCATATTTTTTTATTAGTAAAGATTTATACCCTTTACGGTCATTATCAATAATGGTATGAACGTGGTGAGGGGTTATGTGAGATCCGCGAACTTCCATTTCCTTACTAATCGCGATATAAACATCGTGTTTCGACAGGTAAGCTTTTCCCTTATCATTAATCGTTCGGTAGTCATCATGCAATAATATTTGTTGTAAAATCACCGCGTCGTACCGCTTGAGACGATCGGACATTTTTAAATACCTAGTACTCGTATCGTAGTAGAGCGTTGCAAAGAAATGACGCAGAGGTTTCGAATTGTAATACGGAATACAAAGTTGTAGGCTGGAGAATACGGCGCACATTGGTCTAAAACCGCCCAAAACACGCGCAAAATAGCAAAAAAATAATTGCAATCAATTTTTTTTTCATGTTGTGCCAGTCATTGCAGATGTTCTAATAAATCAAAAATGAGGAGTTATACATCCAAAAAAAATGCATCATCGTGTTACAGTAGGTTAACTTTTACTTTTCGTAACGTGAAATTTCCCGATTATTTCACGAGCAGTTCTTTGTTTACTCATAAAGCAATGAAACGTTACTTTTCCCCCGTATAATAAATTTCTTGTTTGCACATGTTTCTCTAGATTGTGAACTTGATTCTCGCTTTTGAAAAACTGAAATATGCTAATTCTGGGACGAGTTATCGGCAGTTAAAAATAGGCATTTTTTGGATAAAAAAAATTGAAGCTATAAATTGAAATGGTATGGAACTTTTGATTCTCACGCGTTCTCACTCTGACTCTTTTTGGATAATTAAGTACTATTCCTGTATAATACGTAGAACAGAAAATTATTTGCTAATACTTGCAATCTTCGACGGGGCACATTTTTTTATTCAGCAGCTACACATCTTCCCCAAATAAATTGACTGACATTTCCATATTTCTGCTGCCACAAGGCTTAATGGCAGGTTCTATGGTATCAATACGCTCAATACATATTCCAATCATTGTTCAAAAATAGTTGAACTAGTAGTGAAATACTTCGGCTTTTTGAATCGTTCATTATATATATGGAGCTACCTAATTGTTGCGATCTACGACAACGCGTGTTAATTTTAATTTTTCGCGCTTAATACCGTCACACTTGTTAACCCTGCATTCTAAGAATCTACAATCGGTAAGATTAAGTACTTCAGTGCCATCTCTTGCTTTCCACGGTATTTAATGTGGTATATTATATTATTACTGTAGTTGATCGCGCGTATGTCTATAGTTTATGAATCAGTTTCAAATCACAAATTGCAAATAATTTTTTTTTTTTCTTGTAGACTGTCAATTACAAATTGTAAATAATTTTTTTTTTTTTTTTCGTAATAACTTTTACATATGTGAATAAATTCTTTTTTCCAATTATAAAAGCATAACTGTAAATGGGTATTGGTCTTATGAATGATTATTTTTTAGTATGAATTGGATATTGCAAAAGGATTATTTTTCCGAACATATACCATAATATGTGTAACATGTAGTTCAAAAAATGACAATCCGATGATTGATTTAAAAAAATTTCTTGACTACATTGCTGTACGATTCGTAAATGTTTGAATCAATATAACTTCCGGACGAAATTTTTTATCGCCTAGGTCAAGGTCCCAAATTCAAGCTTGAACCTTTAGCTTCAGGCCACGTTTTTTTTAATTCTTGTAGAGCGTCTAGTTACAAAGATATCACCATGTAAACATTATGCGCGCGTATCGTGTAGTTTCGGACCAATGTGCGGCGTCTCGTATCGTAGCATTATGGAGTCTATATGTAAGGAGACCGAACTAAGTCATCCCCTCCCCTGAAAAACGTGCTGGTTTTTGGCGCCGTATAACATATAGCTATCATAGCCTATCATACGACGCGCCCCTAGTAGCACTAAGAAAAGGCTCAGGTCGCCATGGAAACTGCGGAATTTAACTGTTATTTCAATATGGAGTCTATATTGAAAATCTGCACAGCAGTTAAATGACGCGGTTTCCATGACGACCTGAGCCTTTGCTTAGTGCCACTAGCGGCGCGTCGTATGATAGGCTATGATAGCTATATGTTGGACGGCGACAGAACTTGACGCGCTTCGGTGTTACAGAGATCGGTCTCCTTACATATAGACTCCATACGTAGCATGTAGTGCAGAAGCGATGAAGAAGCTACGCCACCAGACTCTGCTCATTGCGCATGGGCTACGCGTCGTCGAGTTAAGAGGGGATACGAAGCTGTGGGCCCACTCGTTTTTGCTAGTCCCTCGGTGATAATTTTTTTTCAGTCGATTTTTCAATTTTATTATAATATTATATTTCGGTCAGAGAATACAAGCTTATTTTTGGTCCTCTGAAAGAAGTTTCCAACCTTCTTAGTTCTCGAGAAAATTACAAAAATGTTACTTTTTTTCGTGTTTAAAAATTTACGGTATTTTATATTCAACTCGCTCTAACTTCTACACTACGAAATTTAAGAACATTCATAAGGAGCATGTACCATGTTATTCCGAACCTGAAGGTTTTCATCAAATTTTGATTTATAATTATAAACAATGAATATTAATTTTTTTTTTCTGAATCGTGGCATAAAATAGGTATTGAAAGTTTCAAGTGCCACGGGAGTCGAACGAATTTCGCAAAAAGCACAAACTACCTATCACTTGAATATTTAGAAGCGTTCATAGAACATTTTTGACAAACAGCAAGCGATTCTGACTTGTCGTTTAGTAGCAACAATCATTTTGAAGTCTTGACGCTGCTTGGTGCATATGCTCGTTCGTTCTATGAACGTCCAGCAGCACGTCATAGAATATAATTTCAAATCTTGAATGATTTTTGTCACATCAAAACATTTTTTTTTTTTTTTATGGGGTATCCGTTGTGGCTCAAAGGTCCCTTGTAGCCCACTCTCCTCTATATTAAAACCAGATGGAACGACACCGAGGCTCTTTTATACTGTCATAGGAGCTCGAAAGCAACGTGAGAGTTGGCGTGCTATTAATTATTTCCAGACTAATAACATTACGGGAAATTTGGAATCTAATTCAATGTATAAATCTCGGAAGGGCTTTCATTCAAGCTTCAATTCTATGAAATTTGTGCCCGGAAATCTGAGATATGATGATCGCTGTTTACGCACAGGGTCTTGTCTGTTCTACATCTCTCGACCATAGTTCTGGTCATGTGTCGTGAGATGATTTAGAGTGAGCTGCTGCTTCGAACTTCAAAGTTCCGGTCTGCTTCGAGCTTTATCTCGATAGTTCTGCATATTTCGACCATAGTTCTGGTCATGTGTCGTGAGATGCTGCGATTTAGAGTGAGATGCTGCTTCGAACTCCAAAGTTCCGGTTTGCTTCCAGCTTCATCTCGATAGTTCTGCATATTTCGACCATAGTTCTGGTCATGTGTCGTGAGACACTGCGAATTAGAGTGAGATGCTGCGATTTAGAGTGAGATGCTGCTTCGAACTTCAAAGTTCCGATCTGCTTTGAGCTTCATCTCGATAGTTCTGCATATTTCGACCATAGTTCTAATCATGTGTCGTGAGATGCTGCGATTTAGAGTGACATGCTGCTTCGAACTTCAAAGTTCCGGTCTGCTTTGAGCTTCATCTCGACAGTTCTGCATATTTCGACCATAGTTCTAATCATGTGTCGTGAGATGCTGTGATTTAGAGTGAGATGCTGCTTCGAACTTCAAAGTTCCGGTCTGTTTTGAGCTTCATCTCTATAGTTCTGCATATTTCGACCATAGTTCTGGTCATATGTCGTGAGATGCTGCAATTTGCTACTTGCAAACCAGGAGTTCTGGTCTTTTCTACTGTATTTGGATAGTTGCATGTAGTTCGGACAGAATTTTGATTGTTAATACTATTGGGAATGAAAATTACAATTGTAAAAAATTTCTCACGTCTCATTTTCGTGCTTTTTTGTCTTTTTCGCACAGAACTGTTGGAGTTATAGCCGCAGATCGTAGAACACTTTGTATTCACGTAATACTGAGTTCAAGTTAACGAATCCCGATGAGATGCTAGAAAAGCCTATGAGAAGTTAGCGTCTCATTTTAAAAAAGTGCCCCCATGTGCTGAAAATCGACAGAACTCTTGGAGTGATAGCCGCAGGTCGTAGAAATTTTCGAAGTTACGTAATTTTTTCTTCAATTTAACGAATTCCGCTGAGATGCTAGAAGAGCTCACGCGAAGTTAGCGACTCATTTTCAACAAGTGCTTTTTCGTACCGAAAATTGATAGAACGACCGCCACAACCTGACGGGAACTATAAAACTAAACCGGATGCTAACAGAACTGCACTTTAATTTTGAGATTCTAACAATTGAGATGCTAAGCTCACAGAGGTACTTTCAGGTGAGCACTTAAATAAACTCCTCTTTTTGAGTTCAATTACACGTGAAGAATGGGGAATGGTTTGAGACTTAGTGTTCCGTACGTTATTGGTTTTTGTAGTTTTATAGTTCATGTGCATTTTTAACCATTTTCGATTTCCTTTTCTGTAACGATATGCTTCGTTTTTACTAATGAATCAACACAAAATACATTGATCCACGCTATTGTGACTTCAATTTCCTTTGCATCATAACCTGAATCCCATCATCTATCCGTTTCATGCAGTCCTTCACAACAGGTATGATCACCAATATATTACTGTATATCCGAGAAAAAAAGATTAGATATAATCAGATATAATCAGATATCATTAGATATCATTATATATGATTGAATCTCTTCTTATCTGATAATATCCAAGATTTTGATCCAATGATATATGAACATATATAATTATATCTGCTTATATATAATAATATATGAGTATATCTGATTGTATCTAAACAGATATAATCATCAACTCTAATGTCGGATCTGAGCTTATATGATTATACTCAACTATATATAGTAATACATGATCGTATATCGCAATATATAATTCTATCTGATTGGATATAAGTATACAGCCGGGTGTCCCATTTAACGTGACCACCTGATTTATCTCGAAAAATACTGCTCCGATCAAGTATTGAGTATAGTGAAACTTTCAGGGTTCAAAGGGAGAAAGAAGTTGGCGTTATTGGATTTTTTAGCGGAGGCGCCGCCGAGGTCAAGGAAAGGTCAACTTTGTTTTTTCAAATGGAAACCCATATTTTTCATTTCGTAATTTTGTTCTACTTGAAAACTCAAACGACTTTTGTATGAAACATTTTTTGGTGGGATATCAATTTTCTATGCTATACAGCTTATCAACTAGAGATTTATGAACGTTGGAGAGCATTTCACCTCTAAACTATCAAGTTTAGAGACAAATTACAAGAAACGAAAAGTGCGTAATTTCATGCAAAGACTCTTGGAGAATAATCGCAGATTTTTTTCAAATAACTTTTTATTGCAACTTCTTCAATTGCGTGAAAAAAAATCCAAAATTGTTAGAGAAAAATCTGCAATTATTCTCCAAGAATCTTTGCATGAAATTACGCATTTTTCGTTTCTTGTAATTTTTCTCTAAACTTGATAGATTAGAGGTGAAATGCTCTCAGATGTTCAGAAATCTCTAGTTGCTCAGCTGAATAGCATAGAAAATTGACGTCCCACCAGAAAATGTTTTATACGAAAGTCGTTTGAGTTTTCAAGTAGAACAAAATTACGAGATGAAAAATATGGGTTTCCATTTAAAAAAACAAAGTTGACCTTTAACTGACCTCCGCAGCGCCTCCACTGAAAAATCCATTAACGCCAACTTTTTTCCCCCTTTGAACCCTAAAATTTTTACAATACTCAATACTTGATCGGAGCAGTATTTTTCGAGATAAATCAGGTGGTCACGTTAAATGGGACACCCTGTATATAGACGGGCATGATCTTCTATATCCAAATAGATATTATAATATATGACTATACCGTGAGATTACGGTCGCGGGAATCCACCTAGAGGTAGGCAACCCAATAGTCATTATATTTTCAATGAATTCGGCACCAATGCACCTGCCGTACCGGCAAACGACGAATCTATGCAGTACATTAATTGTCGTTGCGAAGAGTAATAATGTTGTGCATGAACTGAATTCAATACCTTCAATTAATTCATGACTTGTTATGACTTTTTCACGAGGCTCATCAACTTTATTTCGATCTGATTATTCAATTTCACTCTGACAGCTGTTTCCAACCTCACAACGTCACAGCTACCGTTACGTCGCGTCGTCTGCATAGATTCGTCGTTTGCCGGTACGGCAGACCACATTGGCGCCGAATTCATTGAAAATATAATGACTATTGGGTTGCCTACCTCTAGGTGGATTCCCGCGACCGTAACCTCACGGTATATTGTAATATATAATCATGTCTGGTCACATATACCCACACAGTACTGAAGATTTCCTGGAATATTTTGATGGAAACATTATTTGAAAGATGTTTCGAACTATTTCTGAAGTTTTTATTTGGACATTTCTAAAATATTTCACTGAAATTATTTTAATGAAAGATTTATAAAAAGTTTCATGAATATGGTATACAATAGGACAATGGGGTATTTCTGAATATTGCAAACAAATATTTCATAAAAATGTCGAAAATCTTTCAAAAATTGTTTCAAAAGCAACTTCCTGATATATTGCAGAATACAATATAAAAATATTTCCTGAATATCTAGGAGAATATTTGAAACCATATGTTATTAAAATATACTCAGAAAAACACTTCAAATATGTGAAAAAAGGACACTTATTTCTAAGGATTGATATTGAATACCGTCAGTTCGAAAGATAATATGATTTCAATTTTTTCATCCAATGACAAAATTATCTAGCAAATAATTCCCCATGTAGCACGTAATATTGTAGCCATTTTGCAGCAATATTCCAATGTTTCATTTTCAATACGTTGCACGTGTAATATTGCTGCAACCAGAATGGAACGTAGCTGTGCAACATTGCAAATGAAATATCCATGCAAGATTGCAACAACATTGTAAACTCCAAAATTATAACAATTCTACAGGTAGAAAACGCAATAATAATTTTTCATGAATCTTCTCGAAGAAGTAGAAATGTTTAGTTGTACAGAAATTGGAGAATTTTTTTTCGCGGATTCCCGTAGTTAACCTAGAATCTTGTCGTCGCGATAAACATCATAATATTCGTTATAGTTGTTCGCTAAATACCATATCTCGATATAAATATGCAAAGCTCATGAATAATCGTTGGTGTTATAAGTTCAATAAAATGTAACTATAGTCTTATAGGAGATCATTGGAGCCATATGGAAACCGAAGATCACTCGATCAAGGATGTTAAGCAACTATCCTCAGGGCCAGTATTTGGATGGGTGACCGTTTTTAGAAGATTTGATTTCATTGAGTTATATCTAACTATATATGGACGTATCTAATTATATGAGGTTGGATATAGATATATATTGCAACGGCGTTACTAAATTTGAGAGGAATTTAGCACCATCCGCGCCTTCGGCGTTTTACTCCAATTAATCAAAAATATTTATTGACAAGAAAATGTAATTTGTTGGGCGCCAGACGTTTTCACGTCACTTAAAAACACACCAAGATAACTAAAGAAAATAGAGTTCACGGCGGAAACGACCGAGTAGCTCAGAATACAATATAATGAATGGCAGAGTGGCTAGGTTCACCAAATAAGAAGGAAACAGATAATATTCAACATGTGCTAGTCGCTTTATTAATTTTAGGCGGAACAAGCATTTACGATATCAGTGACTATGCGCAAGTTTTCTCTTAATTAACAAAATAATGAATCAAAGAAGCGATATCATATAAAATAAGAGATAAATCACTACAGAGAATCAGATAATATAATGAGAATCATACAAGGAATAAATCCGGCGGAAAATATTATCGTTACACTAGACTCGATATAATAAAGAAAATATCACTCATAAAATAGACTAATAAATTGACGGGAACAGATTCCTCAGAACAAGAAAGATAATAGAAAAGAAAGTACTTAACAAATAGACGATAAACTATAAACTAAATAACAAGCGCTAACTCCTACGCTCTAACTCCCGGAAGGTTTTTGGCGACAGATCGGGTATAAAATATATCAGAACAAAATCTATTGAAAATATTAATCACATGCTCAAACTAGCGGCTGGCCGCTGTATACTACAAAAATACTCCAAAAGAATTGACTCTAAGGAAGACTACCAAATGATCAAATAAGATACCACAAATAAATCGTAATCAGGAATCGCCTCGAACATCCGTCTACGAAAAACTACTAATTAAAGACTAGCGGGACGCAGTCTCTCGACTTGTCGTACCCTGACGGTATGGTGACCCATGCCACAACAAAATACCGCAATAAAATAAAGACGGAACGGATGTCGAGAGCGACTCGAGATTTTACAAGAAAGAAGGTCTTACCTTAGAGAAGATACCAGAAAGATCACTAGATACAACAGAAGCTAAATATTAAAGGAGCAATTATACTGAACTAAATAGAAAATAATAGAAAGATAATAGCACAGGCATAAATAACTACTTGGCGGAATAGGCGGAATGGCGAGATAGACAATATATCGGCGGTATTTGGCGATACGAAGACAGACGGCGTAGAAGTAGACCGAATTTTGCGTCGCACCCTCTTAAATAGTTTCCGAGATCCAAAAAGTCCGCACCGTAGATCGGTGCTTCGACGGCCGGCTCTGATTGGTTGGTGTTGAAGCTCGTCGCAGCCGTGCGACCAAACGGTGGTTGGCTGGTTCGGCAACGTACGTGGCGACTCGGCGGCAATATTCAAATACTCAAAACTTTGTACGATGCAACTCTCCTGCAACGTTACCCTCGCAGTAGGACTCCTGGCGAACATCGAGCGGCGAAGCGCTCCCCGACTGCGTTTCTAGGTCAAAACTGACCGGTCGGAGGATCTGGCGGAAGCTCTGGTGCCCCAATACCCGGATCTGCACCCAGGCCTCCCCATGGTCGGTGTGGAAGACATAGTGACAGCCTGCAGCACACGATAGCGGTTCCGATGACGATGGCGAGAAAGTCGGTGGTGAAGTCTAGTTCGACCCCCAGGTCGATAAGCCGTCGAAGACAGGAAGCTTTCGGTGGGCTACTCGATTCACCCAGCTTTATTCTACCGTCTCCGAGGCATCCAGAAGTAGTTGGCGGTAGGTAGTTCAGCTCCAGGCTGATAAGTTGGCGGGAACGGGAGGAACTGGCCCAGAAGGTTGTCCTTATTCTACCGTCCCTTGAACATCTACGGTTAGGTTGTCAAAAGGTGCATCGAGATCCATAAAAAAAATCCATCACACAAGAAAGATATCCTTCGTCGCAGGCATCTGAGTTCCCTCGATGTCCTTGTACCGTACCCCGTCATTCCAATTTACCATTTTCATAAAAAAATGCAAAACAAAAAGTATTAATTAACCTAATAATCAAATCTAATTTGACCCACGATCTGTTGCTACCTCCGAGAGCTGTCTGTCTTCGCCGTTTTACTAAAAAATTGCACATTCCGTGACGAATTGCAAAATGCAACGTCACAATATATATATATATATATATATATATAGCTATATCTAACTATCTATAGGTGGAATTGATACATATATACGTAGATATAACGATATATGACCATGTATACCAAGATATCAGTATATATACTCAGATCCATGTATATATGCTCGGATCGTGCCAAAATACGGATCCAAATATATGTAGACGATTGGATCCAATCATATATGATTATATCTAATCTTTTTTTCTCGGGCCACCATCTCATATCAGACATTAATGTATTTTATAACTATTCTATTGTGTTGGCAGAATCTGTTACGCAGAAACTGGAAAATCTCACTTACAAACATCAGGAGAATCGCAAAAAAAAATATTTGTAAGCTCCTTATTACCCAGTGGTCATAGTTTATTACAGCTTATTGCCAGGTTCTGGCAATACTTACGTATAATCTAATCCTATCGTAAGTAGATATGGGCGACTTTGGGCAGACACAACAAACCCCCCTCTCCCCCCTCCCCCCTCGCTCCCCCCTAGGGCAACTCTGGAGAGACTCCCCCTCTCCCCGCTCCCCCCTGCCCCTTGGGCGACTTTGGAAAAATCTAGAGATTCTAACCTAACCCTCCCCCCCTCCCCTGCCCCCTCTGCCCTAACAGACTTCTCGGCCGGGGTGCACAAGTGTTTTTCCCCCGTCCCTTCCCCCCGCCTACCCTTGCCTAATATTGGGACGGTTTGGGGGGCCGTGTGACGTCATCTGAGACTCTGCCTCTCTCCCCCGGCGCCTCCACACCGGGCCCTACCCTCTCGATCTTACATATACCTATGTGCTTGTGTAAATACATGTGTGTGGACTTGGAAAAAATTAGGTTGTGTGGGAGACCTGCTGCTTATTATGTACTTATTTTAAGAATGGGAAGGGTAGGTTTGTATAATTGAATGACACGTTAAATACGAAAAAATCCAATTATTTCATTTATTCATATAACTTATGCTAGGATAACATACAGAATCTTACCACTACGAGTACAATTTTCATATTTTCTCTGAATTGGAGTATAGGAAAACAAAATCTTATGACTATAACGGTTACAAATTACATAGGTATACGTATAATATATAATTATATAGATATATAAAATGTGTGAATACCTATTCTACAAGTCATTCTCCGATTACAATTATACATTTATTTCTTCTTATTCTTATTTTTATTTCTATTTCTATTTGAACCCGAGAGATTACATTTTTTCTTTGGTGTACAATACTGAACGCTGGTACCGTGACAAGGGCAAGCAGAATTGACGGTTCCGCTTTTAGACTCGACGGAAATTAGCCTGTTGTAGAATGATTTTACTATGTGATCGTTTTTCTCATGATTATCAGTAAATATATCGAGAAACCGGCGCAAAGACATACCAGCAGCCATATAATACACAAACATAATACAAAAGTGTCCACAAACGTTTGAGGAAAAGCTCTGTAGTTGTCGATCGTTCCAGATGTATCGTCGGCAATTTCTGCGTAGACATCGTTTGTGGTGAGGGATAAGCGGGGGTAGTCCGAAGCTGTCAAAGTAGGTCCCGTGTCCGGACGATGTGACGTAAAACGCCACCCAGTGCGTGCCAGGTCTGGTGTGATCATCGGTGTTTGAGACAGCAGCTGCCGGGTGTGTCCACACCAGGGGAACCTGGTCAGCCGGGAAAACCCGCCTCAAGTTGTTCGGGAATAATGTTGACAATGCATGCTGAATCTGAAGGCTGTTCATCTTTCTCAATTTGGGAAACAGTCGTACTAGTTGTCTCTTCTGAAGAATCAGAGTCCGATGTAACTGAGAGGTCGAGCGGTTCTAGTTGACCGAATGCAGGGGTGACTTTTGCGGACTCTTTTTCCTTGCGAGGTGACTTGGTCGGACTAGGTGGCGGCGTGGGCAATAGCGTTGGAAATGACTGCGTCGTTGAATTTCTCGCAGGAATCGGCAGAGATCGCTGATGCTGTTGACGTACCCGTGATGATTCCTTGCGATCGTTTTTACTGTCGTCGGGTGTCGGATGGGTACAGCTGAGTTCCCATTTGCCACTGACTGATTCGACGTGCGCAGGATAGTCGTACTCACTGAGAAGTTTGCTCGATTTTATCCATTTTTTCAACCTGACGACGTTGTTCAGCGCACATGTATAAAATTCCTCCTTTTTAACTCCGTGAAAGAAACAATATTCTCTGGTCACGTCCAACTTGCCGAATGGTGGGCACCCAGAGTGCTCCAGATTTATAATTCTTCTCGATGTCACGGCCTCCAGATATTTTGACTTCTCATGTCCCCTCCTTAGAATGCGGTAGGCCGAGCAAGCGATCTCTTGAAGATTGCTGTGCAGCTTCTTCAGCGAGATGTCACCCTGGAACCAGTCGATTCCATGGTGGTAGCACGTCACGTAGTTGTTCGCAACGCGCTCTCCCTCGCTAAGTTCCGAAAATGCGTACGGGGCCTTGATCATCCAATGCGCGAAGAAGCGATGGTCGACGGTAGCCACAGCCACCTCTTTCGGTAGAAATTGTTTGTTCGCAGCACGAAACCCTTGGATGTCTATTACGAAGTCCATGTTTGCTCAAAATCTGGCACTTGACTGATCTTGATCGGAGACGGTGCGGTCCTTCTTATGCCAGAATATGTGTCTTACCCCTTCCAGAGTCATATGTTCCTTCCCTCCCTCGGCAGAGACGAAGGCTTGCAGGTTTCAACTTGTCGGCGTGTCGAGATATGTAAGATCGTTGGCTCCGTCCCTTCCACACCCTTGGGCACCCCCTCCACACCCTTGGGTACCCTGCGGGAGTACAAAAAAAAAAAAATGACACCGTGTCTTCTTGAGATTTCGGGTATGCAGGTCTGAACTTGTTTCTTCGCCAGATGTCTGTGTATATGAGTGGTATAGGTCTTTTCGCAGCAGGGAGTCTCGCCTAGCCACCGAAATCTGTAATGACCTGTCGCGCGGCGTCTATCTCTATAAGGTTGTCGAACTCTGCGTAAACGATGCAATTTATGGTTTCTTTGAGCGCCTCGTCAAATCGTGCCTCTATCCTCAGAGTCCCGTGCTTGACGAGTGACCAGTGAGATGGACAGTTGGCTGATAGATCGGGTGTCAGGTCGAAGGCCATCAGACAGTTTCCTTTAGCGTATTGCAGTCTATTGATACCGGTTCCCTCGTTGAGAAAATGTATACCGGTTCCCGAGAAGAGCGTGTGATATGCGTCGACGTACATATGATCTTTGGAGAAATTCGGTAACAGAGGTTTCGCAGGAACTTGCACACCGTCCACGTACAACGACAGATAGTTGATCATAAAGTGTTGGAAGTTGAACGGGTTTTTCTTTCTGTCACCGTTGAAGGCTTTGTTACTGACCATTCCGAGTATCACACGTTTTGGTAGCTGTCCGAGGATCACGTTGTCTAGCATCTCCGACTGCACGCCCGCGTGAATGGTGAAGGCTTTCACCTCAACTCTCGTGACGGGATATTTAGCTGTACCTTTTGCTAGTGTTCGTGCGTGAGCTAGTAAAATGCCGGGGCTAATCTTGACGCGACGTACCAACAACGAAGTCTCGACTATGTGTAGTCCGTGCAGAGGTGTAGCTTCCAATATGCAAAAATTGTCCCTGGATCTCACCAGTCGCAGACGCAACTCCATTGAGCAAAAACTTATCCTGATTGAATACGTCACAGTGTAAATGTCCAATCAGATCGACTATTCGCCCCTTCTTCGTAATACGCTGTCGCTTGATAAATCCGTCGTTGTCGGCTGCCTCGGCGGTGGCTGTGTCGTAGACATCCGATTCTCCGTTCTCGCTGCCGTACCAAAGTCCGGCCGAAAGATGCGATTGCTTGGCATGTGGTGCATAATTCAGTAGTGTCTCTATGTAGGCTCTGTAGGCATAAGAATTGTTCGCCGGTGATACTAGCTTCTGATTAAAGAATATGTCCACCTGATTGAACATCGAGTGAAGAAGATTATTCACAGGTGCTACGGATGGCTCGGGTACAGGGCCCGCCCCGGCTACAGGAGGATTCGATACGGTTTGAAGCGGCTGAATGCGTATGCGAACACTTAGCATGGTGTGTGCCAAGTCTATGTACTCGTCACCGTGACCCGGTACAACGAATTCGATGGGTGAATCATCGGTCAAAGAGGATACTGGTTTATAGTGTATCCACTGCCCGGCTTCGATGGATGTCTGTGTGGGCGGTAGAGTGAACAGGTCTAGTTCCGACTTCATGCATTCTCCGGAGTGTGCGTGTAGAAAAGCCATTGTTATTCGGTTGCTTGGGGGTCACTAGCGAGGTCCAAAAATATCGGTGATAGCTCGTTTCTTGCCACCTTTCTTACCCTTGCCGCTCTTTCCACCCGTGGTCTTCACAGCTTTCGTAGTCTTCTTTTTGGTTTTCTTGCTTTCAGTTTTCTTCTTCTTCTTCTGGGTTTTTCTCTTGGTAACTTTCCCTCTTCCAGCGGACTGTCGAGCGGCGATGAGTCTGTTTACACGCGCGAGCAACAACTGTCGACCCCGCTCCCCCGTCGCCCCTTTATAGCCGGACCCCTTCATGAGCTTGACGACTTTGTCTTTAGCCTTTTGCTGCAGGCTGCGACCCGACTCCATAGCTCGCGCTTTCAACGATTCCTTGAACGGTACGTCGCTCTGCATGTCTGATATAACGTTAGCCCCCGTACGTAAGACCTCTTTTCCAACGGCTTTGGCCCCGCTGGTCAATAGTGGCAATACCTTGCGAAATAATCCCCCCAAGAAACTTCCGATGCCGTGTCCGCGTTGGTACGGTGCCCCGCGATAAACGCTCTCGATACCGCTGCCCCCGAGCTGCGCCTCGTAATGTTCGGTGTATTGCGCCATAGTCCGTGTAAGCTTTTTTCACTTTATTGGATACGTCTGAAGTGAAGCGTAACCGTCAAGGTCCCAGACTCGAATGGTATCGGGTTCCCCAGATGATCTCTTATATTGATTTCAATGGTGCGAAAGTTTGTCAGCAAGAGCGGTATGTAGTGCGGAGGTGACAGAGTCTTCATCGCCATCTCTCCAGGAACCGAGTTCGTTTTCCCACATGCTTGAACAACACGCAACAACGGTGTGTAGACGTCTCCGACGATGCGTGGCTCTACGATATCGCAGTAAACAAACATTAGACACGGTGGAATTCTTGGAACTATCATGCTCTCCGTTTGGGTGTCTCTGGTAATTGTCGCCGTTCGAGTGATTTTATCATATTCCATTCCTGGCAAAGGTTTCGGGCCCGTATGATCCTTAGAGCTGGATTTATCCACGATGCCTTCGAACCGCAGTGACGACAACGACGGCGATGCAAAAGTTAGTGGATAATGAATCTCGGCAAGTCCTACCTCCCATTCTCCGGTCAGTTGGATCGAGCGCGGTAACTGGGTGATGTAGCAACAGGTTCGATTATCGGGGAAAAACTGCATCGAGCTGTTGCTCGGTAACGTTATGTAAAACTGGTCCTTCTCCATGACGCACGTACGTTTCGAGATGTCCCCCCGTGTGGCTCAAAAGCTAGGTGCCGACTGACTGCCCGGTGTCCGAGTGTATGAATACTGGCCGGTCCGTGCGCGCGCACAAAAATGTTACCAATCTCATAATATTCCAGGCTTCAATCTGTTTCGTATTTTCCGTTTCAATCCAGAGTGGTATTACCCTCGTCGGTTTGTCCTTCCGCTTTCTCGATTCGTTAGAGTTCAGCCTCGTAGAACACTCCGTCAATTTCTTCACCAGACATGTCCACCAATACATAGACGATAGGTGCGCGCGCGAGCACCCTATGAATCTTGAAAAGTTCCTCGCTCCAATTGGCCTCGTAACCCTTCTGGAACGTTCCCTTCGTCTTGCTGATTCGTACGATGTCATCTTTACGAAATCTCGGCTTGCCGGCGACACGCGGTGGATATCGTCTTTGCAGGTTCGCCCGTGCTTGGGCGGCATTTTCCAGTGTCACCTCGGACGGTGCCATTCCTATGCTCGAGTGACGCGCCGCATTATAGGCCTCTACGATTTGCGGCAAAACATCAACGTAGCGTTTTGTGTTTCTGTGTGTGAAGTACCGCCACAATCTCTCCTTGAGAGTGCGATTGAATCTTTCGGCGATAGCCGCTTTTATTTCAAGGTTACGTGTGACGCGATATCGTATATCATTGGTTCCGAGCAGTTTTTGAAATTCACTCCCCACGAATTCTTTTCCTTTGTCCGTTTGCAGCAGAACTGGTCTATGCTGAGTCATGCTCAACACTTGTTGAAATCCTTCGGTCGTTGTACCAGCTGTTTTACGCTTCAGAGGTACGACCCATGCGTATTTACTCAAAACGTCGATGACAACCAGTAGATAGCGATAACCGTTGTTGTGTCTTTTCATCGAACTCAGGTCGGCCAGATCGGCCTCCCAAACGTCGTCGATGTTGGAAACGTTGTATCTGGCACGTGGAAACTTTCTTCGTACGGATTTATGCAGGGTGTAGGTATCCTGCGCCGCGAGCCATTTTCTCACCGCTTCCCCGGATTTGTCCCCGCGCGCGGCCCTCTCCAGCTTCCGTGCCCCCGCGTAACCCGCCGGATGGGACGGATCGTAGTAGATTTTTTCGAGCGTCGTCATCATTTTAGCAAGCGCAGTCTTTTCCAATTGCGTCTCTTTTCGCTGTCTTTGGCGTACGGTGTGTTTCTCAAGCTCCGTCTGTTACCCGTGAGCGGTGTACCGAGTGTACTGAGGTCCGTGTCATCGATACCGGATCTACTGCTCTCCCCGCGCGACCATTTTCCCCGACCCGAACGCGAATCGCTGAGCCCCGCTGACGCCGACAGCGAGGCACTCGTTGACGCGACGTCTGCGACTTTATCGGTGTCGAACTTACGAATATTTTGCCAAAACGTCTCGTTTCCCACGCACTCGTGTGGTACGTTGATCGCGTGAAGAAATCGAGCAAATTCTAATTGTCCCGTTGGATTGAAATTTTTCCTCGAACGCGCGGTATGGTTGACCAGATCGACGATGTTTGTGCCCGGCACCGGTACACCGTCGATAGAAACTACTCCACCTCTGTCCCAGGCGAGTCGCGACGGCATCCCGGACAGCAAACGCATCAAAAGGCCGGCCTTGGTGATGAATCTGGTAGGCACGGCCGCCAATACGTTCTTCGCCTGTGACGACAACTCGCCAGTGTTCATCGCATCCGTATCCTCGGGTTCTGCGATGCCCGTCGTTTTTTCCGTGCTTTCTACAGATTTTGCAGCGGATCCGTTGCTCCCCTCGCGAATCTCCAGTTGCAGAGGCTTTCGTGCATCGTTCGAAAAGTACAAATAACGCTGCAGTGCCTGCTGATAGAGTTTCCACTTTTCTGCGCTATCATTGGTCCCCTCGTTCAAGATGTCGCTCATTTCACGGTCGAGTCGTGAAACAGGGTCTCCGTGAACAGCATCTAGACCCGATGACGCACTTACAACGTCGCTCATCTGTCGTTGAAACCTCTTCAGACCCTCCGCAGGTATCAGTACCATTTTTTTGGCACGGTCCATCTCGACCCTCTCTCTCTGTCTCTTTGTCTCTCTCTCTCTCTTCCTTTCTTCCTTTAGTTGGGGAACAGTGCCGAGGCCAGACCTCCCAGAATCGGAGCTAGTAGTAGACCCAAAAAGCCGTCCCCCCGTTGGACGAGAATCTTCTTCTTACTTTTCCAACTTCCGCGTTTACAGGCTAATTGACGGAGCGTCTGCTTGTGTCGTGCAAGCCGCGATTTATGCGTTCGAGACAGGACCACGTTACCTTCCAAGGTGTTCAGAGCACACTCACAAATATCCCTCACCAGGGAGTCGTCGGCGGTACGTAGCAAGGCGCGTCTCTGCGATTTGTTCAATTTGTGCAACGCGTGCAGGCCAAGGGCGTTTGTCTTACCGAACGCAGCGTGACACCCGTGACGTACCTTTCGCGGCATTACAGCGGAACTACTGGTACTCTCTGCGCAGTGCTTCGTTTTATATCCTTCTTCGGCACGTAGACGTACTGATGTCCGTCGCAGGGGAAAATGTTTGTGCGGAAACGGCAGTTTTCCGGCGTCGATTGCTTCAGATCCAACAGCAAATAACCGTGTGGAACACCAGTAGCATCATGGTATGCCTCCTGAAGAAATCGTGGATCCTCGGGATATACTTGACGCGCGAGGTGTTGTATCTGAGCGCGATCTCGCGGGTTTTTGAAGAAAACGATATAGTTCGCGTTGAGAGATATATCTCGTTGCCCGTGTCCTTGATGAAACAGATTCTGCGTAATGTAGAAAACGCTCACATTCTTGTGATGGCAGACTTTGGTAAATAGATCGACGACAACGTTACTCGACGCCTCGCGCATCAAGTCGTCAATCACCAACAGTTTCGGGGTCTTGTCGCCGTCGTAGTCGGTGGACTGCGGTAATCCTTCTCGGTACTCTATTCCTCTGCTCGATTCGTACAACGGCTGCCACTCGTCGTAGTACCAGATGACGCGAGCGAATTTCGTCTCGCACATGACGCTGCTGTACCGTAGAAATTTTTTCACAAAATTTGACTTTCCACAACCCGACGGTCCAGCGACGATGGCGGAGAACGGGTGTTTCCAGCGCGTGTCCATCGTTGTCCTCTGCCGCAATATTCTGTCAAATATGAAAAATTGTCTCTGAATACGGTAAGCGGAGAAAGTACGCAAAGGGGTTATTTTTAGCTCTCCACCCCGATTAGCTCGTATCGGCGGCGGCGGCGGCGGCGGCGGGGTCCGGGGCGCGCTGACTACGAGCTAATATCAGCGCGCGCGCGCATGCGTGGTGACCGTTGCTACCAGCTAGTACCTCAACGGTCGCCACCCCGCGGTCGCCCTCCGGGCGAGCCGATCCCCGCGGCGAGCGTACGTAACTAGCTGGTTCGTACGCTCTGACCGACACGCTGACCGACATGAGCTCAACGTCAGCGTGTCGCGCTGCCGAGACGAGCTGCTCGGCCTGTCACGGATGTAGGCAATTTTTAGATTTTACAAAATTTCATCATTGGACTTACCTCTGTAACGAACTGAACGACGCTAACGTAGAATCGTCTTTACCGGTGCGTGCGTGTGGACGGATGGCGGGTATCTCTGCGGCTGCGCTGCGTCGGGTTGTAACGTGTCACTGCGTGAACGTTGAATCTTATACGCCAAGGTCCCAAGATCCCGAGGAGTCTTATAGTACGGCTCGTGTCAGAAAAGAGAAAGAGACGAGAGTTAGCGAAGAGTGAGAATGGAATAATAAATGTCATCATTTGACTTACTTCTGCAAACGATCCGAACGATGCTAACGTAGAATCGTCTATACTGATATGTATGCGTGTGTGTGTGTGTGTGTGGGCGACTGGTCGGCGTCTCTGTAGATGTGTCGCGGTAGACTTCTTACGCCTCGTGTCAGGAGAGAGAGAGAGCGAGATAGAAAGGGGCATGAGTCAGGAGAGAGCTAGACCGGAGGAATTCAAGGGTCTCCCGTCAGGGACGTGGCCGAGCGATAGCCGTATGGTAGGGTGTCAAAACTATCGGTGCAGCATCGTCTCTTGACGAACACGGGACGACAGGTTTTTGATTCGGAGCGCGTCACCACCTCGTGCAGCTTGTTTCGTCGAA
Organism: Macrophya alboannulata; assembly: GCA_949628255.1. Lineage (NCBI taxonomy): Eukaryota > Metazoa > Arthropoda > Insecta > Hymenoptera > Tenthredinidae > Macrophya > Macrophya alboannulata. The sequence continues at coordinate 10,404,367 of OX451212.1, read as the reverse complement.
TAGCGCGGTACTGCAGCCGAATCGGACCCTCACCATCTACTACCATTCGGCGAATCGAATCATAGTTCACTCTGCTAGCGGCAGAGTGATTCAACGTGACCCCCTTCACTTTGCAAATTTCAACTTCGCTACCGTCCGGACGTCTAACGATGTAAGCGTAAAATTTCGCCCCTCCCGAAACAAACGCCCGAATATAACTACCGCGACCGTACGCCTCGAGCTCGTTGGTTAAATCACCCAAAAAGTTCCCCGTCGGTGGTACGTAATCCTGCGGGCGAGTCGAGTCGTGGACAAATATGACGGAGTCTGTGTCGTAATAAAGCACGCGCCGATCCAACTTCTCTAGATACTCGTACAATTTTAATCGTGCCTGCGCGGTGGTATACGCAGCTATCACAACGTTCGCCAGTGGTGAGGACGTGACACTGTGCTCGGCGTACGACCATCTTGCATACATCACTTGGTCGTTGACAGGCATCAACTCTGTCACCTCGACCTCGGGGTTGGTCAGTAGCTCCAACAGCTGTTGACGCGTCTTTACCACGGTGGTTTTAGCCATATTTTCCCGCTGTCCGAACTTACCCCAAAACGAATTGAGACAGAGCTTAGAGACCGAACGAAGTCCAGGATTTTTGGCAATTTTGGTCTTATCCAATTTTATACCCTCCACTCTCTCGTACTCTGCAAGATAGCGGTCTCGCGAGGCATCGTCAATGCACTCGCCGGGCCAACCGCTAGCCTCCTGCTTGATCTTAAGGAACGTATCTATATATGCCGCAAAGAGCCCCCCTTGACGAGTAGAGGGCTCGTACTTTGTCACCTCGTATTGCCAAATTTCCTGCACTTTGACGATCTCGTAACCCTTCTCGACCGCTTTTTTCAGTTCGCACGATACCCAGGTACCCTCGAACTGACGATCTCTCGCATCGTCGTGAGGACACTCGTGTTGTTCCAGCTGCTCGCAACAGGAACGGCACAGTACAAACATCAATTTTCCGTGCATACGCAACGGAAGCACGGGATGATAAAGATTTTGCGGTGGCAGTACGCTACACTTGACCAAACCCTCAACTCGAGCGATGTCCTTACCGCTCGCACCCGTTAACGTCTTACACTCATCCCCCACGAGGACCTTTAGGTGGCCGTATGGGAAACGTGAGAGTTTACAAATATACGGATACAATGAGCAAACATCCACGAATTGAATTTTTTCGCAAACGGTCCCGTCGTCCCTTTGTCGAACCTCGTAGCAGCGCGAGGTGTTACCCGTTCGTCCGCCGTAGAACGCGTCGCGCGGATCCAACGGGGCGCTGATCCCAATGCCAGCCGTTAACGGGTGCTGCAACAAGTATTCACGCATTTCTACGTTTTGTTTAAGAAGTCGATCGAACGCACACTCCCATATCTCCGTGACGACGTAACCGGATTCTCTCATACGCGCTGTCTTCGAGCGCGTTTCTTCGGCACGCTTGTCCATAGTGTCACCGTTCACGGTACGTCTGTCGCGGTTAACACTAAAGCATTGCCTGCAACCGTGCCAGAAGCAGCCATGAAATTCGAGAATATTACGGGTTCCGTCATCCGCTACATAATACCCGTCCACAACCCGACCTGTCTCCGGAATTCGGAATTCACGAGAACGACCGGCATGCGCGATCACGACCCCCAATTCCCTCTCTTTCCAGACGAGCCACTCTATCGCCTTTCTGGACTGCCGATCAGCCAGCCTATAGCCCTCCGGTGGAATAATACCTATACGGTCAGCCTGTAGAAAATTTTTTCGAAACACCGCTGAGCAGGCTGACGCAATCGTTGTGCTCTCGGTGAAAGGACATACTTTCCCGCACTCGAGGAAGATATCTCGAAACGCGAGGCATGCACGACGTAAAATATCCACATCGGATTTACAGTAGGCCACCAATTCCGCGTCGAAATCAAACAGGTGTTTTCTTGCCACGGCGGCGTTATACCAATCGTAAAATTCCGTTCGTGCGGCGGTACTCATGGTATCTGGCGAGTAGAATTTCGCCGCGGGTAGCGGACCTATGTAACCCGTGTTCTCCGGGGTGTTAAACAAGTGCGGGAAGACTCCCTTCACCGAAGCGGCTGGCAACCCGAAGGCCTTTGGCAGGGCTGATAACGCCATCGGCATGTAAGCCAACGAATCTAAAAATCTAGTATGCCCGGTTTCTAACATGATGATTTTGCTACCGTTTAGAATGACCTGCGGTGGCTCGGTATTCTGCTCGACCAAGTGACGTAAAATAAACTGCGCGTCGAAACCTCTGGCATTATGCGCGATACAAATTATTTTGTTAAAATCGCGAAGAGGTCTCGTGGCGAACTCGATCAATTGTCTGACAGGATCTTTTCCAAACACGTACTCGCGCACGAGTCCGCAGGCCGGGCAACCGTTCGTAATGTCCAGGTCGTGCATACATTGACTGCAAACCTGATGCACCACGCACAAATTAGGGACGTGAATGTTCGTCGTCCTATCACCGGGGATCGTCACGTTTTGTTGGGTTTCGAAATCATAAAATATGAATACGTATTTTCCGTTGTTTGTTTCGCGAGTTTTAAGAGGTGCCATGAAACATTGGTGGTTATACGGTCGAAGGGTGTTACACGTCTTGCAATATCGGGTATCACACGAGTGAGCACCCAACGAGAGATTTGTGAGACGCGTGCAGTTCGTACAGATGCGAAGCGTCGCACAGACGGTACGACGCGGGCTAAAGGAGCCAACCCTACGATGCTTTTCCATGCAGGCTGCACCACGAAACGCACGTTTGCAGTCAACGCACTCCAATTCCATCGTCCGGTAGTCGCACGCAGGGGATCCCAGACACTGTGGACACCGGCCCGAGCAGCGGTGCTCATGGCTGTTTTTATATTTTTTGTTACAGGTCTCGCAAAAAAACCTACCCGCCGCAGCACCCGTAAGGTTCGTTATTGTACAATAGTGATGCTCGTCTGGAAAGTACAAAAGATTCAAACGATGAGTCACGTTTCTCCCGCTATCGGTCACCACGCTGCTCCCATTGTAAAACGTCGCATCACCAGTCCCCAATTTGCCTGCCTCGTATACCACGATTGCCATCCCCTCGTGGGCCAGATATCGTTGAAATTGTAATATTTGACGTACCCCGCAACCCGTCGCCGGTATCTCGACTCCTGCATTTTCGGTCAACCCTAGCGCCGCTGCGCGCTGTAACCGCGATCCCGATCCGCGGATCGCGTTATACGCCTCGTGTAACTCACCGCTACGGATTGTACCCCTCTCGGCGTGTGCTCTTGCAACGACAAGAGCTCGCGGTAAACAAAGACCGTCAGTGTTAATGATTTGTATAATGGATTTCTTGGCTACGCCCGCGTGCGTGATGGGGCGAACTTTTCCACGACCGGACGGCGCTTTGACGCAGTGCACCGTGACCGAGAATACCTTGTCAATCCCAAACTCCGCGGCACTCTGTGTCACACTGGAGACTAGCTTCCACAGATCTGCGTATTGAGAATCACGGACCGGTCGAAAAGATAGCCATGCGGAACCCTGATTAAAACTTTCAGCGTGAAAAACGAAACCGATATAGTCACTCGAATGACATGTGGACGTAACGTAGGTGTGCAGATCTCTAAAAGCTCCTTCCAGCCACTCCACGGGGTTGACACCCGACTCAGGTATTTTAATTTTAACATCAAGTTCTCGTGCATGAACTTCGAATCGCCGAATGTATTTCGTCGACTCTCCGAGTATCGCGAAACGGTTTCCAGGTGTCAACACCTGAGAATCATTTTCCCTGTCTGCCTCGTCCTCGCTCTCAATCTCATCGGCCGTTTGCGTCTCTCTGGAGACTAAATTACTATCGTCAGGTTCGGAATAGTCGTCGCTGTCATAGTCATATTCGTCGTTATGGATAGAGTCCACGCTAGACCCCATACGCCCGATTCCCGAGGTACCGGCACCCTCGTTTACACGTGCTATGCGTCTATGACCACCGGTCTGTACACCGGAACTACAGGCATCTCCGGTGACGCGTGGTAGTTTTCCATGTCCCCGGATGTCGAGAATCACTGGTTTCTCTGATATACGCGAAAAACGAAAGAAAAATATAGTCTATAAAATTATCGTATGTCGTTCAAGCATATTTACAAACGCACGCACGCCTGTACGAGTACCCGTGAACCCGTCCCCCCTCTAACTCTTTTTATATGTATTTTAATATTCGGGTGATGAGACTACCTCTTCAACGCTGCTAGCCAGCGAGAATATACCGCTATCAGGCGAGGGTGGAGACGCGCTACGCTGTGACCATATGGCACTATCGGCTGAGGATAGAGTCGCGATTTCTTCTTCTTCCTCCACCTCCTCTGTCTCATACTCGTCCTCCTCATCCCCTCTTTCAATCTCATCCTCCTCCTCATCATAACTTGTCTCTTCTTCCTCCTCCTCCTCCACCTCGTGCTCTTCTTCATCGTTATAATATTCACCCGTATTCACAGAAGAAACGGGCGAAATTTCTAATGAGAGATAAAATACTTAATTCTAGCGGATAAACCTAGGTCCGGGAAAGATAATCGGTAATCGCCTGCATAAAAGACTATATTTATAGACTCGAACGGGTACTCCACGGCGTGCGTATATCACGCAATACGGCAGATATTGAACATTTGCGACTTACCAACAAGGCTGCCACGTGATGTCGACGCAATCGATGGATCAGCAACCGGAAATCCATTCTCCGTAACTGGCACTGCACACTCACTATTTTCAATGATTACAACGTCACTGTCACAGGTCACACTTTTGTCACCAACATCACTGACGACTTCGAGGCAATTCTCTGCACCGTTAGGGGTAGTTTCCGTGTTCTCGGTTACTACTCCTAGCCCCTGGGTTAATTCCTCCTCGTTGCAAATCAGTATAACCTCATCGGGATCCACGACCATCAGCATGGCATCATTGACCTCGGTATCCTCCAACAGTGCGAGTAGTTCTGACACGAATGAAAAAATTCCCTGTCGATTAATCCATCACCTTTCCGGATACTTTTGATTCACAATTTTCAACGAAAACCCTTTACTTACCACAGTGTGAGTCGTATTCCCGGATGAGCGGTGCCAATACGGCGAAATGCGACCTTCCACGTCTGATAACTGTCTCCGCAGCGATGCACAGACACTCCCGTAAATTTCGAAATGCATCGTTCGCGAACATTGAACCGATCGCACGCTCGCTGCACGCGGCGATTAAACGTCTGAATTGTCGTAGCAAATCTGCTTCCGACATACGCGTGAGCGATCTTCGCCATCGAGTATCACATTCGCGATCTATCACAGTATTGTTCTGCCTTGCGTAAAACAAAGCCTTCAACACTGCAACACGGTACAAATTCTTAACTCCCGTCATAATTACTTTAGAATTTCAGTAAGAGATGTAAAAGAGTAAAGTATTGCAAAGTGCGACGGAGCGTGAATGAGAGTACGTTATTTCACGGATCAGAGATCTACGAGAATGAGAAAATGCCTTGAGAGGTCCCACCATATATAACTTCAATACATTACCACTGTACACGCAGATTCTTACGTGTGGGTGACCGTAACGGACCTGAGAAAATCGGTGGAAGAAGGGGTGAACGAGCTGAAACTGCTGTGGGAAGACGAGTACGATTCCCACGAAATTTTCCGATTTTCGGGGAGGTGTCATCTCGCAATAACCATAATTCTGCGATAAAGCGAGTCGGTCTACTTTGTGCGAGAGTAGACTCCCACTCTTCCCTGAGATCTCAGGGAACCGATCCACCCTCGGACAGCGTTTCTGAGGATGAGTGCAACCAGATGTGCAATGCACGGCTGTTGCAAGTCCTACAACCCGTACAGCGGCGATGGTCAAAGACCCGCTGATACGGCACCCAGGGTAGGCACCAACAGCCTCCAACGGTTTTTAGCCGTACATCCCTCTAAGTTATAGATACATACTAATCGTTAGAGCGTTCGGTCCGCATGGACCAACCACTTATCGCATTAGACTCTGTGGGAAATCGGGTATGATTCCCACGAATTTTTCTCAATTCGTGAGAAAGTGTCATCTCGCGGTAACCATAATTCCGCGATAACGGTAGCGGACCTACTCTGCGTAAGAGCATGGGGTCCGTTCTTCCCGATATCTCAGAAGGAGTCGAAGCGTACCCCCGACTATCCTTTTACGCACAAGTGCAAACAGATGTGAAATGTACGGCGGTTACAGCTCCCTCCGTTCCCACAATGGTTGTGGTCAAACTCTTGTTGGGGCACCGCGTGGGGTAGACCGCTAGGTGATGACAGGTCCCATTAGTCGTACCCCTTTAAGTCATAAATATTAATAATGACAACACTTGGTTCTCGTGAGTCAAAACACTTATCGTAAATTAGCGTAATAGCCCCAACCCATTAGCAGTACCCCCCTTTTTTTGTTTAATTCGGAACGGTGTCAAGGCGTGATACAAAGGATGCATTTTTCAAGTCCTGTTGCAACCTGTTGTAGTGACGGTTAAACTATCTAGCCGTATGATCCCTACCAAACTAGACAAAAAATGCGAGGGAAGCTGTGTGGGGGGTGTGAAAAAATTGATGGGAATTATTTTGTAACGGTCAAAATCATATTCCATGTACAAAGAGGAGATGTCGTCGTGAGACGCGTCAGTCTTCCGTTAGTCGCGCGAGAACCAGTATCTAGCAATGGCAACCACTCCCACATCAACCGGTAGAACGATGGGAAACGCGAGCAGAGTATTCAAATCGTTCGCAAGTGTAATGAAAAAGTCTGACAAAAATCTATTACTCGCCACTACATACGGATTGAATACATCGTTTACAAAGAAGATTGTCGTCGGGCTCGGTTTGCGAAATGACGAAGAATTTGAACCAGTGATCAGATTGACCGGCAATTCACCGGACGGCCTCTGTCTAGGATTGAGTGCCTGGACCGAACTGTCTAACTCATTGGAAACCATATCAGACTACTACGAGTTTGACGTGTACGCCGACGCACAATGGTATCTCGACGAAATTGAACTTGGTAGTGACTGCATCATACGATTTACAACCGCACATGGGGCGAGAGCCATCAGATTCGATGCCCAGCAGAGCGGCGTCAGATACCTCGAACCCCGACGCAGTGCGGGCAACGCAACGGAGCAAGTATTCGGCGAAGCGGACGGAAAAATTCGTGAAGATTGTGCTCCGCTCTTGAAGCGGCCGAAAATTCATAATCCGTCGGTTGTGATGCAGAAGACCACATTTGACGGATTAAAAACTGTATTTGTCTGTGTTGACGAGCAACTTCGAAGACTCCAAAGACTGGCAGCTAGTGTAAACCAGTGCAAAAAGCAATACGTCGAATACATGGTGTCAAGAATCAAGCGTTTTCCGGCCAGAGATCCTTCTCTTCAGACCATCGCGCAGATGACCAAGAACGAATACGGGACTGTTAAGGAGACCATAAAGCTACAGGTCGATCCAGTTTTCGGTGAACATTATCTCGATATTGTTCTACTCGAATTGACCAGACTATTTTCTAATTTCATCGCTGTTGAAGTCAAACAACAGCTTGAGGCCGAGCCAAGTCCCGATTTACGAACGAATTTGGAACCCACCTACACAATATTATAATTACTAATTACCACGAACAAATACGAAACTGTTGAAGAGATGGAGATCGTTGGAAAATGTGTTCATCAAACTTCATCCAAAACCACGAGGCCCACGGACCCTACGAAGTAGGAATACCTAATGGTATGATACGCTTTCGACACAACGATATGGTGGACAGCTTGGATAATCCTCCTCCTTGGTTCAAAATAGCTTTACTTTTAATATTCGCAGTAACTGTTATTTATACAATCGGGGCATTGAGAGTGATCATGACAATGCCAACACGCCGCAATGCTACTTGCGAGGGTGTCTTAACCGAACACTTGTGAAATAAACAAACAATTTTTTATAATTATAATCATATAGTGGTAAGATTCACAAAGACAATTGAACTCCTAGTGGTAATATTCCGCATTTTATCGTAGCATAAGTTCGTTCCTTGCGTGTATTAGCGAATAAGTTATATGAATAAATGAAATAATTGGATTTTTTCGTATTTAACGTGTCATTCAATTATACAAACCTACCCTTCCCATTCTTAAAATAAGTACATAATAAGCAGCAGGTCTCTCACACAACCTAATTTTTTCCAAGTCCACACACATGTATTTCCACAAGCACATAGGTATATGTAAGATCGAGAGGGTAGGGCCCGGTGTGGAGGCGCCGGGGGAGAGAGGCAGAGTCTCAGATGACGTCATACGGCCCCCCAAACCGTCCCAATATTAGGCAAGGGTAGGCGGGGGGAAGGGGCGGGGGAAAAACACTTGTGCACCCCGGCCGAGAAGTCTGTTAGGGCAGAGGGGGGCAGGGGAGGGGGGAGGGTTAGGTTAGAATCTCTAGATTTTTCCAAAGTCGCCCAAGGGGCAGGGGGGAGCGGGGAGAGGGGGAGTTTCTCCAGAGTTGCCCAAGGGGGAAGCGAGGGGGGAGGGGGGAGAGGGGGGTTTGTTGTGTCTGCCCAAAGTCGCCCATATCTACTATCGTATATGGTCTAGTTTTTTTTACATGTAAAAGACATAGCGATCATAATGTCTGAATCGTTTAGATTAATAAATAAATGTGCAAATCACAATTATTAATATCCATCGCATAATATCCATCCCAACGTAATTTAAAATTATGTAGTCTCAACAAATAGTCCGTTCAACCAATTTCCTTCGATTTTCAAAATGAATTTGGACAACATTAATTGATTGCGAAAAACCTACACTTTTTATTGTATGTATGTATATGTATGTATTGCAACGGTGTTTCTAGGCTAACACCGCGCCCTACGCCCTTCCTAATTTTCACTACCGAATTTTTATCAAAATATAAAATTACTCAAACTGATCAGATATAACTAAATTATTGACTCGAAATTTTGTTGGGCGCCAGACGCTAAATGCGTCGATCAAAGATAGTACAGATAACAAATACACATTGATTAGCAAAGAGAATATTCACAGAGAGAACTAAGCGGAACGGCGGCCTTAAAGCACGATTAGCTCAGCGGTATTTATTAAGCGGTATTGGTACAGTGCGAGGGTTCACCTATTTTATAAAATAACGTTTTGAACACCAGATAAATTCTTCAATGGAATTATTATTTCTTTTATTATAATATTTTTAGGGTATAAAACTATTCAGCGACAACAGATAATATTTCCAAAAACAACCAATGTGAAGCTTAATATAAAATAAATACTCTACAAAGACAAAATACTCAGAATCCTGATTCTCTACGCAGCGGTATTAGAGAGAAAAATAATGCATGACCTTACTAGCGAGCGCCGAGTGAAGCGATATAATACTAGTTATTTATGCAACGAGTGGCAAAAGCCAGGAATTGGTGACGAGTGTGCGCGTGCAACAATCATCCACGGCTCGCCGAAGGCGAGCCGTGGATGATCGTTGCGCGTGCACACGAGTCATCAATCCCTGGCTTTCGCCACGAGTTTCATACACTATTTTTTATTATACATTCGTCAAAAACGAGATTCAACAGCCAAATAGATTAATTTATTAGGTTAGGTGGGCTGCGTAGTCGGACGCTTCAACAGCCACCAGGGGGGTTTGGGGGGCGAATTCCCCCCAATCGGGGTCCGGGGCGAAGCCCCGGTCAGGGTCCAGGGGCGAAGCCCCGGTGGGGGGTTCGGGGGGCGAAGCCCCCCGAGGCTTCACAAAATGAAATTCAAAAATCATTAAGAAAAACTACAACTCAATCGTGAAAGAAAAACCTGAAATGAATTTTTTTTTTTGGCAGAAGGAATAAAGAAAACGCTCTAAAAATGAAGTAAACAACACATTAAAAGAATATTGTTTTTAAATGTTCATATAAGTTTTAATAGGAATATCATCTTCACAAAGTAAATTTTTGCTTATTTATTATGTTTTACACTAGTAGGAACATTATATAGCTTCATAGAGTGTTAATATATTTGCTTATTCATTAGGTTTAACAGTACTAGGAACATTAGCTTCGTAAAGTACATATCACTACTTATTTTGTCACAGCTCAACCTGCTGAACTATAACTTATATTTGGTCAAATATTTTTCTTACTTCACTAATAAAATATCACGAAAACTGGTTTGACTATTAGAAATATTTATACAGACAGGGCATGTTTATATATTATATATCAGTTTTCTCAGTACGATTAGGAAAATAAAATTGCACTTCGTTGCATCGGTTGTACGAGAATAGTTGGTCACAAAGATGGTATACCGTTTTACTTTGAACTATTCGTAAATGTTAAATTAGAACAATTATACAAATGAAATACATTTGTCACGGTATTTTCTGATGTTGGTAAGCCAATATTTGCGTCGGTTACAATACGGTGGGATTCTTCTGAAGTTGATGCTGGTAGTTGATGATTTTCTTTATTGGCACCATAGTTGATTTTTTTTTGAGATTTTGATTCGGTATTTCTTTGGATGTCAGTTTTTGCAAGTTTTACTGGTGGTGTATCGTCAGAAGTCTCACTGTGAGTAGAAGGAATCAATTTTACGGATTCTGTAATTTTTTCGTATATTTTTTGTTTACTGTATAGGGAATTCTCAACATAACCCTCGGCAACACTGTCAGACTTCCACCCACCGTGGCGTTTAATAGTAGTTATATCGGCTCCAGCATCAGCAAGTAGCGTCGCCGAAGTTCGTCGCCAACTGTGACTAGTATACAGGTTGGCATCTTGCAATTTCAGATATTGGGCAACTTGTTTTGGCATATCACCTATTTTATTGATTCCGATATTTTGCATGTAACATTTACCTTTGCGATAGTTTAAAAAAAATCGATTAGATGTAGCCGTCTTTGGTCTCAAAGCTCTATATTTTTGAACAATATCCATGAATTCATCTGTAATTACAAATGATTTCGGCTTGTTAGTTTTAGTATCTGGAATATTGATTTGAAGCAAACGTTTTCCCTGGCTCGAAGTCAAAGATACAAAGTTATCAACTGTCAGATCAGTGAGTTCGTGTTTCCTGAGCCCTCCAGATGTTCCGAGAATACACGCAACCTGAAAAAGAAATGACAAATTTGATTGTATATTTTTTGGTAAAAATTTCGTAAATAGAATTATTTTATATTAATTTTTTTTTTTCTAAATACCTTTATTACTAAATATTCCTCATTTGGTGCTTCGTTCAAAAATTTCTCGATTTCATTTGCAGTGAAAACCTTGGACTTCTTGCTTTGGAAACCAGTAGCTTGTTTTTTCATAAAAGCGGTCAATTTTAGATATTTGGCGATATCGATGTCTTCATAAGTCTTTAACGTACATTTGAGCATAGAATAGCGTGACCATAACGTTGAAGGTTTATATTTGTTTTTGTCTTGTTGTTCTTTGAAATACACCAATAACATTTCTTCTGAAGTCGTGTTTGATTTTTTGGTTAGTTGCCATTGTTTATAATTTTGATATATTGCTTCGTAGTTTTTCCGTGATTTTTTCGGCAATAAATCTAAACTTATATTTTTTGCTTCTTCCAGAATGCCATCTGGTATATAATCGTTCTCAAAACTTGTACTTGCACTCATTGTTTGTTTTTATTTACACGAAACGATGAAACTAACACTGCCTTGCCAGGTTTTCTTGCCGACGTGCCAGTAGCTGGCGTTACTAGACCCGGAAAGCGACACGCGATAGCGATACGACGCTGGAACTGCGCATGCGTAGCAATGCAAAATACTTTATAGGGATCAAACTACGCGTGCGTAGCAACGCAAAATCCTTTTTAGGGATTCAACTGCGCGTGCGTAGCAGTGGGAAAAAAAAGCGCTAGAATAAGCCGTTTTTGATACGGAAAACAGCCATCAAAAATCGAGTTTTTGACGCATGTATAATAAAAAAACTATTATACTACAGTTTAGACTGCGTATTACCGAGCGATACGATACTCGAGCAAATAACTAAATATAGGCGACACGCTAGCGGTATTAGATATTATTTTGCGATATAAAGAATTCAGAAGTATTATACTAAATTTTATCAGAAAACAGTCTAGATTTATAAAGATTCGAAATTATCAGCGAAGCGACAAATTATACAGAAATCGATCAAGAATTATCACATGAAGGAAATGATTAAATAAATCTTACAACTAAACAACTTAATCTAGTGACTCCTACGTTCAGCCAACCCTCGGGAGGTTGGAAATTAATTAGCGACACACCATACGATAGTATAAGAAATATAAGCGATATCAGAAACACATATCAAATATAGCGAAAATCACATAAGTTATATCATGCCAAAAATTACAAAGAAAAATCAGAGATATAAGAAAAATCAGAAAATTATAGAAACAAGCTATCAAGTATTCATAATCAGGCTACTAAATTATTCAATCAATCTACGAAAAATTAGCGAGACAAAATCGCCGTAGCCAGTCACGAAATTACTGTTCTGGACCTTTTTCTCAGCAACTACGAAAATGAACGAATCACGTGGCCCGAGGGCTGCACGCTACACAAGCGATATCTAACAGACTATAAAATTCTATAGGTCTTTTTCCAGCAAGTTCGTGGCTTACAGAAACAAAGGGTCTTACCTTGAAGAATAACGGCTCGAAGCACACACTTACACTATTTTGAATAACTACAATTATTAATAAACTTAGCGATATTACTGAGCGGAAACTAGGCGATATGATTTATATACAACGTAATTTGAAACGTTTAGGCGAAGTTAAGCGAGAGAGAGCGGTATAGTATAAGTGCGGTAATTGCAGTATTAGCGAAACACGTCGTTATGACTGGAAGCCGAACGTAGAAGTGACGAGCTAGTCCTGTTCTTCGGTCGTCTTCTCGTTGTTCCTTGCACCCTAGGGGTGGGGACCCTATGAGGCGCATCCAGCGTTGCCACACCTCTAGCGGGACCAGACCGTACTACATATGGAAATGGACCGTACTTTGCGATATCAGGACCGTACGAATATTTTTTAAAGGTGTATCTATAATAGAATCACATTTTTATCCCTTATTTCTTATGACATTTCTAATTTTTCAAATTTTGTTAAACACTAGATAAGTAAATAGTACAGGATATATTTCGGTTATTTAATTTTTTTTTAATTGCACTCATAAACACTGATAAACTTCAACACTAGATAAGTAAAAAGTACAGGATATATTTTGGTTATTTAATTTTTTTTAATTGCACTCATAAATACTAGATAAACTTCAACACTAGATAAGTAAATAGTACAGGATATATTTTGGTTATGCAATTTTTTTCAATTGCACTCATCAACACTAGATAAAATTTAATACTACATAAGTAAATAGTACAGGATATATGTATTTTGGATATTTAATTTTTTTTAATTGCACTCATAAACACTAGAAAACTTTGACACTAGATAAGTAAATAGTACAGGATATATTTTGGGTATTTAATTTTTTTAATTGCACTCATAAACACTGCTAAACTTCAACACTAGATAAGTATAGTACAGGATATATTTTGGTTATTTAATTTTTTTTAATTGCACTCATAAACACTAGAAAACTTTGACACTAGATAAGTAAATAGTACAGGATATATTTTGGATATTTAATTTTTTTTAATTGCACTCATAAACACTGCTAAACTTCAACACTAGATAAGTATAGTACAGGATATATTTTGGTTATTTAATTTTTTTTAATTGCACTCATAAACACTAGAAAACTTTGACACTAGATAAGTAAATAGTACAGGATATATTTTGGTTATTTAATTTTTTTAATTAGACTCATATTTTGTACTTTTTAATGAATTTTCTTCAAATATAAAAATTATTATTTTTTGGTTTAGTTCTTTGCTAATCATCGAAACTGAAATCGCTGGTGTCAGCATCTTCGGCATTGTTTTCGGGATCGGGCGTCGAAGCCGCGGATTCTGATGGACGACCGTATAAATTATTTTTCGTCATTAGCTTCAGTAATCCATCAGAAGGCGTGAACTTTTCGCATGATGAACCACGGTTTTGTACGCATTGGCTGGCGAGTATGTAGCCATTCACGGATGCAGTGTTAAGTCTGTTCCGGGTTTTGACCTTAAGGGGGTATCTAAGTCTCAAGCTCTATAAAACGTTAAGACTTTTCATAACGGTATAGCATTGAGGGACATGTACGGACACAAATATAAAAAATACGGTTTTAAAGTGCACAATTTCAGCTTTAACTTGAAAAAAAAATGGTCACTGTAGCATCAAAATTGTGGCCGTTGCAGCTACTGAAGTAATGGTCGGCGAAAAACTGTGCCGAAATCTGCGACCACGATTCCGGCCGAAAGGAGTATTTAAAAATAAAAAGTTTGGGATTGTTTTGTTGATAAAGGTTCCCTCCAGGCTCCTATGCGACAGATTTCGGATAAACTGAAATTTGGCAAAGTTATGCATTTTTTTACTGAGAAAAGTCCGCTTCCTTGATTTCAAATAACGTTTCGACGTGTATTTCAGAAACGGAACGACGGATCAAAAATCTGTCGCATAGAAGCCTAGATCATAATAACATGAAACTACAGTACAAATTTCAGGTCGATCGGATGAACCGTTCTGGAGTTATTGTGGTCGCAGTTTTGAAAAAGGTGGTTACGAGAAAACGAGCTTCAAAGTTTCAGTAGTTTTGATAGATAAATACCTCGACATCTCCAGTCAAACTTTTTTGACACCCGGTTTTGGTTTTTTATCATTTTAAACGCTCGCACGGAACAAATGATACGTTGTATGACAAGTTTTTCATTAAAAAACAGATGAGCACTATCAATTGCCCCCGAGGAGCTCGCGAGTCGCGGTGTAGCGGCGGGTGCAGCTTTGTACATATCTGCTCATAACTCAGTCAATTTTGCGAATTTCGGACTCCGCCAGCCACCAAAATAATGCTCAAGAACCCCGCAACATTAATAGACCAAAAACCGAAAATCAATGAAAAATAATTTTTGAGATTTAGATACCCCCTTAATCAAATTGACCTTGCTGAATATACGTTCACAATCAGCGTTCGAATGAGGTAATGATAAAGCTGCAAGTGCAAATCTTGCTAGATGACAGAACGGCGAATCACCGGAGATATCCCGAAGCTTTAATAATCGAGCCCAAAATTCGTCAGGCTCGACGCAGTTTTTCATATCGTCAGGAAGTTCAGTGACTGGTAATCTTCGCCATTCGTCATCAATACACTGCTGTTGATCACTATCCGCGATAGTAACAATCCTCGGCAATTGCGTCACAAGAGGAATAAGAGACGGTGTTGATTCTCGCTCTTGATTGGAAACAGCTCTTTTGGGTGTTACAAGCGATAATAATGGCAAAAGGGCGTCATCAAAGTCATACCTTTTCTTCAATTCTTGACATCCTTTTTGTACTGCATCTCTGATAAAAATCCGTGAGCAGATGTTTTTGACTAACGATTTCAGGTTTTTGTAACGCTTTCATCACGTCAACTCCCAAGTTGTACATACTTGTATCCGGCAAAAATTTATCCACATTACTGGGATCAATTGCGGACAATTTAGTTTGACTCACATACGACCGATTCATATAGCACAATAGCAAATCTTTGTATGAGCTTTGCATTTTATCATGAAGATCGCTTATGACAACCTTGCTGCTTTGAAAGTATTGATTGATCCCAGTGAATTTTGGCAAAGTCCAAATTAAGAAATAGTAAAAAAGCTTCATAAATGGGTCGTTTAAACAGCGATGTATTTCCTCAGCAGCTATCAATCGTTCCTCTAAATATTTCGAATCGAAATACAGCCGCAAGGCATCCCATTGTTCGATGATCCTCGCGACAACGGCATGTAAAGAAAGCCATCTCGTTTGCGAGGGATGGAACATCTTGTGTATAGGAATTTCGACAAATACCTGGAATTGCTGCAACTGTGCTTGTCTCTTGGCACTAGCACCGAAGAAGTTGTAAATGTCTCGCGCCAAATCCTCACAGCGTCTTGGAAGGTGTTTACAGGCTTCACTGGCACACAAATGAAGCGAATGGCACACGCATTTTAAAACAGTTATTCCAGGGCACTGTGCTTTAAAACGAGTCATCACTGAGTTGTGAGCTCCCATCATCGCGTTGCAGCCGTCAGATGCGAATCCAATGATATTATCGCTTGGAATATTATATTCTTTTAAAGAAGTCATGACTCCTCGGAACAAATTTTCGCCTGTCGCACCTTGGTTAGCTCTATTATAATCACCCGAGTCGAAAACATTGCAGAGATTCCAAAATTTGCTTACGATTCTGTCTGTATTGATATAAAAAAAATCGAACAACAACACACGAAGTCTTGACTGTGCCAAAATCGGTCGATTCATCGGTCAGTACACTGAACTTTTCCTCTTTAAGTTGCTTTGCCAACTCATCTTTATGATTTTTGGCAATAACATTTTTTATCACAGCAGTGCATTTTGTTCTTTTCATATGCATGCTTTCAGCGATCTTCGAATCCGGAAATGATGTCTTCAAAACACTTTGCAGGTGAACCATAGCTCGGTAAGGTATATTATGTTCTGCAAAAAAACCGGCCAGTTTTATTTCTGCAGTACGCGCTAATTTCTCGACACTTGATTCGGTTCTTGATTTCGCAATAAACGTCATCATGCTACTTCGACTTGCTGCCGATACGCCCTGTATTTTCTTCACGTGTTGTTCACTATTATTATGTTTCTTAACATTCGAAACGTCCGACACGAAACTTAGGTTGAAAATCTTACATCTTGCTTTCAAAGCGCTAGTATCATCTTTACATAACCACTTTTTATACTCAGGAATATTTTCCCAAGCAGATCTATATTTTTGTTTCCGTCTGGTTGTTCGCAGAGGTTTTTGATCGTTTTGCCGTAGAAGGACCAGTATCGCTATCGGAATCTAAATCGGAATTCATATTTGCCCACTTCTAATAATCGACGCGCTGTTCGTAGAATAGCCAGGACACAAAATACTAATAGACCGTAGATGGAATTTGGGGAATACCCTAACGTGACTCAAGTACGAGATGCTGTTCTAGCTTCCAGTTTACTCCTCAAGCCGGAGCTACAAGTATGTAGTATGTAGTAAAGTTTGCTGTTCACCGCATCGCTTCAATGAGGATCAAAGCATGTTGAAGTTCAACCAATCCCTGACGAGAAAATGGGGAATTTCTCTTGAAACTCTGCCTGTGATTGGCTTACGCTATACGAGGTCTGTATTGAAGCAATACAATATGAGTAAGTGATATCTATTAAAGAAAAATTGGATTGGTGTGGATTATGCATTGTAAGATATCCCCAGTATTCTAGGACCATACATATAGCGTACGGTTTAGCAATCGGACCGTACGACCGTATAGAAAGCGAAATTACCGTACAAATACGGTCCAGACCGTACGGTTGACAACGCTGGGCGCATCTCGTTAGCTGATTGGTGATTTTCGAATTTCGCTACGTCGTTTCGTCGTTCCGCACGGACGACTCGTCAGCCGTCGCGTGCGGGGCAGCGGGATGCAGTAGCCTCATGTGTGCAGGACTCTCCCTTATCCAGCGGTACCGAACTCCTTGCGGGATGCCTGGAGGAAGGCGTTCTCTGGTCTTACATGCGTTATCGTCCCTGCGTTGATAACCTCCTTCAGACTTGCTCCACAGCGGTAAGCTCACTCGAAGTCTACAGCGCCGTAGCCTCCTGGATGGACTTAGGTGTTCCCCAACAGGATAGACACCTAAGCGTTCCCCAACAGGATAGACGCCCAGGGGTTCCCCAACAG
Source organism: Macrophya alboannulata (assembly GCA_949628255.1). Classification (NCBI taxonomy): domain Eukaryota; kingdom Metazoa; phylum Arthropoda; class Insecta; order Hymenoptera; family Tenthredinidae; genus Macrophya; species Macrophya alboannulata. Next base: position 10,386,516 of record OX451212.1, on the reverse strand, counting down.
GATAGACCCCTTTTGCGGTCCACCAGAAGCTCCGCGGGGTGCTATTCTCACCCACTCTCACGTGGCTCGTCCTTCGGCGGTAACGTTACGCCGTCCTTGGCGTCGATAATAGCAACAGGATCAGCAGATGTTACTCCTCGCGGTACGGGAGGCTGTGACGTTCTTGCCGTACAGCCCTATTGGCTGTGAGCCGCTAGTTGGAGGGGAGTTGCGAAACGATCGTAGCGCGCGGGGTGGCGAATAGTGAGTTGAGCCAGCGTGTGTTGCGATAGCATTTTGTATAAGAAACAATAGTGAACAATAGACAGTAGGTATGTGTAATTACACCTGTTGTGTTGTTAACTGCAAGAATAATGGTAAAACCCGTGATTGTATATTTTACAAATTTCCTACCGCATTACATAAAACACGTCAAAGGCAAAAATGGGTTGCTGCTGTGAAAAGAAAAAAGTAAGTAAACGTAACCTTACTTTTGATGCCTTAGTTTTCTATATTTTTAAAATCAAGCTAACTATATCAATAGGTGAACTGTTATGCTAGCTGTATGAAACACTATATAAATACATAAATTATTCATTATATCATACATATATTATACATGCCAGTTTTTTTAAGTATCAATGTTATCTATCTATCTGTCAAAGTATACTTGTTTTGAACCTCTTAACCTACAAATTATCACTCATAATTTAGTTTCATTTAAATTTATAACCATATACTTACATATTTTCTACTGGAGTTTCACCTCGTTATTATTTTAAACTTTTCACTTTGGTATAATACTGAAAATATCACTTGTTTAATAATAAGTGGCTTATTTCGATATGTATCAGTATTCCTGTAATGTAAATCTACACGCCGGCTGTTTAGCTTTTAAAACCGCTAGGCGGCGGCACAAGCGAGGCTCACAGCGAATACGCCGTTTTGCCAGGTTGATGCGTAGCGGTAAGAGACGTCAGCGGTAGAGAGGCCGTATGCAGGCCCTTTTCATCTTTAACTGCGTCGTTTTATCCAGAGTCAGCGACCTTCCCTCTCTTGCAGCGGTACTACCCTTGGCACTTCCTAAGGTGCAGGTCCTGGGCTGCGTACCCCGAGGTTTTGATGTTCTCAGGGTCCTCTCTGTAGTTGTGCAGCGGTACTTGTGTCTTCGTCTACCTCTTCCTCACTCTCTCTCTCACAGTTATCGGATTACATTAACAAAAAATTTCCTCAAATTAGTTAAACTCTATAAATTCCTACCTAGGTGTGTCGCCTAATTTTCCCCGAGGGCATTCGTAGCCAGACGTGCCGCGGTATCCGTACTCTCTCTCGCGTTTTTCTCTGATTTACGTACTACTGTGACGACAGTGGAACTGCAACGTCACAGTATGTATATACATACCTACATATGTTATTCATATTATTTGAGAAAAAAAAATCGATGTGCCGATTTATTTTTCAAACATCGATTTTAAACATCGATACTTTTTCAACATCGATTTTCTACTATCTGTTCTGCTAACATGCGCCTTGACAAAGAAACGCGTGGTGGGCTCGGTGGTCGACCATATAGGAAATGGCGACTTGTCCTCTGCTAGTACGCGTATATGCATACGGTCTAGGAGGACGCCAATACAGACTAGGAGGCTAGGTAACAGCGCACGAACGTACGCAACCTATTTTCACACAGCGTTAGCAACTTGAAGCGAACTGACTATCGTACCAGGGGCGTAAAATTATCGTACATGGACCGAAATTATCGTACTTATCAGGATGATGTCTATTATAAATAAATATATCATATTAAACGTAATATTGATATATGTATGCAAGTACCCTATAGTTTATCTTTTCTAAACCATCGCTTTTAAATCAACAGAACACTTTGAAACCCAAATGTTTTACGCATGGTACAGACCTGAACCGATTCCTTTTCCGCGTTAAGTTCAATAAACGCGCCAAATTTAAAATTCGCTCGGACAAAATTTCACTGTTTCCATGCGAGTTCTGTATGAAGCACGCCAACATTTCGTATTGATGAAGAAATGAATATGAAAGGGTAGTGACAAATAAAATAAAAGAATTTTTTTTTATATATATATCAATATTAATAAAAACAGAAAATATAATTCTTATATTTCAATATAACATTTAAATAATATATTAATGTAATCAACTATTCATAAATATTCATTATCATCACTTAGAAATCGTTTGGCATTAAAATACTATCAAATTCCTGTACATCCGCGTCACCATACAAATCTTGAATCGTTCTGGCAGTGCTTTCTGTAGTGATTTTTTTTTTTGTAGAGTAACGCTTTGTTCATACGACTGTATTCGCTCTGTGATGGATCATACGTTGTGCAATCGTTTTCTTTACCTCTAACTCGTTGTTTGGCTAAAAGCACACCGTTTACCGTCGAAATTGCCATTTTATTGCGAGTCTTAGTTTTAATTAAGTTTATTTGGCTGAACATGCGTTCACTGTCAGCATTCGAGTGTGGAAGTGAAATTACTTCGAGCACAAATTTTGATACGTTTTTGAAGGTCATTCCTTGGTCTCCTTCACATTCCAATAGCTTTGCCCAAAAAATATCGACCGGATTATTTACATCAATATCTGCCGGGAGCTCAAAAGACGGTAATATTGACGCCACTCGTCATCGATTATTTGATGTTGATCACTTGATGCAATGCGAGGCAAAGCCTTCATCAAGGGCAGCAAACTGGGGACAATATCCCTGGTCTTTCTCAACATTGCTTTCGACGGATTCAGATTTGACACTGATTATAAAACAGGATCCGAAAAATCGAAGCGCTTTTTAATTTCTTCACAGCCTTCAATTAGAAAATCGACACAAGTCGTTGCGAAATCTGATTTTAATTTTTCGTTGTTGCGATTTTCGACCTGATCTAGCATTTTTCTGACTTCAACGTCGAAGTACATATTTTCCGGACGTAAACGATGCGGCTCATTGCATGGATCTAGTTCGCTTAAATCGGTCCGATAAATATAATCTCTGGACATGTACGTTTCCAAAAGTTCTTGATAGTTTCTACACATTCTATCATGGAGGCTCGTAACGACTACCGACGATGACTGAAAGAGTTCATTCAGTTTGGTAAATTTAGGTAGTATATAGTCCAGGAAAAGACAAAATAGTTTGATGATCGGATTGTTGAGAGCTTCGACAATCTGTTCAACAGATTTCAATCGAGTAGTCAGCATTTGGTCTCTAAAGTATAATTCAAGTGCAGGCCACTGTTCAATTATCCTTGAAACGACCGCTTTTAAAGATAACCAACGCGTTGCGCTGGGCGGAGAATTTTGTGAATGTCAATGTCTAAAAATGTTTGGAACTTTTTAAACAAGTGCTGTCGTTTTGCGCTGTTTTTAAATTCATCATAGACATTCCGACTCAGATCTTCACAACTCCTGGGTAATTTTTTACATGCATTGCTGGCACAAAAATGCAATGATATGCATATACACTTGAAAATGTAGATGCCAGGGCACTTTTCGAGAAACACTTGAAAATGTAGATGTCAGGGCACTTTTCGAGAAATCTTGAAGCTACAGAATTATTTTTTCCCATCATTGTACTGGCTCCATCTGACGCGAATCCAATGATGTTCTCAAATGGAATCTCGTAATCTTCCAAGGACTTCATTACTAGTCCGAACAAATATTCTGCCGTAGCACCCTCCACATCCGAATTTTGCTCAAAAATTTGGCAGAGATCCCAAAACTTGCTGACCACTCGACCCTCTTCAGCATCAAAAAACCTGTTTCACACAGTACAAAATATGAGAACACAAAATGGATGATTATCATCCGTGAAAGCAGTGGAACAAGATTATTATTCTGTACCTCACAATGATGCACATCGTTTGTACCCCCAATATCGGTCGATTCGTCAATTAAAACACTGAACTGACTGATCTGCAATTTTTGTTGCAGATGTTCTTTTTCGGCCGCAGCAATGACATTTTTTACTATTGCAGTTCCTTTCGTTGATTTCATCTGCATGTTCTTAATAATTTCAGAGTCAGGCACAGAACTTTGCAATAGTGTTGTCAAATGTTTTAAAGTAGTGAATGATATATTATGTTCGGCTAGAAAACCACATAACTTTATTTCGAGTGCTTGAGTTGCTTTGGCTTTCGTGCTGATTTCGTCAGTCTTTTTTATGAAAGTAGAAATTGACTGTTGGGCTGCTAGAGGTTTACGAAGCTGAGTTTTCGATGTCATGTGGTTTTTTATCACAGTCAACTCTGCATTCATTGTTACATTGCATGTACGGCGTTTAGCTTTGTACTGGTCTTCAGGCACCTTGCTAAGCCATTGTTTGTAATCTTGATTTTTAAGCCAGGCGTCTCTGAATTTTTGTTGGCGATGCTTGTTGCTGATTTTGGCGATTTTTCTGGGAGGTGTGATATCTAAGTCTGATTCAGTCAGTTGACTGCTCGTGCTATCTACTTTGCGTGTAAGACTCATTCTTCATTGTACGGATTGAAAATAATTAATAGGTTAGTAAGTTATATATGGGGAATTCTCCGTCAGAACATACGGGAATAATAATTCATAATTTTGATTGCATCGAAATTTTTATGGATGATTACACCTAATGAGAGGAGCTTTCACGATTTTTTCCCATTTTTTTCGTACACTAGCTCAGTCGCGCGCTTCGCGCGCGTCGATGACTGATTTTCGGAACTTGCCCATAGTATTAGGATATTGATTGTCCGATCGTCGAGTCACTATCCAAAAATACAGGTGTCTATAAAAATGTCGGTTTGTCTATCTGTGTTGCTCTGCCTAAAAAATTCGCCGAATAAAACTGAAATGAAATAAAAATCGTGGCAGAAGCCTTAACACACGTACGTTGAACCGCAACGAAAAGCTGCAGATTATATACATATATTCAAAGTCAGACAGATATCAATTTCACTTCTAAGTCAGTCAGATGTCAATGTACAGGTTACTGATAACGCGCATACAAATAACGCGCGTTTGACAACGCGGCCGAACGCGACCTATCGATTCAGCGCCGCGATTATCTCGAACCTCGCTCCTCGAAGACGAACGCCCAATCAGAACACGAATAAAATGCTTACGGGATTTCGATTCCTTCTCCTTTTTAATTACGGATCTGTTCTTAAGATATGAATTTAAATTTTTTTTTTTTTTTCGAAAATTCATAACTTCTTGAAAAATTGACCAAATGAGATGTTTTTTTTTTGAAAATTTTTGTTTTTAACTATACTCTGAGAAAAAAAATACAAAAAACGTGATTTTTGTCAATTGCGGTATGATTTTTCCATTCATAGCTCAAACTTCACGATTTCGAGAGGTTGGACACTTTTTTTTTTTTTGAAAAAATTCTCATAAAAAACATTGTTTTTTCTACAAGCTATGCCGTCGGATTTATCGTGGGGTCACATCTCATTCTATTTTGTTTTTTCTGATTCAAAATCTTTTTGCGTAAGTTTAATCGTTCTAAATTTCTAAAAAGATTCAAAATAGCAATTCCGTTGATTCTGGAAGCCTATGGCTTCACTTTGAATATAAAAATATGAAATTATTGGTCCCGATATCGTAATTGATGACTACATAAATTCCAATAATTTCATATTTTTACATTGAAAATAGGCCATAGGCTTCCAGAATCAACGGAATTGTTATTTTAAATCTTTTTAGAAATTTAGTGCGATTAAATTTACGCAACACGAATTTGAATCAGAAATAAACAAATAGAATGAGATGTGACCCCGTGATAAATCTGACGGCATAATTTGTAGAAAAAAACAATGTTTTTTCTGAGAATTAAAAAAAAAAAAAAATGTCCAACCTCTCGAAATCGTGAAGTTTGAGCTTTGAATGAAAAAATCATACCGCCATTGACAAAAATCACGTTGTTTGTATTTTTTTTTTTCAAAGTATAGTTGAAAACAAAAATTTTCCAAAAAAAAAACACCTCAGTTGGTCAATTTTTCAAGAAGTTATGAATTTTCGAAAAAAAAAATTCAAACTTCATATCTCAAGAACAGATAAACGAAAAAAATCAAAAAAAAAATAGTGAAAGCTCCTCTCATTAGGTGTAATCGCGCGTAAAAATTTCGATGGAATCAAAATTTTGAATTATTATTCCCGTACGTTCTGACGGAGAATTCCCCATATAATATACAGCTACTGAAACAATGTATTTAATAGATATACCTCCTTGTCAATACAATAATAACAATCACTCTGAGTGTATAATCAAAATTTTGTTGCTTCAGAAAATCGCTTCATTCTTTACTTAATTTGAATCAATCCCTTTGTCAGAGCGAACACAGACATATAACCACAGTAATATAACTGAATAGCTGCCAACATTTCTACACAAAATATACGATACGTATGAAGTGCGAACATAATCGAAATGTTCGAAATATCGAATATCGAACTTATTCTCTTGTTCGCATTGGTAGATGCTAACCAATGAGAAGGCATGTACAGCAGACGTTGGATAAAGTTACAGTCTCGAGGGTGGTGTAACTCCTGAGCGGATCATAAGAATTTGCATTTCCCGGTACTTCCCCAAGATTTTATTGGACAAAATAAAATCATGCTACTGCGCTTTAGACTATCTATACTAAATATACAATAAATTCTCAAATTTTGCATCATGATGGAAATTATCGTACAATCTGCGTACGATAACAATGTGCTATCGTATATCGTACGTAGGCACCAAATTATCGTATGTGTACGATAATTATCGTACGGTTCCGAACGCTGTTTTCACATTCAGCGTGCTCTACACGTAAAAGCCCGTATACGTGCGCCTGAGGTGAAAAATTTTTTTTTCAGAGCACGCTGAATGTGAAAATAGGTTGCGTACGTTCGTGCGCTGCTACCTAGCCTCCTAGTCTGTATTGACATCCTCCTAGACCGTACGCATACGCGTACTAGCAGAGGACAAGTCGGCATTTCCTGTATTGTCGACCATCGAGCCCACCACGCGTTTCTTTGTCAGGGCGCATGTTAGCAGAACAGACAGTAGAAGCAGTACGAAGGTCGAAGCGTCAATCGCATCATAACACGCCGTTAGTTATGTCTCACCAAGCGACTGTTGACGGTCGTGTCGTCGTGTCACAGAAGAGATTTCAAAATGAGCGAATTAAATATTTCAACTGATAACCGAAACAATCATTCAAGTGATAGTAGTGATACTTAATATTAAAATCAAGTAAAATATTATATTATAATAAAAATATTATTCTAACCTATACATATTTGATGAAAACATCGTAAAAAATCTAATGTTTGTAACTTAATAAACGATTGTTTCTTTGATAATCCATTCATTCAATTAAAAGCCCTCCCTACTAAAAATGCCAGATAGAAACTGACAGATTCGTTTAAATACGGAAAAGATTCAGGTTTAAAAACCGTATAGCAAAGTCGGTTTTTGGGTACGGATCTCTTTCGGTTCTACCGGGCTTTTTGTGTACGGCTTATACGTGCGCCAGAGGTGAAAAATTTTTTAAGTACCATGGACAAGCCTCGCAGGATTATGCTTTCAGCTTCTGTTTCTATCGTGGGATAGTAGAGCCTTGGTCGCTCGCTGCGCTCGCGACCGCGGCCTACTACCCCACGATGAAAACATAAGCTTCAAGCATAATCCTGCGAGGCTCGTCCGAGGTAATAAATAACTAATGTTGTATATGGGGAATTCCACGTGAACTCGGTAAACGTTTGACCCTGACCCCTTCCGATTGGAGCCATAATTTTTTATGTTGTTGTAGCTGCTTGAAGAGTTGCTCTGAATTTTTTTCAGATTTTTTCGAAAAGCCGCCATTTTTTGAAAAATGTACAAAAAGCCAAACCTAAAGCTCCAATTGGAAAATCTGAAAAAATTCTCAAAAATCCTCCGTCAGATATCAAAATTTTTCAGCCTTGAGCCAAAGTGGGCAAACGTTCGCTTCCATTTTTTTTTTGCGCTTTTTTTGAAAAAAATCACGAAAAAGAACCGCAGCGGATGCCAGTCCACTGTAAACTGGTGCTTAAACGCTTTTATACCTAACGCAAGATTTTTGGAAATTCTTTCAGATTTTTCCGAAACGATTTTTTTTATTCGACCTAAATTCAAAAATATGATATGACACCTTTGACACGATGTCGCCGTGCACCAACACTCTTCGGAAAAATCTGAGAAAATTCCCAAAAATCTTGCGTTAGGTATAAAAACGTTCAAGCAACAGTTCACAGTAAACTGGCATGATCCGCTGCTGATCTTTTTCGTGATTTTTTTTTCAAAAAAAGCGCGAAAAAAATGGAAGCGAACGTTTGCCCACTTTGGCTCAAGGCTGAAAAATTTTGATATCTGACAGAGGATTCTTGAGAATTTTTTCAGATTTTTCAATTGGGGCTCTAAGTTTGGCGTTTTGTACATTTTTCAAAAAATGGCGGATTTTCGAAAAAATCTGAGAAAACTTCAGAGCATCTCTTCAAGCAGGTACAACAACATGAAAAATTATGGCTCGAATCGGAAGGGGTCAGGGTCAAACGTTTACCGAGTTCACGTGGAATTCCCCATACAGTAGAACCTCGTTTATCCGGCCTTCGATCAACCGAGTCTCCGCGTTGTCCGAGGCAACGGACCTATCCGAACACTCCGCATTAATCGAGGTGTGTACTCAGATAATACGGAAAAACTCGGATAAAACGGATGGAGCCGATATGCCTATGCTGTAGGCGCGAAGTATTTTGAGATTGCTACTTTGTTGCTTATATGTAACAATGCTTTGTACCCCAAAGATTAATCTATATTCGTTAGATTTTCACTTTTATATACTTTTGTGATTAAATTTCATCCTACCATTTCAAATACATAAACAATGATAAAAATTTGCGAATTTTTTATTTCATCCGTGTTATCCGAGTTTTCGCTTATCCGAGAAACCCTCTCCCCACATTACCTCGGATAAACGGGGTTTTACTGTATATACTATGTCGATAGAGTAGGGGGGGGGGGGGGGGCTGTATACGCAACTGCGGAGTATTACAAGTCAGGGTCCAATATATGGGACGGTTCCTTCGAAATTGTGATAATGATTTTTATCACTTGCCACCACGGGGAGTGGCGCCCTCAGCAATGCGCCACCCATTGGCACGGCGCTGGGTTCTGAACATCAGACAGTTGGTGTGGGAACTCACGAATCTCGAATATGAGATCATGTTGATTTGGATTCCCGCCCACTGTGGGATCGGTGGGAACGAAAGGGCTTATAACGCGATGGCTAAGACTGCATTGACCCTGGAACCTGACCCAGACACCCTTTATTTCTGGGCAGACTTAGTCTATTTGTTCAAAAAAGCGGTTAAGGTGAATGCAGACGCCTACATTAAAAACCAAGGTCTCTTCAAGGGGTCAAAATACTGTCAAATGGCTGGCGACTTTTCTCTCCATCCGTGGTTCCTAAACTCAAACCTGAATAGGAAAAAAATATCACTAATCAATAGAATTAGATCAGGTCACTGCCCCTCCGGAGCCCACCTGTCCCGAATTAACGTAAGAAATGATAGTTCATGTACCTGTGGACATTGGCTCCAGACGCTGAACCACCTAGTTTGGGAATGTTCAGAATGGGAGGCTCCAAGGGCGGGGCTCTTGCGGTTCCTTGCCAGAGCCCATATCACACAAAACAAAGATGTCCGGGAAATCTTCCTGCGTAGCCCCCTCAAAGTAGTGCTCGTGATTTGTGACTTCATTCTCCATAGTAACATTCCCCTCTGATTCCCGTGCGTTTTGTAAATTTAAGAGAGAGGGAAACAAAAAAAAAAGAATCCTGTGTTCTAATCATGTTTTTGTATGTGCAGTGGCGTGAAGTCCTTCTCACTAACCCCCATCCCCCCAAGATCTACTTCCGCTCTGTTTTTGGAACACCTCATCGTAACTCACTGAAAAACGGACCTCCATCAAGCTGGCACCGCCACATAAGAAATATGAAGTTTGCTATATGGAATAATTAAGTGCTAATTAGATGCTAATTAAATGCTGTAATGCCGAATTTGTCGCTCCACGTTTCTTTAAAAAAAACTGTGGCGGTGCTAGCTTAGATGCGAGCTAGCAGCGCCACATCAAAAAATCTAGTAAGGGTGGATAATTTCGGAAAAGTAACCACGTGAGAATTAAATGCTAATTAGATGCTCCAAGAATATCCAAAGCCCGAATTCGATGCCCGTAGTTTTCGATTTTTTTTTTATTTTTTCTACTGTCCGTGGGGCTGCTGAAGCTGTCACGGTGTACATCGACACTAGGGGTAGCAAATTCGAAAAAGTGACCACGCTAGAATTAAATGCTAATTAGATGCTCCAAGAATATCCAAAGCCCGAATTCGATGCTCGTCGTTTTCGATTTTTCTTTTGATTTTTTCTACTGTCCGTGGGGCTGCTGAAGCTGTCACGGTGTACATCGACACTAGGGGTAGCAAATACGAAAAAGTAACTACCCAAGAATTAAATGCAAATTAAATGCTCCAAGAATATCCAAAGCCCGAATTCGATGCTCGTCGTTTTCGATTTTTCTTTTGATTTTTTCCACTGTCCGTGGGGCTGCTGAAGCTGTCACGGTGTACATCGACACTGGGGGTAGCAGATTCGAAAAAGTAACCACGCAAGAATTAAATGCTAATTAGATGCTCCAAGAATATCCAAAGCCCGAATTCGATGCTCGTCGTTTTCGATTTTTCTTTTGATTTTTTCTACTGTCCGTGGGGCTGCTGAAGCTGTCACGGTGTACATCGACACTGGGGGTAGCAGATTCGAAAAAGTAACCACGCAAGAATTAAATGCTAATTAGATGCTCCAAGAATATCCAAAGCCCGAATTCGATGCTCGTCGTTTTCGATTTTTCTTTTGATTTTTTCTACTGTCCGTGGGGCTGCTGAAGCTGTCACGGGGGGAGAACCGATACTAGGGGTAGCAAATTCGAAAAAGTAACCACGCTAGAATTAAATGCTAATTAGATGCTCCAAGAATATCCAAAGCCCGAATTCGATGCTCGTCGTTTTCGATTTTTCTTTTGATTTTTTCTACTGTCCGTGGGGCTGCTGAAGCTGTCACGGTGTACATCGACACTAGGGGTAGCAAATTCGAAAAAGTAACCACGCTAGAATTAAATGCTAATTAGATGCTCCAAGAATATCCAAAGCCCGAATTCGATGCTCGTCGTTTTCGATTTTTCTTTTGATTTTTTCTACTGTCCGTGGGGCTGCTGAAGCTGTCACGGGGGGAGAACCGATACTAGGGGTAGCAAATTCGAAAAAGTGACCACGCTAGAATTAAATGCTAATTAGATGCTCCAAGAATATCCAAAGCCCGAATTCGATGCTCGTCGTTTTCGATTTTTCTTTTGATTTTTTCTACTGTCCGTGGGGCTGCTGAAGCTGTCACGGGGGGAGAACCGATACTAGGGGTAGCAAATTCGAAAAAGTAACCACGCTAGAATTAAATGCTAATTAGATGCTCCAAGAATATCCAAAGCCCGAATTCGATGCTCGTCGTTTTCGATTTTTCTTTTGATTTTTTCTACTGTCCGTGGGGCTGCTGAAGCTGTCACGGGGGGAGAACCGATACTAGGGGTAGCAAATTCGAAAAAGTGACCACGCTAGAATTAAATGCTAATTAGATGCTCCAAGAATATCCAAAGCCCGAATTCGATGCTCGTCGTTTTCGATTTTTCTTTTGATTTTTTCTACTGTCCGTGGGGCTGCTGAAGCTGTCACGGGGGGAGAACCGATACTAGGGGTAGCAAATTCGAAAAAGTAACCACGCTAGAATTAAATGCTAATTAGATGCTCCAAGAATATCCAAAGCCCGAATTCGATGCTCGTCGTTTTCGATTTTTCTTTTGATTTTTTCTACTGTCCGTGGGGCTGCTGAAGCTGTCACGGGGGGAGAACCGATACTAGGGGTAGCAAATTCGAAAAAGTGACCACGCTAGAATTAAATGCTAATTAGATGCTCCAAGAATATCCAAAGCCCGAATTCGATGCTCGTCGTTTTCGATTTTTCTTTTGATTTTTTCTACTGTCCGTGGGGCTGCTGAAGCTGTCACGGGGGGAGAACCGATACTAGGGGTAGCAAATTCGAAAAAGTGACCACGCTAGAATTAAATGCTAATTAGATGCTCCAAGAATATCCAAAGCCCGAATTCGATGCTCGTCGTTTTCGATTTTTCTTTTGATTTTTTCTACTGTCCGTGGGGCTGCTGAAGCTGTCACGGTGTACATCGACACTAGGGGTAGCAAATACGAAAAAGTAACTACCCAAGAATTAAATGCAAATTAGATGCTTCAGGAATAGGTAAAGTGCTGCAGTGACGCATTGGACAATCCACTAATATACTCAAATCACATACGACCTTTTCCCACTATAATGCAGCAATCTAACCTTCAGTCATTTCTCACAATTTTGTCATCCACGACTCCAAAATGAAAATGAACTTTAATCACCTGACATATGGGATATGAAGCTTATTATTCTTTCATATGTTCATTTGTACATTCGAATATCGACGTTCTATTTTCGTACATGTAATATATTCACGGATGTGAATGTTATGTCAATTGATAGTACATCTATTCAACTAATACTGCACCGTATGATTCTAAATTTGAATCAAATGTCTTGAATAAATTCGATTTCTCATTCAGATGGATTTTCTTGTTAAAGGTTTTCATTTGGTTTTTATGGCGTTTAAATATTATACTACTAATTTAGAGCACTCAAATTTTGTTTCAGTGGATACAAGGTCAGATAATAATAATAACAATAATAATAATAATAATAATGATAATAATAATAATAATAATAATAATAATAATAATAATAGACCATTTAATAGTTGCAGTAATCAGGGAAATAGGAAGCCTGTTAAAATTATGAGCCTTTGATATTAATATTTGAAGATCGCTCATCGCTTTTTTTATTTCCATTCAAAATACATAGAAAATGTTCTGGTGGCACTTTTTGAGTTTACATCTCAAGAACTAATGTACCTAGAATGATTCTGTATAAAAATTAGCAATTCAAAATAAAGGTTTCTTACTCTACATAAATCAAAACTTGAGATTTCTTACCCAAAATAAATTAAAAAGAAAGGTTCCTGACGTTAAATAAATTAATAGTTAGGGTATCTTAACTTAAGAGGACCAGTACAGCTTGGTTTGGGAAATTTGGAGTACTCCAAAATTTATTTATTTGTCAATCAAAGTTTGTTTCACATCAAAAACAAATTTTCTTCGAAAAACTTTTTCGTAAGGTTTCAAGCACATCGTTAGTCCAATTCAATTTCACAAGGTCTTGCTGTCTTCAGACAACAATTCTACATCTTATGAATGTAGGGATCGATAAAAAAAAATTCATGGGAAAAGTTACGGTCAATTATCCAGAATTTCCAATATTTAGGCCATTTATTTGCAAATAACTTAGCCTACACGAAATTGTAAAAAAAAATCCCTCGTTCACGGGATGAGGATTTCTTTTCTGAACAAAATGAGCCCTCAACGACCTTAATCGGAATAACGATGTACCCAAAACCTTACGACAAAGGTTTTCAAGGAAAATTTTTTTTTTTATGTGAAATGAACTTTGGCTGACGAATAAATGCATTTTGGAGTACTCCGAATTTCCAAAACCAAGCTGTACTGGTTCCCTGAAATAAATTAAACATAATCTAAGATTAGAAACGCCACCAAATTTTAGGCTTTCAGGACTTGCCGTTCACGAGAAAAGTGATAGCAATTTTTCTTGCCGAAAATTTATTGCCAATTTTTATCGTATCTTTTTCGCCACAAAGAAATATGCGTTTCTTCTGTCAAAGAATCTCATCTTTTACAATATAATTGTTTTTGTTTCTATAACTTCTTAAAATCCACCCAAAATACACATTTTTAGATTAAAAACAGCTGTTTGTCAGGGGCCGCAATACTTTAGCATTCTTCTGAATTACTCATTTGAAAGCTGAAATTTTTTGAGTAAAAAGCTCAAATGCGCAGAGGAGGATGGCAATGCGATTTCGCGTAAGTCACATACGACATAGGATTGAAAATTATAAATATAGGTTTACTTAAAAACGATAATTACATTGATTTTTCGCATTTTGCTGACCATCGCGTTGATTTCCTTGTATCTTAGCGATTCCAGCCGTACTATACCGTTTCAGCAGTTTCAACCTCGACAGTTTACTTTTCAATTAATACGTACATCTTTCTTGGGTATGACATCAATTGTTAATTGCTTTGATAACAGAGCCCTTTAGTTTCCATGCTCTTTTGATTTTTGTCACCCTTGCCTATTTTTCGTTCGAATTTTTTCAGAAACTCTTTCTGTACATTCTTACTCTCCATTTGACCGTCTTCGCTGTTTTCCGGGTCAAAACTGAGGCGGTACCAATTTTCACCTTCATACTGTGTTTCACCATATATTATATTATATTATTCAAACATATACATATTTGTTAATAAGAATGCTTTGCACGGGTCACGAGATGTTCGAAGTAAAATTCTACAGATTTGGCTTACGGAAATATTTTTGTACCCTAAATGAACTGTGCAAGCTAAAGACATTGCCAGCGCAAGTGCGCTACAATGTACATTTTCAACAAAAATTTGTTAGTTTGATCCATTTTGAGAGCCCTCTTCAAATTTTAGCTAAATTAAACATTTCGTAAAGGTCGCTCAAGAATTTTGAAAATGTCGAAATTCAACGAAATCGATTTTTTTTTTTATATTCTTCACTTGCTCACTAACTCAATCTTTCCTAGGTAGATTGAAGAGGATCATAATGAAATTTCAAGTAAAAATATTATTATTTAAAGCTCGTTCAAGAATTAAACAAAAAAAAAAATTGCAACAAATTTCAATGGTCTTAAGCGACCTCTAAATCTCAATATTAAGACTTGATCTTTCCACAACTACTAATTTGTAGTATAATGAGTAAATTTTGATAGTGAGCATCGTTGAAATCAAAAACATATGATAGAAGAAATTAATACTCACAAATTACATTTTTCTCAATTTTTTTTTTTTATTCTTCACTTGCTCACTAATTAAATCTTTTCTAGGAAGATTGTAGAGGATCATACTGAAATTTTTAGTCAAAATATCAATACTTGAAGGTCGCTCAAAACCATTGAAGATTTATTTGAATTTTATTTGTTTAATTCTTAAGTGACCTTTGAGTATTGATATTTTGACTAAAAATTTCAGTATGTTCCTCTAAAATCCACCTAGAAAAGATTGAATTAGTAAGCAAGTGAAGAAGAAAAAAGAAAAAAAAATTAAGAAAAATTTAATTTGTGAGTATTTATTTCTTGCTTCATATGTTTTTTATTTCAATGATGCTCACTATCAAAATTTAATCATTATACTACAAATTAGTAGTTGTGATAAGATCAAGTCGTAATATTGAGATTTGGAGGTCGCTCAACACCGTGAAAATTTGTTGCAATTTTTTTTGTTTCATTCTTGAACAAGCTTCAAATATCAATATTTTCACTTGAAATTTCAGTATGTTCCTCTACAATCTACCTAGGAAAGATTGAGTTAGTCAGCAAGTGAAGAATATAAATAAAAAAAATCGATTTCGATGAATTTCGACATTTTCAAAATTCTTGAGTGACCTCTACGAAATTTTTAATTTAGCTAAAATTTGGCGAGGGCTCTTAAAATGGATCAAACTAACAAATTTTCATGTGAGCTTGAAAAAAAAAGACGAAAAAATATTGCCACCCTAGCGTACACCAAACTTTGCGAGGGGTTAACCCCTTTCTTCTGGCATTGGGATTCAGCTATCCTCACATTAATTCATTATCACATTGGTGTTTAATAGGTAGGTGTGATTGTAAAGGGACGATCACCTGTACAATCATAATGACGGATGACACTCCTGACGAGAACGTCCGTATTGACTGCACAGCCACAAAAGGCCCAGGAAAATGCGGGAAACGTTACCTACGTGCGCCCATAAGACAGCGTATTGCTGAAGAGTTGCGCACAAAATCAGCCGTCGTGTACCGTGCAGAGCAGGCTGATAAGAGGATGCGGCCAGGGGATCCAGAGCCTCCTACCCTATACAAAAAAAGCGCTCTTAATAACGCGAAATATGAATACGAAGCATCGCAGTACTTAGACCGTGATCCTTTGCGTGCGTTGCAAATGATGAAATTGGAGCTGCTGCAAAATTCCATTCACGGCATAGGGCTAGATCCATTCTACATCCATTACTGGACAAATCACCAGCTCCACGTATTTAGAGACTACGCAAAGCGGGAGCCAGCATGTATTTGTATCGATGCGACTGGTGGTGTGGTGCGGAAACTGATGAAATGTGATGGAACGAAGAGTAGCCATCCGTTTCTGTACCACGCAGTCGTGAATAATCAACATGGCCAATTTACAGTCTCTCAGATGATCAGCGAGCGGCACACGGCGGTAACTATTTCAAATTGGTTGTCAGAATGGGTTTCCCAAGCTGGAATATATCCAAAGGAGGTGATTTGCGACTCTTCAAAGGCGTTATTGCTAGCTGCGATTAGAAATTTCACAGGATACGGGACAATCGAAGATTACGCAAATGCCTGCAGCGATTCAATTATGCCACCGTGCTACGTCCGGATCGATGTAGCACATTTTATAAAGATGTATGCGAATCTACTACAAGATTCACCTAGACGCATTAGAGTTTTCTACTTGGCTGTGCTTGGGCAACTAATACAGGTACGTGACATCGGCACTGCAAAGGAAATGTTAAAATCCGTATTAACAGTAGCACGTTCCGCAACGGATGGAAATTCACCTCGTGGCCAACAAACTCAATGCGAGATTCGCAGAAATTTTCTAAAAAATTTGATCGATCCCTCCTATGAAACTCACGACGAAGACAGTGATGTGTCGACTGTCATACGTCCCGAACTGGATAGTGTCTTCGATGACAGTGAACGTTCTACCTTTTGGTGCTCTTGGGGTAGAGATATCGATCTGGAAGTGAAAAGCGTATCGCAAAATGAAGAAGGGGATCGCGACAATGCGCATTTTCTACCCAAATTCGCAGATCGACTTCTCAACGATTTACGCTGGTTTCCTTTGTGGTCATGCGTATGCCGTGACTTATTTAAATATGGTCGCGTACCAGCGAGCAGTGCGCCGGTAGAAAGCGAATTTAACATAATAAAAACTCACTTGCTCCGAAATGATCCAAGGCCACTGAGGGTAGATACCTTTGTGAAGAGACATCTTGGGCATATAAGCGGGCATACAAAGATAGTCGACGCCCAAACAGTCTCCGCAAACATTGACGCTGCGGATACTGCGGACAGTATTGCGAATCTAAGTCACAGCGATGCGAACAGCCTGGCAAGAGACATTACTCAGATCAGCGAAGACTCTCTTCCTGAGTTTCCGCAAGATGTCGTCGAAGCCGAGCCTGAAAATAGTGAAACACCGATCCCAACTATCGAAGCCTGCGTAGCTGTATCTCCACTTCCATCAAATCCTGAAAAAAATAAGAAAGGCTTAGTATCTTGCGAAATATGTTTTGCTCCCCTTAAATCGAACTCAGCCAATGCTGAGAAGGGAAAGTCCAAGATATGTGTAGATTGTACCAACCTGGAGAGTACCGCCAAAATTATAGCATCGAGGGAAGTCGAAGACTGGCGTGGCCTAGCATCCACCGATATCAAGGAAAAATCGCGGCAAAAATCAAAATATTTGAAAAAGAATCATACTACCTTCGACTCCATATCCAATGACGCACTCTCCAAAATACCCATCATGAAGAATGGTAACACTATGACACTGCAGGTAATACTCAATCACTCATTTGGCGTAATTTTTAACCGCACATTCACAAACGTAATTTTTGTATTCCAAATTTCAGTATTGATCCTTCTAATTAGCCTACTAAATAATTGCTGTCGATCGACCACTTTCATGTAACAAGCAATCTTATTAACGATATGTTGAACTGTTCTTTCTGACAATCAGAATGAATCTACCTTAATTTTAATGTAGTTAGCACACCCGTGGAAATCGAATCTGATGACGTTTAGATGGGCAGCCCAATGCTAAACTAGTCGGATTCAATGCCTCTGGGTGTACGTTTATTTTCTATTATGTGTAATTTGTACAGGCTTCAAGGTTTGGTAGCGGGAAATATTCCTTCACCAAGCCTCTGTGAGATATCGCCGTGCTCCAGAGGATGTGAATACATTGAAAAATCGCTACGTACGATTAGCGTTAGTCGAGAAAATATGATGAGACCTCAGGAATTCGAGAGCGTACTACGTAACATCCTGAATGGACGTGGTAGAGGATATTGTGCAAAATGACGTGCACCCACGGACCACGTGATTACTGCTACAGGTAAGTCTTTATCCGAAAACGTTCATGCTCTTTTTTATATTATAATAAAATATCACTGTCCGATTTTTCTATGTTCATTTTTCTTTTTGCATTTATCTTCTCTTCTTTCTTCAAGTTGGTTCCTAATCAAGCATCTGGCTGATGTCCTCGTTGCACATCACAATCGAAGGTGCAGATTTTGGATTTCTGGACGAGGTCTAAAAAATTCAGTTGCATTTAGTTATCAAATGAATCTTTTGCAAAGTCGTTGTCAAACTGCATGCAATCGCTTGTAAAAGCTACATTTAAAAAAAAGTGACTCGATGTATTGCTTGCACTCATAACTTTATTCTCTGGTTTTTTACACCTTACACATGGAGATACTCAAATTTGACTAGCAAATTTTGGAAAATCAGAGGTCTGTCATGAATTCGATTTTGTCAGATTCATTCATGTCCGACGTGATTTCGCGATATAGGTACACATAATAACAAATTTCTAATAAGTTTAAATACTTTCAGCTATTTCGGCTACAAACACACATAGGTGTACTTAATACGGAATGAGAAAGTTTCATTTTTACTCAAATTTCACTGTACAAAATTACTGATCGATCTTTAAACATTTGAGATCGATAAACCCTGTACTCAAATTTGCTAAGCATCGCATTGAAAAATGCATCATTTGATATTATACCGGAACAGTAAAAAAAGTTTTCATATCAATTACGATTTATTATGCTTTCAATATCACACTCACTTTTATGCGTAACAATTGGCATTCGCAGGACCTTTCCTGATCATGGAAACGACTGAGGTTGGAGTTTTTATGTTGGATGAAATCCCGAAGAGTGTCTGGGATCCATTAAATGATGGAAAGTTCCGCTATAGACTTATCGGGATTGTCGATTTCACACCACCGAAAGCTGCAACCCGATCAGTAGTCGATAATACCCCAGGACTAGGACACTACACGACAATTTCATTGAGGCCACCGGGTTTATATTTTCGGTTCGACGACACGAGAGCTGATTCCAAACCCAAAAGGTTACCTGGCACTTACGAAGCCAGACCTCACGTACTTGTCTGGTTCAAATTTGATGAGTGAAGATAACCTGCGAGAAAACAAAACGTAAAGTATGCCAAAGATTGTAAGTGCAAGAGAAAGTTTTGGTAATCTAAAGGCAAGGGATTCAAGGAAATATTTTTAAATATAATAAGATAAAATAATTATAAATTGTTAAGTCTAGAATGTATAAAATAAAACAAAACTATTTTCAATTTATTCATTGCTGCCCACGCTGCAAATTACAGATATCGATGTAAAATCTGCTCTTCTTCTCACTGAAAGAGATGCCTGTAGCTCAATTTCAAGTACTTGCCCCATATAATCATCACAGGAAAAAAAAAGTGCTACTAAACAAATTAAAACTTGGCCAAAAACTAAGGAATTGATCGTCTTGGTCTTAATTTAAAAGGAAAAGATTTGAGTATTCATCAAAAATATTGGAAGTGTAAGACAAAACTTGTAGGATGAACGTTGGTGTGAAGACCCTACATTATGCATCTTTCGGGCCACCCTGTAACTCATGAAGCTTATCTTGAAGCCCACCTTTTCTTTATTGATACTTCAATCCTTCGCCGTTGTATGATTATATTGCATACGTATGCTGGTAGCTTTCCCTTTCGTTAACATTTTTGTTCTGCCCCTTGTTTTTAAAACTACACGCAGCTGTGACTATGCTTTATTTGTAGCATAATTATTACTGTGAAACATTACCGAATTCGCCCACTATGAGATGAATAAATAGCGGTCGAACAAGAAAATTGAAACAGTATAAAAAAAAATTTCACCACACCTCGACGGGAAGTATCGTATTACTGCCCTGTTCAGGCAGAAAATATCGAACTTTCCGTTACAGGTGTGGCGAAAAATAGTATACGCAACGCGGAGAGTAACTTAAACTATCCCAAACCGCGTATTTGCGTATTTGGAAAAAGAAAAAGGTTACTGTCACGTTTCTTGGGATTGAATTCGATCCCCTAGTGGAAAAACATCCAGCCCGAGAATTCGATTGGAAAAGATCCTACCCGCGAATTAGCTTGGAAAGCATCCTACCCGAAAATTTGCTCCAAAAAGATCCTACCCGAGAATTCGCTTGGAAAAGATCCTACCCGAGGATAAGCTTGGAAAACATCCTACCCGAAAACTTGCTCCAAAGACATCCTACCCGAGAATAACTTTCAAAAACAGCCTATCTCACGTTTTTAAATTTTTGAAGGAAAATTAGGTTGGTAACAGTGTTGCGCGAATAAGTTTGAAAAGTAAAACGATCTTCATTTTCATTTCTATACAGAAATATATTAAGTCGCAACGGAAATATTCCCATAAAGAACTTATCAATAGACGCAAGTAACCTCTGGGTTTCGTGACGTTGATGTGATTTCCCAAATATGATGATACTTTCTGTAAGAGACTTGCGAAAAGACAATTTACGAAATGTTTCATGCCTCATAATAGACAAATAATCAGAATCTTTAATATTTTTAAAACAGTTCATTTTTTTCTTTCTTTATGACTGACAATAAGGAGAATAATGTAATTCTGGGAATATTTCCGTTGCGACTTAGTATATTTCTGTATAGAAAGGAAAATGAAGATCGTTTTACTTTTCAAACTTATTCGCGCAACACTGTTACCAACCTAATTTTCCTTCAAAAATTTAAAAACGTGAGATAGGATGTTTTTGAAAGTTATTCTCGGGTAGGATGTTTTTGGAGCAAGTTTTCGGGTAGGGTGTTTTCCAAGCTTATTCTCGGGTAGGATCTTTTCCAAGCGAATTCTCGGGTAGGATGTTTTTCCACTAGGGGGTCGAATTAGTTTAGGTACTTGAATAAAAATGAGAAAGTATAGTACACTTACGTTTTCTCCAGGTAGCAGGTACAAACAAAACACACTAGACGTTGGAACGGATTCACATCACTACTTAGCTCACTTGCCATGTTTTGATGACACGCCACTCTTCTACTAAGCTAGGCAGAATCGTATACACTCCATTTAACCTATGTGACTCCAATGTCACTTATCGGCTATACAATTATTGTATACCTACTTATGCCGATATCTAACTTCGGAGTTGTCCGTTAATTAGTGTAACGCAAGATTTCAAATTATATCCACATCTTCGCTGGACCCCTCGATATAGGCTATCCAGAAGATAAAATAACATTATAATATCGCACTACGCAAGCGTCACTAATTTTTGACCGGGATGGAGTAAAAGTGATTCAATTTAAATTTTATTTCTTTAATCAACATGACTGGATATTTTCTGAGTACAAGATACTCGACAGTTCCAATCACATCGTTTTCGAAATACCGTAGTTTATGATCATTCAACAAAACGGCAAAAATAGTACACTAACAATAAGTGGATTATGAACACAAGACCCCTACCCAGAGCGATTTTGAATTTCTTACAAAACTTTGAAAATTCAATCGGCACTATTTTTCTCGCGCTGTAGCAGGTCAACAACAACGCTGCGCGAACGCTACTATAAGACTGCGGCCTGTTATAATTTCATTCAAACTCAGTCAAAATACGAAAGCTAGGTGAATGAGCTTATGTTGTTACCTTCATATTCCCGAAACGTAAATAGACGTACAGGACGTAAGTTGTAGGCAGATGGCAAAGACCCAGGGCCAACCGAAATGAAAGAAGAAGGAGAAGAAGGACGTAGGTTATCAGTGACAAGCTGGGATTGACGTTTAAGCCTCATTGACTTGCTCCATTTCGAGTGAGGCAAGATTTAGAATGCAATGAAAAAATCGAAAACGACGAGCATCGAATTCGGGCTTTGGATATTCTTGGAGCATCTAATTAGCATTTAATTCTAGCGTGGTTACTTTTTCGAATTTGCTACCCCTAGTATCGGTTCTCCCCCCGTGACAGCTTCAGCAGCCCCACGGACAGTAGAAAAAATCAAAAGAAAAATCGAAAACGACGAGCATCGAATTCGGGCTTTGGATATTCTTGGAGCATCTAATTAGCATTTAATTCTTGCGTGGTTACTTTTTCGAATCTGCTACCCCCAGTGTCGATGTACACCGTGACAGCTTCAGCAGCCCCACGGACAGTGGAAAAAATCAAAAGAAAAATCGAAAACGACGAGCATCGAATTCGGGCTTTGGATATTCTTGGAGCATTTAATTTGCATTTAATTCTTGGGTAGTTACTTTTTCGTATTTGCTACCCCTAGTGTCGATGTACACCGTGACAGCTTCAGCAGCCCCACGGACAGTAGAAAAAATCAAAAGAAAAATCGAAAACGACGAGCATCGAATTCGGGCTTTGGATATTCTTGGAGCATCTAATTAGCATTTAATTCTAGCGTGGTCACTTTTTCGAATTTGCTACCCCTAGTGTCGATGTACACCGTGACAGCTTCAGCAGCCCCACGGACAGTAGAAAAAATCAAAAAAAAATCGAAAACTACGGGCATCGAATTCGGGCTTTGGATATTCTTGGAGCATCTAATTAGCATTTAATTCTCACGTGGTTACTTTTCCGAAATTATCCACCCTTACTAGATTTTTTGATGTGGCGCTGCTAGCTCGCATCTAAGCTAGCACCGCCACAGGTTTTTTTAAAGAAACGTGGAGCGACAAATTCGGCATTACAGCATTTAATTAGCATCTGATTAGCACTTAATTATTCCATATAGCAAACTTTATATTTCTCATGTGGCGGTGCCAGCTTGATGGAGGTGAAAAACGGACTGGATTTAGCAGAGTCGACAAATACGCCGTATGCTTACTGAGCCCCAGGAACAACATAACAAATATAAGCAACTCGAAAAGATATTAATTTGGTACTTACCTCGAGCTCCTCGAGCTCTACGAGGATATAACCATTAAGGGCTTTTGAGCGATGGTCTGTTTTACCGACATATTACGCATTTTCAGCCGGTCATCACAACTACTATTTAGTCAACGGATCATGTCTCTATTAATCCACTGATCATTATCGAATTTTGTCAGCGTAATCCTTAGATTATCAGCTAGCGCGCGCTGGTTTCAAAGAATTAAATAATGGTAATTCGAATTAGAAATCTATTTATTTATACGAAGCTCTGAAATCAGCTGACACTAATACATCATCGATACACAGACACGGAAAGATGATAGCATCATTTCGCCCACTTTGAATTACAAATCGTTATTAAGATAACCAGCGCGCGCTGGAAGCTCATATTAGCAGTTTTCTGAAATCACTCCGGGTTAAATCAGAGCAGCAGGAGCAATAAAACTTGGGGACTAAAATACGATGTGACAAACTGGCGTTTACACGAACACATGCAGACATGGTCCTATAAACATAGTTGCTGCTTCCGCCGCACGCTCTGGCTGATATTAGCGCCATCAAGCTTTGCGAGATTCGACTCATTTGTCAGTGGAGCTCATACTTTCAGCTAATAGAAATTTTTATTTTGTGAGAGTGTTAGAAAATTATCAACTTTTTATATTTCTTCAGTCTATGTCATATTTGGTACATTCTCCTGCAAAGAAACCTCTAGCATTTTTAGTTGGATCCTAAGATACTGGCAATGCGACCTTGTTTTCTGTCCTATGTTTAAAATGTATTGAAAAATATTGTAGGTCAAATACAGGTAGATATATAAAGTATACATGTGAGGTATAATTCTCTACCAAGTGAGACGGGCTCGGTTCCTCACCCAGTTCAATTATTTTGATAATTTTTCTTTCATCATTAGCACATTGACGCAGCAACTTGAGTGACTAATTTCAAATATTTGGTTCAAATACTATTTGAGCTATGAATGTTCATTTTTTTCAGCTAACATAACATTCAAGCAAATATTACGCGACTCCGATCGATAAAACCAAATATGTACATGAAAACGTTCGTCGGAAAATGTCCTTTTAGAATAAAATAGATCCAAATGCCATGACGCATTTTTTAACACTATTTAGGTAAATTCGATTTTCGCCGAGTATATCACTTTTGATTTCTTTGGTTTCAAATTTTCTGCATTCCAACCAAACATTTCACACTATACCCCAGCGTGCGTAGATTTTGCTCTCTATTTTTTAATTAATTTTATTTTCCCATTTTATATACATTTTTATGATTTTTTTTTCACTTGATTGTGTGATGTCCGTATGGGGTCACAACGAGAATGTTGTTGCCGTATGGATAGATATTATGGGGTTCGCTCCCGCTTTACGTGCGGGCACACAACTAAGGGAAGTGGTATGGCAGGTGATTGGATGATTTGTAGTGAGTAAATGATATTATGTTTATTGATAACAATTAAACTCGTGCTAGTGAAGGGTTAGTGAAGAGTGATAAACAGGTGATTGGAAAGGAAGGGTTTTGAGTTAGGAAATAGAGTGTCGTTCGTAGAGAAGTTTGGTGATGATGATTAGGAATAAGGAAGATTGGTTTAGAGTGAAGAGTGAAGTGTTGTGTTGAGTAATTAGGAGTGGAATGTATTAGGTGATAGTTGGGATAGAGGATATGCGTAGGAAGATGGTAGCCAGGGAAGTGTCGTGGTGAGAAATTAGAGGAATAAGGTAAACTAGGGATTTAGGTAAGGTGGGAGGCCACGTGTAGCTGAGGATGCATCAGGCCACCGGATTCATACTCAGCGGATTATCTAGTGGGGTGACCGGATATAGGTGAAAGATGAGGAAGGTGAAGTCTGGGACGTAACAATTGTTATGATTTATAACTTCTGATAAGAATTCTATAATGTATATGATACCAATCTTCGGTGTAATTAGTTGTAGTCTATTTGTATTTAATTTTTTCCTAAATATTTCCATGGATCGTGTTAAAATCCCTATGATTTCATGGATTCCCATGGAAATTCTCCGGCATAGATAACAATAAAATAAAGTGAAAATTTATTCAGTCATCGCACGGATTTTTCTGATATGATCTTCGGATTTCGAAACAATTTCATTACACGGATATTGACACGCACTGCATTTTACCTGCTAAACTTTTTAAATTGTGGCTAATACCTTATCTATGGCACCCTAACAAAATTATTCATGGAAAAATATAAATATCAATTGAAAAACGAAAATTTTATTTTTTTACTCATGGAAATCGATGAAAAAGAACGAGAGTTATGCATTAAAAACCAAAAAAAGAGAAAAAAAAATTATATAGACCATCGGCTGTCATCCGAAAATTCTGAAAAAAATCAGGAAATATTTTTTTACACTCCTTCATCACCAGAAAAATCGGCGTCAGTTTTTGAAGAGGTGAGGGTCAACGATTGGTTCACTTGGCATGGAATACCTCATATACATCCATGAAAATGTATAGGTGTGAAAATAAGTGACTGAGTTTGGATTATTTATGATTAATAGTATATTCCTTTTCTTTAATGAACTTTCGGAATAGCGAACAAACTTGTTTCAACTTTCAGATCTCCCCAGCACTGACAAATGAATCAGTAAAATTTCAGGGACACAAGTACAATTTTAGGATACTTCCATACTATTTCAAATAGTCACTGGATTTCAGGATGATTTTCGGTCCTTGAAAAGTAACAAGACATAATGTTAGAATGGTTTCTCCACACTTACCTCACTTGCTGATCCTCTGCCTTCTCGCCCTCTTCGCCCTCCTCTTCCTCTGCGCGCGTCATAATTAGTCTGATTATCTGTAAACGTATACGCAATAATTGGTTGAAGCACGAACGCAATTTATAGCTTCTCTGGGTAGAACAGAATGAACTAAAGTTGCTGCAGTTGTTATTTGTTGATTTTTTTAGTGAAATCTCATAAATTATAAAAATTCATGGATAGTAGATCCATAGAGGTATATGTATACTGTATAAGGCTTTCCATACCAAATCAGTCAAGTACTGGATCTGACTTCCTTGGACGTTTTGATCAAGAGACTCGGTAGAGTCTCGCGCCAAGTACATTGAAAAATTTTTTTTTTTGTACGTAGCGACTCTCCGAGTCTCTTTACAGCTGCGGCAATTTTCCGCGGAGTGGGGGAATAATGTTTTCTCTGTCCCACCGTATTTGGTGAAATCATGCAAATCTACGATTAGCGACTCTCCGAGTCTCTTTACAGCTGCGGCAATTTTCCGCGGAGTGGGGGAATAATGTTTTCTCTGTCCCACCGTATTTGGTGAAATCATGCAGATCTACGATTAAATGTGAGAATAGGGATCGAAAGAACTTTCATTTAAGCCCAACATCAATAGAATCTGTGCACGTATAGCTAAGATATGATTATTTTTAATTTTGAGGTGGCTCGTTTCACGTTCTCAGTTTTTCTCCCTTTTCAGCACAATTCATCGCTCCAGGCCATTGCGCATGCGCGTCGATCTGTCAAACTGACAGTTCAAGTCAGCCGGCATGTAAAAGACTTAATTAATTGTGCAAAATTCACAAAGTAATGTTTGATTGAAAACTTTCCACAGAGTAGGAGGTAAACATGTTCGAATATGGACCCGATATCTTTTAAACAACAATAAATATTAACCTATGTGATTTATCGTTTACCTCACGAGCTCGAGTCTTTGAGGTTATATGAATACCCGTAATAATATTCCCTCTCGGCTAGCATAAGAAAATAAGGGAGCAGAAGATAAAATTGCTATATTTTGTGCGGTCACATTACTTACAACTATATGAACTATATAAACTGTAGCAAATGTTATTAAAGTAATGATATCCCCTACGCAGAAGCACGTGAGGTAAAAATTTTCGAAAAGTACAAAACATATTGCATCAGGAGTAATGGAATAGTCATTAGAGACTGTCATCTAAAACTTATGCATATTTAGTTCATTTTATATGTCATAAAAAATTATATCTCATTTCAGGCTTACGATCATATCTGAATCTAGTTTAAATAGATCTTTGAATAAAGTTCAATCTACTAATTAAAAAGTTCAATATACTTCAAAAAAAGTCTAATCAACTTTAGTGTCTTATAGCTCAGTTTTTTTACAGTTAATTAGTGCTATTTTGATACATAGTTCATGATTTTTTGAAATTTTGTAGCCTTCGCTGAACATAGATTTAGTTCATCGAAGAAAAAGTGGTTGTCGTAGGGTACAGGTTGCTGCGTTGCATAAAATTTCTTCAAATTTCGATGAAATGTTTTATATGAATGGAATTTAGGGCCAAGCCAATATTATCTCATGAATTTAACTTTTAAATATGAGAATTTTTATATTATAAGACACTTTTTTTTAAAAACAATGGAAAAAAAAGTCTTACAATCACAGATTTTTATGTCCAAAAATCAAATTCATGAATTATTATTTGATTGGCCCTAAATTACATTATCGTATGGAATATTTCCTCCAAATTTGAAGAAATTTCATGCAACACAGCAACCTGTACCTTACGACAACCAATTTTTCTTTAATGGACTAAATCTATGTGCAGCGAAGACCACAAAATCTTGAAATATCATGAACGATGTATCAAAATAATACTCATCAACCGTGAAAAAAACTGAGTCAAAAAAATGTTTTCTCAGACCGTAGCAGTAATTTAAAAAAAATTATTCTCCAGGTGGGTATACTCCCTTAAATCAACGATGAATATCATTTTATCTCTAACATTTAATACAATAAATATGAAAGATAGAGACAATTTTTATTTTCACTAATAGACCAAGATTCATGAGTAGGCTGATTCCATCTCAAATCACCCAGGCAGGTCGGGACCAAAAATTTGAATCGCTCAGTGATTTAATATATCATTCTTTGAGCTATTTGAGGGGACCCCTATTTCAGGATTTTTTTTTGGAAAAAATTTCTAAGCCCTGTACGGATTTTTCAATTTTTTCGAGCAAATACCCGTTTTTATCAATTCTGGATGTGTTCTTATTTTCAAACGGCTATAACTCTTGAACAAGTGGACCGATTTCGGAGTACTTTTTTTCAAAATATGCGGAATTTTAAGCATTTTCAGAAAATCTCAAATTCTTCTACATCGATACAGAATCATCGGAGTTATGTTGCATAATATAAAAAAAACCGAAAATTTTCAACCTCGATTTTCAGCAATTTCATATTTTTTTTTTCCCTCGACAATTGTTTCCCGAATAGTCCTTGAAATACCCTAACTCTGTATGTAAGTTTCGTTAGCGACCAGCCTTTGTGAGGGAAGTTATGAATTATAGCGTTATTCAAGCCTAATATCAAATTTTATTAAATATATAATCCTCAAAAAAGCACCTCTGGTGCAAAAACCTTTCGCCAAGTAGGTCCATTAATGTGTAGATCACTCCACCAAAAAATAAAAAACGTTGTGCTCGTTCGCTCGCTCACTCGATTAGTTTATGATTATCAACATATACAAGCATTGAAATCAGATAAAACTGCCAAGTACTTGTATAATAATAAAAGTTTGGAGTTAAAAAATTTGTTCAAACTAAATAATGTTGTATCGATTGCAGGTTTATATTTGTGTTGATTGATTTATAATTATTGATTGAAAAAACAGTTTGGATAAATAAATTGGAGATAACCACATTTATAAAAAAAATATTCATAACGAAAAAATTCTTAAAATAAAAGTAAAAAAAAAAAAAAAATTTGAAGGTAGTGGTACATTGGTGGGCCAATGTTTAAATGACTATCAGAGGACATTGACATGGTTCGCAATTCATATTTCATAGTTCTTTCTCTACGAAAGGCCCGCCAAGTACCACTACCTCCAATTTTTGTTTTTTTTCTAATTTTTTTAAAATAATTTTTCCGTTATGAATATTTTTCTATAAATGTAGTTATCTTCAATTTATTTATCCAAACTGTTTTTCCAACCAGTCATTATAAACCAATCAACAGAAATATAAACCTGCAATTGATACAACATGATTTACTTTGAACAAATTTTTTAATTCCAAACTTTCATTATTATACAAGTACTTGGCAGTTTTACCTGATTTCAATGCTTGTATATGTTGATAATCATAAAGTAATTGAGTGAGCGAGCGAACGAGCACAACGTTTTTTATTTTTTGGTGGAGTGATCTACACATTAATGTACTTGGCGAAAGGTTTTCGCACCAGAGGTGCTTTTTTGGGGATTATATATTCGATAAAATTCGATATTAGACTTGAATAACGCTATAATTCATAACTTCCCTCACAAAGGCTGGTCGCTAACGAAACTTACATACAGAGTTAGGGCATTTCAAGCACTATTCGGGAAACAATTGTCGAGGGAAAAAAAAAATATGAAATTGCTGAAAATCGAGGTTGAAAATTTTCGGTTTTTTTTATATTATGCAACATAACTCCGATGATTCTGTATCGATGTAGAAGAATTTGAGATTTTCTGAAAGTGTTTAAAATTCCGCGTATTTTGAAAAAAAAACTCCGAAATCGGTCCACTTGTTCAAGAGTTATAGCCGTTGGAAAAAAAAAACACATCCAGAATTGATAAAAACGGGTATTTGCTCGAAAAAATTAAAAAATCCGTACAGGGCTTAGAAATTTTTTCCAAAAAAAATCCTGAAATAGGGGTCCCCTCAAATAGCTCAAAGAATGATATATTAAATCACTGAGCGATTTAAATTTTCGGTTCCGACCTGCCTGGGTGATTTGAGATGGAATCAGCCAGTAAACTTATAGATATCTTCATTCGGAGACTACAAATACTATTTGCTATATTATAATTTTTGTTTCTATAGAATTACCGCAGTATTTTTTTCATGTGCAAATTTATACTTTTGGCTCAAATTTTGATTCAGTACAAGAAGCTATAATCAAAATGTTAAATTTTCTAAACTCATGCAAAATTCATTCTGGAATATCTTCTGCGTACAGTTAAAGGGTGATTGACTGTTGCTTTCAGGTTATTTTAATATCACCGTGCTGGGCAAACCGCTCATATCCAGTGACAAGAATAGTTTATAAGAATCGAAAAATGTGAATTATGACCGATAGTGTGACAAGGTATAAGGTTTTAGGGGCTACCTGAGTGCTATTAATTTCCATTGTAGCCAGCGATCAACATTCAACTGTCTTTTGTCTCTAATGTTTTGACGTAATGAATATTAAAAATATAGATAAATTTTCATTGTTATCAGTAGACTAAGATTCATGAGTGAATTTATAAACACTCTGTACCACATTATAATATCTGATTTGATAGAATCGTCGCTGTAGTTTCTTCATGTCAAAACTAATCTCCGGTCAAATTTCGTTTCAATTCTACATTCATGTAAGGCTGATCTCCAGATATTCCCTGCGTCACAGTTACAGAGTAATTGACTCTACCTGGAATTCGAATCCACAGAGTTCAGAAGTATAGTGCATATTTGTTGTAAATAGAAGCTACTGTGTTAGCCAGTACCGCATTAATTATAGCTGTCAATATGGTGATTTTCTTGTTCATATTTACACATGGCTTATCAAAACGCATAGCAATGAAATTAATAAGCCCAGGTTTGTCAGCTGGCATGGTCCTAAGCGCCATCCTACGACCATTTGCCATTTTTAAATTCAAAATGTATAATTTTTTCCTACGTATAAATTATGCAATTCTTTGTACAATTCATTATGAACAAGACTTAGTACGAATCGAGATAGTACAAAAAGTAATGAAATCCCCCCAAAAGCACCTCTGGTGCAAAAACCTTTCGCCAAGTACATTAATGTGATATTTCCCACAAAAATAGTTTTGTAGCCATTCAATCTACAAAAGTATTGAAATCAATGGACGTTGCCAAGTACAAATAAATTTGCTCCCACTTAATTTCTGAATGTAATCTAGTCTTAGTTTTCAGTGGGAATTTACATTTCGATATGTATAATGTGCGTAACACGTAATAACATGGAACATACGAACTCATAAGATCAATTAAAATTAAAATTTGGAAGAAACAAATACAAGAAAAAAAAAATTTGGAGGTAGTGGTACTTGGCGGGCATTTTTGTAAAAATTAAAATTAAAAATTAAAAATGCCCGCCAAGTACCACTACCTCCAAATTTTTTTTTCTTGTCTTTGTTTCTTCCAAATTTTAATTTTAATTGATCTTATGAGTTCGTATGTTCCATGTTATTACGTGTTACGCACATTATACATATCGAAATGTAAATTCGCACTGAAAACTAAGACTAGATTACATTCAGAAATTAAGTGGGAGCAAATTTATTTGTACTTGGCAACGTCCATTGATTTCAATACTTTTGTAGATTAAATGGCTACAAAATTATTTTTGTGGGAAATATCACATTAATGTACTATACTTGGCGAAAGGTTTTTGCACCATTGATTTTTCGTAGCAATTAACCTATTCCAATGAACATCTCTAAATTTTCACAGATTTTCGACTGAAGTAGTTTTCGAGGTATAAATTTTAAAAAATCTGACATTTTAACAATCCAACAATTTAGATCTAGCTGTAACTTTGTCACTACATATAATCGACGTATTTAAAAAAAAAAGACCCAGCAAATTGTTCTGAAAGGAAGGTACATACTTCCAGATTTCGAAAAAATTTTCGAAAATTCGTTTATAATTCATGTAACACAGACATCACTCAGAATGTGCCTCAAGTCTTTTCCATTTCCTTGTGACAGTTTTAAGTTTTGGAACTTTTTTTTATCCGAATTATTATCGCTAGTATCTAGCTAAGTGTCACATAAATTGCTGTTACGGTTTTGGATCCGTTTTTTTAAGCAGGTTAATGAAAGAATCAAATGTTCCCTATTTTTTGCTAAAAACCATGTACAATATGTAAAAAAATTGAGGCACGTTATAAGTGACGTATGAATGTGTTACATAGATGGTAGTTGAATTTGAAAAAAATTTTAAATCTGAAACAATTATGTGCCCCGATAATTCCATTTTACAGTTTTAGATGAAAGATAAATACGATTATGTATAGGAACAGCTACTTGAAGTATTTTTTGTTCTGCACATCCATTCCCTTACGAATACTTTGCTGGGCCTTTTTCATAAATCCTGATTATACCTGTAAAAATAGTGACAATTTTGTGAAGTTCACTTGAAAAAATAATCGAAATTTTATTCATAGTTATTAATTGACTCGAAAGTCGAAAAATACCGCGTTTCGTCGGAAATCTTCTCGATTTTCAGAAAAAAACGCCTCAGTTTTCATGTCCCTGATGGCGAAATGTAAAAGAAATGCATAAAATCGTTCGATTTCTATAAAGCACCCCCTAAGTTAAAATTTTTATTTGATCATCTTGAAAGGTGTCCTTTTTTTAGGTAAATCCTGTAAATATGATAATATTATAGAAGAAATATACAGGGTGTAACAGAACTCGAGACGAGTATTTTACAGGGTCAATCTTAGTCAAAAATGGAATCGAAATTTCCTTTGCCAATTTTTTCCAAACTGCCTAGATTTTTTGTAAAAATGAATTGAATAATAGCCAATGAGGAACAACCTTTAGATGAGTGCCTGTCGGTGTGACGCGCTTGCTTGAGTACGTGCGTGTCATCTCGGCTCTGCAATTTCTGCACTCGGTCATATTTCAAATGTTTCAGGATGCGACTCTATTGTTGCTGGGATCGAGGAGCCAAGGGGGCACGTACACACACATACAATCGCGTCACACCGACAGGCACTCGTCCATAGGTTGTATTATATTTCTTCTATAACATATATTTTTTCTATAATTTTATAATATTTGCAAGATTTACCTAAAAAAGTACACCTTTCAAGATGATCAAATAAAAATTATAACTTAGGGGGGTGCCTCATAGAAATCGGACGATTTTTTGTCTTATGCATTTCTTTCATATTTCGCCATGAGGGACATGAAAACTGATGCGTTTTTTTGAAAATTTAGAAGATTTCCGACGAAACGCGGTATTTTTTGGCTTTCGAGTCAATTAATAACTATGAATGAAATTTAGATTCTTTTAGCAAGTGAACTTCACAAAATTGTCACTTTTTACGGGAATAATTAGGTAAAAAAACGTGACGCGAATCGATTCTTCTAGGACAAAAACCCTCACGGTAATTGAGAGAATTATCCGTTGGCAATTTCCGACAATTGCCAAGAGGTATCAGTCTCTTACGATGTTTCATTGTTTCGCGATTGACTCCAAAAAGCTAGAGCTCATACAAATTTGATTCTCTGATTCAGGTGGTGTAAAATATGCAATATAGGAACTGACAATATGAGTCATCCCACGCCAAGCGGGATACCTTTTTGACCGCATGTGCTTGAAAATGACCGAATTTTTTTTACGTATTCTCTGGGTAAAATAAACACAAGAAACATTTTTTTTTTTTTTACTCAAATGGTTTAGAAGCTACAGGGGGTTGAATTTTCGAAAAAAGCACCAAAAATCGGAATCGCGCTCTCCTTTGAACTTTGATATCTCCGATTCCCTTCGATGTACAGACGTCTGCAAAAACTTATTTTAGAGCTCTTGAATTGCACTTTCGTGTTAATAATTTTCACTTTATCGAATAAACAATCTTCCATTTGTTAAGAACAATTGTATTCTTTAAACGTGATTTTCGAGATGGTTCACACCCTTCAAAAATTCTAAAAAAAATACGAGCATGTTCCTTGATTCATTCTCTACGAGATATGTGAAATTCAGGATGGAGTTCTGATATACAGTATATTTAAAAAGCGGTTGATTCAAGTGGGACGTCGTGCGCGGTCGCGGCCACAAGCATTGGGGCGGCGAAACCCTGTTCGCGCGCCGTTCGGTACTTGGATTTCAACGTACACTGCCGCGCGCGACGTCCCGCGTGAATTAACCGCTCTTGAAATATACTATATATCGGATCTCCGTCCTGAATTTTAAATATTTCGTAGAGAATGAATCAAGGAACACGCTCGTATTTTTTTTAGAATTTTTGAAGGATGTGAACATCTCGAAAATCGCGTCTAAAAAATATAATTGTTCTTAACAAATGGAAGATTGTTTATTCGATGAAGTGAAAAATGATAACATGAAAGTACAATTCAAGAGCTGTAAAATAAGTTTTTGCAGATGTCTGTACGTCAAAGGGAATCGGAGATATTAAAGTTCAAAGGAGAGCGCGATTTCGATTTTTGGTGCTTTTTTCGAAAATTCAACCCCTTGTAGCTTCTAAACCATTTGAGTAAATAAGAAGAAAAAAATTGTTTGTTATGTGTATTTTACCCAGAGAATATGTAAAAAAAATTACAAAAGAATCGGAAACATCGAGGAATATTTCTGGCCAAATCCGTCCCGCTTGACGTGGAATGACTCATATATATGAAAACAGTATTCTGAATAAGATACAGACGTCGTCGATGTAATACAACAATTTGCAAGAATTGGGCTCTTAAATAATTTTTTTTTTTTTCAATTATTATAGTGGCAAAACGTAGAGGAACTCAAAATAATTAGGTCATATTTTTTCTTTCTCGTTGAAACTAATAATTGCGGAAGGTACAGGCAACTGAATTTCAGTACTTTTGCTATATATAGATATATCTTAGCATGGGTGACGTCACAATGTTATTTTTTTCAATCCATTGTATACACGCCAATGTTTGTTGAATTGAAAAAATAAAAAATATGACTAAATTAATTTATTGCGAACTACTATAATGTACAATAAACAAATTTCACGAAAGAGTCTATTTGTAGAAAACAATAAATTTGGTAATATTTACTTACTTGGCATGATTGTTGGATCGATGACCGTCTCTCGTGACAATTGAGTCACGAATGACACGATCTCGCGCGCTAACAGCGGTCGAAGCGTGCGATACATTCCGCACAAAGTAACGTGGCGCGAACAACGAAGCGACAGTGTCCGCATTGTTATTTATTATTTTATTGATTTCACGTTTTTATATTGCAAATTGTGAATTGTGTTCCGGAATATCATTATGGATAAACACTTTCGTTGTGGTGATCCGCAACGAAAACGATATCGTCTAGCTGGAAAAAGGCTTTCCATGTCTAAAGCTGCACGCAACAGGTTAGTGAATTGTAATTTGTGGCTCACTCGCAGACAAAAATGATTTCGGACTACAAAAGATTTTTGTTTTATTCTGAAAGTACGAACATTGGGTAAATCTTGAAATATATCTATGGTTTATTAGCATAAAAACCGTTAATCGAATCGGTAGAATCGTGTAAAATAAAATCGGAGCAACGAACGTATGTAAGATATTTCGGTCTTCCATACGTAAATCAAATGTGATTCCTATTTGATTTTTTATTCTGCATATCTGTAGTCGTGGAGTTGTCTACTCCAAAATGCACTGGATTTATCGCATTTTGAAAGGCGTTTCGGAAAAATGATAACTCTGTGATTAATTATGTTAGTGCAAATATTCTAATTTCGATTCACAAAGAAAGTGTCACAGAATCATACCTGGGATCGGTGAATAAAAAGTTTTAATTTTTAATTTTCCAAAAACCGTGGTTATCTAAAAAAAAAATTTATTTGAATAATCTGCAATTACGTCTACAAAAATTACTCATTTTTCATAACATAACAAATAGTCAAAAAGAAATTCCAAATTCTTGGAGAAATCAGCTATTACACTGGTACAATTATATTTCAATACTATTTCTAATAATGTAATTAATAATTTCCGGATAAATCAGTAATCAGTCCAAATTAAATTTCTAATTCTACTAAGAATTTAAATTCAGTCGAAGAAGAATTACTTATTTCCTAATAGTCTGCAATCACACTGAAAAGAATTACTCATCTTTTATAAAATGAATAATTGCAGAAAAAAATGTCCAATTTTCCGAAAAACTTGCAATAACACTGACAAAAAGTACTAACTTTTCGTAAAATAAAGTCACTAGAAAAAAAATGTATAACCATTACATAAATCAGCAATTTATCGTCAAAAATGACTAATTATTATTATAATGAATAATATTGGTAAAAAATTTCTGATTTTTTTAATAATTATTAACTAATTTCAGACTAATCAGTTTTAGAAAAATTAGCAATTTAATTTTGCGTAATTTTATGATTCTCAAATAATTAGTAATCGATGGTCGAATAGTTACCAATTTTTCGAAAATAAATAAATCAATGGTGACTTATTACTGATTTCTTTGAAAATTAGTAATTCATTTTTTACTATTTATTAATATTCCAAATTAAAAATTGATTTTCAACAAATTTTTGATTGTTACAGAAACTAAAAATCGCGTTAAAAGAATTTTAGAATATTCAAGCGATTAATAATATTGAACGAAAATACTCTTGAAAAAATAATTAGGCCGATCCGTGATTCATACAGATAAAAAATACATGACCGCATATAATAATGAATTTTTCACTCGTTCATTTGATGAATTAATTTGATCTATTCGTGTGAGTTAAATGTTTTCATTCATTATAAATTTCCTGTAAATGAAAAAATTACAATTCTGTTTCCAAAACTAGTGAATTGATTTTGAGACTCATGTGACGAAGCATATACGGTCTAGCAGCGATAATTCAAGGGTGTATCGTAATTCGCGACTAACATTTCACGGGGTCAATCTCCGTCAAAAATGAGATCGAAATTTCCTTGG
The DNA here is from genome assembly GCA_949628255.1 of Macrophya alboannulata. Classification (NCBI taxonomy): domain Eukaryota; kingdom Metazoa; phylum Arthropoda; class Insecta; order Hymenoptera; family Tenthredinidae; genus Macrophya; species Macrophya alboannulata. The sequence continues at coordinate 10,349,603 of OX451212.1, read as the reverse complement.
CCAAGTTTTCCTATAATGTATAGATGAGGGTGGTCGTTAAAAATTAAATTCTTTCCGGCGCCCAAAAAAATCCTTCCTTTCGACGAAAAACTGAGGGGAAAAAACTTTTTTTTGGTTTTAAAGAATAAGAACACGTGCCGGTGGCCAATTGAAGTTCATTTTTCGATGAAATTGTACATTTTTGAAAATATCTCTCACAGAATTTGGTTTTGAGAAAAATTAGTGGGGACAATTTTGTAGGAAATTAAATTCGCTACAAAAAAGGTTTCTATCAATTTTTCCATAAAGTTCATATTTATCAAGATATTCTCATTAGTAAATTTATAAACTTTATTATGTCAGTCATTTTAGCACTAAAAACTTTATCTTTCCTGAAATGTGAACAATTTTGTAACTTCTATCTACAATTATTTATTTAAATAGGTCTAGTTAATGACTACCAAATTATATTTAATATTATTTATTTATTTTCAAAACGAAAAAGTGCAAATTTATTTCTCATAAACTGATTTATCAATTCCAAGGTTTGTATAGACGAAAATTAATGCAAGAATACAATGATTTGTTCACGAAAGATGAAGATTAGAAGCAGTTTATGATTCAAATTTTGGATGATTACAGAGCTCGAAACATAAAAAATACAAAAGAAAGCTTACTCAAACCTTGGAATTGATAAATCAGTTTATTAGAAACGAAATTGCACTTTTTCGTTTTGAAAATAAATAAATAATATTAAATATAATTTGGTAGTCATTAACTAGACCTATTTAAATGAATAATTGTAGATAGAAGTTACAAAATTGTTCATATTTCAGGAAAAATAAAGTTTTTAGTGCTAAAATGACTGACATAATAAAGTTTATAAGTTTACTAATGAGAATATCTTGATAAATATGAACTTTATGGAAAAATTGATGGAAACCTTTTTTGTAGAGAATTTAATTTTCTACAAAATTGTCTGCACTAATTTTTCTCAAAACCAAATTCTGTAAGAGATATTTTCAAAAAACTACAATTTTATCGAAAAATGAACTTCAATTCGCCACCGGCACGTGTTCTTATTCTTGAAAACCAAAAAAAAGTTTTTTCCCCTCAGTTTTTCGTCGAAAGGAAGGATTTTTTTGGGCGCCGGAAAGAATTTAATTTTTAACGACCACCCTAGTCACTATACATAGATCTTCCGTTATAATGACTTGAATGATAGCCAATGAGGCGCCTTTTATGAACACGCGCCGGTCAATATAATGGCACGCACTCATCGCTCGCGTGTACGCACAAAGGTAGGCGCCCGTTCACGAAACGCGCCTCATCGGCTATTATTTAATTGATTATGACGGAAAAGCTAAGGATTTTAGTTAAAATTGGTAAAGGAAATTTCGAGCCCGTTTTTTTACAGAGATAGACCCTGTGAAATGCTCGTCGCATAATTCTTCATACAGGCCACCCCTGTAATTTCATTTACTGTCCCTCGACATCTGTTGTTCTGTTTTTTTTTTCAAGTGATAGTAGTTAATGAATCAAGAATGTAAACCAATTCTAAGATTTTTATCTCAATCCCTCTTCGCGAAATGAATGTCCGAAAGTAAACGACCTATATTACCTAATTATAACTCCGGATAAAAAATATATCGACACTTTTGGGATTGTATTTCAATATAAGAATAGGTAAAAAAGTACACATCGTAGTAAGTACAAATCGTTCTTCGTCAAGTGTGGCACTTTCGATTTCTTTGAAAAAGAATCGATAAATTCTAGAGTCGAATCCGAAATTTTCAAAACTCGAAGGATGGACGTCCAATTTCTTCTGTTTTGCCTCCTTTCTTTCAGCTATTTTTATGTTGAAATACAATCCAAGACAGAACAAAAACTATTCGTCAATATTTTTTTCCATCCAGAGTTGAATAACTCATTGAAGCCAAACGAATGTAATATCTCGTTTTGTAAAGTCATAACGCGAAGACGGATTGAGGTGAAAATCCGTAAATTTAAGGTAAAGTACGTTCGTCGATCATCGACTAATATCATGTACAGTGCACAGGATTATGTAAAAAATCATTGGGGATTTTTCTAAATGGTTTGGATGCATTTTTGTAATTTCGCCTGTAACAATAAAACGAATGACGCACCTAATGCCGGAAAATTGATTGTCACAGAAAGAAAAGTTTCAGATAAAAGTTTTGTACATATTTCTCACCGTAGAGTGAAAATATATGAGGTTGTTCCACCCCGTTTCGAACAGTCGAAAAGTTGACCCATCCTGAAGAAATCACAATTTTGTCTTATTACACAAATGTATCGAAAGAATTTATGTGAATTTTTTCAGAATTTTTGGATCGCATTTTTTGAGATTTTCCAAATTCCAACTTTTTTCTACTCACCTCTGTATCTCAAAAGTATAAGATGATACTAGAAAATTCATGAGCCAATAAAGTTGCAGTTTCGAATCAACTTTCTGAAAAAAATTTTGTGGGAATTTCTCGAATCCCCAAAATACCAATTTTGATCAAAAATACACAAAAATATTTTTTTTCGACCAATATGTCACTTTTGATTTGCCTCAAAAATTTACAGAAAATACTCTCAAGTGTTTTACAGCTACCATATATTTTTTGAGATGGTTGGCTCAATCGTTTAGAAGCTATATTTATTATATGCTGCTTTATTGATTGTTTTTTTTTTTTCGAAAAAAAATATAGCTTCCAAGCGATTGAGCCAACCATCTTAAAAAACATATTTAGTAGCTGTGAACACTTGAGAGTATTTTCTGTCAATTTTTGAGGGCAATCAAAAGTGACGTATTGGTTGGTCAAAATATTTTTGTTTATTTTTGATAAAAACTGGTATTTTTGGGATGCGAAAAATTCCCAAAAAAATTTTTTCATACAGTTGATTCTAAACTGCAACTTTTTGGTCTGAGAAATTTTATTGTATGATCTTATACTTTTGAGATGCGGAGGTTCGTAGAAAAAAGGTGGAATTTGGAAAAACTCGAAAAATTCTATCCAAAAATTCCGAAAAAATTCACATAAATTCTTTCGATATATTGATGTAATAAGACAAAGATAGAATTTTTTTGGGATCGGTCAATTTTTCGACCGTCCGAAACGGGGTGGAAGACCTCATGTACAAAGAAAAAGATATGTTTCTATATGGAAAAATGAAGATAACTTTGAAACGACCTTCAAAATGATCTTCTGAAGTCATTACAGTCATGTCAGTTTATTGCCTCTTCAAAACCCTAAAACTTTTGGCTATGGATTTCTCTTCGAAAAGTTTGAATTATAAATCTAAGCGGCCTGGTATATTACAGTGGGACATCCTGCATGAGAAAAAAAAAAAAAAATTCGATGGTTAGCGGTCAGTTCGTACGGAAGAGCCCCTGTGTGCTCTGTTCTAATTTCTCTAATTTGTATACAAGTAGTCTACAGGTTATTGTGCTATAGCTGTACCTGAATTTACAACATGATATCTATTATGGCTTCAACATTTGTCACCGGACTTGTCGAAATATCTTGCATTATGTCGGGTCCGAGACGAGGTTCGATCTCGGCCTTGTGACTACGCGCCAAATTAATATTGCGTAGTTAGTTAAGTTTAAGTTATTCAGAGATATGAATAATAGGGATATCGAAGATGTCCGTATCACGTTTGGAGTTATTTTTTATTTACACTGCCTGATATTTACAAAAATGGTTAAAGTTGTTATTACTAAATGAAATATGCTATCGACTGCTCTTGTATGTGGTTTTCCTTGTTCTGTATTTGTTGAGCGTCGGAGTTAAACTGACTTTTTAGTTGCTAGTTGAAATGAAAATTGGTAGGAATTTGGAAAAGTGGAGGGGTGTAGGAGTTTGTTAATTGGTGGATTTTTCTTATTGGTTGATTTTTGTGATTGGTTAGTTTTTAGGATTGGTCGAGAGGATTTGGCGGAAAGGTTTAGACATAGAAGCGGGAAACTCCGTACATAGCCCTTCTAGGAATAATTATGCGTGTACAGTCGGGCAATTAAGTTCTTGTAGGGTCGAAATTTCGGCTCCAACGTTTCAGCGTCTACGCTGTTGAGCATGCCCCTCGCTCCGCATACCCCGCACCCTGGGCCCATCGATGCGTTACGGTCGGTCGGTCGGCTATCATTTATCACATATATTTGGAAAATATTTCTTACTTTACTTTGAGCAGGTAGTCTGCCCGATTTGCCTTCACGCCTACCGGCTCGTCAAATATCGTCCACAAATATACATCTAAGATATTGTCACCTGATTTCAAACTTCTTCATTTTAGTGAGAAAGAGTTAAAATTGAACTCGATTTTGATATTATACAGAATATCCTCATGCAATCAGTTTAAAAAAAATTCATCCAAGGATATGATGACCAACCGAATGAAAGTCGCATTTCAGATTCAGCAGCAGTCTACTAAATTTCTGATTACAGCAAATTCTTAATTTCTTGTAGTTATTATTCTATGTAAGCTTTCTGGTGAATGTATATCTACGATAAATGAAAATATTGAAAATTAAGTTACAGGGAGAAGAATCAAGGTAACATACTCAGTTGGCCGTTTATGAATTTAGATAAAATTTCATATTTTCATCAAATAAAGAACAAATCCAAAATCAGAACTCAATAGTAGATAATAAGAGAAAACAAACCGAACAACAGCAAAATAATATAGATGCATTCAATGAAAAACTGAATAATACAAAAAATAATAAAGAAACATGAAATTTATATCTATTACAAATATGAACAACTAATAAAGTATAATAATATAATAACAACAAAATATTAATGAACTATAAATAAATTATGATAGAGATAATTTGTTACATACATAAATATAATAATATGAAAACTGACAGATTTATGAAATTATAATGATCTATTAAATATATAATTCGAAAGCCATATATAAATACTAAAGACAGGTAGATTACAAGACATTATATTCATATTTCAAGAACAATTGATCACTGTTTAAGAATATTTGAATATACTACGTGGTTAAAATTATATAAGTAAAAAAATACAACAAAATGTCTATTTTGATGAAATCTACAAAACTATCCAAATAATTAAAGATCTTTCATATTCAATTATATAATAAATACATCTATGTAGCCATAAGCGAAATATTATTTTGTCCTACTTCAATAAACTATAATATACATATTTATAACGCGATATATAAATTACACTAACTACTATTCAATATTTTGCTATCTCGCCATTACTGGCTATTACTCTTTGCATTCGCTGAGGCATCGAGGCAACTAATCTTTGGCAAATTCTCGGCTGATTACGGAGATTTTCCCAAACTAGCATCACATTTTTTTTTTCTCATCATCTACTATTGAGTTCTGATTTTGGATTTGTTCTTTATTTGATGAAAATATGAAATTTTATCTAAATTCATAAACGGCCAACTGAGTATGTTACCTTGATTCTTCTCCCTGTAACTTAATTTTCAATATTTTCATTTATCGTAGATATACATTCACCAGAAAGCTTACATAGAATAATAACTACTAGAAATTAAGAATTTGCTGTAATCAGAAATTTAGTAGACTGCTGCTGAATCTGAAATGCGACTTTCATTCGGTTGGTCATCATATCCTTGGATGAATTTTTTTTAAACTGATTGCATGAGGATATTCTGTATAATATCAAAATCGAGTTCAATTTTAACTCTTTCTCACTAAAATGAAGAAGTTTGAAATCAGGTGACAATATCTTAGATGTATATTTGTGGACGATATTTGACGAGCCGGTAGGCGTGAAGGCAAATCGGGCAGACTACCTGCTCAAAGTAAAGTAAGAAATATTTTCCAAATATATGTGATAAATGATAGCCGACCGACCGACCGTAACGCATCGATGGGCCCAGGGTGCGGGGTATGCGGAGCGAGGGGCATGCTCAACAGCGTAGACGCTGAAACGTTGGAGCCGAAATTTCGACCCTACAAGAACTTAATTGCCCGACTGTACATACGTTCGAAAGAACGTGACTGAACAATAGAGGAAAAAACCCTTGAAAGTCCCGTAGGTAAGGTTGTAAAAATGGGAAATTTTGAGTTTTATGGCTGCACATTTGGTCACCAAATGTACTCCTCGAAATATAGAAATTGCAGACGGTTTATGATTCACCGTGGCTATAGAAATTATTTAATAAAGATAGCTTAAATTTATGTTAATATTAAAGATTGTTGTTGCATACGCTATCTTACTGTTTCTTTTTGTTACGACGTAACACATTACAACTTCGTATTTATATTTTCGTACGCCAATAAGTTACTGTGCATTGAACGAGTTGGCAATCGCATTCGAAATCATTTTCAATATTTTGTTTGCTTTCATCTTGATGTAATTATATAAATTTTAAAACATGAAATAAAAATAATATTGTGGGCTCATTGGATAACTTTAGACGACGCAAACTAACGAATACGGTCGCGCAACAATCAAGCTCAAAGATCGATGCCGTTAGCCCGATATTCGTCGAATTCAGTTGCTGAATTTGAAAACAACCTCTTCTTCGTTGAGAGTGAAAACGAATCGATGGATGTAGACATCCCCGTCCGTTATGGCGGAGGAGAGATTGCCTTTGTCGACGAAAGCCTGTGCAATTTGAATCTCGACACGGAAACCATATCGGAAGAAGTTGAACCTAATCACGAAGCTGATAAAAAAAGTCGCCCAAGTATCGTTAGAGGTTCATTTCATCAAGGCGACTCTAGGTTCCCGGGCTGCAGCCGAGGAAAGCAATGTACTGCAAACGCCGCAGCAGCTCTAACCATGTGCAGGAACGCAGATCCTGATTTATGGACTTCCGAACATGTAGATTCCGTTCTCATGACAGGTGATAAACTGTACATGGATAGCATGACAGCCCGAAGTAATGTTCATCCGGCCGAAGAGCACACGGATTTTTTGACAGCTACGGAGCTAAGCACGGACATTGAAATAGATTCCGAAAAATACGTCCTCCTTGTAAAACCTGATTGGATGTGCGGTCATTTGGACAGCGATCATCCAAACGACGGATTTCCAAATTTGAGGAATCGATTGTGCGAATTTCTAGCTGGTGAAAAATTCGGCATTTTAACTTCGAATTATATCAGCGTCGCCGTATTCAATATGGCAGGTACGGTGTGGATGTTCGATTCGCACAGTAGAAGTCAAACAGGGGAAGTTGCCTCCAATGGTCGGGCATGTTTGATGGGATTCCCAGATGTTGAATCATTGTTTCAACTACTTCGAAAAAACATTCCTGCTGGAAGAACAGATGACCCATCGTGTGATACTTATGACCTGTCAGAAGCTGACATACTACGGCAGTATGATCACGAAGAACTGTCTGTACACGATGAAGCAAAATCCGATCGGCCACTAAATACGATTCAGGCGATCTGCGATTTGTTTCCGGAAGGTTGTCTGGAGGAAGAGTTCGACTCGCAAGAAACGTTGACCGAAGAATGCGATATGGGAGCAAAAATCGCAGGTATACTCGGAGAAGAACGATTAATCGACGAACACGAACTAGAAGTAAGCCACGATGTGCTAAACGAAGGCTTACAAGATGTCACCGGAATGGAAAAAGGAGTGTTTTCGTTCCTTCATGTCTGGAATAAGCTGCATGAGGTGTTTGATGAGCATGCAAGAGGCATAGAATGTAATTTTCGTGACCTTCGATTTGTCGGATACAGTCGTCTTGGACTGAAGACATCGTTGCGTTTCAAGTGCTCGATGAGCTCGTTCGAAACATCCATCATGAGTGAGCCTGACGATGATAATCATTTAGACATCAATACGGCCGCCGTATTAGGGAGTCTATGTGCAGGAATAGGACATTCGCAGCTGGAGCAACTTCTAGGTGCGATGGATGTCAAATGTATGGCTGCTTCAACATTTAGACGTACTCATGACACAGTTTATGATGGATTAGCACAAACCGCAGCGTCAGAGATGAAGTTAGCTGGCGACGAAGAACGGAATCTTGCAATACAGAGAAACGACGTGATCAAGGGTATTTCACATATACCCGTGGTAGCTGATGGTAGCTGGATGAAGAGATCGTACAAATTAGGTAAGTACGATTCATCATCTGGCTTAGGAGCGATCGTCGGATTTCACACGAAAAAGGTGTTGTTTATCGGAGTGAGAAATAAATTTTGCTCAATCTGCGATCCGGCGATCAAAAAAAGAGAACCTCCTAGAGACCATGTATGCTACAAGAATTGGGGTCGTAACGCAAGTTCGACTAGTATGGAAGGCGATGCAATCCTAGAAGGATTCAAGACCAGCTTAGATCAACACGGGCTTATATACTCCGTTCTGATAGCAGATGGAGATAGTAGCGTTTATGAAAAAATAACCGACTACAATTCGTATCGTGGTCATGACGTATACGTGAAAAAAGTGGAATGTGGAAACCACTTGATAAGGAACGTCGGGAGCAAAGTGAAGGAACTTGCAAAAAGGAAAGGAATACCCGGCCCCTTGCGTAGGATGATAACCGACAGTGTAACGCGGTTCAATCACGCTATTCGGAAAGCTGTCCAGTATAGACTACAGCAGAATCTGCCGTCGGTTGAGACAAACAAGATGCTGAAAAGAGATATTAAGAATATTCCAAGTCACATTTTCGGAGCACATGCAGAATGCGCCTCTATTGGATATTTCTGCAACGGCGTACCCAAATTGAACGAAGAAAACGTTGTTCCGGAATTGAAAAGACTAGGGCTATTCGATGCACTGGAAGACACTGTGTCGCGTCTCAGCCACCATACTGATAGCCTGCTCTACAACGTCAATAACAATACAGTTGAATCGTACAATGGCATAGTAGCGAAATTCATAGGTGGGAAGCGCATCAACTACGGCAAGAGAAATTCTTACAATGCGCGGTGTCTAGGGGCTGCTGTGCAATTCAACAGTAAGAAAGTTTTAACCCGTTTTAGAGAGATGACGGCCAAAGCGCCGTCGCAGGTAGCAGCCCTAATAGAGACTAATCGAGCAAGGTGGGCAGAGTTACAAAAAGAACGCATCGCACGTGCAAAGGAAACGAACGTCGTTAGACGGGCGGAGACAAGACAGCAAACAGTGGACAAAGATTACGGTCCAAGGTCAGAACAACCAGATTTGAGTGAAGAAACGTATGTTGTCGAACTTGAGCGACATACCGAAAGACTGAAAGCTCTTCAACAGAATCGAATCGCTCTAGAAAGAGAAACTGTTGATCAGGCAAGCAGCATGCAGTGGTTATCTACGAGACGAAAGCTGCTTACCGCGTCGAAATTCGGTCAAGTATGTCGCATGAGGAATGTTGTATCCTCTTTTGTTAAAAGGGATAAAGAAAAAGGATTCGTACCAGAGGTGATTGTAGATCACTCTAAGTTGCAAAAATAGTAACGTTTATTTGAAGCTTTGAATATGTATAAGTTACATTTGAGTGAGATGAGCACTTGCTCTCGTTGAAATACAAAGTTGTTGGGTTGAGCACTTGCTCACGTTCAGTGCTTGAGTATTTCGGATTAGATCCGCGTGTTAAATCAAAGAGAATCTGCTCAAGACTGCGGACGAGCAGTCTTCGCCCTAATTTATTAATTCTTAATCGCTGATTCGACTATTGCTGCAATATGCTTACTTTGCGCGTCAGCGCAATCCGTACTGCTTGCCTAATATGCCCTAGATAGTTTATTTCGCTATATTGAGCAATGTCGAATTCCAGCATCTAACATCCCTCCCCCCTTAGGAGAGTAGGCCTCCGGACTACCGTTTCTCCAGTGGAAAATCCTTTATTTAGGTAGTCTTTTGGCTCACAATTGTAGGGGTCTTAACTTAACTATTACTATTCTATCTATTTATCTCTAGTTAGCCCAAATTATAACTTATTTTAGGGGTGCTTGCACCCATTCCCATTTCTAGTTTTTTTTTGGTTAATCCTCTATCCTTTTGTTTTAATGAGTTTATTTTACTACTATACTTATTTTTCGAATGTCAACTTTTTCCCTTTTTGCTACCTTAATTATTGTAACCCATCGTATAAGTATATTAACTTATTTCTAGCTTACGTAGTGCCTGTGACTGATGTGTTACGTCTGAAGCCTACGACGCTCTCGTTAGTTAGCTGCGTCGATCGCTTCCGCGGTTGCGGAGGCTCCGGAATCGTTGCCTGGTTTGATGTACCCTTACATCTTACAATTAGTTTCCTTAAAGATGTACACTTATAGATTATGAGTCCTATAACACATACCAGTGCAACTGCACTTATTGAATACGCTGACGTCACGAACGGCCAGTGTCGAGCATGGTTGTGACTCTTAATATCTAGTTCCTTATGTAATTGTGTTAGGCTCGCCCCTAGTGAGTTAAGCTCGTTAGCATCTTGCATGACGCTCTTTAATACTATATTGTCACTAGAATTATTAGGTTTCGGGATAGCTTTCCAATCCTTCTCGTGAAGAGTAAGATTGAACGTAGGCAGGTAACTGAAACCCTGCTTGCTTTGATATTGTCTTAGCGTTTCTATTCGAAAATCCTTCGCAGTAACAGCGCACTTCCCGTTGAGAGCCATCGTGCCAGCGCCTACTAGTATTTCTCGCTCCGCAGGTGACCCTTCGCAAGCTATTGTAACTGCCTCTGGTTCTGGTGCTATATACAACCACGTTCCCGGTCTTTGCAAAGCTATTACCATTGCCCTACTTACTTTGGCTATTCTTTTTGGGCATTTCACGAGTGGTATGTCTAATTTAGCGAAAATTGCAATCTCGCAGGGGGATTCTCTCCCTATGGCGTTCGTGGGACGCCTCGGGTCGCACAAATAGTGAACTCCTAATCGCTTGCATGTTTCGAGGTCCGACTCTCGCATGCGTATATAATTCCTATACTCATGGTCCACTACGGCTAGTTCCTCTGAGATTTCTAAAAAACAATAGGTGTCGTTCTGTGCTCTCGCTGGTAAAGGATATATTTTGTTAACACTGTACTCCTCATTTGCTACTAAAGGTATTTCTATTACAGTGACTATTGTATTTTCCTGTCCATAAGACTTTACATCGGACACTGTCAACAGGGTGGATGCTCCTGTTCGCGACAAGGGTACTGGGAAGTTGTGCCCCGCTGGTGAGTGCGGAAGCGCCGCTGATAGGTATTCTAAGACCCTACCTGGTGCGAGCACAGTTGGGTTTATGATTCCCTTTTTTATGTCTGTTAAGAACTGTACCAGATCCTTCACATCGCTTAGCAGGGCGTCTACTATTAAACCTATTTCTTCCACGTGTTCGTCAAGACTCTGCCTCGCTTCTGTTCTTTCTATATTATTCGTAAGGCTGAGTCTGAGCTGTTTAGTTGCTTCGAGCAGGGTTTGCTCGTTTTCCTCTACCGTTTTAAGAGTGGAATTGAATACTCCCAGCGATGAGGATACGATTTGAATTTGTTTTTGCATCGCGGTTTTCAGATTAGATTGATCCTCCCGTAGATCACTGATCTCTTCATCTATTCTGGCCGCATCTTCCGCATCCATTGTTCCGAATAAAGATTTGGCTATTGAACCTAAACCATCTACTAAACCTCTACGTCTGCGCGCTACATCCGTACCTGTAAGATCGCGAACTAACTGTAAGTCCCTATCTACTTTGTCTAATAGGTTCCCTATGGTTTGGCCCAAGGTCTGACATAGGTGTGAATCTAGATGTCCTGGTTCCTCGCACGTCTTGCGCATGTTGTTTAGGTGCGATTTGATGTTTTCCTCTCGCTCGAAAACTGTGCGGAGGTCCATATCTATGACCAACCTCCACTTGTCTTTGTAGACTTGCAGCGTTCCTATCTGCTCATAGTACACGCCCGGGTTGTCCTTGAAACCTACGATCTCGTATGACGCGCTGTCTGGCTTTGGTTTGGCCACGGCCACCGCCAGACACGATCTGTAATATAATTCGCCTATTAATGCTAGAGCCCCTCCCTTTGTTAAAAAGAAAAAATCGTAGGGATTATGGGAGTGGGTGGGATGGGGATTGGGAACGTTCTTCTCTCCTTCCAGTCAGTACTCCACGAATAATTTCAGACGATTGGCATGAACTTTGATTTCTTTCCGGCCCTTCCGGATGGTATAGTTAACATCCGAGTCTTTGTTCATAACTTCGTATGGACCTATATACTTTGGCGTTAGTTTCGCCGATCTTTCCCGCCTCACCGTCTCGTCGAGTAAAAGGACTTTGTCTCCTGGCTGAAATCTGACCGCCTGTGTTTTCCTGTCGTAGTACGCTTTCGATTTTTCTTTGGCCACTTCCAAATTTTCTTTCGCTCTTAAGTTCGTTGTCCTAAGCCTCTCGCGTAACTCCTGCACGTAATCATCATACGCGTAAGTCAGCCTTGGCGCCTGTTTTACCGATGAAGGTATTTCCGCTGGGTGCCCAAAGACGAGTTTAAATGGTGTAAAACCTGTTGCGGTGTGCGGAGTGGTATTGTATGTGAACATGGCGTACGGCAACCACTCGTCCCAATTTGTCTGCTCTTCTTCAATGTAATTCTTCAAATACTCGGCTAGGGTCCTGTGTGATCGCTCCAGCGCCCCGTTAGATTCCGGATGGTACGCTGTCGTCTGAATTTTCTCGATTCTCAGGAGTTTACATACGTTTTTGAATACGCCGCTTAAGAAATTGGTACCCTGATCAGTGAGGATTACTCTGGGCGTCCCGTATTCGCATATTATGCTTTCGACGAATTCCCGAGCTACCGTAGGAGCTTCCTGATCGGTTATTGCCATCGCCTTGCTAAATTTGGTTAAAGCGTCCTGGAAAGTCAATACATACCTATGACCCCGTTTCGTTGGGGTTAAGGGTCCCACAATATCTAGTGCACATTTCTCGAACGCTTTCGAAGGAGTGTCCGTGACTACCATCGGTGCCTTTTGCTTTCTCCGCGTTTTATTCTTTTGACATCTCTCGCACTTACTTATGTGTTCCTCTATGTCTTTTCGCATATTCGGCCACTTATGTTCCCTTTTTATACGCTCTAGCGTACGCGTTACGCCTTGATGCCCCCCCATAGGTGCGTCGTGGTATTCGTACAGGATTTTCTTCTTCCTGTCTTCCGTGTATTTCAGTTCTTCTCCTTCCTTTTCCTCCTCTTCTTCTTCTTCTTCTTCTTCTTCTTCTTCTTCTTCTTCTTCATCTTCATCTTCATCTTCTTTTTCCTCTTCTTCTTCTTCTTCTTCTTCTTCTTTTTCTATTTTGAGAATCTTTACACCCTCCGGGAGTTCTATGCATTCGTCTAAAAGTTTCTCTGCCTCGAGCTCCTGACTATGGTTGTAAATTTTGTATATTCTGCTAAGCGCGTCTGCATTTGTATTTAGCTTTCCTGGTTTATAGACCACGTCATACTCATATTCGGCGAGTTTTAACCTCATTCTCAGTAACCTTGATCCAGGATCCTCCACTTTGAAGATCCATTTGAGAGGGAGGTGATCAGTGATCACCGTAAAATGTGTCCCGTATACGTAAGGTCTGAACTGTTTAGTCCCGAAAACGATCGCTAGCATTTCCCTCTCTGTTGTGGAGTAGTTTCGCTCGGCTTTGTTAAGTGTTCGGCTCGCGTATGCTACGGGTAAATCTTTCCCTATTCGTCCCTGAGAAAGGATTGCTTCGATCGCCTTATCGGACGCATCCGTGGTTATTAGAAAAGGTTCGGTAAAATCCGGGTACCGCAGGACGGGTGCGGTGATTAGCTTCGATTTTAGTGTTTCAAACGCGTTTTGTTCCACCGTAGTCCATAGGAACTTGCGTCCTTTCTGCGTTAGTTGCGTTAACGGACGCGCTATGCTCGAAAACCCTTCTATGAATCTCCTATAATAACCTGCAAGACCCAGGAATGACTGCACCTGCTTAATGGTTGTCGGACTTTTGAAATTTTTCACGTCCGCGATTTTCGAGGGGTCCGGGAGGATTCCCTCTGATGTGATCACGTGCCCTAAATAGCTAGTTTCTTTCCGGAGAAATCGGCATTTTTCCGGCTGAAGGATGAGATTACTTTCCTGCAGTCGTTTCAGCACTTCTATGAGCCTATCATTGTGTTCCCTGAGTGTTGCTCCATGGATTACGATGTCGTCTAGATAAACATAGCATTTCGATGCCTGTAGCCCTGCCAACACGGTATTCATCAACCGTTGAAACGTCGCTGGGGCGTTCTTTAATCCAAATGGCATTGAATTATACTCATAGTGTCCATGTGCTGTCGAGAAAGCGGTTTTTTCTTTGTCTTCCTCAGCCATCGGAATTTGATGGAATCCCGAGGCGAGATCTAGTGTAGTGAAGTATTTCGCCTTTCCTAACTGATCCAGTATATCTGTGATGTTCGGCAAGGGGTACGAATCCCCCACCGTAATCTCATTCAATTTCCGGTAATCTACGACTACTCTAAATTTCTGATTCCCTGATGCGTCAGGTTTTTTCGGTACTACTAGGAGCGGTGCATTCCATTGACTACGACTCGGGCGTATTATGTTATTCTCTAACATAGTGTCGATTTGTTTATTTATTTCTTGCTTCTGTGTTTCAGGCAACCGATACGGGCGAACATTAATCGGCTTGCCCCCCTCCGTCAACGTTATCGTGTGACTTGTTGCGTTCGTAACGCCTAGCTTATCTCCCGGCAGATGGAAAATTTCGCTATACTCTTCGCATATTTCTAGTAGGGTAGTTCTTTCCTCTTCATTGAGGTGGTCTGTGTGAATGGTATCATGAATTAGTTTGATTCGTTGTCTACCTGTTTCTCCCGTTAATAGTCCTATGTAGGCTGTCTCGCTTTCCTCCGTTACGCTATCCTCGTCGCTTAACTCCTCCAATTCCACAGTTGGTGTCTCCAATAGCACCTCGTGGTCGTTCAGGTTTAAAATGTCTACTATGCATTCGCCGGTTTAGTTAAGCAATTTCCTAAATATACCCCGTCAGCAAGTTCTTTTTTCTCTACAATGCCGATGAACTTACTGTTTGTCTTCGCACTGACCTTCCTTATTGTTCGCGGTGCTAACCTGATTCTTTCCGTCCTTGACGGTCGTAGGAGATTGAAACGTTGCCCGTGTATAAAAAATGCATGCGCACCTCTGCCTATCGCGCCTTCCTGCTCCTCTATGAAATCTATTCCGATGATACCATCAGCGTCCAAACTGAAATCGTCGCTTACCACGTAGAAGGGGTGCTTAATACTCCTATTTTCTAGGGGAATTGTCAGAATGACCTTACAGAGTGTCTCAACAACGCCTTGTCCTATCCCAGCTAAACTCATAGTCTCTTCTAAGACTGGCAAATCATCCTTCAGCATCCCTATTTTGATGATGCTGGCGTCGGCGCCTGAGTCTACTAGGAGAGTCATTTTCTTCTTAGTGGTTCCGTCCGCCACTAATTCTATCCTGTTTTTGCTTGCTCTATTCGCGCTAGCGATATTCACGGATTTGTACGACCCCGCATTCCTCGTAGATTGCTGTGATCCTTCTTGCCCTGCATTCTTATTATTTGTATTTTGATTTCCCGCGCCGGTTTTATGATTTTCGCTTGACCCGTTATTATTGTTCCCTGAACGTCGTTCATCGCGACGCATTCTATCTCTACAATCTTTGTATAAATGCCCTCTGCGTTTACAAAAATTGCACACGAGCTCTACCCGATTCACCGATTTACTCGCACCTGCTGTAGGTAAAGACTGTCTGTGCCTAGTCTGGGTACAATCTCGTGCAAAATGGCCCGTCTGATTACACTTCAAACACTTTACTGCTGACGTATTCCTGCCACCGGCCTGATTCGTTCGTCGGTTTATCGAGTTTACGCCGTTCTGCGATTTCTCTTCCTCTTCCGCGCCCTTTATTGAAGCCGAAAGTTCCGCGAAATGGTACGATTTTACGATCGTTCTCAAATTATAATTCAGCCCGTTTTCAAAGATGGCAAGTGTTTGATATCTGAGTAAGTCTTCTACTCCCTTTCTTTCTGCTGCTATATTCGTTCTAGCTCCGCATGCCCTAATTAGATCCATCATAAGACGTGTAACCCGTTTACCGTAGTCATGCGCGTTTTCGCCTGCCTTTTGTCTACTAGAAAATAGTTCTACCAGCAGTGCTGGCGTGGAGCTTTTGACTCCGTACAATGCTAAAAGCTCATTTTTTAGTTTTTCGAAAGAATCTATATCCTTGTATCTGAGTTCCATGGCTGCTTCGCCCTGTATTTTTGTCTTCAGGACTAGTTCTAACACGTCTGGTCTCTGATTCGGATTTACTTTATCGTGTGCATACTCGATTGTTTGCAATAAATCATCTACTTTACGCGGTTCGCTTCCATCGAAGACGTTAACCATCTGTCGTACTTCTTTCAGTGATAAGTATTCCACCATCTCGGATGCTGGCTGTTGCCTTAACTCTCTATTTTCAAAAGATACCGCTGAATTCGGTGTTGACGTGCCTTGGGGTACTGCTGGGGGTTGGTTAGGGAAAAAGGCAGTGCCCGCTTTAGGCTTTGGAGAAGGAGTTGGGTTTGGTTTACTATTCTTTTTAATGAATGCCCTTAATACTGCCCTAATTTCATCCACAGTATTTGTATCCCCAACTGCTAAACCGTATTTTTCGCACACTTGTAGGAGAACGTCTTTCCGAAGGTCCTGTATCCACCCGGTCTGACCTTGCATGACAAGTTCTTCTATCTTATTCCAAGTGGCAGACATTTACCCTATCAAAAATTCTCCACCCAAGCTTGATGAGCTTGGATTGATCCGCTATTTTTGGCGGAAAGTTACTAAAATTCCCCGTAACCCCTGTATTTCTACACACGATAATGATTGAATTCTAATACTCGCACGCTACTATCTGGCAGATAGCTCTCAATAACAATATTTGCGGCTTAAATACTAAAACTGCGAAGATTTCAAATTGACTTACATAAAAATGAGTGTCTTCATCGCTCTTTCCCGCTTCTGCTATTATTGCTGCTGTCGCTGCTGCTGTCCTTGCTGTTGTTGCTGCTGTCGCTGCCGCTGTCCTTGCTGTTGTTGCTGCTGCTGTTGCTATTGTTGGACACTGTGCTGGCTCTCCTGTCTTGGTTCTGGATACCCCGTGCTGTAGCTCGTTCTTTCCGTCGTATTTTTCACTAGGTTGCAACGACTGCGTGTTGCACCTTTTCGATTTATTTACTTGTGTTTTATTTCTTTTTTCACTGTTCTGCTTCTTGTTGCTGGGCAACTCGTTTTAACTTCACTATCTTGCAAGCTCTGGTTTATCCGCTGTACCGCTGCCACCAATGTTGTATCCTCTTTTGTTAAAAGGGATAAAGAAAAAGGATTCGTACCAGAGGTGATTGTAGATCACTCTAAGTTGCAAAAATAGTAACGTTTATTCGAAGCTTTGAATATGTATAAGTTACATTTGAGTGAGATGAGCACTTGCTCTCGTTGAAATACAAAGTTGTTTGGTTGAGCACTTGCTCACGTTCAGTGCTTGAGTATTACGGATTAGATCCGTGTGTTATACCAAATAGAATCTGCTCAAGACTGCGGACGAGCAGTCTTCGCCCTAATTTATTAATTCTTAATCGCTGATTCGACTATTGCTGCAATATGCTTACTTTGCGCGTCAGCGCAATCCGTACTGCTTGCCTAATATGCCCTAGATAGTTTATTTCGCTATATTGAGCAATGTCGAATTCCAGCATCTAACAATATGAAAAAAATTTATTCTGAAAGTCGACCGAAAAACGAAAATTTTCGTTTTTCATTCATGGAAATCGATGAGAAAGAACGGGAGTTTTGCATGAAAAACCAAAAAAAGAAAAAAAAATCATATAGACCATCGGCTGTAATCCGAAAATTCTGAAAAAATTCAGGAAATATTTTTTTATACTCCTTTATCACCAGAAAAATCGGCGTCAGTTTTTAAAGAGGTGAGGGTCAACGATTGGTTCACTTGGCATGGAATACCTCATTAATAAATAGTAAAAAATGAATTACTAATTTTCAAAGAAATCAGTAATAAGTCACCATTGATTTATTTATTTTCGAAAAATTGGTAACTATTCGACCATCGATTACTAATTATTTGAGAATCATAAAATTACGCAAAATTAAATTGCTAATTTTTCTAAAACTGATTAGTCTGAAATTAGTTAATAATTATTAAAAAAATCAGAAATTTTTTACCAATATTATTCATTATAATAATAATTAGTCATTTTTGACGATAAATTGCTGATTTATGTAATGGTTATACATTTTTTTTCTAGTGACTTTATTTTACGAAAAGTTAGTACTTTTTGTCAGTGTTATTGCAAGTTTTTCGGAAAATTGGACATTTTTTTCTGCAATTATCCATTTCATAAAAGATGAGTAATTCTTTTCAGTGTGATTGCAGACTGTTAGGAAATAAGTAATTCTTCTTCGACTGAATTTAAATTCTTAGTAGAATTAGAAATTTAATTTGGACTGATTACTGATTTATCCGGAAATTATTAATTACATTATTATAAATAGTATTGAAATATAATTGTACCAGTGTAATAGCTGATTTCTCCAAGAATTTGGAATTTCTTTTTGACTATTTGTTATGTTACGAAAAATGAATAATTTTTGTAGACGTAATTGCAGATTATTCAAATGAAATTTTTTTTCAGATAAATACGGTTTTTGGAAAATTAAGAATTAAAACTTTTTATTCGCCGATCCCAGGTATGATTCTGTGACACTTTCTTTGTGAATCGAAATTAGAATATTTGCACTAACATAATTAATCACAGAGTTATCATTTTTCCGAAACGCCTTTCAAAATGCGATAAATCCAGTGCATTTTGGAGTAGACAACTCCACGACTACAGATATGCAGAATAAAAAATCAAATAGGAATCACATTTGATTTACGTATGGAAGACCGAAATATCTTACATACGTTCGTCTCTCCGATTTTATTTTACACGATTTTACCGATTCGATTAACGGTTTTTATGCTAATAAACCATAGATATATTTCAAGATTTACCCAATGTTCGTACTTTCAGAATAGAACAAAAATCTTTTGTAGTCCGAAATCATTTTTGTCTGCGAGTGAGCCACAAATTACAATTCACTAACCTGTTGCGTGCAGCTTTAGACATGGAAAGCCTTTTTCCAGCTAGACGATATCGTTTTCGTTGCGGATCACCACAACGAAAGTGTTTATCCATAATGATATTCCGGAACACAATTCACAATTTGCAATATAAAAACGTGAAATCAATAAAATAATAAATAACAATGCGGACACTGTCGCTTCGTTGTTCGCGCCACGTTACTTTGTGCGGAATGTATCGCACGCTTCGACCGCTGTTAGCGCGCGAGATCGTGTCAATCGCGACTCAATTGTCACGAGAGACGGTCATCGATCCAACAATCATGCCAAGTAAGTAAATATTACCAAATTTATTGTTTTCTACAAATAGACTCTTTCGTGAAATTTGTTTATTGTACATTATAGTAGTTCGCAATAAATTAATTTAGTCATATTTTTTATTTTTTCAATTCAACAAACATTGGCGTGTATACAATGGATTGAAAAAAATAACATTGTGACGTCACCCATGCTAAGATATATCTATATATAGCAAAAATACTGAAATTCAGTTGCCTGTACCTTCCGCAATTATTAGTTTCAATGAGAAAGAAAAAATATGACCTAATTATTTTGAGTTCCTCTACGTTTTGCCACTATAATAATTGAAAAAAAAATTTATTTAAGAGCCCAATTCTTGCAAATTGTTGTATTACATCGACGCGGTCTGTATCTTATTCAGAATACTGTTTTCATATACAGGGTTAGTCAGTTCAAACTCCGAGAATGGGAGGAGCTTGGTTGATGAATTAGGCCCTACCCCTCAGCCAATCCGGCGAATATTTGGTATTTACGTCGAGGAGTCATGTTGTTATCGACGTACGAATTCAAGTCTACGTACTGGTGAACAGTGGGAATAAGAAATAAATTCACGATATAACAAGTAATAATACTGACCAGCTTATTCAATACTATAAACTATGATACTACTCTATGAGTAAACATGACTCTCACATGCTGAGACAAACCTCATTGTTTACATTTCGTGATGTCGACTTTCTTTGTTGTCATATCTTCATTATTGTTTCTTATTAACAGCGGTTACCTACGTGTAGACTTCGAATCTCACAATCAATTTGATATCAACACTCATGACTCCTCGACGTAAATACCAAATATTCGCCGGATTGGCTGAGGGGTAGGGCCTAATTCATCAACCAAGCTCCTCCCATTCTCGGAGTTTGAACTGACTAACCCTGTATATGAGTCATTCCACGTCAAGCGGGACGGATTTGGCCAAAAATATTCCTCGATGTTTCCGATTCTTTTGTAATTTTTTTTACATATTCTCTGGGTAAAATACACATAACAAACAATTTTTTTCTTCTTATTTACTCAAATGGTTTAGAAGCTACAAGGGGTTGAATTTTCGAAAAAAGCACCAAAAATCGAAATCGCGCTCTCCTTTGAACTTTAATATCTCCGATTCCCTTTGACGTATAGACATCTGCAAAAACTTATTTTACAGCTCTTGAATTGTACTTTCATGTTATCATTTTTCACTTCATCGAATAAACAATCTTCCATTTGTTAAGAACAATTATATTTTTTAGACGCGATTTTCGAGATGTTCACATCCTTCAAAAATTCTAAAAAAAAAACGAGCGTGTTCCTTGATTCATTCTCTACGAAATATGTGAAATTCAGGACGGAGTTCCGATATATAGTATATTTCAAGAGCGGTTGATTCACAGTGTACGTTGAAATCCAAGTACCGAACGGCGCGCGAACAGGGTTTCGCCGCCCCAATGCTTGTGGCCGCGACCGCGCACGACGTCCCACTTGAATCAACCGCTTTTTAAATATACTGTATATCAGAACTCCATCCTGAATTTCACATATCTCGTAGAGAATGAATCAAGGAACATGCTCGTATTTTTTTTAGAATTTTTGAAGGGTGTGAACCATCTCGAAAATCACGTTTAAAGAATACAATTGTTCTTAACAAATGGAAGATTGTTTATTCGATAAAGTGAAAATTATTAACACGAAAGTGCAATTCAAGAGCTCTAAAATAAGTTTTTGCAGACGTCTGTACATCGAAGGGAATCGGAGATATCAAAGTTCAAAGGAGAGCGCGATTCCGATTTTTGGTGCTTTTTTCGAAAATTCAACCCCCTGTAGCTTCTAAACCATTTGAGTAAAAAAAAAAAAAATGTTTCTTGTGTTTATTTTACCCAGAGAATACGTAAAAAAAATTCGGTCATTTTCAAGCACATGCGGTCAAAAAGGTATCCCGCTTGGCGTGGGATGACTCATATTGTCAGTTCCTATATTGCATATTTTACACCACCTGAATCAGAGAATCAAATTTGTATGAGCTCTAGCTTTTTGGAGTCAATCGCGAAACAATGAAACATCGTAAGAGACTGATACCTCTTGGCAATTGTCGGAAATTGCCAACGGATAATTCTCTCAATTACCGTGAGGGTTTTTGTCCTAGAAGAATCGATTCGCGTCACGTTTTTTTACCTAATTATTCCCGTAAAAAGTGACAATTTTGTGAAGTTCACTTGCTAAAAGAATCTAAATTTCATTCATAGTTATTAATTGACTCGAAAGCCAAAAAATACCGCGTTTCGTCGGAAATCTTCTAAATTTTCAAAAAAACGCATCAGTTTTCATGTCCCTCATGGCGAAATATGAAAGAAATGCATAAGACAAAAAATCGTCCGATTTCTATGAGGCACCCCCCTAAGTTATAATTTTTATTTGATCATCTTGAAAGGTGTACTTTTTTAGGTAAATCTTGCAAATATTATAAAATTATAGAAAAAATATATGTTATAGAAGAAATATAATACAACCTATGGACGAGTGCCTGTCGGTGTGACGCGATTGTATGTGTGTGTACGTGCCCCCTTGGCTCCTCGATCCCAGCAACAATAGAGTCGCATCCTGAAACATTTGAAATATGACCGAGTGCAGAAATTGCAGAGCCGAGATGACACGCACGTACTCAAGCAAGCGCGTCACACCGACAGGCACTCATCTAAAGGTTGTTCCTCATTGGCTATTATTCAATTCATTTTTACAAAAAATCTAGGCAGTTTGGAAAAAATTGGCAAAGGAAATTTCGATTCCATTTTTGACTAAGATTGACCCTGTAAAATACTCGTCTCGAGTTCTGTTACACCCTGTATATTTCTTCTATAATATTATCATATTTACAGGATTTACCTAAAAAAAGGACACCTTTCAAGATGATCAAATAAAAATTTTAACTTAGGGGGTGCTTTATAGAAATCGAACGATTTTATGCATTTCTTTTACATTTCGCCATCAGGGACATGAAAACTGAGGCGTTTTTTTCTGAAAATCGAGAAGATTTCCGACGAAACGCGGTATTTTTCGACTTTCGAGTCAATTAATAACTATGAATAAAATTTCGATTATTTTTTCAAGTGAACTTCACAAAATTGTCACTATTTTTACAGGTATAATCAGGATTTATGAAAAAGGCCCAGCAAAGTATTCGTAAGGGAATGGATGTGCAGAACAAAAAATACTTCAAGTAGCTGTTCCTATACATAATCGTATTTATCTTTCATCTAAAACTGTAAAATGGAATTATCGGGGCACATAATTGTTTCAGATTTAAAATTTTTTTCAAATTCAACTACCATCTATGTAACACATTCATACGTCACTTATAACGTGCCTCAATTTTTTTACATATTGTACATGGTTTTTAGCAAAAAATAGGGAACATTTGATTCTTTCATTAACCTGCTTAAAAAAACGGATCCAAAGCCGTAACAGCAATTTATGTGACACTTAGCTAGATACTAGCGATAATAATTCGGATAAAAAAAAGTTCCAAAACTTAAAACTGTCACAAGGAAATGGAAAAGACTTGAGGCACATTCTGAGTGATGTCTGTGTTACATGAATTATAAACGAATTTTCGAAAATTTTTTCGAAATCTGGAAGTATGTACCTTCCTTTCAGAACAATTTGCTGGGTCTTTTTTTTTTAAATACGTCGATTATATGTAGTGACAAAGTTACAGCTAGATCTAAATTGTTGGATTGTTAAAATGTCAGATTTTTTAAAATTTATACCTCGAAAACTACTTCAGTCGAAAATCTGTGAAAATTTAGAGATGTTCATTGGAATAGGTTAATTGCTACGAAAAATCAATGGTGCAAAAACCTTTCGCCAAGTATAGTACATTAATGTGATATTTCCCACAAAAATAATTTTGTAGCCATTTAATCTACAAAAGTATTGAAATCAATGGACGTTGCCAAGTACAAATAAATTTGCTCCCACTTAATTTCTGAATGTAATCTAGTCTTAGTTTTCAGTGCGAATTTACATTTCGATATGTATAATGTGCGTAACACGTAATAACATGGAACATACGAACTCATAAGATCAATTAAAATTAAAATTTGGAAGAAACAAAGACAAGAAAAAAAAATTTGGAGGTAGTGGTACTTGGCGGGCATTTTTAATTTTTAATTTTAATTTTTACAAAAATACCCGCCAAGTACCACTACCTCCAAATTTTTTTTTTCTTGTATTTGTTTCTTCCAAATTTTAATTTTAATTGATCTTATGAGTTCGTATGTTCCATGTTATTACGTGTTACGCACATTATACATATCGAAATGTAAATTCCCACTGAAAACTAAGACTAGATTACATTCAGAAATTAAGTGGGAGCAAATTTATTTGTACTTGGCAACGTCCATTGATTTCAATACTTTTGTAGATTGAATGGCTACAAAACTATTTTTGTGGGAAATATCACATTAATGTACTTGGCGAAAGGTTTTTGCACCAGAGGTGCTTTTGGGGGGATTTCATTACTTTTTGTACTATCTCGATTCGTACTAAGTCTTGTTCATAATGAATTGTACAAAGAATTGCATAATTTATACGTAGGAAAAAATTATACATTTTGAATTTAAAAATGGCAAATGGTCGTAGGATGGCGCTTAGGACCTTATGCCAGCTGACAAACCTGGGCTTATTAATTTCATTGCTATGCGTTTTGATAAGCCATGTGTAAATATGAACAAGAAAATCACCATATTGACAGCTATAATTAATGCGGTACTGGCTAACACAGTAGCTTCTATTTACAACAAATATGCACTATACTTCTGAACTCTGTGGATTCGAATTCCAGGTAGAGTCAATTACTCTGTAACTGTGACGCAGGGAATATCTGGAGATCAGCCTTACATGAATGTAGAATTGAAACGAAATTTGACCGGAGATTAGTTTTGACATGAAGAAACTACAGCGACGATTCTATCAAATCAGATATTATAATGTGGTACAGAGTGTTTATAAATTCACTCATGAATCTTAGTCTACTGATAACAATGAAAATTTATCTATATTTTTAATATTCATTACGTCAAAACATTAGAGACAAAAGACAGTTGAATGTTGATCGCTGGCTACAATGGAAATTAATAGCACTCAGGTAGCCCCTAAAACCTTATACCTTGTCACACTATCGGTCATAATTCACATTTTTCGATTCTTATAAACTATTCTTGTCACTGGATATGAGCGGTTTGCCCAGCACGGTGATATTAAAATAACCTGAAAGCAACAGTCAATCACCCTTTAACTGTACGCAGAAGATATTCCAGAATGAATTTTGCATGAGTTTAGAAAATTTAACATTTTGATTATAGCTTCTTGTACTGAATCAAAATTTGAGCCAAAAGTATAAATTTGCACATGAAAAAAATACTGCGGTAATTCTATAGAAACAAAAATTATAATATAGCAAATAGTATTTGTAGTCTCCGAATGAAGATATCTATAAGTTTACTGGCTGATTCCATCTCAAATCACCCAGGCAGGTCGGAACCGAAAATTTAAATCGCTCAGTGATTTAATATATCATTCTTTGAGCTATTTGAGGGGACCCCTATTTCAGGATTTTTTTTGGAAAAAATTTCTAAGCCCTGTACGGATTTTTTAATTTTTTCGAGCAAATACCCGTTTTTATCAATTCTGGATGTGTTTTTTTTTTCCAACGGCTATAACTCTTGAACAAGTGGACCGATTTCGGAGTTTTTTTTTCAAAATACGCGGAATTTTAAACACTTTCAGAAAATCTCAAATTCTTCTACATCGATACAGAATCATCGGAGTTATGTTGCATAATATAAAAAAAACCGAAAATTTTCAACCTCGATTTTCAGCAATTTCATATTTTTTTTTTCCCTCGACAATTGTTTCCCGAATAGTGCTTGAAATGCCCTAACTCTGTATGTAAGTTTCGTTAGCGACCAGCCTTTGTGAGGGAAGTTATGAATTATAGCGTTATTCAAGTCTAATATCGAATTTTATCGAATATATAATCCCCAAAAAAGCACCTCTGGTGCGAAAACCTTTCGCCAAGTACATTAATGTGTAGATCACTCCACCAAAAAATAAAAAACGTTGTGCTCGTTCGCTCGCTCACTCAATTACTTTATGATTATCAACATATACAAGCATTGAAATCAGGTAAAACTGCCAAGTACTTGTATAATAATGAAAGTTTGGAATTAAAAAATTTGTTCAAAGTAAATCATGTTGTATCAATTGCAGGTTTATATTTCTGTTGATTGGTTTATAATGACTGGTTGGAAAAACAGTTTGGATAAATAAATTGAAGATAACTACATTTATAGAAAAATATTCATAACGGAAAAATTATTTTAAAAAAATTAGAAAAAAAACAAAAATTGGAGGTAGTGGTACTTGGCGGGCCTTTCGTAGAGAAAGAACTATGAAATATGAATTGCGAACCATGTCAATGTCCTCTGATAGTCATTTAAACATTGGCCCACCAATGTACCACTACCTTCAAATTTTTTTTTTTTTTTTTACTTTTATTTTAAGAATTTTTTCGTTATGAATATTTTTTTTATAAATGTGGTTATCTCCAATTTATTTATCCAAACTGTTTTTTCAATCAATAATTATAAATCAATCAACACAAATATAAACCTGCAATCGATACAACATTATTTAGTTTGAACAAATTTTTTAACTCCAAACTTTTATTATTATACAAGTACTTGGCAGTTTTATCTGATTTCAATGCTTGTATATGTTGATAATCATAAACTAATCGAGTGAGCGAGCGAACGAGCACAACGTTTTTTATTTTTTGGTGGAGTGATCTACACATTAATGGACCTACTTGGCGAAAGGTTTTTGCACCGGAGGTGCTTTTTTGAGGATTATATATTTAATAAAATTTGATATTAGGCTTGAATAACGCTATAATTCATAACTTCCCTCACAAAGGCTGGTCGCTAACGAAACTTACATACAGAGTTAGGGTATTTCAAGGACTATTCGGGAAACAATTGTCGAGGGAAAAAAAAAATATGAAATTGCTGAAAATCGAGGTTGAAAATTTTCGGTTTTTTTTATATTATGCAACATAACTCCGATGATTCTGTATCGATGTAGAAGAATTTGAGATTTTCTGAAA
Organism: Macrophya alboannulata; assembly: GCA_949628255.1. NCBI lineage: Eukaryota > Metazoa > Arthropoda > Insecta > Hymenoptera > Tenthredinidae > Macrophya > Macrophya alboannulata. The sequence goes on along the minus strand of OX451212.1, from coordinate 10,323,031 downwards.
ATGCTTAAAATTCCGCATATTTTGAAAAAAAGTACTCCGAAATCGGTCCACTTGTTCAAGAGTTATAGCCGTTTGAAAATAAGAACACATCCAGAATTGATAAAAACGGGTATTTGCTCGAAAAAATTGAAAAATCCGTACAGGGCTTAGAAATTTTTTCCAAAAAAAAATCCTGAAATAGGGGTCCCCTCAAATAGCTCAAAGAATGATATATTAAATCACTGAGCGATTCAAATTTTTGGTCCCGACCTGCCTGGGTGATTTGAGATGGAATCAGCCTACTCATGAATCTTGGTCTATTAGTGAAAATAAAAATTGTCTCTATCTTTCATATTTATTGTATTAAATGTTAGAGATAAAATGATATTCATCGTTGATTTAAGGGAGTATACCCACCTGGAGAATAATTTTTTTTAAATTACTGCTACGGTCTGAGAAAACATTTTTTTGACTCAGTTTTTTTCACGGTTGATGAGTATTATTTTGATACATCGTTCATGATATTTCAAGATTTTGTGGTCTTCGCTGCACATAGATTTAGTCCATTAAAGAAAAATTGGTTGTCGTAAGGTACAGGTTGCTGTGTTGCATGAAATTTCTTCAAATTTGGAGGAAATATTCCATACGATAATGTAATTTAGGGCCAATCAAATAATAATTCATGAATTTGATTTTTGGACATAAAAATCTGTGATTGTAAGACTTTTTTTTCCATTGTTTTTAAAAAAAAGTGTCTTATAATATAAAAATTCTCATATTTAAAAGTTAAATTCATGAGATAATATTGGCTTGGCCCTAAATTCCATTCATATAAAACATTTCATCGAAATTTGAAGAAATTTTATGCAACGCAGCAACCTGTACCCTACGACAACCACTTTTTCTTCGATGAACTAAATCTATGTTCAGCGAAGGCTACAAAATTTCAAAAAATCATGAACTATGTATCAAAATAGCACTAATTAACTGTAAAAAAACTGAGCTATAAGACACTAAAGTTGATTAGACTTTTTTTGAAGTATATTGAACTTTTTAATTAGTAGATTGAACTTTATTCAAAGATCTATTTAAACTAGATTCAGATATGATCGTAAGCCTGAAATGAGATATAATTTTTTATGACATATAAAATGAACTAAATATGCATAAGTTTTAGATGACAGTCTCTAATGACTATTCCATTACTCCTGATGCAATATGTTTTGTACTTTTCGAAAATTTTTACCTCACGTGCTTCTGCGTAGGGGATATCATTACTTTAATAACATTTGCTACAGTTTATATAGTTCATATAGTTGTAAGTAATGTGACCGCACAAAATATAGCAATTTTATCTCCTGCTCCCTTATTTTCTTATGCTAGCCGAGAGGGAATATTATTACGGGTATTCATATAACCTCAAAGACTCGAGCTCGTGAGGTAAACGATAAATCACATAGGTTAATATTTATTGTTGTTTAAAAGATATCGGGTCCATATTCGAACATGTTTACCTCCTACTCTGTGGAAAGTTTTCAATCAAACATTACTTTGTGAATTTTGCACAATTAATTAAGTCTTTTACATGCCGGCTGACTTGAACTGTCAGTTTGACAGATCGACGCGCATGCGCAATGGCCTGGAGCGATGAATTGTGCTGAAAAGGGAGAAAAACTGAGAACGTGAAACGAGCCACCTCAAAATTAAAAATAATCATATCTCAGCTATACGTGCACAGATTCTATTGATGTTGGGCTTAAATGAAAGTTCTTTCGATCCCTATTCTCACATTTAATCGTAGATCTGCATGATTTCACCAAATACGGTGGGACAGAGAAAACATTATTCCCCCACTCCGCGGAAAATTGCCGCAGCTGTAAAGAGACTCGGAGAGTCGCTAATCTAGTCCAGTTGACGTACCTGCTCATAGATACGATTTTGCCATATCAGTAAGTGTTAGCACTTTTCTTATAGTTTTCGACGTCCTGAATCCAATGGTGCAAGAATTTTTGCGCCAAGTCGTGAGGAAGGGGTTAAAAAAAATTTTTGAACATCGAAATTGCAATATATCGATAACGACGAGGAAAGTGGAAAATAGTTTCAGACAAGAGTTGTAGAGAAAAAAAAGCCGCGTAAAAAATAATTTAACTTTTCTTCTCTGAAATCGATAGGTGAGCCAGTGGAATTATTTTAAGATTTTTGATAGCGTTAGACAGAAATGGAGGAGTGGGGCGACAGGCAAGCGCGGAGAAGGCATGGCGGGCCAGTAGTGGGCGTACCCAGGGTCTTGCGCGCTGCCGACATTGGGAGAGTAGAGAAGCGCGCAAGACCCTGGCTACCCCCACCACTGGCCCGCCATGCCTTCTCCGCGCTCGCCTGTCGCCCCACTCCGCCATTTCTGTCTAACGCTATCAAAAATCTTAAAATATTTCCACTGGCTCACCTATCGATTTCAGAGAAAAAAAGTTAAATTTTTTTTTACGCGGCTTATTTTTCTCTAAAACTCTTGTCTGAAACTATTTTCCACTTTCCTCGTCGTTATCGAAATATTACAATTTCGATGTTCAAAAATTTTTTTCAACCCCTTCCTCACGACTTAGTGCAAAATTTCTTGCACCATTGGATTCAGGACGTCGAAAACTATAAGAAAAGTGCTAACACTTACTGATATGGCAAAATCGTATCTATGAGCAGGTACGTCAACTGGACTATAGGGGTACCTGCCGTACCTTGCCCGTTGTTTCCTTACCCCTCATCCTGCCGCCTTCCTTCAAGCTTCCCCTGACGCCGGGTTAACGTGTAACTTCGTCCGTCGGAACTATATTACGATATTCCAAAGGCCTTAGATCATTGGTCAATCCAGTGGAATTCGAGACAACAGTATCGTGCTGGGCACACAAGGAGCCTCGCTCACGATAGGAGGTGTGCAGGTCGGAACGCTGTACCAGGGGTTTCCTTGACCAACCACGGTCGCGATAACGGTTTCCGAGAGAGTAGGTGTAATAGGATCTAATTCGGCTCCAGGCCGATAAGTTGAAGAATCGGGAGGCTGTGAAGTGCGCTTCTCGCGCGGCCCTGTACGCCGATTCCCCAGTATTTAGACAAATAGTTATACGGTAGAGTCGTCGGATGACGGGAGGATTTGTCGTGCTTCTCGCACATCCCTGTACGCCGCCTATCCGGAAGTGGAGGCTGGCAGATCCCCAAATCGAGAGATGACGCTATTCTTTGACGCTTCCCTGGCGAATCAAAGAGTTGCACGTCTTTGCAATACGTAGGTCACCTGAACGAGATGATGCAGCCCAGAATGTTCGGAAGTTCTTCGGAAGAATCCCTCGACGGTAGATTTCTCGTAGCGTATCGAGATCGTAGTTACAGAAATTACATAGAAATGATAAAAATAACATGAATTAGTAAAATATAATTTATCCCTAAATTCTTAAATAAAACCTGGAATATCCCTGAGTGCTACAACTCATCGCCATACGGTAGGGTGTGTCTTGTGACTGGTATTATTCTAATACCACGTCACAATGTATATGTATTATCAGAACTGAAGCTCGTGGAAGAAATCTACGCTGTAATCGATTTGTAAATAAATATACCAAGGTACTAGTCAATAAATCTGCTGTTCTTATCTTGTTTTTCCAAATGCAAATCGTATATGTATGTTACCTATATTAGGGTTACCTATTTTAGGTATTTTCACATTTTGCTGCTCTCAGAGGCTCGAATAATTCTAAATTAATAAAACACAGATGTTCCCAAAGTTCCAGGTACCTATCTCAATTTTAGCTCGTGCCTTCCTGCGATGTAAGTTTCATCTAAATAACATGGGATTTTTCTCATTGAACAATCAATTTTTTATTTCGGCTAAAGTAATAATTCCAAAAATTGGAACCCGGTAGACTTTATCCTTATGATAGTAGCTATCCCCCAGAATTTTTAGAGATTTTTCCAAAAAAAATGAGGATAAAATAAAAAATAATTACGGGAATGTGTTTTTTCAATTATTTCGTTTCATTTGAGTCTCTGAGAGCTCAAAAATTCCTAAAATAAGGACCACACTAATGTATATATGTAGGGGAAGGTGGGGCAAAGCCGGCCTATGGGGCAAAACCGACCACCCAAAAAAAAAATGAGAAAATAGCATTTTCGTGTCAATGCTGGTCACACAAGACGGTATGCGAAGTGATTTCGCTGAGATCGATACAAAAAAATGGGAGGTTGGGGCCAAACCGACCATTTTCAAAATAATGGCTGATCGGCATTTCCGCGTTAAGGTAAGTAAAATAATACGGTACACAACGTAACTCCGCTAAAAACGGTGGGACTAAACTGACCACCCCGAAAATATCGACATCTACACGGAGAAAAAATTATAGTAAAATTTCCGATAGCACCTATGGAAATTTCCCATTTCCTATAGGAAAGTCGACTATTTCATCCAGAGTGAATTTCACAAGATATCAAGGTAATTTTTTGCTTCTATTATAGGAGTTTTCTCCCTGTACCATAGGAATTTTTACTATGTTCAATGGTAAAATATCCTAATCAGCACTGCTATATTCAGAATGTAGACATAGGGAAAATTACCATGCAGCCAACATGGTAATTTTTCCTATGCCTACATTGTGAAATTAGCAGTGCTGATTAGGATATTTTACCATTGAACATAGTAAAAATTCCTATTGTACATGGAGAAAACTCCTATATCACAAGCAAAAAATTACTTTGATATCTTGCAAAACTCACTATGGATGAAACTATCCCTCTAGAAAATAGGAAATTTCCATGGGTGCTATGGGATATTTTACTATAATCTTTTCTCCGTGTAGTGATCATTATTTTCGGGGTGGTCGGTCGAGCCCTGAGCTATGCGCCTTTTTCTCATTTTCAGCAGAGTTGCGTTGCGTACCGTACCCTTTTTATTTTACTTACTTTAACGCGGAAATGTCGATTAGCCATTATTTTGAAGGTGGTCGGTTTTGCCCCACCCTCTCATTTTTTTTTTTCGTTTTCAGCGAAATCACTTTGTATACCGTCTTCTGTGACCAGCATTGACACGAAAATGCTATTTTCTCATTTTTTTTTTGGGTGGTCAGTTTTGCCTCATAGGCCGGCTTTGCCCCACCTTCCCCTATATGGATGTAATTTAGGTTTTTCATATATTCGAAAAAAGTCAGAGAATGTGGCAGTTGCGTTATAGTCCAGTAAACATACGAGGCTAATTTTTTGAGGGAAGTTGCATTTGAACCTCCCAAAAGTTCGCGCAGAGCGCCAAAGTTCTCAGCCCCCGGAATGGGGTTGAAAAGCACCCCTCAAATGCGTTTTTGGCAAATAACTTATAGAAACGGCGGAAGATATAAAAAAAATTTCCGGGAAATAGTTGTAGAGAAAAAAATTTTGCAAACAAAAGGTCTGAAGAGTTCCCTAGTTTCCATAGTTTAGCCACAGGGATAGTCCAAATGAGTGAGTAAAATTTTTCAAAAAATCGCAAAAAATCCAAAAATGCATATTTTTCAATATTTTTGTTCTTTTAATTCACTTGAAAAATTGTCATCTTTATTCTCATAGGAAATTTTTCTTTCAATTTTTTTGTTTGTCTTGCAAATTAAGAAAATTGGAATTTTATCATTGGCGTTTTTCCTCCATATGAGAGACAGGAGGAAATATCTGAGATAACTTTTGTATAGGGAATTTAATGAAAAATTTGATGAAATTTTTTTATTTCGAACGCGATGAAAGTTTCAAATTTTGACAAACCAAAAATTCAAATGAAAAAAAAAAAAAAGTTGAAAAATGTGTCTTTTTCGATTTTCTATGATTAAAAAAAAAAAATTACTCACCCAAGAGGCTTTGGACTACTCCTGCGGCTAAACTATGAGGAGCAGAGGTAAAAATCGCTAGACCTTTTTGATGCACAATTTTTTTCTCTACAACTTGCTTTTGAAACTTTTTTTCACATCTTCCGCCGTTTCTGACTTATTTACCAAAAATGCATTTTCGGGGTGGTTTTCGACCCTATTCTGGGGGCTGAGAACTTTGACGCTCTGCACGAAGTTTTGGGAGGTTCAAATGCAACTTCCCTCAAAAAATTAGCCTTGTAGCATGAAACATGCGTTTCAGACCTATTTTTACTGGACTATTATACCGATACAGTTTTGTAATTTTATTCAGAAATTTTTTTTACAGGGAATCGGAATTACTTCAAGACAGTGTGTCAAATTTAGTTTTGCGTATCGTACTAGAATATAAAACTTTCAATGTAAACATTGTTTCTCGACGAAATTTTACATTATCTAACTTTTCCAGTGCTTCTAATAGATTACGAGATAGTTATATGAAAATATGAAAATAAGAGTATAGGTTCCTGAACCAAGAGATCTAGGGAAAATCGAGAAAAACGTAGTGATTGCGCTCGAACTTGAATAATACTAGGTATGTATTGCGATGGCTATAAGCATTCGCAACATAATTATGCACAGGTATCATCTATAATGGTAGTGCAATTCCTCTACCAATAATAGAATAAATTTCCGAGTGGTTTCGTTATTATAAATATTTTCTCTTTACCAACCGGATCTCAATTTAGACACGAGTATCATGTAGACTTGTTGTACATATATAGCCTGATTACGAATATAGCAATAGGTACGAGTTCCAACACTCACGTTGTATCCACATATAGCGATTCTCTAAAATCCAAACATTTGCAATTTAGTCCAGTCAAGTAACTCGAAAAGAACGGCTGAGTGTGAGATAATTCAGAACAGCAAAAGCACATGAGGGATGATGTATTACATCGCTCTGAGACCCTTCCCAAATAATCAGACTATTTTTAGTGATTTTGAGGGGTGAAAATAATTACAGACCGCAATAAATTGCGAAAAATCAGTACACGGCTACAAGTTTCAGCATGCGGTTCAAAAACGGTGATTGTCCTCGGAAATCTAGAAACACAGGTTTTGCGAGCATGAAATGTTGAACAAAAAACCTCGCGCGTGACCCCTTATATCTTCCATAGATGTGGCTTCAGAGGCGCCCGAAGTTTGAAATTCCGAGGTTGAACCGATACGGCGAACGTTCATTACTTTCCGTCAAATTTCATGAAAATTTGAAAAATGAATCAAATAAAAACAACTGGTTCAGAATTGAATACTTCACAATCCCAGGTATATGAATATTGTTATTTTTGGCAAATTTTTATGACAATTTGAAACAATAAAATCTAACTTTTAGTTCTTCACTAGCTAGAAATTTTATTTTCATTTTATATTATTTCTAATACTTTTTTGCAAAGAAAACATCCTATAAACAATAAGAAAAAAATGAAAATCAACAGAAATGAAGGAATAAAGAATTATAAAAATTTTTACACCTGATATTGTAGTATATTCAATTCTGAACCAGTATCACGCCTAATTTTCGTAATTAGGATGAATTTTTAGCTCTTTCTCTTTTTTTTATCATATAGGTATATACTATATTGTATGCCTAGATAACAATATATATTAGTTTTTACCTGCAACGAGAGTGCGTGCGAGCCATCGCTGTCGCGAATATTAGGATAGAATACAGAGTATATGTATAGGTCAAGAGACTCGGTAGAGTCTCGCGCCAAGTACATTAAAAAAATTTTTTTTTTGTACGTAGTGACTCTCCGAGTCTCTTTACAGCTACGGCAATTTTCCGCGGAGTGGGGGAATAATGTTTTCTCTGTCCCACCGTATTTGGTGAAATCATGCAGATCTACGATTAAATGTGAGAATGAGGATCGAAAGAGCTTTCATTTAAGCCCAACATCAATAGAATCTGTGCACGTATAGCTGAAAAATGATTATTTTTAATTTTGAGGTGGCTCGTTTCACGTTCTCAGTTTTTCTCCCTTTTCAGCACAATTCATCGCTCCAGGCCATTGCGCATGCGCGTCGATCTGTGAAACTGACAGTTCAAGTCAGCCGGCATGTAAAAGACTTGATTAATTGTGCAAAATTCACAAAGTAATGTTTGATTGAAAACTTTCCACAGAGTAGGAGGTAAACATGTTCGAATATGGACCCGATATCTTTTAAACAACAATAAATATTAACCTATGTGATTTATCGTTTACCTCACGAGCTCGAGTCTTCGAGGTTATGTGAATACCCGTAATAATATTCCCTCTCGGCTAGCATAAGAAAATGAGGAAGCAGGAGATAAAATTGCTATATTTTGTGCGGTCACATTACTTACAACTATATGAACTATATAAACTGTAGCAAATGTTATTAAAGTAATGATATCCCCTACGCAGAAGCACGTGAGGTAAAAATTGTCGAAAAGTACAAAACATATTGCATCAGGAGTAATGGAATAGTCATTAGAGACTGTCATCTAAAACTTATGCATATTTAGTTCATTTTATATGTCATAAAGAATTATATCTCATTTCAGGCTTACGATCATATCTAAATCTAGTTTAAATAGATCTTTGAATAAAGTTCAATCTACTAATTAAAAAGTTCAATATACTTCAAAAAAAGTCTCATCAACTTTAGTGTCTTATAGCTCAGTTTTTTTACAGTTGATTAGTGCTATTTTGATACATAGTTCATGATTTTTTGAAATTTTGTAGCTTCAGCTGAACATAGATTTAGTTCATCGAAGAAAAAGTGGTTGTCGTAGGGTACAGGTTGCTGCGTTGCATAAAATTTCTTCAAATTTCGATGGAATGTTCTATATGAATGGAATTTAGGGCCAAGCCAATATTATCTTATAAATTTAACTTTTGAATATGAAAATTTTTATATTATAAGACACTTTTTTTTAAAAACAATGGAAAAAAAAGTCTTACAATCACAGATTTTTATGTCCAAAAATCAAATTCATGAATTATTATTTGATTGGCCCTAAATTACATTATCGTATGGAATATTTCCTCCAAATTTGAAGAAATTTCATGCAACACAGCAACCTGTACCTTACGACAACCAATTTTTCTTTAATGGACTAAATCTATGTGCAGCGAAGACCACAAAATCTTGAAATATCATGAACTATGTATCAAAATAATACTAATCAACCGTGCAAAAAACTGAGTCAAAAAAATGTTTTCTCAGACCGTAGCAGTAATTTAAAAAAAATTATTCTCCAGGTGGGTATACTCCCTTAAATCAACGATGAATATCATTTTATCTCTAACATTTAATACAATAAATATGAAAGATAGAGACAATTTTTATTGTCACTAGTAGACCAAGATTCATGAGTAAACTTATAGATATCTTCATTCGGAGACTACAAATACTATTTGCTATATTATAATTTTTGTTTCTATAGAATTACCGCAGTATTTTTTTCATGTGCAAATTAATACTTTTGGCTCAAATTTTCATTCAGTACAAGAAGCTATAATCAGTATGTTAAATTTTCTAAACTCATGCAAAATTCATTCTGGAATATCTTCTGCGTACAGTTAAAGGGTGATTGACTGTTGCTTTCAGGTTATTTTAATATCACCGTGCTAGGCAGACCGCTCATATCCAGTGACAAGAATCGTTTATAAGAATCAAAAAATGTGAATTATGACCGATAGTATGACAAGGTATAAGGTTTTAGGGGCTACCTGAGTGCTATTAATTTCCATTGTAGCCAGCGATCAACATTCAACTGTCTTTTGTCTCTAATGTTTTGACGTAATGAATATTAAAAATATAGATAAATTTTCATTGTTATCAGTAGACTAAGATTCATGAGTGAATTTATAAACACTCTGTACCACATTATAATATCTGATTTGATAGAATCGTCGCTGTAGTTTCTTCATGTCAAAACTAATCTTCGGTCAAATTTCGTTTCAATTCTACATTCATGTAAGGCTGATCTCCAGATATTCCCTGCGTCACAGTTACAGAGTAATTGACTCTACCTGGAATTCGAATCCACAGAGTTCAGAAGTATAGTGCATATTTGTTGTAAATAGAAGCTACTGTGTTAGCCAGTACCGCATTAATTATAGCTGTCAATATGGTGATTTTCTTGTTCATATTTACACATGGCTTATCAAAACGCATAGCAATGAAATTAATAAGCCCAGGTTTGTCAGCTGGCATAAGGTACTAAGCGCCATCATACGACCATTTGCCATTTTTAAATTTAAAATGTATAATTTTTTCCTACGTATAAATTACACAATTCTTCGTACAATTCGTTATGAACAAGACTTAGTACGAATCGAGATAGTACATACAAAAAGTAATGAAATCCCCCCAAAAGCACCTCTGGTGCAAAAACCTTTCGCCAAGTACATTAATGTGATATTTCCCACAAAAATAGTTTTGTAGCCATTTAATCTACAAAAGTATTGAAATCAATGGACGTTGCCAAGTACAAATAAATTTGCTCCCAATTAATTTCTGAATGTAATCTAGTCTTAGTTTTCAGTGGGAATTTACATTTCGATATGTATAATGTGCGTAACACGTAATAACATGGAACATACGAACTCATAAGATCAATTAAAATCAAAATTAGGAAGAAACAAAGACAAGAAAAAAAAATTTGGAGGTAGTGGTACTTGGCGGGCATTTTTAATTTTTAATTTTAATTTTTACAAAAATGCCCGCCAAGTACCACTACCTCCAAATTTTTTTTTCTTGTATTTGTTTCTTCCTAATTTTATTTTTAATTGATCTTATGAGTTCGTATGTTCCATGTTATTACGTGTTACGTACATTATACATATCGAAATGTAAATTCCCACTGAAAACTAAGACTAGATTACATTCAGAAATTAATTGGGAGCAAATTTATTTGTACTTGGCAACGTCCATTGATTTCAATACTTTTGTAGATTAAATGGCTACAAAACTATTTGTGTGGGAAATATCACATTAATGTACTTGGCGAAAGGTTTTTGCACCAGATATACAGTCCGACCTCTCAATAAGAACGCCCGCAATAAGAACGCTTCCCCAGTTTCTCGCTCGAGCACTTCCCCCACTCCGACTTCTTATTCTCCGGTTCTCATTGAGAAGATCGCATGCCGAAGGAAGAGAGAGAGACAGACAGAGTTAGTGAGTGTGGAGCGCGCGCCTGGTGGGGGTACTCGAATTCTAGGAAAAACTCTTCCCCTTGGGGGCTTTTCGTTCTTATTGAGAGGTCGGACTGTACATATACACATAATTCCCACGATTGTTGCAGAAGATCAAAATCGTTGTCGCAATATCGTACAACTACTGATTTCAGAAATAGGTTGAGCGCCCCTAGTCTCAAGTTCAGCCTGATGCTATTTCAATAGGGTTCTCCGGCTGAAAGCTAGAGGCACTACAGACGTTATATTATGTTAATAGGGTTCTCAGCATCGGCGCTAGAGGCGCTGAAGCGATTCGCGAGTTTTAAAGAAATTCTCGTCGCTCGCTCAGGGAAGAAGAAGAAGAAGAAGAAGAAGAAGAAGAATGGGGCTACAGCGCTGTTTTTTGTGTTTTAGACGCGTAGGCTTTGATATTAACCAGAATATGTGACATGAAAAATTAATTTTTCGCGAGTTCGATAAATCGCACGTGCCTGATCGATCCTATTCATCGTTAATCATCGAATATATCCACTATATGTCATTTTTGATCAACGTTTCGGATTTATTCGCGCTTTTATTTGTAGCCGGTAAAGGTAGGACTATAGCATCCTCAAAGGATGCTTTAGTCCTACCTTACCAGCCAAAAAAGAAAATTGCAAAATACTCCGAACCGGCGATCAAAAATGATATGTAATGAAATTATTCGATAATTACCGATGAATAGGCTCGATCCAGCACGCGAATTTCATCGAAATCGAGAAAAATTAATTTGTTATTCTCGTCAAGTGTGGGCGTGTCACTTATTTTGGTTAGTTTCAAAGCCTACGCGTCAAAAACGCAAAATCCGGCGTCGTGCAGTTTCATAACTCAATATCGGTTTAAAAACAGAAATCTGAATAAATTCCAAACAGTCTTTAAGAGGCAAAAGAAAGAATACAAAAAATCACGGTTTAAATAAAAAATGGTCGAGATTCTTTCTTACCAATTTGGCATGAAATGCCCTGTATAAACTGAAGCCTAAAATCACAATACTGACGAACAACTCTTAAGCAGAATAATGTAACATCAATCAAGTGAATTATAATTTAACAATAGTTTCAATGTTTTTATCGGATAAGATCAGAAAAATTAAATTTTAGTCGGAAGAAGTCAAACAATTCGAATGTAGCATTTCATATTCAATTTTCTCTAACTTATAAGTAATAAACACAATAAATAACAGGCACAGGATAGTTTAATGGGAATTAATGATATCGGGATGTTTATAAGAATATATTTACCAAATATAATCGAATTCAATACATTAGTCGGCTGCTGGTATCAATTTATAAACAATAGCCATAATGATTTCAACATGATAATTTAGACAACAAAGTGTGATATGTATCACACGTATATATGGGAATACAGCATCACCAAACATCATGTATAAAACTAAAAACTCCTATTTTCATTTATTCTCTGTAATATAGGTATACGGTACTTAAAATTAGAAATAACAAAAAATATAATGGATCTCTCAATCAATAAATATCCTACTTGATCTGGAAATACTGTCGTAGTCATTGAGGCCAGTGCAACGAATTTCTTCATCCGCTACCACTGATACGTATTACTACACAATCTGATATTAAAAAGCAGAAAATATGTTTTTTTCAACTAACTATACTTACTACGCTCGTTTTGGTCATAAAGGAACTTCCAGCGTGCAACTTTTCTCACTTTTTGAATAACTAAACTTAGTTAATACAAAGACCTAAGATCTCAGAATATACCGGACATGAGAGAATATTTATTATTATAGGTGGTACAATACAGCTTCTAACTCGGTTTTTATAATTGCATATCTTACGCAGAATATTTTATGGTAATTTTAGATTGACCTTTTCATTAAATGAAAGCTGAATCACAACAACGTCAAACATTCACGTCTGATTTTTGTAACGCAAGAATTACTGATTCTGAGAAATCTTTATATACGATATTAGTTCTGAGAAGCTAAGCTCTACCGCAATGAAACAATGATAAGATAATTATATGTTAGCTACGAGTGCTAAATAATGATGGTTATCCTGTTGTACAGCGTGGTTAATAATTTCAAGTTACTGCATGGAATATATGTAAACGCAAAAACTATATAGTGTTACACGAGTCAAGAATGAATTTGGTAAAACAAGTTTTATTAAAAAATGATAGTCCACGTTGTGTAAGCAATTTTAAAATACGTGTACCTAATCCGGTAAAAGAAATTGACACGGTATTCCTATATTTTTTCTTTAATATTCAGTAAAGATATTTGTTTGTTCTAATACATACGGCGTGTAAGTTAAAGATAATAACAATTATGAGTATAATAATAACAAGATAGAAAACTCTGGCAAATTTTCGAATAATTAATAGAATGTAACGGTTCGGAATTGGCATTGAATTGCTGGGAAAATTTTTTGGTGAGATATCAACTCATATTACCAATACTTCACTGTCAAGCGCTAAACGTTCGCACAACACGGACCACGTACTGCCTGCATATAGGACATTCTGATAACTGTTTACCACAGTTGATGCACGTCGCCATGTGTCCACATTCCAATATTACACACTCGACCGGGGCGTCCATACAAATTTTACAGAGGCCTTCAAGGCCTAACTTTTCCAAATCTGTAAAGACTCAAAGTGATTAACGGATTTGCAAAACATTAAAATATCATTTTTGAAGTTATCATTCAACAGAAAAAAGTACATATTGTTTAATTGCTGAAGTTGCTTGAAACCGTTTTTCCGAACAGACTATGACACGGCAAACGTGATTTGAATACGTTCTCACCTTCTCTGGACTTTGCATTCTGTTGCCATAAGGTAGAAGCTTTGTCCAATAATTCACTGCGCTCAATGCATCCCTTAAAATCGACTCGATTTATGGTAAGCAAGTCTTTCAATTGTTTTACACTCAAAGCTTCAAGGCCAGCCACGTCAGGTATATCAGATAACTTGACGGTACCTGTGTGCTGTAAAAAGAAATGACAAATTTTCTATTCTCTCGCAATTCTCATCTCAGATAGTTTTATTGACATAAGAAGTACGGACAAAACTTGAACTTACGCTGGGCAATTCAGTAACCATTTCAGAACGGTGCTCAATATGACTAGCAGCATTTTCATCTTGTTCAGTAACTAACGGTTCCGGCCCAGCAGTTTGGCTGCAATCGCTATCAGAGAGCTCTTCGATTTCAATATCAGGTGGTGCGGTGGGAGGAGAGGCATGTTCTATCTCAGGTGAACTGATAATAGGCGTCGGTTCCTGGTCAGAGGTCTGTGGATTTTGTCGTGTCTGTCTATCGTTGCTATTCGACGGACTACGCGATCTTGAATTAGGTGCGGAATTGAAATGAGCGGCGGGGCTGCGTTTGGGTGGAACAGAACGGGGCACAGTTAATCACCAAAAATCTAAACTTCATAATTATTTTACCCAATAAGATTCAACTCCTTGTCTTACCTGGTCAAATCAGGCTCAGTATTCCTCTGTGGCTGTCTAGGATATTCCCGGGTGTCTGTATTTCTTGCATAAGTAGGTACTTCGCGTCTTACATTTTCTTGTCGGTTAGTATTTGGCCCGTCAGAAGTTGACGAGTTAAATATATGAAGAAAAGCGTTCATTAACGGACTGTCCTCGAAATTAGATCCTGTTCTATGGTTGGTAGAATTATTATCAGTCGCATTCGCATGTTGAATAACTAGATTGACTAAATCTTCTTTTTCTATATAAACGAGAATAAATTAGTTGATAACAAAGTCAGTTTGGAGGAGTTTCCTGAGAGAGTATTTTACTTTTTATTGATAATATCAAGTGATGAATATCAATTCTCACCTACGCAACCTCTTGTTGATATTTTCTTAGCTGTTAAATAATGCTGTAAATCTTTTGAACGCATTTCAAGCAAATTACCCCTTATTAATGGCCTGCGAGATAATATGCTACATTTATCACAGTTTAGTCTCCTGTCTGGACATCGGGTCAAACAGTTTGTGCAATAATATCGTAAACAGTCTGTACACTGTTTCTGGAAATAGAATTTCAACTAATATAAATTCGTCAATATTAATAAATCAATAGAATGATCTAGCAAGATGTTTACCGAATGATATCATGAGTAAATTAATGTTAATTAATTAGCTTAACAACAAGCCTATCGTCCAAAAATTTTTTACAATAATATCTTTTCATCGTAGTTTTTAGCTTTCGAAAAAACAAAAGAAAAGAATGCAATCGATACTTCATCTGTGATGACAATTGAGATACGAAATAGTTTTCAAAGAAATTGAAAAAATATGAGGGTAAGTATAAAGAGGTCGATTGTTGGGTTGATAATCGAAATCGTTATCTTTGGTAGATTGGAATAAGCGACCATTTGAGATTTGACCTCTAATTCTATCTCATATTTTTTGTTTGCATTTCGTATGAGTATTAAGTATAAACATTGACTCAGGAAGAAATACAAGGGAGATAGTGAAATTAATTTACAAAGGTTATGTTATGTTATTTTGAATTGAAAATAATTTCGGAATGAAGTTTAAACGTTACAAGTACTTACTTTTCTTTTGAATAAAGTAAACTTAATTGCGCACCCTTCACAAGCCATTTTTCATCGAAAATTATTGTACAAATATGTGGATAAAAAATAACTAATGACGACTAAAAATGATAATGGTACAAAGTACTTTGTAGGTTAGATTAAATTCATGACTCAACCGACGTGCCACATTACGTATTTGCACGTCGATTCTGACAGCTTGTGATTATCCTCGTATATACACATTTAAACAATTTCAACGGAAACATTTATTTATTTATTCCTTTCGTCCGTTTTATCTCATAGAGGAAAATTATGTATTATTTTTTCTGTTCCAATTTGTCCGTGTATACACTGTGCTATACACAGCCACAGTGTCAACCCCATCAATCTATACATGTATATCCGATAAGAATAAATATTACGTTCTACATCATTACATTATATCTTCAAATATTTTACATTATGCTTTATCAATACGATATACTGTATTGTTTACAAATACAAAGCAGCTTTGTTATACATAAAACAAACTAGTGCTCCTATGTGTATGTGTGATTCAGCTGAACGAATAAACTACTGTATGAAATGGTGGGAGAAATGACGTATGCGCATTATCATTTATCATCGTAGGAAGTGGAGGAGGTGAACTCGAAAGTAGCAGAACTGTTGGCAGAACTTTCCCGTTGTTTTCGTTTGACGTCATACGTTGCCAAGCAACGTTCGCCGAATCAAAAACGGCCACATATGATTTTCAATTAGCTGAGCCAATCGGAAGCAAGAGCCTCCTACATTGCTCGATTACGCTGTCCAGTTTTCTCACGCAATCTGTCGTAGATAGGAAAATTTTTACATCAGCCTTACGTGCGAGTTGTATTCAGAGGATCTTGTGATGTTTAAGGAACATTTATCGTGCGACATTTCACGGGATCTGACGTATAGGTGTATTTTGGTGTATTAATATACGGATAAATTTCTCTACCGTATCACCGCCACCGCGCGTATTGTCAAATGGCAGAATATGAGCGGCTTGAAAAGTATCATTATAACCGTGCCTAAGAGTCTGTCAAAGACTCCCGGCTTCACAACTCATAAATTGAACTTTACAACCTCGTTGCTTGCCGATAACCAGACAAAAAATCGCAGGAAAATGTCAACCACGGAAGACGAAGCAACTATGGACTCGCCCTCGCCCTCCCTTATGGAACAAGACATATGTTTTCGCGGTAAAAAACGACGCCTCGATCACCTCACATGGGAAGAAAAAATTCAACGAAAGTAAGCGATATTTATAAATTGCTTAGTTAATCATAATAACTATTCAACCAAGGAGAAGAACAAAAAATAATAATAACGTTTAAACTTCCGTTTACAGAAAGTTGAAGAACAGAGTAGCCGCACAAACTTCTCGCGATCGTAAGAGAGCTAAGCTGGACGAGCTTGAGGACACAGTTCGAATGCTTAGGGACAGAAATGATACCCTTGCTCAAGAATGTTCTATGTTGAAGTCTCAAAATGAAAGTCTTACAGTACAGAATATTTCACTGAGGAGAGATCTTGAGTCTAAAACAGTTGATAGTCAGGTGTGCTCGGAGTGTCAGAGCCGTGTCGGTTGCGTTGCCCCCATCCAGGGATCTACAGTATCCTCTAAATACCCTCTGCCGCAGGGTGGGGCAACGAAATCGGCACCGGTTCTGACCCTGACACAACCGGCCGCGACACTGTGGAAGATTCTGACCCTCTGCCTCCTCTCGAAGAACTGTTTGCAGACCTCCAAGGAGACGATTACATCGAAAGACTTGAAGAATTGGCCGAAAGCCTTCTGCGAGAGGTTACCGCTGAAGTGGAAGCAAGCACTCATCAGCCAAGTGAACAAGTGAGTAGACGATTAAATGACTCAATAATAAACTTTAATTATATGCATAGAAATTCTTCACTTATAATATAGAGGGCTTCTTCATTCTCATACGGCGTACACCAGGACACGATATTTTATGATACATGGTTCTTCCAATTCTGGAAAAACAAAAAAAAAGGTCAATAAGAAGTATGACCTTAAAAGTATGGATTTCAGAACATCGTATTAGAGTATTTTGTAACAATTACTCAGAATCAACAATGATAACTTGACACTGATATGGGTTGGAGTACATTTCATACATATAACATTACAAGTCTATATCTCAAAGATTGTCTAATGATTGATAGACAGGGTTTATATATTTTTTGTTTTTGATACTTTCAAATTAACGATGCTATTTTTGCCCTACCTGCGCCGAAAGTATGCTATTACGTGCATGTAATCTGTGCGGAGAGTAGCACTTTTCCACCCTCGGGCGGTGAAGTGAGCTCTTGGGGCAGTATCGCACTTTACCGCCCTAGAGCGCACTTTACCAGCCTGGGGCAGAAAATGCAACTACTTTCCGCTCGTTTTTACATGCACTCCAAAGCAAACTTCCGGCCCAGGTATTGGACAAAAAATATGATGTGCATTATGGGCGAAAAGGCGATTCTGACGAGTGTGAAAGTTGCCACCCTCACTTCGCTCAGTTACCAACTTTCACTCGTCAGTAATAGCCTACTTTCCGCCCTTGATATACAATATACTATCAGAGTTCAGACCAATAGTATTTAGTACGTTTATGGATCAAAAAATATTTTTCATCGACTTGCAGAATCTATAAATCTAAATTTGCCGAACGATTTCGAAAATGAGTGGATACAAAAATCTTTGATTCACAGGATTTGGGATTAAGATAATAGGCATGAATAATTGTCATACCTCGTTTTTAACTTGGTGCACGTTCTCAAGGTCATTTAGAGGTCAGCTTCATTTTTTTAAATAGAAACCTACATTTTTTATTACGGAATTTTATTATACGGGAAAGGAAATATTAATTAATTTTTGAATGTCGTTCTAGACTTGATGGTAATTCCAGTGATTACATAAGCTTGTTGGATGATGAAAAGTACCGTGAAAAACCGTCTTTTCCGCCTTGTTTTTATTATATTATTAGATTTATTAGTTTCAGAGATCTTTCAAACAGAATTAGACATTTTTCATTACTGTAGACAAAATTGAGACAAATTCGATGGGTTGTGATAAAGATTGATGTAAACTGAGAAATTGTGAGATATTATCCCTTCAAATCGTATTATTTTGAAAAAATTCTGATTCTTTGACAAATCGGGCAAATTTCACCTGAAATCTGTAGCTTTATCTTTGATAGTCCTTTTATGTGTCTCTGAATCCATTAGTGAAATTCACAGAAACAACTCTGGCGATATCTTATGAAACTATGTATTAATATTTACTACAATCTAACAAAGTCTTGATGAATTCCGTGAAACTCATAAACATCAGACGTCCAAAAAACAAAGAACATTGATATCTGAACAAAGTTCCTGAAATATAATGAAATCCTATAGAGTTCCATCATTGAAATACTATAAATATTTAGAAACGCATCAGATACACAAATTGGCATACATACTAGAATTTTTGTCATAGCTAAAGCTGTTTTCCTTGTTCATGTGTACATAATTTTACAAGAATCCACATCGTGTGTAAATAAGCTTTCTGATACGCTAGCAGATATAGCGCAGTAAGAGATAGGACTGAAGGATAAAAAATCATGTTATCATATATAGAACTGGGTAGAGACTTATATACAGGGTGAGTTTTCTCCGGGGTCTGATCTAGGAGGAGCTTGAACGTGCTGAAGCTTCGCTAGTGTGCTATACGTGTAGATGTAAATAAATTTGGAGATAAAGGTATCTGCTTGATAATCACGCACTATTATTCTGAAGCGAACAAGTATGAATAGAAGAAGGCCGAGCTTTAGCACGTTGAAGCTTCTCCCAGATCAGACCCCGGAGAAAACTCACCCTGTATATAACATAAATATAATGATTCAAAAACCTCATGGAAAATCCCGATAAGATCTGGTGTGCGTAATATTTCGAAATTATTATCCTCGAAAAATAAAAATTCGAAGCCTTCAGGTGAATTTATATGCATATATATTGAATATGTATGTATGTATGAACCCTCAGTGGTTTCTCAGCTAATTATTTAAACTTCATTTCACTTGAAGGTCAACTTCGCAAGAGATGCCGCCCAAGAATCTAGCGATACAGCAAGAATGGTGGGGCAGGCATCAGAAAATGTGGAAGCCGATAGAACTCGTCGAAGCATAGACGCCTGTCCCACACCGGTACAATATCCTGATCCAAGCACGACTGCTGCATTTTGTACTAGCACCAATGATACAGTTGTTTCTGCATCTTATGAAAATGAAGTTAAAGTTAAAGAGGAGCCAAATTTAAATGACGTGGATACGGTCTATGGTACTTACGATGAATCAACTAATTGCATAACAATAATATACCCTGGGCACGAAGAGGATATTGAAATTCAAGAAAGTGTCCAGGAAGTAGTAAGCTCTGACGTTACCGAAGAATCTGCTTACTTAACGACCGGTCATAAATTTGCCAATTATTTATCGCCCGCTTACACATGCTCAGATTCTATGTCTCCTGCTAGCGTTCGTTCTGATGATATTGACATTGACATGATTGAACCTCAGAATAAATTAGATTCAAATTTATCAGACGGAGGATACGAGTCGCATGGTTCTCCCAGTACAGAAGTTATCAACACGAACGCTACAGAAGCTTTGACAGATCTGTGGCACGAAAGTTTTTCCGAATTATTTCCAAGTTTAGCATAAAAATCGTAACAGATTTATATTTATAAACCAAGGTAGTTTTCGATGCTAAATAAATTTCTTCAAAGAAAATATGTCTGTGATAAAAATAAATATAATCTATATAGAATGATAATAGGGCGATTTATGTTGACTTTTGTAAGTACTCTTATATTCTGACGGTTTTTTATTTTATCAATTTTAGCTCATGCAATGCATAAATTGCGATGTAAATAATTAATTAACATTTGTTTCTTTTTTTTTTTACCATATATTTATATAAGTAAAATAAGTAAGTACATAGTTATCTTAACCATGTCATTTTTATCAATAGAATTTAATGGTCTCTTATATTATGTTATGTAAATTGAATATTTATGAACTTTCATTATTTGCAACTTTTGTCAATAGACATAGAAATGCAATTTGTTGATCAAAATGCACAGAATAAATGCTACCCTCACAATCATTTGGTGTTTTGTTATTTCATCATTTCTGATTCTTGTTATTCATTTAAACAAGTTGTCGAAGCAGCCGTGGCAGCAATCACAGTCAAAGAGCTCTTCAATTTCGATATCAGATGGTGCGGTAAAAACGGAAGCATGTCCCATCTGAGGGAAACTGATAATAGGTGTTTGCTCCAGGTATGACGTCTGAATTTTGTTCAGTCTGTCCATCGTTCCTACTCGGACTACGAGACTTTTAATTAGGTGCAGAATTTGAATGATCAGAGGAGCTGCGTAATGTTGGAACAGAAAAAAGCAGACTTAGTGACTGCGAATCTTAACTTCATTATTATTACGAACGATTTTGATTACTCTTCAATATTGGATCCAATAAGATTCAACTCTTTGTCTTACCTGGTCAAATTAGGCTCAGTATTTCTTTGTGACAGTTGAGGATATTTCTAAGGGTCTGTATTCTTCGTATAAGTAGGTACCTCACGTCTTACAATTTCTTGTCCATTAGTATTTAGCACATCGGAAGTTGACGGGTTCAATATATTAGAAGTGAATCCATGATTGGTTGAGTTATTATTGGTCGCATTTGCATGTTGAATAGCCGGATTGACTAAATCATCTGTTTCCTGTATAAAGGAGAATAAATGAGTTGGTAATGAAGTCAGTTTGGAGGAGTTTCCTGAGAAAGCATTTTACCGCTCATTGATAATTAATACCAAATGAGCGAAATCAATTCTCACTTACGTATCCACTAGTTGTCAGTTTTTTAGCTGTTTAATGATGCTGTAAATCTTTCGAACGAGTTTCATGCAAATTATTTTTCATTAATGGCCTGCAAGATACATAGTACAGTTGTTTGTCCGGCCATCGGGTCAAACAGTTTGTGCAGTAATATAGTAAACACGGTGTACACTGTTCCTGGACATAGAATTCTAACTCTGACATAAATTCGTAAATATTAATAAATCAATAGAATTATTTGGCAAGATATTTACCGAATGGTATCATGAATGAATTAATGTTAATTAATTAGCTTGAAGATAAGCTTATCCTCGAAATTTTTTCACAATAATGCCTTTTAATTCATCTTAGTTTTTAGCTTTCGAAAAAAAATAAGAAAAGTATGCACTCGGTACTTCATCTGTGATAACAATTGAGATACGGAATATATTTGAAAGAAATTGAAGAAATGTTAAGTTACATGTATACATAGGTATACTATGTTACGGTGGTCCTTATTTATGGTGTTTTTGAAATTTCCTACGGACAAGGTGGAAAAAGTTTGCAAATAAATTCAAAAAAAAAGTACGCAAAACTTGGAGTCTGTAGGTCAACTCAACTGTACTGTCTACGAGACAAATTTTCCCATTTGATTTACGTGGAAATTCTGGCTCACTGCATTATTTTTCTTCCTGCCTTAATAGTGCTTAGAGAAATCTGAAATCTGGTATACGTCTTTCCTATAGTCATAGGTATTCAACGAATAATAGGACGATTTTTTGGAAAAAAAAACCTTTATCCCTGTAGGGAAGACGTATGCCAAATTTCACTGCCTTGTAGGCAGTACTCTGAGTTGACCTACAGACTCCAAGTTTCGCGTACTTTTTTTAGAATTTATTTGCAAACATTTTCCACCTTGTCCGCAGGAAATTTCAAAAACACCGTAAATAAGGACCACCCTAAATTGTATGTATGTATGTACAACATACTTACTTTTTTGTTGAAGAAAGTTAAACACAATTGCGCACTCTTCGCAAGCATATTTTACAAGACAATGTCTGGATGCGGAACTAAGGTATAGCCACGACATATTCCGTCGGTAGATTCACCCGATTCTACTCGAGAATCGGGTGAATATGCTGAATCGGGTTTCCGTCTGGGACACCTGATTTGCGTTTCTCGACATGTATGTTGACGTCATCTGCGGGAAATAGTAATACTCCCAATATTACCAGTTGGGGTCGGAAGAAATTCGTAGTTTTCGTTGTCCAGGTCATTCGCGTTGTAGTTCTCGCCATCTAGATTCTCCGCTAAGTAGTCCTGGATGCCGAAAACTACGAGTAAAGAACCCTGAAGACGCAAACTCCGAAGCGGAGGACCTGGAGATCGAAAACCACTGAAGCCTACACTCAACGCTTCTACACTCAACGATCTGGTCTTAGAATTTCAAAAGCAATCTACCCACGAAATTTGTCCCGCTGAACCTGACTCACCCTGTATACATAGTGAAAAGTTCAATAACTAATTATCGCAGTCTTTATTGAATTTTTCACTTTTTACATAGCCTCAAAGGTTTCGGATTTTGCAAGGAATTTTGGCGAATATTTGAAAAAAATCAATAACGACTGAGGCTGTGAAAATACTGATTTTAGAGTATTTTTGCGAAAAAACTGCATGTAGGATGAGCAGAATATTCCGAAAGTTTTTTTTATCGGCACTTTTTATTATTCAGATCATTTTTTCGTACGGCTAAAAGATTTCCAATTCTATTGTGCCTAACTGCATGAAAACTAATCAACTTCCGAACCGGTGTTCATAATAATCTTAAAAAATTCAGACGTTTATTTTTCGATCACTTTCTTCACAGCATACTGAAAAGAACATAAAATCGAAAATGGTGAGGGTCAGCGGCGGGTCCATTTGGCATGAAACGCCCCATATTGAGTGCATGCATTAATTCCGATGTAAAGAATTAATTGACATTTTTTTTCTCTATATTTATATACCTATGTAAAATAAGTAAATACGTAGCTATCTTAACCATGTCATTTTTATTAATAGCACTTAATGGTCTCTTATATTATATTATATGTATATTGTGTTAAGTAAATTTAATATTTATTAACTAACTTTCATTATGTGCCAATTTTGTCAATAGACGTAGAAATTTAATTTTTCGATAAAAAAAAAACCCGCACAGAATAAATATCCCCCTCGTAGTCATTTGGTGTTTCGTTATTTCATCATTCCTTGTTATCAGAACCCGACATACCTACTTTATTGAAATTTTTTTTCTTCAATAACATGAACAAATGCATACTATAATATGTATATTTATATTGCTACATACAGCTTTTTGGCAAATGAGCATTTGAAATACATGCAATTAGCCCCTTTAATATAATAACGCTAGAGTCTAAACGTATATTATAGTGAAAGAATGAATCCATTTCTTTCTATGAATGTTGTTACCTTAGATCCTGTATTAGACAAGACAAAACATAATTACCTATTATTTAGTCTACCTCTAGACGCTTATATCCATATTAAAAAATTACTGTAGTTTTTCATTTTTCATCAATTTATTTCTTAAGTTTACCCTAATGCAATTCATAAAGTATACTTTTGTTCATACGTGATCATAGGTATTTATTGGATATAAACTAACGTGATCTCATAATAATTGAGGTACGAAATTCCTAGATATACTTTGCTGTAAGAAATAATGCAAAGCTGGAGTAACCCACAGAGAAGAATTATTAATAAAAATCGCAACAGATGATAGAATCTGAATTAAGCCGTTATTGAACTATTATTAACTGTACATAAATATATCATAATTCCTAATTATATAACAAATTGGAAAAGAAGAGGTTCCACTTTGACATATTAGTAGTAGGTACCAATCAAAGAACTATACATATTGTACATAAGTATGTATACCCGTAGGTGGATAACAAAGTATGTAGCCTTTAATAGTACGATTCGAGTTAGAGGATTAGTATAATAGCTTCATAATAATACATCAATTAGTTATTAGTCACACCACCAAGTTATGATTACTTAGTACCTCTTCTTTTAATAAAACTGACGGCAACTGTTACAGGAGTCACCGAATATAAAAATTGTATAACAAGTGATAAAATTATGTAAAGAATGAGTCTACGTTATCGTTTTATCTTTCTTATTTCTTTTGTTATCTATTTTAACGAAATGAAACCTGGTATAACAGGACATGTTGTATGCATATCAGTCTAGAACTTTGAAGTATAGAATGCGATATATATGTGATGAAAGACAACTCCTTATTTATCTTTATATTATTGTTGTTCTATCTCATACACAGATATAATTCACGTGTATGTGTATTTATGGTATATCTCTGTACGAAGTATGAATAAAACATCGATATTTATCCAAACAATTTGTCAAAGCAACCGTGACAATACGGTTTATCGTTTTGTTCCTTGAAGGTACCCTTGTTCAATTGCTTCAAACAAAATGCGCACACAAAGTGTTCCGGATGGAATTTACGGAACATTGCAGTGATACAGCGACCTAAAATATAAATTTAATTAGAAATATCAATAAGATATATTTCGAATATATCTATCACTTATATGGAGTTGAGAATCAACCTACCAGTTATTGGCTTATGGCAACCTGCGCATAAAGATCCTCGTTTTGCATGATAGTGGGTTTCGCAGTATGGTAATCCGTCGTGGTCAAAGAACGACCCGCCATGGAACGGTTGCCTACAATCCTGTAACAGATTGACAGATGATTTCATACAACTTCCAATAATTGATGACTAAACAGATCTCATCGTTACTGATGAATTAAATGATTTCGATTAATTACAAAATTGCTGGTGTAATTTTCAAAGAAATTATTCGAAAACGACTAACTCTGGAATGGGACTGTAGGCATTTCAGAATAATAAAACTATTGAACAAATCGATGAATTGTTCAATATACATAGATAAACGAAAAAAAAGGTGAAAAAAGTGAGAATTGTGTAATTTTTCTTTGTATGAGATGAAAAATTCTGTCTTTTTTTTTTATAAGCCACGCGAAAACAGTCGCTAAGACGTGACAAATAAAATAAAAATAGTACCTATGCTAACGTTATGAAATACAAACAATTTCCAGACTTATAAATGTATAAGTACGCAATCTAAATATAGCAACGACTCAATATGCCTGGCCACGGACCAAGAACTATTGGCAACGAAATACGTAAAGTGTCTGCGCTATCCAGCCACCATTTTACTCAATCAATTATACCCAACAAGTTTATGACACTGCCATTGTCTTTTTTTTTTTTTTCTGAACAGGTGCATATGCAGGGCTAATTTGACCATCGTGTCCTTGTAGGTACATGAAATTTACATAAATTCAGTCTAAACTAAAACTGCGTACGCTTAATATGGAACATATGCAGATCATTCCAAATTAGGCATCGCCCCAGTGCACTAATTTCCTCGTTCAATCTGTAAAAAGTAATCTGAACCGATGTCCTACCCTAACAAATGTGGCACAACACATGACACACAACTAAAGCTTCATGACTTGGTCATATGCAGAAATGGACTCTGACCGTTTTGCGATTTGACCTTTATACTACTCGTGTCAGTAATGGGGTGACACGAAACGTAGCGCAAGAGTCCATTCGACTGCTCCGACCTTTAGTGTTGTGTGTGTTTGTTTGTTTTTGTTGGTTTGTTTTAAAATTTCAACGTTTATTCATAGGTTTTTTTTTTTTTTTTGTTTTTTTTTTATACAATACAAACAATTTTATAATGATAACTATTTACCATGTAGGACAATTTTTTTACATAATGCAAATCCAAGTATGAAAATTTTTAAACCTTGTATCCAATGTGTCAGACTATCATATCATGTTTACTTATTTGTAAATGTATCCTAAGCTTGAGTTGTGTGTGCATGTGTTGTGATCAGTGACTAGACGAAAGCGGAGGGTGCAACGAAGCTGCTGTTGAAATGGCAATCGAACGAAGGCCATCACCTATTTCTGATGTTCGGGGTTTTAGGGGGACTCCGCATAAATTGGAGTCAAGGGCATATGGGGCCATTGAGGGGGCATTGCATTATCATTTAATTGGTGATGGTCTGCGTTAATAAAAACAAGTCAATCGACGCTAAATTTATGCTTCTTCTTCCTCCTCTTCTTCTTCCTCGTCCTCATCTACTCCAACGCACTTTGGGCATACAGGCTTGCCTTCCATCGCATAGAAGGATTTGCCAGAAACTGCCTTCTTGCAATCCTGGAATATCAATTACACATAACGATGCAAAGCGGTTTGTCAAAATACCGAGATCAACGCTTTCCTATTTACCTGAAATTAGGAAATAAAACAAAACTGTAAGGACTAATTCTTTTTCGTATACTCGAACCTACCCTGCAGACAAAGCAATCTGGGTGCCACTGGCTGTTTAGAGCAGAGATGTAATTCTCCATTATGGCACGGTTGCAGCCACCACATTTTGGCGCAAACATGTCAAAGTAATCCTCGCGGCAGTAGGGTTTTCCATCACGTTCATGGAAACCGTCTTCACCAAACTGTTTTCCACACTGAGCACAGAAAAAGTGCTCCGTATGCCAAGTTTTCTCCAGAGCGGTTACGCATTTCTAAACAAAATAATAAGAAACTAATTCATTAGGACGCGCTTATTTATCTAGGAGATTAAAACCTTCTCCAAATAATTCTTACATCGAGAATTGGGCCGTTACAATAAGCGCATCGGGGGGAGAATAAGTTGTGATAATCGGGCTCGCAGTACGGGTGGCTGTCCCTTTCAAAAAAGTTTCGAGTACCCAACTCTTGATTGCAATGGGTGCAAGTGAAATGCTCCGGATGCCACGTCTTTCCGAGAGCAGTGATCACCTGTATACCGATTTAAACAGACGATAATCCTTGTTATTCATTGATCTTGTATACGAGACTTGAAAGTCTTTAGATAAAACTTTATATATTTCCACCTGTCCCACGATGGGTTTCTCGCAAGCGTTGCAGCATCCTTTCTGGGTTGTGTTTACTCCTTGACGACTCATGTCTGCCTGAAGGTTTCCTAGCATAGAATCCAACTGATTCTGTTTTATTTGTGTAGCAGCTTGGGCGTTATGGCTCTCCCCTTGCTGCGGTTGATAATGATGTGTAGTATGAGTCTCTGAGATGTGAATTCTGGTCAGCGGTCCCTCTGGTGGCTGTGGACTCGGTGAGCTCTTGGTAGCTTTATTTGGTTTAGCGTATGTTGAGTCTGTCACCGTTTGATGTTGGTGAGTGCTACCATTAATCTGTAAGAATAGAAGAAAAAAGTTTTATTTATCAAACATAAAAAAAAAGCACAAGAAATGTTGTATCAGCCGAAACTAGAGCAGAACGGATCTGGAAAGCAGACTGTTATATGTGGGTGGTGCCGGTTATTAATAGATCTGAGTCTTGTTAATGAGGGCAACTCTTCTTGCAGTATTTTAAGGTTGTTCATAAGCGAACGTTGAGGAGGTCAAGTGATGCAAGTAGTAAGATACACCGAAAGGATAGGGGGAGACGGTTTGGCGTTCAAAAATTAAATGTGAAGCGAAAGAAAAAGCTTCAGAGACCCACGGGAGATGTCGACCGTTGCGGCTGAGCTTGCAGACTGGCAGAAACCTTTGAGGAGATCGGTGGTTGACTACGTCCCCCTCCCTCGAAATTTCCCCCACACGTTTGCCGAAAGGACGAGGAGAGCAGAAGATGGGTGAAAAGAGGGAAGGAGAGGAGAGCAGACACTGGGCAACTCGGCTAGGTAGATGGCGGAATGAAAGCTATTTCGGTAACCTGGGGAGCCAAGAATGGGCACAGGCAAACTCCAATACACAGATTTCTACTGCCATGGGGGACCAACAACTAACAGGCTTCACTGTCACTGCCGTCTTCCAGCAAGATCGGAGAAACTTTATGATAACACAACGTGTGACGATATTTTTACCTATTTTGTGCCAAGTTCAAATGCATGACAGAGCGACTTTTCTCCTCTCAAAACTCTCTGTATTTTTTCTATTTCAATTCTTGTCACATTGCACGCAGTTTTTATCAAGCACAGCAGAGGTTCACTTGCCTTAAACTCAGAAAGCGAGGCCATAAGGTCGTCCAGTTCCTTGGTGGCATTGCTGGCTGCGTGTCCATTAGTAAAGCTTTGATTGAGCTCGGTCCTAGTAGTTAAGGAGTCTCGTTGCGGAGGAGAATATCCTTCATACACAGGTGACACCTCAGTGGTTGTTTCTTGAATAGTCACTGTCACCTTACCGTCATGTGGATACTCGCTGCGGCAGTTAATTCATTTTCATATTTGAGTTTCAGCAAAGCAAATAACGATATTTCAGTTCCAAATATTCAACAATAGTTCTTGGAATCATTAGGTGTGTGCTGATCTACTACAGAATGCAAATAAATTAAATATAGTTTTGTGGGGCATACCCAGCCGGGACCGCAGTGCTCAACTCTTCAAGAAGGGAATCAACGGTGGGTCGTGTCGTTGAAAGGCTACTTGGTGAACGTAACATTGGACTATTTGCACCTCCATTTAATCTCGCCGCTGATCCTATGCTGTCTGAAATTAATCAAGAAATGACAATCCAGACTGAATGATTAATCGGTACTAATATTCTTTAGAATTGTATGTCAGATTGAATATTTCCTGAAAACGGATCATATAATCTGGTAAAATTTTCGTTCAGAATAAACTTTTTGTTGAATGGAAGAAAAAAAAAAATTCATTTGGATCGCTTTCATCTCTGGTTGAAGTAGAGTTTATAACATTGTTTCAAAGGATCTGTAAACATTGCGTAACATCTGGTTTCGAGAACTCTGGCAAAGACACGAAAATATAATGAAGATATTTGACACAGAAAATGCACGGTAATAGCATCTTGCAATCACTAAATCTTCTAATTTGGCATAGTATGATGCCAACCTTCAAACAAGCAGCCTATACGCCAAGGTCAACAAGAAATGACGTTGATGCTGGTTCAGAATAAATTCAACGCTGACAATAATGACCCTAAAAATAGAGTGGGGAAGCTTCACCAGTTACCACCTGATTACAATTTATTTTATACACCTGCTGCTAATTGGCACATCGACGATACACCTCATTCTCTACATATACATGAAAAATAAAAACTCATTAGCTACGTTGATCAGCGATACATTGTCGAAACGTTAATAATAAACACAAGATGCTTCATCTCATATTTCGGAATCATTCAATACTCGAGTGTTTTGTCATTTGAGATCTTGGAGACCCTCTTAATTGGATATGTCAGCGTTTACTACCACACAACGTAAGATCTGGACCACAAAACATTAATGCAAGGTCAGGAGCATAAAATTCTTACTGATTGGGCTGGAGCATAAGCATAGGCTTAAACAAATGGAAAAACGACGTAAGTACACATGTATAACTATGCAGCGAGAGTGCTTACCTCTTTCTTGAAGATTTGTATTATAGTGTGCATTGCTAAGATCTTGAAGGAGGGTATCCAATTCTGATAGATTGTTGTTAAGGGAAGGCATCTTTCCTCCTTGTGCATTCTGGGAGTACGACACACTTCCAGTCTTCGTTATTGACTCCTCAATCGCTTCTCGATTTTGATAAGTAGGCTGAAACATACCGATAGAAATCTGAAGCTGATCATCAATTGATAACTACATTAATTGATCAGGATTTTTTTGTTGTTTTCACGATTTTCCCAAGTTTTTTAAAACCAGATTCTAATTGTTTTTTTTATACAATAGAAGACAGAATTCCCTGACATCTAAAAGCCTTTCTCAATCTTAGATTCTTTCACCACCATGCACAGATTACCAACAAAACCTAAGTGATAAATGATCTAAATTGCGAAACGAACTTTGCCAATGTATTCTTGTTATTTTTCTTGATGTTTTGTTTTTTACTTTTATTGTTTAGGGGGAGGGAAAGGGAAGAGTACCATATAGTTTCGTGAAAAATCTAATAAAGCATTACTTTGGGATTATTGAAGGTTTTCGAGAGACCTTGAGAGAGAAAAATTCGTTTGGTGGATGTTGGTTCTATAAAGATTAAAAGAGGGGAATATTTGCTACTAGCAAGCGTTTGTGTATCTTAGACGAACGAACGGGATATATGTAACGTAAATGTTTTCCATAGATTTAAAAGTGGAGCGATATTTCAAGCGCTAGATGAATTATGACAATTTTATTTTTTATTTTTTGCCCGAGGTTCGACGTTGTGTGAAAATGGCATAGCAAAAACTAGTAAATCGAAAGTTTTACGACTTAATCGTACAAGATATTATTGATAGAATTGTTATTAGTGACTAGAAATAATTTAATCATTATATTCAAGACATTTACAGTCACAAGACAGGATTCGCATAAAGGTATCATCATTAGAACGATTTTTGAAAAAAAAATATCGGATATTATATTTTACTAGAAGATACATACTGCATAAGATATATGTATATTCTAGTTTTATGTTTTACCATATCTTATAGACGATGTATTTTCACGTGTCTTTTAAAACCTCCGGATATTAATTATTTATTAATTTTTTTTTCCCGTAATAAAATGGTATAACACTACATCCGGTCGATGGAAACTGGGTTGCTGAGTTGTCAGGCCAAAAATATCCAACGCAACCAACAGCAGCAGAAACATGTCAGCAAAATATATTGGTAAGTCTCGAGCTGCTAATACTAATAAAAGAATATTTATAATAACGAAAAATTTACAATCACTTTGAAGTACTCAAACCTAATTAATTTTTTCAATATATTACAAATATTCTTTTTATTTTGAAAACGAAAATGGAACAGCTATGCTGTTTGATCGCGGTGGATTCTGCATTAGCTCATTCACTACTTGGAACTGTAAGTAAAATTTACTGGTGCGTTACTATATTGCGATAGCTAATGTCATTCTATTCCATTTAAATTACTACTAGTCTTTCTTACTGTATAATAGTCCGGATCAAATCTGATAAAATTTCAGTTTCTTAATGAAACACAAAAAAAAAAACCAAGAAAGATTGTCGAAGTCAATTGTGAAACGGAAGGAAAAAAAATATCTAATTTCACAGTCCATTCACTTTATGGATAGATTGACAGTTCAGAGTCTGGAAATTTAATTTTTCGCATGACTAATAGCGAATAAAATGTATGTATGTGTACGTTTCGTTTAAATTAGTTGAATTCGAATATGTTTATAGCTATTAAATTCGATTAAACTTGAATGAAGAAAGACCAGAGCTGATAGTGAGTTGCGAATGAGTTGGGTGAATGAATATATAATTGAAATTGATTTCTGACTTCCCGTTTCAAGAGTAGTTACAAGACAGGAGACAGACTATAGGAGTATATAGGAAAAAAAAAGAAAAACCACAGAATGAATGATATTGAATTTTATGAAAACGTTATAAAGGAGGAAGTAGGTATAGCTTTGAAAGCTTGAACGATTGCCAATTATTCATATGAAATAAGGGAGGACCGAAGTCTCGATGCTCGGAAAAGTAAGTTGTCTTCGAAGCTATGATACAATGGAAGGAAAGAATAAAGAAGTCTGGCATTTTGACAGTTATTCATTCACTCCTTTGCAATTATTTGAATATTCTAACATTTAAATTACGATTAGAAATGGCAGAGTTATTCCTTGTCCAATGAAAGCCTGTGGCATTAACGTCGACGCGGTTTGTGTTCGCTACAACTCGGAAACCGAGCTATACAGGGTGATTGGTGTTAATCGAACCTGAAAGAGGTAACGAAAAATGTTTCATACAAAAGTTGTAGGGTTCAGAAGGGTAAAAACCCAACTGAATCGAATTTTTCCCCGGTGACCTTGCCGAGGCCAAATCGAGGTCAACTTAGTTTTTTCTAATGGATCTCTATATTTTTGACTTTAGAATCGAATATAACATCAAACGCATGAAAAATCATACGAATACATATGGTCTAACGCTGATGGTTGCAGAGATAAAGGCCTTAAAATATGGAACTGTTGGGGGTTACAATTTAGATAATTTTTTTTTAAATTGATAAAAAATCTACGTAACCGTTATTGTTCGTATGTTAGCGAAGTACATTGCGTACTTCTAGTCGAGTTCCAGAGCTGATTGCTGGTTGAGTTTTCTCATAACTACTCGCGACGCTAATTATACGACGTCCCGACAGTTCCATCTTTCACAGCCCTTATCCCCGCAACCTACAGTTCTAGACCATACGTATCCATATGATTTTTTATGGTGAATTGGATGTTTTATTCGATTTCAAAGTCAAAAATATCGGGATCCATCTAACAAAACTAAGTTGACCTAGATTTGGCCTTGGCAAGGTCACCTGGGAAAAAATCGATTCAGCCAGGTTTTTTCCTCCTATGAACCCTACAACTTTTGTATGAAACATTTTTTGATACTACTTTTAGATTTCGAGATATCACCCTGAATTGAATTTAAACCAAACTGCACCCTGCACATTAAGTAGAAATTTTTCGTGCCCATTTCGTACATTTATCAGTACATCTATTGAAGCTCAGTTCTTGTGAGAAAAAAAATTCCAATCGTATTGAAGGAAAATCTTGTTAGAAAAGACGAAGTGAGCACATATTTCAAAAATATTCTCTCCTGCTCTACTTTTATTTTTATTGACACAATTCAAAAGTTAGGGTACTCAAATAATGTCGAAAAAGTTAATAAATTACTGTAAAAACTTAAGACTACTTCCTCTTTCCCTTCGATTGTGATTCAGCTTCAAAAACCAATTTATACCAAAAAATTTATACAAATCACGATTACTTACGACCCGTTAAATTTTACATATCGTAGCTACTAAAGTTTATAAATTTCATTATTTATTCACATATCTCTTCATATTTTCTCACTCACGATAAAAAGAAAAAGAACTACGTGGTTTAAATTTTCGGATATGATATACTAGACAGTCTGAAAATCTATGTGATTTCTGTGAATAACAATTAATATACTCAAAGAAATTGAAGATATTGTTAAATATGTTAACAAATAAAGAAGAATGTAAAATAAGCTCGAGAATTCGAGGGAGTATAAATCGTATTACATCCCTAGACACACAGACTTGTGATCTATTTTTTCATATAACATAATTTTTCAATCAAAGATCACAGCACAAATGAAAAATTATACTAAATAACTTCGTCTTTTGAGCAATTCAGCACTCCATAAAATCGAATCAACACGATAATATATCAGCGACAAATCCATTGTCGGAAAATTTTCTTCTTAAAGAAAAGAAATCGTTGGCCAACGTCACGTTTTTGTGGAACAAGACCAAAGTACCTACCTATTTTTATAAATAAAATATATAAGACATATACATGTGTATATTTATCATCTAGACATTGGAAAACAAATTAAGGTATATGAGAGGACACATTATTGTGTAAAAAAATCCTCCTAGGGGCGGGTTTGAAGATATATTTTATCCTCTCCATGGATGCAGCGATCACGATCGGTTCGACTCTCATAATCCTGATACGATGTTTGGTTCTCCAGATGTTTATTGGCTCGAGAGTGTGGGGCTTGTTTTCTGGCTGATACAGTGGTTCATGTATATATTTATAGCTATAATAATAGTTAATTATATCTTGGAGCCCGCGGATTCATGCCACTTCCTACACGCCTGCTAAACTTTGCACACGTTCAAAAATCAACACGCTTGTGATTCTTATATTTTTATTTTTCTTCAATTTTAAAGTCTCCAAGCTCCGGTACAGACTACCGATGATCGCGGTGATGGGGCGAAGGCATATTCAGGTGGCGAAAATACACGCCAGCACCCAGAGCTGCCCGACTAATTCGCGCCAACATTTACAATTCCGTTTCTCAGCCGATTTTGTAAATAAAAAATAAATGGCTTTTGCTACTCTTGTTATACTTTCATCTATTATAATGACTTCTCTTTTTTTCGCTGAGATTATATCATCACGTTCGATCAGCGTGGGTGGCGAATCGTCATTTTAACACGACACAAAAATTTACGACGATATATAGGTATATATTGGATTCGGAAGGAGATATATCAAGAAATAAATTCAAACTATTATTACCTTTCTCAAAACGAATTTAGATCAAGTAAAACAAACAAGTGTCAGCTAATTGATGCAAATTAGTATCAAGGCGAACCAAACACGAAACAACTGTTGATTTCACCTTAAAAAATCTCTTCGGCTATTTATAAATAGTTTTTGCTACGCTGTTGGGCGCTAACTCGAAAATAGAAATTATTAATTTTACCCAAAATTCACGCGTATTTAATAATTGATGAAATATCGGGTCAGGGATCACTGTTTCGAGAATATCAAACCCAGTTTTTTCATATACAGGTGTAGGTATAACATTTATCAAACGTTAAATGATTCAACATTTGCACCAGGGTTTGATCTCGTTCCAAAATCAGGATTAAACATAGTTCAACGATATAATAGTGACTATAGTGTACGATGTAAATATAAAATTATTTTAAAACGAAGTTCTTATATATTTTTTCTATTTCTTTTTTGTGACAAAATTTATTATTCAACATCGCGATCGAACGCTTACGCCAGTGCATAGCGTATGGAAAATAATAGCCCGTGAGCCAATTTTAGTTCAAGTTTTAGGCATCGTTTCAATGTCTAGTTCAATGAAAATGAACAAAAAAGAAACAAAAATTTTTTTGAAAATATATGGCAAACAATAAGAAATGAATACCTTTGAACCCCTCCAACATTAATTCGTCAACCCACATTTTGCATGTAAATTATTGATAATAACGCAGGCCTCATAACAGCTAACAACGCCACACCAGTTGGAAGGATGAGCTATTACGGTGGCAATTTTACGCTCTAAATAATTGAGAACTTGGAAATATAGTCGGATCAATACCTGCCGTGAGATATCGACAGGTGTAGCTACGGACAGTTAGGTTCTATAACCTGAGGTCATGACTAGAGTCACCGTCTTAAAAAAAAAAAAAAAACGCCTCAGCAATTACGAGCATTGAAACCGCTCGAGTCTTAACAGCACCTTAACGTACCCCAAAGTTTGTCAAGACTGCTGCCATCTGGCGAGGAAGTAGCATACTTAAAACTGTTTACCGATCGATACTGATACATACCAGATACCAATAAATCTGGATTCTGTTTTACCGACGGATTAATCAATGAAAGAAAAAAATAGGGTTTTTTTTTTTTTTCATTTTTATTAATAAATCCGGTGAGAAATAAACGACCGATCTTTTTTTTTTTTTTCTACTATAAAGTTAATTAAAGCAAAACCTAAATTCATGATCGATCACTTCGTCGGTAAGAGGGAGATAAAAAATTACAAGTGAAGAAATTTACCTTCTGAAATTGATATCTTTGCCCAACAATGAGGCGTTTGGTTGTTGCTAAATATGTCGGTGATCTAAACTGTCTAGGCATTCTTAAATTAGTCTCTCTCTATCGGATTCAAGAATAAATTAAAGAAGAAGGAACGAAAATTTTTAAGCCAGACACGAGTTTTCAAGTCTTCTGCAAGGTGGAAGCAAGAAAAACTTTTAATCTCGAAATAATTAACGGGCGTAAACTGCAATAAAACGATTTCCAAAATATTGAAAAAAAAGACAGAATAGAAAATGAAAATTATTTTCTGTTTTATGAACTGTAATTTCTAATTGCGAATTATTACTTGGAAGTAAACTATAGCATAGAAGCGTATAGCGTATACGTGGAAGCAAGTTTCTTACGAGTTTATATCAGACGTCGTTTTCTCTCCATCTTTGGTTATATTATGCATACCTCTTCTGGTGACAAAACCTCATTCAATGAGCGAGACATTTCTTGAGTACAAACTTTGAGTTACGTTTAAAAGATAAGAAAGTACCCAAGTGCAAAGTAAACACCCGCGGGAGTATCCGAGTATACCGGGTGTACCAGGAACTCAAGTCTCTATTTCTGTCTGTTTCTCTTTTGTAAAGCTAAAGATATTGGCGCAACTATAAAAGATAGAAAGAAATAGAAGATGAACTGGATAAAGATGAATAG
This sequence comes from Macrophya alboannulata, assembly GCA_949628255.1. NCBI lineage: Eukaryota > Metazoa > Arthropoda > Insecta > Hymenoptera > Tenthredinidae > Macrophya > Macrophya alboannulata. The sequence goes on along the minus strand of OX451212.1, from coordinate 10,286,459 downwards.
CATCGTGTCACGTATCATCTGATATGAATAATTACTTCTTAATACATCATCGCATGAAGAAAGTGTATCTTGATTTTTTTGATTAAATAGAATGATATACGTTTCGTCATAGTGGGCGTAAAGTACGCTTTTTTGGGCGTGTTTTGCGGGCGTAAAGTCCGACTTTACGCCTGCATAAAACAAGGCTAAAAAAGCGTTATACTTAACGCCAACATGACGAAAAATCATGTTCGCACCGCGGGCGTAAAGTTGCACTTTACACCCATATAGTACGAAAATAACTATTTACTCGCATACTCATTGTCAGGCACCATTATTTTTTACCGAGGGTTAAATAGATTTTGATATTTTCTGCTCTGAAACTAGATTTTGCAATTCTATGAGTTTTTTTTTCATACTGCACGTATGTAAAACATCTACACGAATTCATTGAAGATTAGGTACATTATTTTCCAAAAACAAAAAAAATGAATTCCTCAGCTCCTAATTGGTTCCAGAAATGGTTGAAAGGTGAATAAATAATAAAGTATAAGCAGGTACAAGTGAATGAATGTAGCCATAGAAATAATAGAACAGTAAAAGTTTTTATCAGAATAATAAAACCCAATACTTCTCTAAAGATAAAATGCAACAGTACCTAATTATGCAAGCAATGCAACAGAAAGTATACATCGTTCAATTTTCAAAATAGAACTTTTACTCCCGATTCTATATTCTTTCATCTCTAAATGTTCGAAATGGTTGGTAAAATTTCGGAATAAGAACTTAACTTGTATCGCAATATTATTCACTAAAATCCGTAAGCCCTGATGAAAATTGTGGAGTCGGTTTGAAGTTCCGAATTTTAATATTGCAGTCTCAAAGTTTTTAGAAAACGTATTTTTCAGGAAGTCATGGGCATAGTCGATTCCGAAAACTTCGAATCAAAAGACACCGAAGGTTCAGAATTCGAAAAGTTGAAGGTCCGACAGTCCAAAACTCCGAAACTTGAATTTCACGACGAAGCTACGTATCCCCATTAAATTTTTAGATTAATTTTGAGAGTTTTTGTTGTCCGCATTATGATCTTTCCGAATTTTAATATTCTAAGCTTCAAATTTTGTAAAAATTCGAAATCGTCTGAAATGATTTCGTAATTTCGACCGTTCGGCACTTCAACTCGACTCCAAAATTTTTACAATTTTTTTCAAGACCGAGATAAATATGTACACTACTTTTATAGTTATGCAATAGAGATATACGATATAATAAGCGGGGATATGAGTCGATGGATCCAGTGCTAGGATTATATTTGTTAAAGTTTATAGCGATCGCATGACACACCCAGAAGTCTTGTTATCGTTTCCGGTCCATACCAGGCGTCTGCAGCAAAGGCATCCACTGCACATATGTATACTGCACTAAGACCCGATATCATAAACTCCTGCGGATCACTAGGACGTAAGGGGATCGAGACTACAGATAAGGACTCTGGCTTTCTACCACGCGCGCATAACTGCCTATATACTATAAGAGATTTCTAAAAATAAAACGTCATCATAATTATCTACCGATAATTCAATACCGAGAATAGCCAGGTCGCCTATACTCGTAAGTATGCTCCGTTGTATGACATGCTATAGTTGTAGGTATAGTGTGTAAAGTAAATACGTCTGCTTCGAAGGTATTTAGATGATGTTCAAGTCAATTAAGTAACGGTCCAACAGCGAAGATACAAAGTCCATATGTGACATTTTAAATACCTCAAGAATTCAGAGTTATACACTGCTCATATATGTACCATCAAGTCATGCTCGGTATAACTAGACGAATCTTTATACGCTTGAATGAGGTGCAGGATTAATTTACAAACGTTGAATATACCGAGATATTTGAAATTTCGATTATATTAAAGACACTCTTACTCCACTGTCTCAATTTTTTGATTAATTATAACGCAGACTCTTGCAGTATCTGCGTTCTCTAACTAATATAGACTCAGATATGTAGAATGACGCTTATATCTCGTCAGGAAAAGTAACTTTTTCCAAAATTTCATCGAATATCGAACCGTATATCACCGACTTATTCTTTACATGAAACATCACACTGAAATTCTTCTCCAAAATTTTGTCCAGCCATAATTTTGTTGATTGCGTCACAGTATATGCATACCTATATCTATATAAATCAGATAGTTACTCACCGACTGTGGCGGTAACGGAGATGTCCGATTATCGTATGACCTGTAAGCCCCTGCAGGATGCGATCGCGCTCCATTGAGCGATCCATATCCAGGAGTCGCGTTATTCCCGACATGATTTCCTTCGGGGGATACCGTGTTCTGGAGATCAGCTAACAAAGCGTCTGAAAAAAAGGAAGTATACGTCAAGATTGCGGTGTGTTAACGGTGCAGATATAAAACCATAACCAGGAAAAATGTACAAAAGAAAGTTTAAGGATATGATTCGAAAGAATTTGATCGCTAGGTCAAATAAACGGAGTAGAAAAATTTCTCTCCACGAATTTTTAAGATATGCGTTATTCCTTTACGTCAGATAATCGGCTTTTTGCAACGCTGCAGAAAAAGGTCAGAAATAGTCTTTTCGATGACGTAGGCAATTTGCTTATGTGAATATGTATTCAAAGAATGCGTCTGTATTACAGCAACACGAACAATTCCTGGTACTCTTATAACTAACGATAAATATTAATCGAGAATAATCGTCTGAGAACTGAATATGATGCATATATACATATACACAGGAATCGCGTGACCCGAAAAATGTGAAATAAATGAGTCGGTGAACCCGTAAATGCAATGGTAAGCATCGGGGATAAGTTGGACTAGTCATCTTCCACATCGCGCACGTGGTTTGTATATATAGACTATAGGATCCAGAGTGTATATTCTCATGAATTCCTGACCCCGCGTACAGAGAGATCCGGTGCATATACCGTTATTTGCGAAGGACAACTTCTCGTCCACAAGTTTGCTCAACTAAGGGCTTAGCAGGTAGACGTAACACTCGTTTCTCATCCTATATACTTGAACGAGAAACGACACACTGTTCGTTGCCAATTTATATCGTGAAAAATCCTCAAATATCACATTTGAATAAATTCTTAAAAATCCCCCGAAACGAGCGAACCCACGCGACAATTTCCTGACTGTGAAATAAGATCATGTTCAAAGGTTTTACTGAATCATTTTCAAATTCTTAACCATGCCGCAGATTATCGCTCAGTAGTAATAAGTCGATGTTGAACGTCATCGGCATCACGGTGCCAAAGTCGTAGATGACGTCAGCCGCGACAGTGCCGCGTCGATTACCGATCGCAGAGAGTAAAGCAAAAAAAAACGAAGAAGAATTGTGCACTAAACCAGGCTCAGAATTTTTTTAAAATAGGAATTAGAAGCTCCTAGAATAGATCTAATCAAATATCTAATACTAGTCTCACCGAGACTTAGCAGGTTGTTGGAAGCCGCGGTCCTCTGAGGATCGTAGACTTCGTAAATATCAGAGTTGTCTGTCGATCTTCTACCGTAACTACACTGACTGTCCATTATTGTGACAGGCGCGCCTAGTTTTTAGGAATTTTTTTATACACCGGACACTGTACACTGACATACAACAACACAGCACTGCGGAGTCCAGGTCGCGCTAACTGAGACTTGCAGAGAGTCGAGACTGTAGACGACTTGATTTCATGCTGGAGGAGGTAATGCAGGAGGTAGAGAGGAGAGAGAGAGAGGCGTAGGTGGGAGCGACATCGAGGACTTGAGTTGAGCCGCTGCTATCGCGGGGTTCACCACATCAAGTCTTTTCATCTATAATACTCATATCGCGGAGTGGTTGCCCCCTGACGAAATTTTCTCGGTATAATATATGCATGTATATGTACAATACGTAGAATAATCTTCGAGTAAACTTCTCGCTCTTTTATCTCTAATAGTCTTTCGCTGATGTGAGTAAGTATTTATAAAAGTTGTCGACGTTATTTTACCATCACAGAGCACAGAGAATGGATGAATGGAGAACTGGGACAGCTAATACGACTGTCACTATCAGCTGAGTAATTTATTGCTTTTGATTTATATAGGTATGTAAATACTTGTGAGATGCAGGAGTCTCGAGATTTTTTGTTATAAAAAATCGATTGGAAATTTTTAAATATAGAAAGATCTGAGGTGTTCCTCCCCGTTTCGAACGGTTCGAAAAGTTCACCGATCCCAAAAAAATCATAATTTTTTCTTATTACACAAATATATCGAAAGAATTTATGTGAATTTTTACAGAATTTTTGGATCGAATTTTTGGAGTTTTTCCAAATTCCGACTTTTTTCTACGAATCTCCGTATCTCAAAAGTATAAAATCATACGAGAAAATTTATAAGACAAAATAGTTGCAATTTCGAATCAAATTTCTGAAAAAAAATTTTTGGGAATCTCCCGAATCCCGAAAATACCAATTTCTATCAAAAATACACAAAAACATTTTTTTCAACCAATATGCCACTTTTGATTTGAATCAAAAAATTCACAGAAGATACTCTCAAATGTTTACAACAGACATATATTTTTTTTAAGATGGTTGGCTCATTCGTTTGGAAGCTATATTTATTATATATGCTTAATATGCTTTTTTAATTCTTCTTTTTCTTTCGAAAAAAAATGTAGCTTCCAAACGATTGAGCCAACCATCTTGAAAAAAATATATAGTTGCTGTAAACACTTGAGAGAATTTTCTGTAAATTTTTGAAACAAATCAAAAGTGACATATTGGTTGAAAAGAATATTTTTGTGTATTTTTGATAAAAATTGATATTTTTCCGGATTCGAGAGATTCACAAAAAAAATTTTTTTTCAGAAAGTCGATTCGAAACTGTAACTTTTTTATCTCATAAATTTTCTTGTATGATCTTATTATACTTTTGAGATATACGGAGAGTCGTAGAAAAAAGTTGGAATTTGAAAAAACTCGAAAAATTCGATCCAAAAATTCTGAAAAAATTCACATAAATTCTTTCGATATATTTGTGTAACAAGACAAAATTATCATTTTTTCGGGATCGGTCAACTTTTTGACCGTTCGAAACGGGGTGGAACACCTCATATACATATTTGATCGGAAATAATTGTTCCGTAGAATTGTGACAGAAATTTTTTATGATCACTATGTGTTACTTTATCGGGGTGTCAAGCAACCAAGAACCGATTACGTTAGCCGATAATACGTATCTTATACCGTTTGTTTATAGCTATACCAAGATAAACTGGTATCTCGAAGAGTACATAATGGATCGACGCAGAATATACATAATGAGAACTGTGGGTATAGAGATTAATGTACGATCTGAAATTTAAATCGTGGGAACACCATCAATTAAACAAAAATCACAATGAGTGACAGAGAGTTTCATTGAGGGGTTGTATACGTATATATCTTGGAAATAACTTTTTCAAATCACTGATATCGCTTTAAATAAATATTCTATAGATTCGGTATTTTCAAACCTGATCTTTTCGATTTCGAGACATAATTCTGCAAATTATTTGAGATTTTAAGGGAGCTTCCGCCTCGCACAGATTGAGTATCGGGAAAAAAAAAAAGTAAAATGATGTAATTTCGGGACAGATCAATAATATACAAACACGTAGAGCTAAAGTCAGTTCAGAAAAGCACACTTTTTTTCTCAACGTTCACGAAAAGACAAAAAAAAAAAAGTCATGGCTCGAAATCCAAAATCTTCTTACCCAAACATTAGATTCATTGAATATCATTGGCTCACCCCGAAATTACATCAACGTAGAATATTCCCTCCAAATTTGTCGAAGTTTTTATTAACGATGCTACTTGTATCCTATAACGGCAACCAACTTTCTCTTCACTGCAATCAATCTATGTAAAGCGAGGCTCCATCAAATCTCAAATTATTATCAATTAAATCTCAAAATACTAGTAATTAGCTTTGAAAAGGCTAAGTTAATAAAGCATTTCTTCAAATCGTACCAGTAGTGATTAGAAAAAAATTATTTCCGAGATGTACACATCACCCTCTCAGTGAAAGAACTGGTAGCTTCATAATTTTCGAAGAGTTTCATATTCTTTCAAATTTCAAAGACCCAGCAAGATCATGCCTGGGCTAATAATCAATACCAAATCACTATAAATCATGACGTATACGATGTATATTGTATGTGGGGATATTAAAGCGGTGAAAGACTTCCAATCGTTATATACTCCATTAACCCAAATTTCAATGATTAATTCCTTAATGAGTTACTGATTGAATGAGCTATTTCAATTATTGAGCAGTCCTTGACACAATGCGGTTAATTTTGTCGATATGACGTCCGCAGATAGTAACTTATCATGTCGGTGTTCGCAATTATCATTAAGCACATGTCAAAGTAATAATCGTAGGCCAATTTCGTTAGTTTCAAAGACGTGAATGGGCCTTTAAGCTTTGGCCGAGAGCCCAGAGGTGTGTTTATTTTTTTGCTAGAAATCTATTTCGCGCTCGATGAATCACGAATCGTTTCTCAGCTGACGGAATATTGATTATACAATATATAGGTTGTCGAGTGTAAACAAAATGAGGTAATTTTCAAAATTCTATGTTAAAAATTTCGGTATAATGTACGTATAACGGTAAAAATCCACGACCTAATCAACCCCAAAATTCAAAATTCATCAACGCCTGACCACCTCCTCGACTTTATACACAATCGCCGTTTTTCTTGTAAGATGAACTTTTTCGCCCATATGGAATAACTGACAGTTAAATTTCGAATTCAATGTCAAGATCAGGATCATTCAAAATCTTATCAGATGATTGATTTTTAATCTAATTTTAGGCTTCGATGTCTGCGCAATTATCTATTTTGTGTTAAAACGTCTTGTTGTTAGTTGGATGAGTGTATTTCATTGAAGTTTTAGTTTCTGTTTAAGTTTCAGTTTCCATTTCCCCAACATTGGTTATCCCAAGGCGAAAAAGTCGACCGTTTATTTACAACGATAATTACTTACTAATGTATCGTTCCCACCGTTTGTGGCGTTCCAAAGTGGCCGAACGTGCAGGCGTAAAGGGTGACATTGGTCTTAAAGCGGCGGTGGATGTCATATTTTTTTTTTTATCAAGTCCAATTTATACGATTTGTATATATTTGTATTCACAGATATTTAAAACACTCCGATAATTGTTATCGCACGATACTTTGATATGTCTCCAAAAAGCTGTTTGTTTAAAACAAAAATCGAACTATCTTTCCTTTTGTCCCTGGAAAAATAATTTGACTTTACTATCCCAAAGTCCGAATTATAAATTCTTGTTGTTAGAATAAAATTAGAAATAAATGCCTCGAACGATTCGGTGGGTAATCTAAATAAATTCATAGAAATTTCTCATCATTTATCGCGATATTATTTACTATAGACTGTAAAATTAAATCTCAAACTTTGACGAACGATTTAGATACGTTTTTCCAATAATGGTGAATCGTTCACTCACTACCGATTGAACAAACAGTTAACACGTCTATTATATCGATCTCAAACCGTATATTCTGAGTGTCAAAACAGCACTTTGTCTATAGAAGCTGAAGAGATCGGACAATAAAATCTGACTCGAAGTGCTGCAGACCCATCGCCAATAAGCGAAATTAGAAAAATTCGATAATGGAAGGCGTGTCCGAACGATTGATCAATCAAGATAAGGAATCCGTTCAATTTACGCAACGAATCTCGGGGTCAACGAGCGTGCATTCACTGCGTGAGGTCAACCGCGAATTAGGAAAGCGATGTCGAAATCGTGGGTAATTAATTTATTTATCAGAATAGAAACGAATACGATGGAACATTATATGAGCAAGAAGAATGGACCATGTGCGGATGGAAAATTATTAAATGTATATTAAACTCTGCGGTATAATATCGTGAGGAAATATTTATAAAACCCAGATATGATTATAAGATAAAAGTAAAACTAGCTGAGAACCGCAATTCAGCACCGTCGAAATTTTGTCGCGTTAGTGTTGGCAAGGCGAACCGAGAACTGGGCTGCTTCAGCCTAGCCCTGCACCTACGAACTATTAAGCTATACGTGTAGGTATTTGGAACGAACTAACACCACAGTAATACATAAGGTTTTCACCTAGTTGCGTGGTAGAATCTGCCAAAAATAACTGCGACCACTACTGCAGTAGCAGAGCTGTATAAGAACGACCCTACAGCTTCCTATTACTATAAGTTTGTTGAAAAATATTACGTTTGTCACGTAATTCTGTGTGTTCTTCTCTTTTTATTTTTATTTTTGAAATAAATTCTCCGTTTTAAGGGCCTCGCGCTTATAAGCTCAGAAAGTTTTTAGTTTTTATGTAAACGGTTTAAGATATTTTACTCTCCAGTTTCTCGTGTTTATATAAAGCAGCTGAGCTATAATACAAGACATATAGATATGTAAGTATATGTAAGCGACGTAGCTAATTCAGAGATTTGGCGCCAAAGGTGAAAATCATATGGCGCCGCATAGATGTATAAAAAAATCGTATCTCACGGTTGACGTATTTCTGTAGCTATATCCATTTATTGCGAGTACTTTTCCAAAATTTATCCAAAATGTTCATGTTTTCTTTGTTTTTACTTGTAATTTTATTGCCAAGTACAACTGGTTTTTTTTTTTTTGAAAGGGGACGTCTTCATCTTGTTCATCTTCGGAGACTTAAATCGACATTGTTTTTTTACTGATTCTCTTAATCTTTGTTATTCCCGCAGAAGTCTTTGATATGTAGCAAGGTATAATCTTGCAAAGAATGACAGTAAAATATAAAAATTCTCGCGTTTTTTTCCCATTTTTAGGCACTCATTTTATATACGAAGTATATCTCTAGAGTGCCTTATGAATTTGCCTTCCTAAGGACGATTTTTGTCTGTCCGGAATGGTCGACACTACTGCGCCAACCCAAATCTCTTGTCTTTTGGAGCACAACTCTTATTTCAATTGAGGATTATGCCCTTAGCAAAAAAAAACTCATGATTTCCTATCTAGGCTGATCGTTTACCTACAAAGATTTATCATTTTTTTCAAACGCTACTCTTTTGGAGCGTTACTCTAATTTCAGTTGGGAATTATGCCCCTGGCAAGAAAAACTTAGGATATGACATCTATTCCAATAGTTTACCTACAAAAATAAATATCGCTATTTTTTATCCTCTATTAACTTGATACTTATGATACTGATAAATCGTGAGTGGATCTGTTGAGTACAGTCCCTTGGGACTGCTCATTCTGCCCTGTTGTTATTTATTTTTCTTTTTTACTGTCCATCACACGTCGATGATGGTTTATTATAGCGCCTAGACTATAGTATCCGTGGCGTAGGTAGTGGTTCTAGACATAGCGAACCTCTTATGGGCTCTGGCCTCGTGAGCCACGATCATAGAAGACGTGAAACGAAGCCAAGCGCGCCCGCACACGAGAAATATACGGATACATATTAATACCTAGATATGTAGGTGTATAGAAATACTACGGTAGGCTATTTATTCCTAACATGCCCTCGAAACGAACGACAATGATCGCGAGGTGACGTCACGGCAAATTAACGATAACAAGAACGCTTCTGTTACTGCAGTCTTATGATACCTTGTCTTATTATATCTATACCCTAGTTTCTCTATATAATGTATATTGTTGTATACACATTATCAATATATCTGCAATAATTAATTCTCAATTGCAAAATTACACTTGTAAGTTATTTTACTCGGTGTAATAATTCCGCGTACTGCAGGAATTCATATTGATAAAAAAAAAAATGGAAACAAAGAAAGAGAAAAAAGAAAGCACGCGTAACAAAACGGAAGTGGAGTTATCCTCGTTTCACTTATACTACTGTATGAGATTACGTAATTTTGCAGTTCCGATAAATGCGCAGAAGTAATAAAGTTACATGTATGTGATAAATTATCTAGAAACTTAGCCGCAGATGGTGGAATAAAATTCTTAATAACTGAATATAAGGATGAAATCTGACTTCTCGTCAATTGGTCACGTAGACAACGGGGCTGTACACTTATAAACTGTTTTATGTATTTATAGCGTATGCAAAATCACACTTTTTACGTATATACGATATATATCGCGCAAATATAGTTTCAGATCCAGACTCAAGATCTTAACCGATTTTCAATGTTGATCCTAGATCGATTTTTGTACGACTGATGAACAGCTGGCCTGCCGCCTCACACCTGACTTCTAATTCGATACATACATAATAACGTATAGCTAATTAAAATGCGTATAGCTAACAACCACGCACATCCCACAGTTCCGTAAATTGCCCAACTCTTTACAGCCTCCGCGATTATACGCACGTATATTATGCATATATACATATACTAAATTTTGCCTTGGATCAGGATTTTATAGGATCGGATTATTTGACTCGTGGATCTCCGCAAAAGCGAACATTTCGGATCTCGTGTATAGCGTTCTTTCCGTTCGAGATGGCAATGCTTTACCTGGATTTAATAAAGTTACAGCTATGACCGATTACATTAAAATTTCATTCACAAATCAAGGGACTCGGTAGAGTCCCGCGCCAAGTACATTAAAAAGAATTTTTAACGCACGGCGCGGGACGATGTATACATAGATTCAAACGTTTTCAAAATTCGCGGGATAAATTTCGAGCCAAATTTTTGCGGTGGAGGGGTTTGGGAATATAAATAATGCGAAATTTGTTTCGCTGGTTCTTCTTGAAGTTCCGAACTTAGAACTTAGCCGAATATAGAACACTAAATTTTGAAATCAAGTTCAGGAGGAAAAGCTGTTTAAAATTCCGGTGAGGAATAGCTGAATAACTGCAGTTCAAACGATTTCAATGAAATTTACATCAGAATTGCGCTTTACAACAAGCAACATACTTATTCTATTACACAACTTTTTCCAAGTGATAAACTGCACTCATTTTCTTGGTAGAGACGCGTTTTACTCAACTGTTTGAAAAATAGTTATAAATAAAATTTCGAAGAACGTGTTTTTTTTTTCAGATTATATTAATTACGTCAAGGCTTACAAAATATACACGATAAACAGCATTGCCCAATAATTGAAAAAAATAATCAAATCCTTGAGCTAAATGCAAAATTTATAATGAAAAAAAAAAAAGTCAATTTCAATTAGTAATGCGCAAATATAATAAGATATTGAATAACTTTTATGTTCAAGTTTTGACTGAATTGATATACACCTGGCCAATCTCCGCTATATCAGAGTAAATAAATATGATAGTTTTATTCAAGAAAAAAAAAAAAACGATATCGAATCTCTGGACAAGATTTTAAATATTGTGGAGGGCGGAGGCCTCGCGCATCTTGGAATAAAATGTATCGGACGACTATATTTAGACTTACCAGTCATCTCTACGGTATGTATGTGGAACTGTACGGTAAACAGCGAAACAATTCACAATAAATATCGTTTCTTATTTTTCTATTTATTTATTTTTTATTGCAGACACTTTCAACACTGCGATAAGAAAATCCGATTATAACTTGTATAATAATATGTGTTTATTAAATAAGTATATTATTTTAATTTTTATGAATCAATTTAGCGATATTATATTTAAATATATAGAATAGGTATCAATTGTAATCTGCAGTTTTTGAGGGAAAAAAGTAATAATAATAAAATTATATAATATACAGAAGATGTTTCAGTTTCAATATGAAAATAAAACTTCGCGTTCTGCAGCCCACTCAACAAGAGGAATACGAGTAATGAGATGAAATCACTTAGACATCACTCAGCGAAGGAAACGAGAAAAAAAAACCACTAGACCGGATACAACAGACGGTCAAACCGACATCCGCATTTGCCTACTCCTAGTCATCCAGAAGTAACTCGTCCGCGGAAAATGAAACACCGAAATGATTACTCGTTATAGTTATCAGTGCTGTGGTGTATAATGATGAAATTGTATAATGAGAAAAAAAAAATTATTATTGCGACAGAGGTTTGTCGTAAAGTTTCATTCGCGAGTGAATATACGCAGTTATAATCACGCGGAATTAGAGACCGAAAAACTAACTAATTTAATCGCGACAATTGTTTTTAATACTAATTTATCGAAGAAGGTAATATTACAAGTGTTTTGAATTAAATAAAAACTAACTAAAGGAAATTGTTTTTTTTTTTTTTTTTTAATGTTGATTTTTTTTATTAGTTTCTTTTTTTTGTTTCGTTCGAGTATTCGCGAAAAAAAAGCGCGTTTTAGATCTAAATGAGTTTGTAGAGTTTGTGAAAGCGCGGGGAGACAACTAACGGCTCATCTCGACTCCAGACGCTTACCTACCTACCTACCAAGAAAAAGCTTACGCAGAGTTTAAGCGGGTGAATATTTATAGTGACGTATCTAATCGAATACTGAATTTGAACTAAACTAAGCTTATAGAGCTTGGAAAAGAATTGATTCAGTTTTAATTTCTCTGTGTATAACGAAAACTGCACTCGCATTCATCAAATTGGGTTAAAAAAAAAAAAAAAAAAATAGAAAAAGAAAAAACAATCATAATGTCGATCCTAAATTTCGTCTGATCAGTAATGAATATTTTGAGAAGAATATAAATTTAAAATTGAATAAATAAAAAAGAACATAAAAAAAACTAATTGGTTGAAAGTTGACTATTGTTTGTTAATTTAATATTTCACATCATCAACGGAGTTTCGATTATCCTAATTTTGTTTTCAATTGAAAGACACGAATTATACATTTGAATTAAAAGAGAAACAAAACTCAGCGCGACTAGCGGCAGTTGGAAGCAACAACATTTATGGCAAAACAGAGTCCGCTGCACAGTTGATAAGTTATCGACAGAGTTTCTTACCGACTACATATTAAGGATCTTAGCACCGAACAGTTGACATTCTGGATATACGGTAAGCGCGCGTTTCCAAACTACATATTCAAATGCTGTACATACACGACGACACATATCTATATACATATAATGGAAAAGTAATGAAATCCGTTATTTATGTTTAGAATTATAAATATGATTAAAAATATGTGTATAATATAAAACATTTTTATTATATTCTGATGTCACTGCAGTTTGCGATATGCGTTCGATTTTTTAGTCAATTTTAATAAACATCTCTTGCATGAACTAATTGCTGACAACTGACGATTAGCAGGTCACGACTTATGCAAACAACTAATACAACAGCTGAATAAAGATTAAAATTCTTCGATCGGAACATCGCTATTATTAAATATCGTTATCAACACTGACTCAATACTCGCTGTACAATGTTATAACATTTTGCGTTTTCGATTTCGCACATTGAAACACTGATTATATTTTATTGTTAATTCTGTAAAATAAATCGGAATGAAAGGAATTATATATCGTTATAAAATACTCGTGGTAAAATCTGTGTAGTAGGTAGTTATAACGTACTGTAATAACGATTTATGCATCAACTGCGAAAGTGCAGTTTACACACAAAAGTATAGATAATTTATAATCATTGAGAAATGAATGATTGTCTTGTCTAGATGGGGAAGTTTAGTGTCAAGGTAATTACAGCTAAACCAGGACATGGCTAAGGTTTTTATCCAAAAGAAGTCGTCGAACATTGGCGTTCTACTGTTTGTTCCCTTGGTCGTGACTTGTGACTCACACACGTCTTCCTTTCATTCGAACAACACTACTAATTTCGCAACTATATATAAGCAGAATGCTTTTAAAAGTTATCCTTATAAGGACATAGTATCGTTATAAAACAGATATATGGAACGAATTACGTACGGTCCATTACCGCAGCGAAAGAGGCAAATTATGTTATATATTATAGTATACCAACTTACATTTTCGGTATCCCCATTCGCAAATGGGGTGATCATAATTATTCACATTTGCGAAGCTTTCATGTAGAAAAAGGAAAAAATAAATTATCTCTCCCGCAATGTTGAAATATTTTCATTTACCCGTGCGACAAAGGTAATAATTTGAAAATTTTCTTACATACAGTACCGTACATAAGTTCGGGATCACTTTCCGAATTTTCGATCGAGACAGAAAGTTGAATATCTCGGTCAAAAAAAATCGTAGTTGAATGATTAAGGTGGCAGTTGAAAGAGGAAAAAACCAGCTTCATTTTGCTTCTTTTTTCAATTTTCCACAATTTTTTCCGCACTCACTGGATAATGTTGAACATGACCTTTTTTTGTGATTTTCATACTTTTGAAAAGTCGCGTGTAATTCTTTGGGGAATGGCAATGGAAATTTTTTCTCAGAGGGACTTGAAAGTGTTAGGATTAAGCTGTAAGTTGGTATTTTGAAAAAAAATGTGTGATTTGTTTTCGTCAAGTTATTCAACTTTTTGTGCAGAAAGTCAGTTTTTAGAAAATGCGTCGTAATTCGAGAACTGTGGGGTTTCAGATAAAATGTCATGATATGAAATGTGTGTGTTTTTGAGTTTCCACTCGTTCAAATTCTTTTTGAATTTTTTTTTTAATTTGTCTCATATGAATAAATCTGAAATAAAGTTGACGATAAATTTTTTTCATCATATAATAACAAAAGTATCACAGAATTGTGTGTTGTACTTCACAAATTATTGGATTCTATGTGACAAATCATTTGCAACAAATGAAATTTGCAACAATATTGATATCAAACAAAAAAAAAAAAAAAATAGAAAATTGTTTTATATACAATCCAATAATTTGTTCAAGTACAACACACAATTCTGTGGTGCTTTTGTTATTATATGATGAACAAATTTATTGTCAATTTTATTTCGGATTTACATATTCATATGAGACAAGTTGAAAAAAAAAAAAGAATTTGAACGAGTTAGAAATTCAAAAATACACATTTTTCATATCATGACATTTTATCTGAAACCCCACAGTTCTCGAATTACGACGCATTTTCTAAAAACTGACTTTCCGCACAAAAAGTTGAATAACTTGATGAAAAAAAATCGCAGATTTTTTTTTCAAAATACAAACTTACAGCTTAATCCTAACACTTTCAAGTTCCTCTGAGAAAAAATTTCCATTGCCATTCCCCAAAGAATTACACGCGACTCTTCAAAAGTATGAAAATCACAAAAAAAGGTCATGTTTAACATTATCTAGTGAGTGCGGAAAAAATCGTGGAAAATTGAAAAAAAAGCAAAATGAAGCTGGTTCCTTCCACTTTCAAATGCCACCTTAATCATTTGGTTACGATTTTTTTTGAGCGAGATATTCAACTTTCTGTCTCGATCGAAAATTCGGAAGGTGATCCCGAACTTATGGACAGTACTGTAATACGGAGGCGAGTAGTTACAGTTATATTGTCTACTTAGAACAAGAAAAAATATGAAGAAAATTTGACGTGAAAGACGCGACATTTGTTATTCCTATACACACGTATATATCTTTGTAGAGTTTAACATGTTGAGTGAAATTTTTAGGCTGAAATATCACGGCTGCCAAGAGTGCAATACGTATATCTATCTGTATTCTGTATACACATTATATACATACACACATACCTACGAAGCCGAAGCCATTAGCGTGAAAAAGCTTGTGGACAGTTCAAGAGCAAGTTAATTTAGTAAAGTAGGTAGGTATGTAGAATGTTGAACAAGGCTCATCATTCCCTCACGTATGTACCCATACCTACGTACTACATATATACCTATACGGATAACAAGCGTTGTCACTTTACGTGATAAACGAGAGTGTGTATAGTAATGGAACTAATCAGCTAATTAACCCTTGCGTCAAACTCTAATCGAGAATATTGCCAAAAACGATGGAAGAATGAGATAAAAATTTTACAACCCTTTGAGAAATTAACCAGGGTGCGGTGTTTCGTGATAGCTTCAATTATCACGGGTAACGGAACTTTGATCAATTGGTTCATTGCATGTGACAATTTTGAATTTATTATAATTTATAGTTCGAAATATTTTTCGGTATTGATAAAATGTAGAAGCTTGCAGCAGATGACGAGTCCGTTAGCTATTTCGTAAAAAGAGAATTAAAAAAAAAGAAAAAAAAACTCACTTGACTAGATCTGAAACTATGTATATACTTTCGCCTATAAACACATAATAAAATTATATTCAAGATTACCGAAGCGCGTATATGTATATAAATCGCTGAATATGCATGAGGCGTCGAGTGTATCATAATTTCCATGAGCCGCTGTTATCTCAGCTTTATAACAGCTGCTATGAGAATCTATATTAGTTATCCGTAATTATTACATAAGGTACCTATACTGTTCCCTATTACTTTAGTTCAAAACTTAGTTTCGTAAAGACGAAAGCTCGGCGCAAATACCAGACGATAAAAAATTCAGGAAACAAGGGATAAAAATGACGGACCTATAATTGACTATAATCAATTGATAAACAAATTTACGTCTCAATGTTATATATATAATGATATCGCATTATATCGCAGACCCGGTTTCGGTTCAGGGATTATTTTTAAGTAAAAATTACGTATTACACATAATAACTGCAGCATCGGGCAAAGTGAGTTTAATGAAGTATAGCGTAGGTATGTGGTTGTTGCTGGATTAATTTGCTCATTCGGTGTTGGTGGTAAAACAATTGATGCCAATTGTATGAATTTTTTTTTTTTTTATAATAAAACGTAACGACGCGAGATGTAGTGAATTATGAAACATCCTCTCCTCCACTCTGACCCATATAATATTTGCAGGAGTCATTGAAGCGATGGACAAAATTAATTGTTTCGTCAATTAAAAAGTAGTACAACTGTATGTCATACGCACAGATCATATCTTTGTATATGATTGATGTTCGTTATTTGTCCACTGGACATTTCACAGTCAACTTTGACAATGCGTTGAGTTCAGTCGAAGTCATTAAACTCTACCGAGCCTCGGTTTTCATAATCATTAGGAGAGGGTTCGTAACTCTACTATTCGTACCACTGCACAGCCTAGTGTCAATAGAAACTTGAGAATAATTAGGAGCCAGGAAGTAAGTCGCATCATTGCGACGCACGACTGGTATATTCTCAAAGTTATTTTTCACTCAAGATGTGTTCATACATACTTATCCTATAAATCATATTAACTCGAAAATAGAAAGCAATAGTAGCTTCAGCTGGAGATCCCTACAAGAATATCTTCGAACCGACGCGTTATGAATGCGTGATTTTGCTTTCCAACGTTTAGCTGTGTAGAAAAAAAATGAAAAGGAAAGATATTGAAATTTTTACCTAATGGAATGTCTCCGTATCCATGTCTTCCACTTTGTACTCGTTACCTCAAACTCATTGCTTTAAACTTGACCGGGACAAACTGCTTTAATTTCGTCTTTTCGTACATTTTTTGACGTTTATATCAGGTATACACTGTGCACTCTTGGCACCAGACTTGTGTGAGGGCATTAACCCTGGACTCCATCACATCGAAAGAACCATGCATATATATCCTATACACACACGTCCGTCAGTGTGTAATTGTGTACTGTATAATGTATCATCTAATTTCCTGAATGTCATGCCAAAATAATTGTATCAGTTAAATTACACGGTTGCAGAATTTCAGCGTGAGTTGAAAACCGTTAAGATCTATGTCGCATTCCCGATGAAAGTAAAATAACCAACTACTAGATTATTTAGGATCAATTCTTCCAAATTACTTTTAATCTTCGCGTCATTTAGTTATTGACTAATCACGCGCGGAAACCATTTAGAACTAGATCGACACTAACTGATTATGATAGAACCGCGGCTGCAGTATGCACGCCGCAGTTCTATGATGGTACTAATTGATCCTCATTCACTGCATCGCATGTGAATAAATGTTATATAGCTAGGATAGTTATTTATTCACAAACACTTAGACTTATACGAGTATATTTATTATACGAAGCTCGTTTAGCCTGTTGAATATTTCTATAGATGATAGAATAAACTGTTGACGTAATATTCAAGGATATAATATATATAGCTGTACGTATGCAGTATATATTCTGTATAAAACCGCATGAGATGAATATGCCGAGAATCATTTGGCGAACAATTAATTCGCAGATATTTTTTTTCATCTGTCACGTTTATAAAAAGTAAATCTAGGTGAAAACGCCTTATAATAAATCATTCCCACGAGACCTGATTCTGGTAGACTGCTTTTCTCTCGTAGACCAACTAATTGCCGTATATAGTGGGAAGGACAGATTTATTATACAAATAATAATTAAACTACAGAATTGCCTGGGCAGTTAGTCATGCGAAATGAAGTGAAGAGTTCTGTCTGGTGTGGGTATAGTTGGCTCTATAAATAGAGCTAAGATGCAGTAAATTCTAATAATACTTGATATAACGACTGGTTATGTAGTGATACACTAAATTATGGTCATTTTAGTTCATCGGCTGTGTCCCGGTCTACTGTTTTTAATATTTCCTTTTTCTTCATCATTCTCTTAGCTGTTCGTCACACGTATATACGAAAATTTATTCTTTTCATTGAAACGATCTTACACGCTGTTCATAGGTACGAGTGACAATGATGTGTCACGTTCATTCAAAGCCTATTCTCGACCAGACTATTTCCGCTCGGATAGTCTTCAAAACGTGTCATGTTCGTATGTCCACGTATGAAAACAGAAATTTAATAAATTTGTGCATTCGTGTACATTTATGTATGTATGACGTCGAAAATCAGTGCTTCGAATATCCCGGTTTTGGCATTGCATTTTCTGTCCACAATAAAGGGGAAAAAAAGATCGAAAGAGATGAATCGAACGTATGTATGTACTTACACATGTTGAAATATATTTACGTACGTTATTAGTGAAATTTAAAACTTGTTATTTTAATTTTAAAAATTATATTGGCCGAGGGCCAAAACAGGGTTCATCGTCGGCTATTTACACTTTCTGAATATCAAATTAGACTATAGTCGTAACTACAAGGGCGTGCATCACACTGTTACCTACCCACTGCGAGGATTCGACGACTATAATCCGAGTGCAAAGAGAATTAATACAAGAAGTTGACTGTTTTTTTTTTTTTTTTTTTTTTTCACGTTTTTCAATCCGTACGTAGCGTTGGATTTTAATTTTCATCATTTTATGCCTTCTTTCACTAGATCCTTATTAGGAGCCACACAACATGTTTGCCATTGATGAGATTATTATTGTGGTGTAATGAAAAACCTACACGTAAACTGTAGTATTAATATATACTCCGAAATACGTATGTAGTATCTGAATGTTAATTACTTGGAATAAATAACATTATAAAGAACAGTTAATGAATAACTTACATCCTGGTGAGGAGCCATTTTTGACGGTGATACGATACGGTTGATAAGTAGCACCTGGTTCCACCTTGCCGTACATCGATCGATCCATAGCCATAATTATCGAATTATGGTTATATTTAAATATAACGAATGATTATACACGGAGAAAGAAAAGTGGCACAAAATTGACGTATATTGTACTTGAGGGTGTTAATCACCACACCAAACCCACTTGGCACTTGGTTACTCTTGGACCACTTATTTTCTACCACTGCAGTCACGCGGTTGATAGATAATCGTTGAAAAAAAAAAAAAAAAAAAAAAACGATTTCGCAAGAACTCGAGTGGCACTCTAGTAGTCAGATTTCAAATTGTCATTTCCGGTTGTTACGGCTCTTTGTTTTTTATTTTTATTTTTATTTTTTCGATGAAATGCGAAGAGACGGGGTGTGATGCTGCAATTGTTTGGATACCGAGTACCGCCACTTGAGGAAAATCAACCCTGTACTATTGTACCGTACTGTGTTGATATAATGAATGATAAAAGTGTATACGTATTAGGGTATATGTAATTATTTTAGAACCATCATCGGCACCCCGTGGCAGATTTTCGTCGTTGGTCCAACCGGACGGTTCACCACAGTTCACCATGTGACTGCTGGCTGGTATCTACTAAAAATACAATCGTTGGCACGCCATGAGCGGACAAACAGACAAACGGACGGTAGGTGTACCTACGATAAAACGAGACAAGACGATTCACGAAAGTAAATTAAAGGAAATTAACCTACTGGAAATGAGTAAACTAACAAATGATCCTTTCAATAGATATTATAGTATTTAGTCATTCCATAATATCATATCTTCTTTGATTTACAGATTGAGAAGATTCAGGCATTCTTTGATCATTATTATACGATTACTTATCGGCAGCCCCACACATTGTGATCGTTCGAACGATATTAACTTCAGACAATTGGACAGACGTGTATAGGAGAAAAAAAACTCATCATTATGTATTTTAAAGTTGTAAAAATAATGATTTTACATTTATTTATTTATTATTTTTGTTCTTTTTTGCGTTTGCAATAATTTCAAAAAAAAAAAAAAAAAAATTATGATTATTCTTGTTTTAACGAAAACGTTGATGTCTCGATTTTTTGAATTTTCTAATAGAATCGCAAATTCGTGTTTTTTTTTCGTTTTTTCTTTTCTTTCGTTTGCTTAAATTCGTTCACCCTCCTTGTATACTTCTCGTCATTACGCGTAGATATACGAGGCTCCGCAGAGTTTTACCGCGTAAAATCGAATACTAACACTTCTTATCTCTAATATTAACTATATCTATACACTTAATTCGGATCTCTGTATACCACACAGTAACACCTATTCTGATATACAGTAACGGCTGCAATATAGCATGATAAATATAAATAGCAAAAAACTACACGAATAGAATTACACACTTTTATTAACGAAGCTTAAAAAAAACTATCAATCGATAAGCCGTATCAGTTCCTTTTCTCATATGTATAGGTAATACATTGCTGTTACGTTACTATCGGTAGGCTTTGATATGGATTGACAAATTCCCGCTCTCTCTCTCTCTCTCTCTGCAGCCACCGCTACTCTCCGCAAAATCAGTTGAACTCTCGTCGTCAACTGTTTAGGAAGCGCTAAACAAAACAAGGTGCAAAACGACGCTATGTTTAACACCCTACGGTAAGGAAAAGAGAAGAAAAATATAGAGAAATATACCTGTAACTTCTTCCAAATCGAACTTTCTACACACTCCCGTATGTAACAACGAAGAAAGAAGATTGAATCGAGTCTTATTAAGCCGAGAAAAAAAGAGTACTATTGAATCGGAGATAAAATTGCAGCTATCAATTGTCGCGAGATGAAATAAAAAAAAATAAATAAACGCGGCTATAATAATTTGAATTAGTAATATGACAAATGTTTGTTTTTGTTTTATTCGGTGTTTTGTCTACCTATTCAATGACAAGTTTAGACGACAGCTTTCAGAATAAAATCGAGAAAATTGATATAAAAGAAAAACAAACACAAACAAATATGACATGAAGAAAAAAATAAGAAAGAATTTGTTTCCGAAAATATCCGTTCCCCTCAAAATGCGTATACGATGTATACATATACTTAATTACTACAGAGTGTTGTGTGTGAGACTGCAGCGTCGTCGATCGTCCACTGTTAATCGCGTAAACATATCGAACGTTAATAGATGCGACTATATATATACTATGTAATGGGTATGATTATACCACCGACCGAATTTCACACACGATTTACGGTAAACTGTAGAGAAGTTGGGCCAACACTGACGATCACGAATGAGAGACGTGAGACGTGAGCTGTGACCACCCAGATAATAGTTACGCACTCGATCCCCCACTATTTTATTTATTGTATACATACATACATACATATACGCACGTACGTTTACGTACGTAAAAATTCCGTCATTACAATCATGACGGAAACGCTAATCCTGATATGCATACGTCGTCACATCGAATAATTTCGACGTTTGTGCCGCGAATAATGAATGCTGAATAATAAAAATCTCGGAGACAAAATAACACATGTTCAAACTAGTGCGCGTGGACTCAAGCTACTGTCACTTGATCAGTAACACAGTAAAATGTTGTGATAAACAAAAGAAAATAACATTTCTTTTGTAAGATAGAAATCAACAATTAATTGTACCTACATCACCTATATTGATAATAAATTCGGCAAAATTGAAACAAACAAAAAGAAATAAATAAATAAATACGTTCGGGGAAATTAGAATGAATTTGCATTATGGAATTCAATTGGATATATTAGATCGTTCTTTGTTTTTGTTATTAAATTGAAAACATTACCGCGAAAATATTCGAACGATGTGTGTCTTTAAAATTCCCGCGCATTGGCGATGTAATGTACTTTGACACATTGATCAAAACATGGACTATATTTACATTCGAGGATATTTATTGCATTATGCGATATCGTTTGAATTGGCAAAGGCGGTATGACAGTATCTGTTATTGCCGATGTCGTTTGAACCATCACCTTCCAGATTCCCAATAAAGAAAGAAAAAAAAAAAAAAAATACCAAGTAAAAAAAACAACATAAATATGATAAAGTGTAATACAACGTTTGAGGTTACCTTAGCACATATTTTATCATATTTAACGAAATTACTCACCTAAATCATCCATATTTTTTGCCCTTACGATCCACGATAAACCAGACACTGTTTACACTTTATATATTATTTACTATAATTCTATATAAATTAACAACCCGGACGACACGGAACGTCACCGATTACAATTCACAATATGGAAGGATTTCGAGACGGACTAAGCGGCGAAAGATCAAACATGGAGGGCCTCATCCCTGCTCTTCCCTTTCTGGATCCTTGTTTTTTAATTCTCTATCGTAATTCGGTACAATATACGCGTATAACTATAACAATCAATCGATGTTATCAATACGATGTTGTACAAATATATGCCTATATAATTTTTTTTTTACTTAATTGATGTAATTTTTTTAATCAATACTTATCATTGTCATATTCTTTGTAAATTTTTTACGCGCTTAAAGTTTCTAATGATTGATATATTAGTCATTTTTATTTCATTTTTCAAGACAACATTAGGACATACCGTGTCTCTTTCAGACAACACAAAGACCAAGAGTTATAGTTTTCAGCATGAAAAACATCTTTCAAACTAATTTCACAGTATAATATAGATAATGAATTTGTAGACTTTTGGTCTTTGCGTTCAATTCTGTTCAAATGATTTTAGAGTTATAGGAATTCACGACGTAATGTTGTTATATCCCTGAATCAGTTGTAATAAATTCAACTGGATAAAGTAACGAAAAGACAAATAGAAACAAAAATAAATAAATTGAAAAAAAGGTTCATTCTGAATATTTATTATGTACATTTTTTGCGTGTAAAAAAACTTGACAATAAAACTATACAATTCAATTGATGTAATTACAGCTTTCAACATTTTTGATACCAAGTTTTCACCAGGAAGAAAAATTTTTAAACGAATAAGAAGTGTCTTTACTCTTCTTTGCCCTTGGCTCTCCACTTCCCTCTCCTTTTTCGGGTCTGAAAAAAAAAATTATAAATAGTCCAGAATTGATGATTATCAATCATATCAAACAGAGACATATTCTCTATGAGACGAATACTGACTTGCTTTGTTCGTCGTTAAATTGAACATATTTGCCAACACCGTTACGATAAACCTTGAGAGTACTGTTTCCTTCGTTTTTATTTGTCGACCTCTTATTCGATGCCTCTTTAGCTAATCTTTGAATTTCAGCTGCCCTTTCAGTAGCCAATTGTTCATCAGCTTCCTGAAAAGGATCCACAAAGACTTGTGCGCGCTGAACAATTATATCCTCAATTGGCTTGTCCTTGTTATCAACTTCTATCTTCTCTATCGCATTAAGAGTGTCTAATCCTCCGACTATTTTTCCAAATACTGTATGCTTGCGATCCAAATGACGACAGGATCGATATGTTATGAAACTGTATGAGAGTAAATTAGTTTTTATCATAAGAAAGAAATTTTGCTATATTTAAAGTTTATCTGTTTAGTTGAAAGACGAACTGATTTATTCTTTTCAATAAAAAAAAAATAAAATAATTCTACCCTCTTACAATTGAGATCCGTTTGTATTAGGGCCGGAATTTGCCATGGATAAAACACCTCTTCCTTGGTGCACTAAGTTTGGCTTAAATTCATCTTCGAATGGTTTATCCCATATTGATTTTCCACCATTACCAGTATTTGTTGGATCTCCGCCCTGGATCTGCGCAGATAATTAAACTTGGAGCAATAATAGTGCAATTATATAATATCCATGGCATGTATATCGTTCATGATCTTACCATAAAGTTTCTAATTGATCTGTGCAATTTTGTACCATCATAATAACCGTTCTGACAATGTTTCATAAAGTTTTCACAAGTCTTAGGAACTACGTCGCAATAAAGCTCCAAATTAAGGGCTCCAAAATTAGTAATAAATCGCACATATCCTGGAACACATTTCCAACATGTTTAAACGTGATTATTGAAAGCTGCAGAATTAAAAGATCAACCGTGTAAATGTGTGAAATTCTAATTAAATATATACATATTTTTTTACGTAAATTAACAGTCACCTTTCTTTTTCACACGTTCATACCGCACCAAATCTTCTTCCACAATTGCAGCTTCGTGTTTAGTCTCCGTCGGCATTACGGTAGAAGTAAATCCTGCCGCTACAGCCCCGGTAGAGTAGTGTGCCTGTTTTTATGCGAGAATTCAAATAATCATAAGATAAAGTAATGAATGCATTTGAAAATTTGATTGTTCCCATTTCCTTACGGCATTGAACTTGTCAGCCTTTTCCTTAGAGGATGTGTCTTTATTTTCTATAGGTTTAAATTCTCTGTTCAATTCCTCGAGTATATCTCTTGTCTCTGAAGACACGGTTTTCAGTTTTGCGTTAGGATCTTTACGCTCTTTAGTTATTTCTGAAATTCAGTAATAAAATAGATAAATATTAATTGATTCGGAATTTTTGAGCAATTAGAATGACTTTGTCAATCAAACCTTCGTCTTCTACTCTGAGATTATTCTTAATATGATGAAAAGTGGATAGATTAAATTTGTTGGCATTATTTGGGTCTTGAATAGTTAATAAATCCTTTCTTTCGAACGGCTCATCGTTTATTAAATCCCTCCAATTTCTAGTCTTTATATTGAGCTGTTCAACGGCCTGAAAATTACAACCTGATAATATAATGCGTGTTTGATTTTGAAGATAATATCATAGTTCCGCTGGAAGAACCTACCTCGTAAGAAAATACATTGCCTGTAGTTCTGACGGCGACGATGTGCGAATGTTTGGTAAATATTTTGAACAAAACAGGGCAATGATACTGTCCGTCAGAATTCTTATGAAATGTTAACTTGTTAAGTGATTTTGCATCGAGAAATTTTCCCGTTACAGGATTGTGTTTAAATCTTTTAATGTAATCAACTATGGCTTGAAGTTCAAAGACATTCCCCTCGTTGTCGCAATAGGGATGTTCAAACGGCTGCAAACTAACACAGCAATGATTGTATGGCAGACGACGAAACGTTGTGTCTTCTGTAGACTCAAATGACGAACCGGCTTTTTTACCGCCGTATAATGTTGTCCATTCCGTGTAGGTCAGGTACCTAAGCATCGTGAAAATTGTCGTGGGATTATATAGTAATATCGTATAGTATATATTGGGAATATAAAGTAAAGCAAAATGATAAACATAACCTCAAAGTTTGAAGGAAAATAGGGAAATTACACACAGAGTGAGGGAAAGCGTTTATTAACAGACGAACAAATTCTTACATTTTGTCTTTTTGATGCTGTCGCTTCCCCATGATGATTAAGTCTTATTGTATTTGAGGTGAAAGAACAATTTTTTAAAATTTGTCAACCAGGGTTCGAGCATAAAATAAACACTAATAAACACGAGCGTTTGAAGCGCTCCACTTGGCTACGTCTATGGTTTGGTATTTGACGGAAGTTACAAGCGCTTGATAAACGCTAGTGAAGCGCTTCAAGTTTTCGATACGTTTTAGAGAACAGTGGTGATCAAACTGATGTTTCCGTACACTCTAATATAGGGCAATAGTCCGGGACGGATAATAAACGTTATATATTATCGTTTGACGATCACTGTAACATGGTTGGGTTCCGGGGGTCAGTATTAGGAGAGGGCGATTCAAATTCTTCCCTTTGTGCGCTTGTGTGATGTTTTCTTTGGTTGGTTCCTCGCTATAATACGACCCGATGATAACTAAAATATCAATTAATTTATAACCGTGTAAGTAAAAGGGATCGAGGGACTACTTTATAACCGCGTTAATATCCGATGGAAGTGGGTAAAGGAGCGCGTTAAATAAGCCGGTGGATTTATAAGAGAAGGTTTCAGGACGCCGTGGGGTCATTTGGGCGGCCTCCAGGGCCTCAGCCAAGGAGTAAAGACCCGAGCTGCACGTCCGCGCGGCGCGGTGCACCTCCATTATCCCAGAATCGGCAAGCTTGTCTCTATCAGTTCGTAAGGTTCTTTAAAGTAAACGTGTTAAACCCGAGGAACCGGCTAAAACCGGCTCAATTACTATATCTATTAGGAAATCCAGGGTCTGGTATTATCACTCTGTTTGCAAACACGGTGTACGGGTTTTATACACAAGGTACTTATACATACATACACTATTATCATCATCGCATAGCGTACGCGAATAATGGTTTTTTTTTTTTTATTATATTATATTATTATATTATATTATACCAATCGAGTATGTATCTTAGTGAGCAGTAACACTACCAGTTCACGTTTTACACAATGTAATAGTGAAAATCAGTGTTTCAAGTATAACCACAAGTGATAAACAAGTTGTTGTTAATATTATCGCAGTTATTTCGACCTCCTCATCCTCTCTTCACTTCTCAATCCATCCCTACCATAATTCATCCTCCCAACGTGTTTGTGTTTAGCTAATTGCATTTCTGCAATATACGGTGAAACGCCAACAATAAATAAAAAAAATTCCGAAGTCGACCCCAACGTACGTGTGTGTATATTGTAATAGCGAAATATGTAAAGATATTTCTTTTCTTCGTACCTATCCCTTTGGCCCTTCACATTATTTCATTCCTTTCAACGTCTTTATTGCTTTTTTTTTTAATGAATATTCCGATATATTCGTGGCCCAATCTCTCGTCAATTTCATTCTTTTATACGAATTTATTTATGATTATCTTTTTTTTTTGTTTTTTTTTTTATTGGTTAGGTAAAAGAATCATCTCTCGTCAATCGCGTTTTTGTCTCTCTTCCGTTGCCTTTTTTTTTTCTTGTTACGAAAATAACCAAAAATAAATACTCGTTTGTTTCTCTAGAGATTATATTTCAACACAAATTTATATCCTGCTAACTGATCTTCGCTATCGTGTCTAGTTTTTGATCGAATGCATTCGTAGCATCTGTATTATCGTTGTTCAAAAGTAAAACGGACCTTTTTCATATACCAAAAGTCATCAGCTTGCTCCTCGATAAATATTTTCATAAAATACAGCGTTTAAATAACCTCGTCTTTTGTTGCATACATCAAGCATTGTTTCTGCATATAAATAAAACGAACCATATGATAATCGGAGAACCATGCGATAAAGTCAATAAAAGTGAAATATTCTTATCCTTGACTTGAATGTTAGTCGGAATTTTTCACTCGGATCAATTCGTTCCGATATCTTGATGTGTCTGTATATGAATTGTTTTAGATTATTTTTCGAACCAAACGGTTTGTTTTAGAAGTATGTCGTCCGGGGCTGGATCAAGCGGTACAGGACGGGGCCGTGGATCATCTCTGGCGGATAATAAACCAGAAAATAAGGAGGCTAAGCCAAATCCAAAAATGTCAAAGGCTCTCGGAACTTCTGCAAAGAGGTACGAGTTTCGTAGGATGATAATTTCACATTCATTGATCAACATTTTCTTTATCATTCTTTCAGTTCATAAATTTAACGTTATTCTTGTTTCAGGATACAAAAGGAATTAGCAGAAATTACTTTAGACCCTCCGCCAAACTGCAGGTGTGTATTATACCAAGTAAAGAGTTTGTATCATCGCAAAATATGATCAGAATTTGCTATCGGAAATAATAACGGCTTTGATATGTTTGGAAAAATGAAATTTTTTTGGAAAAATACGTGAAAACATTTTTTATATGTTGTTCAAATACTTCTTTCAATCGGTATTGATACTTTTGGAGAATTTGGAGACTTTAATACAATGTTAAAACGTACGTTTCATGTTATTATGTGATACTGTGGGCCTAGAAATGATCGTCTTTTGTCACAAATGATATGATGATAGATGAAACTTGACAAAGGCACGTTACACTGTTTCAACAGCTTGGATTCATCGATCTCATCGTGCTAGATCTACGCAACGTTATCTGAGGCTTTGGACTACTCGTTTTCACAATTTGTTTTGATTTATTTGTCCTTTCTTTGAAAGTCTACTGAACCTTATGAGTTTTTTTCAATTGGAAGGCTGAGATTCATTCTGTGTTAGGCAAAGCTTGTGAAAAAATTTCTGTTCAAGTTCCCATCAATATCTGTATAGGCTTTGTTTGTTATAAAAATTTTTCCACCCAAATTATTCATTTTTTTTCACAGTGCTGGACCAAAAGGAGACAATCTGTACGAGTGGGTGTCGACTATATTGGGACCACCTGGCTCGGTGTATGAGGGAGGAGTCTTTTTTCTTGATATTCATTTTTCTCCAGAATACCCCTTCAAACCTCCTAAGGTATGCATCTTCTTGCATTAGATCTGATGCTCTTTCCATCTTCGTTGATCTTTCTAACTGAAAATCTATGTATCCTGAATAGTTTCTCTAAAAAAAAAAGAATTTTTTATTCATCCCAAACTAGAAATCTCTTTACGAGATTCTTTCAAATAGTTTGTTTCTGTAAAATTGGAAGTTTTAGATTGCATCTTTTTTTTTATGTACTATGATGCTTGTTTTTTTATTTTACGAAAAATTAACGTCATTCTTTCATCCCAATTCTGAAAAAAAAGAGTATCAGAGTTCAGAAGGTCAACGGTTCATCAATTCATGAAATGCACGAAATTTCAGCTTAGTTGAGTAGTTTTCATGCAATGATGTCTTGAATATTGGAAAATGTAATATTGAAAAATCATCTTACCTACCATGGTACGTTTAACTGTAAATGTCTTGAAAATCTTCCAATTACTTAACATCTAATCGATTAATTATTAAGATATGACTTGAAACAAGTATCTCATTCATTTCGCAACTATAAATCAAGTATTTTATGTAAATGGAATGATTGTAGAATTACTATCATTGAACATTCTGCTAATAATATCTTTCCCACATTCCTCATTTGGCAAGTATTTTCTACAACTTTTTATATAATATGGTGTTGTGATTCATGAATCAGCATACATGCGATATCAGAATTGTTAGCCCAGTACCTTATACCGTTCATCAATGTAAATATAAGCTAATAATATATCAAGTTATATGCCTTTTTAATAATATTAAATTTATTCAACATATTTCAGGTAACGTTTCGAACACGCATTTATCATTGCAATATAAACAGCCAAGGAGTAATATGCCTGGATATATTGAAGGACAACTGGTCTCCTGCCCTCACAATTTCTAAGGTGCTACTATCCATCTGTTCCCTCCTCACAGACTGCAACCCAGGTTTGTTGTTTAGCTTTAAAAAATTGAAACAAAAAACTGATTATTTATTACTCTTGAAATAAGTAGAAATCTAACTCAAAGTTATCTATAATTTCTTTCTTAATTAATTAATTGCAGCTGATCCTTTGGTCGGTAGTATAGCAACGCAATATCTGCAAAACAGGGAAGAACACGATCGCATAGCGCGACTGTGGACCAAACGCTACGCCACATGAACATTTTTTATTTTTTTCCCCCTAAAATTGAATTCGTCTCCTATCAGCCTCATGCCAATTTCTGACCAGCTCTTAAGCTCTCGTTTAACTTGGCTTAAGTAATCTTAAAGATGTTTTAAAACTAGAACTGCTTAATCGGGCAGCTTTTTGAACAATTATTACAAGTCAAGGTATAGAGACTTGAGAACAGCTAGAAGCTACAGTGAATGTTATGTGCTTTTATGTTGAGTATGTTGATGTGCCTAAGATGAATGAATGTCGATATGAACGAATTTAATGAAAGAATGAACTGTTAAAAGCGGCATGAGCTTGGAGGTTTTCACCTAAAACCATGACGAGCTAGTATTTAAATTGATTGTATTGTAAATCAACAATACTGTCCGATTATACTGATACTTTTAGGATAGGAGAGGTCACGAACTATAATAATAATATTAATAATAATATTAATAATAATAATAATAATAATAACAATAATAATAAATGATAAATTGTAAGTAAATAGGTACTTTAGGTATTAAGGTGCGAATATAGAGGCCCAACTCTCTCACTCCCTGACGATGATCATACCTTTAAACCCTCCAATATTTTTGTATAAGCTCAACCTTTAATATTATCACCATAATTTTAAATTATTAGGTCATTTTATATTATCATTATTCACATCATTTAATTAAATTGGTATTACTAATCGTTACGGTAGAGATGTTGAGTTAGCTGGAAATTGTTTTTTTTTTTTTATTTCGTTTTTCTTTTTTTTTTCTTCCTATTTTGTTGTTTTTTTTTTCCTTTAATGATTAATTAATGAATTAAAAGACTTCCTGAATTCGTGTGGTTTTTAATTATCACTAATTTGTGTAATACAGCGCCCGTATAAGTGTTGAACTGTTGTTTTTCAGTGATATTCGTAAACCGATCAAGTGTTTGGGGCCACTTGCTAAAATCGTTGTAATTGTAAATAAATATTATTTCCTGTATATTCAAGATAGTATAATCAATATCACTGTAATTTTTGACCTGAACTTTATCCAGCTGGTGATAGAGCGACACGTTAATTTTATAGTTTCTTATTAACGTGTCTCACTATTTTATGCAAAGAAAGTAATAAGGTTTATAGACATATGTTGTTTTAAAAGCGTGGAACAATGGGACGATGTTATAAGCTTAAAATCAGACGAGTAATAGTTGTGATTAATTATTATTATAGTATCCTGCAACGGCAGCCATTATTGATAAATGTGTTCAGCCAAAAATTAGCAGTCTTAGGTGAGAGAAATTAGTCTTCAATTTAGAAAAGTAAATGACGAACGAAAAACTCTTCTTCATTCCTTGTTTGTTTGTTTTTTTTTTTGTTTTCTTTTTTTATAAATAGTTCCATTCAAATTATGGAGTCTAGATTCAAACTATGACGAAATTATCATCGATTATCAGAGATCTCTCAATCTATTATTTATTAATTTTTGTTAACCGATGTGAATCTCGCGCTGATTTCCTTGTGCATTGAAACAAAAAAAAATTCCCACAATAATAATAATTATTTTACAAAGAAAAAAAATAAACAAAAAAATAAATAAATAAATAAAAATAACGCATCGCAGTATGGAAGTTGTGGGAAATTGTTCAAAGTTTATTCACGCATATGAGTAATAACAGTTATGTGGAAAATTTAAACAAAAATTTTGGGCTGTGGTACATACTAAGTGCAATTACTGCAACTTCCTATTCTGAATTACTAATCGCGTAAAAAGAAACTTTCAAATTTTTTTTTTTTTTCTTTTGTTTTTCCAATATCAAATAATATGGTAAATGTTAGTCTGCTAGTTAGTGGCGTCGATATCAAGATTAAATAAACTACATTATACATAATCATGTGTTGTCTTCTTTCTTTCTTTCTTTTATCCCAGCTCTCACAAATTAATTTATCTCCATAACTGTGTCCAAATATTTGAAATGTTGAAGAAAAAAAAATTTGTTTGTTCTTTTATTGATTCTCATATTGAACGTCCGAATTGCAAAGTATGTAATAGGATTTCTTATGTGAAAAGGTATTAGTCAATGAAATAACTCCTTAGTTATAATTAATTTATTAGTATGTATTATAACAGCTAGACAAATTGGTATTATGTGCTAAGGATTAGACGGTTGGCTCCTAAAAATTTAGCTGCTAAAAATTTGGAAAGTAAATTTTATTGACCGCAATGAAAATGAACGAAAAAAAAGATGTATACTCTAAGTCTAATGATTTAAAATTGTTAAAAAAAAGAAAAACAAAAAAGGATATCCTTTTTAAGCAACCAAAATAGAATTTTTTGTATACATGGTATAAATTTCACGTGTATAGTAGGTAGGTATATCTCGTATTCAAAATATCATAAGTGTTGTTAATACTGATGATTATCATAATAAATGTCAGTCTTTTTCTTCTGCAGTGGCCTGATCGTAAATAACGACTGATGTCAAACATTTCTAATAAATGGAGCAAACTTTGGGCGCAAGTGCTGTAACAACCTTAGATAAGCAATATTTTGTATCACATTTAAAGTAATGACTAATCGTAAGCACTTCCAAAAACTATTCTACTATATAATAATAATAATCATATATACGTATATATTAATTTTTTCTTTCTGGTTTAATATATAATTTCGTATACTGTGACGACTACAGTTCAATTGTGACAAGATTACCTTTTCAGATCATAATTAATCACATCAGACTACGTGAGATATGGAGCTTCGAAATTCACAAATGGAAACGTAATATCTTTCAAATATTGTAATCAGATGGTGAGAAAAAGCCATATTTCTTGCATATTATTATTCGATATTCAACTTAATCAATTGTGAATAATATTTGTGCCCAATGAATGTATGTGTACATACGTTTACCATGAAATGTGTATTATGAAATCGAACATTGTTTTGGCATACACAATGTTTCAATGAAATAGAGGTTTACTTTTCTTTTCATAATATCAATATTAATATCAAGATAGAAAAAAATCGAACATTCCCTTTTTATTATTCTGCGTTATTATAATTGACGTTTGCAAATTATTGTTGACTGATCGTGGAGCAAGTTTTTCATTCATATAAAGCTCTTTTTTTTTTTGTTTAATTACAACAAATATTATACGAAGATTATTAAATGGTATAAAGAATGATAATAACAACACTGTGTAAATCATGAATGAATTCATTCGTTAAAAGTGGCCTTTGGTTTGGTACGTCAACTTTTGAACACACGATCTCATATTAATGACACAGTATCAAAATTATACATTGGTCCAATTTTTTCATTTCATATTTTTTTTTTTGTTTCGTTACATTTACAATGACTTTAGTGCAGACTATATCATTAATATCATTATCTTTTTATATGTATATTAGCTGTGCATTGTGTTTAAACAAGTATCACACAACAAAATAAAACGCTTTATGTAGCTAGAATAGTAATTATCTCTATGAACATTGCATTGCTGTATGTATGTATGTAATATGGCAGGAAAATTTTTTTATCATAAGTTTCTACCTAGTAAGTAGTTCGACACAAGTGGCAGGTGGTTGCAGCCAGTAAGTATGGACGAGGAAACAAAGAGAATCAATATTCGAGTTCACCGACACATACACTCAATTATTGACAATGCTGACGTTGGCTTTTGCATCATCCCTGTTCCATTTATATTCTACATATGCTAGAGTCGCAGCAACCTTAACTATTTATGTATATGCTGAATTTAGTCCTAGTGTGTTGTAATAAAACGTAATTTTCGAAAGAAATTGATATCTTTTGGATTTTTTTTCAGTCACGCATCATTACAGAAATGAGTAATTAAGTGTAAAATGATGCGCATCTACATAAAATGGTTTCTCATCTGAATATACCAATTTTCCAATAAAGTGTATTATTCAGTTAATTAACTTCAGTCTTCAGACGTTATCAAAGCTGCAGTATGTAGACATGTGTCGACTTGTATGACAAATATTATTCAAAGTATTAACGCTTGTTGTTGAACAAATTCCAGCCAACAATTCTGCGATATCAGATTATTGAAGAATTCGCTTACTATTTTCTTACTCAGGTATATGGATATCAAAGAGGAACGATGGTTTCTCATGATATTGTACAATTTTAAATGATGCAAATAAACGCAGATCAATATTATTGTACGTAATTATAATCGTAACGAATTTTAATTTTGATTTTTTTTTTTACAAGTTTTTCAAGCCTCCACCATTCCTACTTTGTGACACTTCATCGAAAGCACAACTAACACAATAGTTATGAGTACCGATACATGTATAGGTACAGTAAACTAGCAATGCATGATGAACAATATAATGAAATGTGCCTCCTAAGTGGTGGCTGATCAGTGTGCTGTAGTTTCACTGTAATTAAAAATTTTATATCACTGAATAAAGAGAATCAGTTTTAAAATGATGATAAAACAACTATTGGTGCAATGAACAACGAATAAGCGAAAGATATAAATAGCTAAGGCAATAAACGATTAGTGAAATCTGATGTAAATTCCGTGAATCAGGTGAATTATCAACAATTAATGTAGATATTTTTTTCCAGATGTGCACAGACGATTGAAGGCCATTATCTGCACGTAGACAGTTATAAATAGAATCTAACAAACATATCTTAGAACTGTTATAAATAGTTATTAAAAACTTTTCATCTATGTAATTATTATTATTATTATTATTATTTGTAGCACATCTGATACTATTGTTCAATAATTATTCTTTTTTTTTTTTTTCTTTTTTTTAACACTACGTAAACTTTACATTGTAGAAAACAACAGAATATCTCCTTATAATAATACATAAATATTAATATTTTAATCTTATTTTATTACGTAGACTGTAAAATCTTTACTGTATCATTTAACTAGTATGTTGGGTATGTATAGGTAGCATAAGTTATATTTAATATATAATAATACAGACTTCGATTATAATTGTCTGGACGTATTGTTTTTTTTTTTTTTTTTTTCACTTATAAAATTACAACTATTAAACAGAGTTGCTCGTTAATTTAACATTTTTTTAAAAAGTATTATTATTATTATTATGAGATTGGTCAAGCAAAAAACAGCTCATGCTACAACATTAAATAGTTCAAATCACAGTTTTCTTATAAATTGGTTATTATCGTTTAAACATGTGACAAGATTAACACTGAAAACCGAATAATAAGATACATCACGTCGTAGCGTAGCTTTATAATCTCTACGTACTCATTAATATTAAAATTTTACTTTAAGAAATTGAATAATAAAATGAAACTGGAAATATTTCACTGTTATCTATTGACGGGTTGACTTCGAATAGTTAAAACATGGCTGATTCTAGGTATATCATTTGAAAATACCTTTCTTTAATTTTTGTTCTTTGATAACATATATGTAGCAAAAAAACACGACAAAAATTATGCAAGGATACAGCCAGCACATTTTCAAGAACAAATAGTAGTGTGTAATTAAAATATCGAACTTAGAATTCTCAAAGATTTGTTCTTCGATGACAGCGAAGTCTAATTATCATAATAAAGAAAAATAATAAAGAACAAAGAAATGGTATTTTTGAGTCTTATCGTTTCTAATCAACATGAAAAATTAAAGGTAAAATAATAGGTAATATAACTTGTTAAAAATTGTGCAAAACACATCCGATAAGTAATAATACAAATCAAATGACAATTAATGAATATTTTATAGGAACACGGGGGTGTGTAGAACAGTGTGATATAGAACAACATTGGTAGAAAGTGCGTGATATTGCAGTTTACAGTGAATATTCATTTCTGTAAGCTTACACAGTTTCATACTCGCGACGGATCGAACGAGCCAAACAGCACGCAAATATTACCCCGATCACCTGAAAGAAATAATCATCAAATATAGCATCAATTTTTCAAACCAGATGGTTAATGACCCAGATATTAAAAGAATGTTTGCATGTATTTTTACGATTGAAACTTACTTGAACGAGAGCAATCCCTATGCCTACACTCCCGAGAATAACAGCATTCTTATTTATCGCAGTCTCTAACTTGTCCATACAACCTTCTGTACGGACGCTTATCGAATTCAGATCACATTTTTTATTGATATCAATCTCACTGCAGCATGAGTCAGGTAAGATACTATTTTCCATTACGTCAGCCCAGTCATTTTGTCCGGAAATACCGCAGCAATTAAGCTAGACAAAAATAACGAATCGAATGATTAAAAGTTCGTACTTATACAACGGAGCAGGTGAATTATACATTTGTATCTGAATAATACAGCGATAAACATCGTTTAGTATTCAGCCAACTAATCTATACCAATTGTACATGTTGTACAATTTTCCCTTCACGCATTCTATTCACAAACGTAGCATGTGGATTACCAGAGCTATGCGAAATCCCGCACCAAATCTACAGGTGTTTTATTCAGCCCTGACTACCTCAAGTACAAAAGTTATTCCTGTGTATTAACGTCATGGTTAGCAGGACTATATTATAAATAGAAACAGAAGTAACGAATTTAGGGCTTAAATTTACATTGTACATTTAGAGTTTCCAAGCAGCGTTTGAGAAAAAATTGTGAAGGGATGAACTGTGTTTGAGTTTACTTAATTTTTTCTGAAAATTTCAAATTCAGCGTTTTTTTGTTTTTCAATAAGTTGCTCCTCACTATGCTTTCATACCATACTGTAGACTAGAGCCCCTATTGAGTGCAAAAAATATATAAAGCAATGGAGATATTGATTCACATCAGAAGACAGCCCTAGGCCATAGTGTCTACACGTACTTGATATTATTCTGGCCATTTGTGTTAGCAGCTATCGCCAAAAGGCTTGGAATATTTATAACTCTTTAAAATCAATCAAGTAATAAAGTAGTCATAGTGGTATATTGGTCAAAGGCCAGTAGTTCTCATACCGTTCAAACTACCCTCAATATTATATTAAGTGACGAATGGAATTTCCTCGATCATTGTTTGTGAAAAATTGCCAATAGAGCACGATCAATTTGAATCGAAAATTGCCAAAAACATATTTCCACATGTTTTTAGAAACTTTTGTTAATAGGAGGATGAAGAGCAGAAATTCATTGCGCATAATGAGGGGCAAGAATATGAATGATTAAAAATAAAAGATATCAAGAGTGAATAAAATGTAGAAAATTATTGTTTTTTTTTTTTTGTTTTAATTCTTTTCATAAGTCATGGTTTTTATTTTTCTTACGTCATGCTGCATTATGTCCCACGAAGCCTTAGCTTCTTTATTTGTAGTATAGTGTGACATGGTAGAATTCAGATGACCTTCTAGCATAGTCCCAACTTCGTCACGCATCATGTATCCAGATATTCCGGCTCCAAGTTCCAGAGCAAATATCAATAGCAATAGAAGCGAAAACTGATAAATGACAAAGACTATTTATTTATCGAAAAAAAATTTTCTGTCTATGAAGCAATTGCGAGATATAATGAGTATGTATATTCATGTTGTAGCTAGTAATGATAATTATGATTCTTTATAGAAACGAGAATATATATAATTTCAACAATTAAGTAATTCCGTAATTGTTCAGAAAAAAAGTTTGAAAAAAATTTGAATTTAAATTATTTATCGAAAAATTATTACATTTGCTATTGCATTTGCATAATGCGAGTTAAATAAAAACGCATGAATAAATAACGCGGAAAGATTTTCCGTATACGTGTAAGATGATTCACGCAGGATATAACATAATATGTTTCGTAATAATTTCTCGGTTGAAACAAACCGGTTATTAATATTTTTCAATTTTCATGTTTTTTTTTCTCTCGTTCTTATCCTTAGAAAAGTTGAGAAAGTATCCTTTCATACGTATACATACATAATGTATGTGATGTATGTATTACGCATTATAAAATGTTTTATTTGACCAATATAACAGCATGCGTACCGTTATGATCATGCAGTGGTTCTCCTTGACAGCACCGCAACAACCGAAAAATGATACAAGGAATACAACGATGCCAACAATTATCATAAGAACGGGAGCGGCGAAGAACCAGTTGTCGACAAAGTTACTGTATCCTTTGTAACACGCTAGAATAACCGCCCCGACAGAAATGAAAACGATTCCTGTAATCTGAAAATGCGAAACGTGCGTAATGAGTATAATTAAACACGTTATAGAATATTATTATTATATTATAATATGCATGTGTTTATAGTGAGAAGGGATGTATTATTTCCCTCCAGGTGGCTGAAAATAACTTTCTAGGGCGCTATATAGTCACTCCGTGCATCTATTACTCGTCTAGTCTTTTTTGTTATCGTTGTATGTATCTTCGTCGGCGTCTTATATCGAGCGATGGACCGCGCGCTAGGTAAAGCTATACAAACTATATAACTATATATGTATATGATGTCAGATATGGTATTACAGCCTTATACAATATATTACTCACGGCAAATATAAGATTAAAAAGAAACAGCAGGTATTTCACACACGTCATTCCACCGGAAACCATTTTCACAATTTTATTTAAAAGAACAAACTCCTCGATTTATTGATTATTAGAAGTTATACTATCAAACTTCCGCTGCACAGAGAATGCGTTTCGACTTCTTTCCAATGGGTATGTAAGTATTGTGTACACGGGACCGATTGTCAAAGCGTGCCTCGACTCCTCGGATGCTAGCTTTGAACAGTACGGATATTTTTGTTGTCTGTCCGTAGCACACCGTTGCGCGCGCAGTTGGTTCTTCGTTACGGGGGACTACTTTCTATTATACGATACATTCGTATAGGTATACATAGGTGGGTATGTACATACATATGTATACCATGTAGACGGAATTAATATTATTTTAGAAAATTGTGATACCATATCGATTAATAAAGTACAGCAATAACACTCAACATATTTTACTTTCATATATTTTATCTTCACGAATTTTTGATGACATTCGACTTTGCCCGGTTCTCAATTGTAACACCCTACTTTAAGTCCCCTCTACATCGCATACACCTGTCGCTATTTGGCGTCGTATCCAAGGGGGACTACAATAGTTTCGATCGACACTTTTTATAAAAAAGTTTAGTCATACCTACCGTGTTCCGGGCTAGAAATCATAAACCATTTGGAGCAGTGTTTAAATAAATTGAAGTAAATATTTTTTACGATATATGTATGTATAGGTACAGTCAGTAAAAACATATCTTATACTATATTGCTGCGCTATATTGTTATTATATTATCGAGTTATTATAGTCTTCAAGGATAACAATATCGTTGACGTGCTTGTTATTATACTATACACGGGGGTCCATCGATCGCATTATTTTAGCCTTTACCTCTCCTCACATACATTTTATTACAATAGAGGTGCATACAGCGTACAATGCTTTGACTTGATTAGGCGACAAAAGGCACGAAACTGCTTTGAAACTTCCGACATTTATAATGCTGTAGGGTAAGCCTCATCTTGGTAAGTGTAGCGATTCTCCGCTCAATGGGTTGTCTTTACTTTTGATAAGACTAGTTGCTGTAAGCAACGGTAAGGTTTGTAAACCGAGGCACGCCATATTCCGTACTCATTCGGTCCATGAAAATAGGCATAATTAGGTCTTCATGTATTAGAAAAACAATTGAGGATACATATGAATACAGAAAAGATCGATGAGAGACGTAAATTTTATAAATCGTCATATGGCTATGGGGCAGTTTTTGCAATATATGTATCGGGTGAAACAAGGGACATGAAGTTTTGTCTCAAGCCCTAATTACGTTCGTCCGTATTTTATATAATTTATAGTTTAAGCGATGCCGTGCGTAGGTGGTAGCTGCCCGGTGGTACCAGCGCGGACATTCAGTGACCCTTTCGTTCGTTCCGAAGAACTCAAGCAGTAATTGCGTTTCAAGACCCATAGCGTGCCGTGAACTGGTAAGCAGTACATGTGCCCAGTGCCCACGTACGCATACATACGACCGTATCTATTATCTACACAGCTTTTATGGGACTATATACATATGTATACGTACATTTACAAACCATATGGCGATCCATATTACGCGTTATGTGTATATAGCCTGCAGCACGCTATATCGCGAAACATTATACCTTTTTGTATATAGGACATGTGTATACCTGCGATTCCCGCGTATACACGTACCGCATACTGCTCAATGAATGTATACACGGTATATGTTCAGATCTTATCATGTGAATATCTAGTTTTCCGCTACCCCGCGCTGATCGCTAATCGAAAGATTACGGTCTGCTATGGTTAATGAAAAATTGACATATTATACTTTACGATTCGAAACTGCAGTATATTACCTATAGATATAAATACGTTCATGTTATACAGTTACAATTGAGATATAAGTCAATATAGTACACGCGGGACTCGTGATATGAAAGTAAAAAGGAAGAAAAATTCAATTGTGGTGTCTTTCTCATCTACACGTTTATAGTAATTAGTCAAAATTACGCACCATTAGCGTTTCTTTTTTTTTTTTTTTTTTTAATTCAGCAATGCCAGCAGCCTAAATTCCTCAGACTATATAGAAACTATATAAACTATTTTATAACTAATATCTACGGTATAGCTGGTGCACACGAGATTGTGGAACCAGAATTTCGCAGTTACTTTCATCGGCCGATCCCGGAATCTTAATTCTGTCTTTTCTGGTATAGATTATTTTAACGAGCAAAGCTTGATATCTTCTTTTATTTGAGTTGGCGATAAAACACGCAACAAATAAGTATCTACGTGTGTGTAAACAATGAATCAAAAGCACTTTGCAAGTCCTTTCGAAACAGTAAATAGACTTATGATGTCTTTTTTTTATCCCTGCAGCACTTCAGGAACGACTATAATAACGTTTAAAAGATTATATTCTAGTGAAATATTGAAAGGAAGTACGTAGTCGAGTCTGCAGTCGACGAAGGAAAGATTATAATATGTATACATACGTGTACGGGGTCGGCCAAAAAAAAAAAACCGGACTGATTTAAAATGTGAATAAAATCCAAACGCGTCGACCAATTTTCTAAAACTTCATTACGCTCAAAACTAGAAAAATCTCTATTCCTGATTGAGATACACGCTTTTGAAAAATGGGTTCTGAAAAAGTCGCTGGGAGCATGAAAGAATGTTCAACCTAATTTCTATTTTGATTCTAACACTTTAGCAATTCTCCTAGATTCTATTCACATGACATGAAACGCTTCTTGTAATATTAGAGATTTAGAGCCAGAACGCACGCGTTGAGATTAAGATTCTGTTTTCGGGAGATTATCGAGAAAGTCCACTATCAAAAAAAAGCTACAGTAAATGATGTCAATAACTTAACCAAAATTGATAAGCGTCAAGTAAACGATTTGATTTCCAAAAAGCCAAAATTCAATCAGAATTCAATCAAGAACGACCGACCACCAGGCAAATGAAACGAACATTTTCGAGATTTTTCGAGACGGCTCTGCAACTGACTATTTTAATATTGGCGAATTACCTTATAGAGCATCACATTTGCTTTTTTGTCGATCGCATTGACCATATGAATTATTTAAAAAATTTGAAATATGAAAAATAAGAAGAATAAGAGAAAAACACACATTGTTGTAAGTTTTAAATTAGTCTTGGATTCATGATTTCAGATGGAAATTAAGCTGAACATTCTTCAATATTATTTTTTTTTTCATTCATCCAGCGTCTTTTTCAAAACCCGTTTTTCGAAAGCGTGTATCTCAGTAAGCAATACAGATTTGTCGGATTTTCAAGAGCGAAACAAAAGTTTTATTCTTATAGTTTTGAGCGAAATAAAGTTTTTGAAAATCGGTCGACGCATTCGGATTTTATTGACATTTTAAATCGGTCCGGTTTTTTTTTGGCCCACCCTGTATATCGCGGTTGTTACACAGCAGCGTCGAATATATTTGGCATAATTTCGTCGTGCAAGTGATGATCGTGCCGTGGATAAAATTCCGTTATGTATAACTACCGAGGATTAAAGCATACGCAATGAGCAAAGCACAATTGTGCATTATACTAAATACATGCCTACATGGGCGACATGCAATGATGTTATTTTGAGATCGACACGAAATCGATCGTGCCTATATACGAAGTGGTTTAGACCGGTTATTCACCTTTGCACGAAGAGTAGAACAGACGCCCACGAAGCCTCACAAAGCTTGCAGTGCACAAATACATGAAAAAAAACGGCAGTTTTACGATATATTCTTTCGTGTACCGACTTGTTTTTTTTTCCTACTTTACAGTGAATTTCAGCAGATTATAGGACGTTCACACTTGACGTCGATTAATCGCATTAGTCATTATACTCGCGCGCTTATTTTTCGTGTCCCCAATAGTCAATAATTAATTTTATTTTTTTCATTGAAAGTAAGGAGTTATAAACAAAAACCAGATACGATTTTTTAATGGTTTTTATTTCTTTGCGAGTCTAATAACATGGAAAGTAATTTTTTGAAAATACTTCCTTAGATAATTAACAAGGATTTATACATTTTTTTTTCCACAAAAAAACAAAATGTTATTCGAAATGATTGGCGTGAAAATTCATTGAAGGAAGATCAAACATTATATGCAGCAGGGCATGAGCTAGTGTTGATAATCGTATTGGGTGAATTACACGTGTATTTGAAAAGCGTGACAATTACCACTGATCAAGTACCATCGGGGTGCAGACCGGAGTATTGGTACTTCTGCAGTATAATTGCGCTCTCGAATAGTCCGTCACACTTTGCTCCATGAGACGTCTTATCAGTGAAACTTCATCAGTCAACAATACACATGAATAATCAAGGTATAAATTCATCGTATTTCACGTATGTATGACGTATTACACGCATTAGACTGATGATATGATAAATTGTTAATGGAGAGAAGAAAGGCCTATTAGATTGTATATTATTCGTACTCCGCTCCATATTCTGACGTATAAGCAAACACCTCTAGAAGTTCGAGCAGAATCCATCATCCGTAGGTCCGAGATACTCTGAAATAAGATCATTAGACAAAATGAAAATTTTCTCACACTTATAGTTTGAAAAGTTGAAAAAACGGACAAAGCGGATCTTGCGTTTAATAGGCTGGAATAAAACCTACAAAATATAAAATTGATATCAGTGCCAATTAGAATTAAAAAGCCACACGGGCAAACATTGTTGAAATTATATGATAATTTCATTTTTCCTCAGGTATCCAATTTTGCCGGTCTCTATATTATCTCTAAGTATAATAGATGGGTAAACACATGGGGCATTCTATGCCGATTTCACCAGATCTTAGGTTGAACATTTTTAAATTGGTTGAAACTTTTTCAGGTGACAGTAGCGCCTCTCAATTTCCCCCCGATTTTCTTTTTTCTTTTTCATGCAACCGTTTTTGAGTTGTGAATATTAGAAACTTTCTGTGATTCCATCGGTTTTTTGAATTTTAAACAAATTTTAAGAAACCCTAATTTTTTATTCCGATTTTTTTAAGATCGGTCCCATGATGGAATCATTTTTTCTTCTATTTCCTTGAGCACTTCGAAATTTTTTAAGGAACAAAAATCATTTTAACGATTTAAAAATATAACAAAAATTCCTCAATTATCTTCGACTCTGCTACAAACATGTTCAAATCATGTAGAAAGTGAGATTATAATGTTTGATGTTGAAATTTTTTGAACGGTAAATTAATTTTCATTCGTACAAAATTTTCGAAATGATCAAAAAAATAGAAGAAAAAATCATTTCATCGTGGGACTGGTATTAAAAAGATCGATATGAAAAGTGATGAGTTTTCGAGAATTTTTTCAAAATTTAAAAA
Organism: Macrophya alboannulata; assembly: GCA_949628255.1. Classification (NCBI taxonomy): domain Eukaryota; kingdom Metazoa; phylum Arthropoda; class Insecta; order Hymenoptera; family Tenthredinidae; genus Macrophya; species Macrophya alboannulata. The sequence goes on along the minus strand of OX451212.1, from coordinate 10,242,803 downwards.
ATGGTGAAACTACAAAACGGTTTCAATATTCATAACTTTATATATTCTACTCTATATAATCTAATTCATGATTTCGGGAACTTCAAGGTTAGATAATCGTTGACAACAATATTCGAGCTTGCACGTTACGCATATAACGCTAAAACGTGAAGAAGTCGCGTTTTTCATCGCTAGTGACTCACGTAATAAGGAAGACGGCATATATGTTGCCATTTGGCAGAAAGATGCTTTTTTGGGTGCTGTAAAACATATAAAATTTTCGCGATGATCGAAGCTGGTGTTATTGAGGAAATCAATTTCTTCTGAAATCTACTTTTTTCAGTTTTCCCCCTCTATCTCAGAAAATTTTCACTGAATCACAATTTACCAAAAACGAGCCTAATAAAGCTTAATTATGAATTTCCGCACATCTAGAAGAGAAAATCGTTCCAATTCGATAATTGGGGGCGAAATGGCAGCAGTTTGAAGAAAACACGGACTTTTACTTTCGGAAAAACACAATTTCGATGAAAATTTTAAAATGGCGCCACAGTTGTAAGAAGTCATGTTTCTGCAAAACGCAAAAATACGTGTCTCATGAAATCGCATAAAAATTAACATGCCAAAATTTTAAATCGATGAAGGTGGTCGCCAAAAGTGATCGGCCTATCCATATGGACTGGGCCATACACGTATAAGACATATCTATCCTGATTTACAACACAGCTTGACTGAGACTATTGTTATTGTAATCGTTTAGCTATTGTGAGATCATCTCTGAGACCGTGCTACTGAGTTTCATTTATTAAACAAGCGTAGGTGTAGGGTGTGTGATTATAATGTCTGTAATATGACACATACGATAATATAGTCATACAACTTTTATCGCGTATAATAGTATAAGTGCTTTGGCGAGACATCTTCTGATAAGAAAAAATACTCGGTATATATACAATTAGGGTACAAAAAAATGTTTTTTCGTGAGGTACTTTCTGAAAAATAAATTGAGAAAAATGGTTTTTGTGGAAATAACCAATTTGTTAGTAAAAATTGAATGAACAATTGAGAAAACGAATTTTTGAAAAAGTGGCCGACATATAATATTCACAATTGTGAAGGGACTTTTTCCGATAATTTTCATAAAAGTTACTTCGGGGACCTTGCAGCGCATAAAGAAGTGTATCTGCCGGCCCGATTACTGTATGTGGGGCATTCCATGCCAAGTAACCCAGCCTGCAGGCACCTCGACCATTTTACATTTTGTTCATATTTCATTATACGATAGTCACGAAGTTAAAAACTGCTAATAACAGTGAAATTTTTTTTTCTTTTGTTCTTTTTTCTTTAATTATTATTAAAGCTATTTTAACAACCGTGATTTTTATAATTTCTGAAAAAATACACACAATTTGTATGACAAGAAATGATTATTTGAGACTAAAAAGATAATGGGCCTCCAGTTTTTTCTATGATTTCCGGTAAGGTTTCAATATTTCATATCAATAATTTTGATAAAATTTCAAAAATTGTGTTTCCGCAAAATTTTTACTCGAATTTACTCCAAATACCATGATTATTCGTTTGGGAAAATTCCAGAGAAAAATTGCCGGTAACAAAGTTTGTGTATTTTTTTTTTTTTTAATTATTGATATGAAATATTAGAATCGCTTTAGAAAAATAAAAAAAAAAAAAAAAAATCGGATTTCGACTATCGTTTTGATCTCAAAATCATCGTTTATTGTATTACTTTATATTTGTGTGAATTTTTTCAAAAATTTAGAAAAATTGCTTTTCTGAAATAGCTTTAATAATTTAGAAAAAAAAGCGATTTGGAGAAAATTTTTTTTTTCTCTTTACTCGTTTGCTGGTTTTTAAGATAAGAACTATCGTATAATGGAATATGAAAAATATCTAAAATAGTCAGGGTCACAGGCTGAGTGATTTGGCATGGAATTTCCCATTATGATAGAATTGTCCTTTTTTCGACACGAATGACCTGCGCCTCTTCGATTTATCAAAAAGATTTCAGTTCATATAAGTAGAAAAACCAACAGGGGCTTATTTTTGTAAGAATATACTCTTCAACATAAGCTGCAGTCTACGAAGTACATTGTGATTTCATTAATCGTCAGTTTCAAGAATTTGGTGGCAAGATTTTGACCTCAGGTACCAAATTTCTTAACAACAAGTACCCGTTGTGGAAATCATGAATAATCTAGTCGTACTTTCATCGTATCTACATACATACGTGAATATAGCGACAGTGCTGCCGTCTAACAGATAAAGGTTGAAGTTTGAGGAATGAAATCACTCTGCAAGGTAAGTTGCGACCTTTTATGCATTCTGACCAAATGAAAAAAATAAATAACACGATTGCAGCTTGACCAGTAACCAAATAACCGGTAGAATATATTATAATATCTATCGTATTTTAATCTTATACATTGGATATTAATATCCACACGCATTTTTATTTCGTACAGGACTTCGATAATGTAAGCCACTGCAGGTCATAAAAATGCTAATATAAATTTGTTTAAATATAAAACAAATTTCAAGCCGATTCTTACAATTATCTCACATGGTCGTATTTCTAATACTAAATGTTGAAAATATTACTATGCCAAAGCTGCCTGGTTGTTAATAAACAATACTTTAATGCGCCGATGGATTGATGGATTTATTTACTATACATGTGTATGTGTGTAAAAAAAATCGGTGAAACCACCGTTGCGGCAATAACTTGCGCTAATGTGTGTATACATACAACCTATAGTCATCATTCGCAGAGCACGCATATGCATCGCAATTAACTGATCAATGCAACGGACTTTATCTCCTAGACGATGAAACATGGGTGATCAGCGGTTCAAGGTTGCCCCGTTCAGCGAGATTATAAAATTATACCTTAACGGTAATTTATAGATATTTATTACTAAGCGCTGAATTTTCCGGTCCAAATGCCCAGATATCTAGCTAAAATATTCAAAAATCAGATCTGCGGAACGAATGTTATTTCTAGTATTATGCGCCGGTCGGAAACTTTGAAAATGGTTTTACCGCGCTGAAGTTAGTTGCAGCAACGGTTGCAGTAAGGCAGCAACAAGCAGCTATAAGCATACATACACATGTTGTATGCATAGAGACCACGTGTCTTCGAGTTATATTTATCATTATACCAAATACGTCGGCGTCGATACAAAAATATGCATGCATGCATGTATAGCATTAAGCTCAGCCACGTCAAAAAAAACCCCGACGCGCCATGACCTCCCCTGACCTCCCCAGCCCGCTCTACCGGTCTTGGTTTCTGTCTCGAATACATTGACGGGAAAACGCGACTATATCTCGACACTGCGCGTCGCCACGGTACCACACATCGACACAAAGTGTCCCGTGGGTACGAGTCAGCCGCCTAGATCATATGTATGTAGTGTGGAGCGAACGTGAATCGTCGGAAGTTCGAGACTCGAGAAGAGTGTTTCGGTGTGCGAGGACCCCGGGCCTTTCTTGCTGCAGTATACTTCGGCTTCTTGCACTTGAAGCTTTAACAACATACACACCGCGTTTCTGCATATCATCGTTGTTGGGCTTTGTTTCTCAAATCGGAAAACCCGAGATTTCAGTTAGTAGAGTATACTAACAAGAGAACCGTTCTACTATACATATTCGATATTCTATACATAATATAAAAAATTATTATTGTGTTATATAATTATCAATAAATTATTTCAGTGTTGTAGTTATTTTAACCCTTCGAGTTACACGTAGGTATGTGTTCCGCAGATATGGTGGCCGGAGTGCAACTATCGGCGGGTTCGCGATGCGTAAAATACCTTATGTTCATATTCAATCTTCTATTTGTGGTGAGTTTTCTTGTCACTATATCACTATATCTATTATAATATAATACCTACATTCAACTGCATCATACATCACAACACATCATAACCGTCGTATTTTCCGCGTCGTATTTCCGAAACGCAGATGATATAGTTACAATACAAAAATAGATGATGTCTATATTTTATATTTCCATAGATAGTTGAATTATTATATTTAAAAAAATAGAAAACCCGAGGCACACTGAACTGTACATATTTTTTTCTTTACATCCTGGAGGATATATAACCTCAACAGTAACTGGTTTCCGTTGAACATGAAGATATCGTCGTGTGATTATCGTTATTATCGAGGAACGGTCGTGCGGAGTTCCTCATAATGATGTTTTTCAAAACCCATATGAAGAGATTCATCATCGTTATATTCTCGGTCATTTATTTGGCTTGAACAATAAAGTGCTGATTTATTTTTATATATTTCTTGTTATACGTATATTATACCACGTATGTGACGACTCCCGCGACTCAAGGGGCGTACATACGTATGTCTATATGTCCCTCGTAATCCGGTTTGTTGATATCCTTCAGAAGCCCGACGAATGTTTTATCCCCAGTAGATTTTCTCTACCTTGCACATATTGTGTTTTCCGTGGAGTGTGTTTATGCATACTTCTGTTCAAAATTAGCATAAATAGATCTAGGTAACTTATACTTTCGATACTTCGTCATCACGTTATAACGTTATTCATATAACATATGCTCAAGTTGCGTAAATATATGAAAGTATCGAAAAAAAAAAAAAAAAAAAAAAAACGCCTCTGGCCATGCGTGAAACAGGTGTATATCAGTACGGAACATTTCGGTTTCTATATCCATACATATATCTATACCAATTTCAATACAGTATAAAATCAGGCCGAAATAAATGATCACTGCATATAGAATGAAAATTTCTATATAGCGATTAAAATTAGAATAATGGTATCATGTAACGTCATGGTCAGCAGAAAAATAATAGTATATGCATTACTTACGATTAACTTTATTTGTTATTGTACTACTCGCAATCGTTAAAAGTATGTATGTATATCGGAGAGTAATGCGCGCATTATATAGATTTCAAATGCGCAGAACGTCTCTCACTTTTTAACTATTTTATATCTGTATATCTACTAACGTTACGTATAAATTTGAGTTGTTATAGAAAAAAAAAAATTACAAATTTTAGTGAAACAGAAATAAAAAAAGATAAAGGAAAAAAAAAAAAAAAATTCGCTGCGGACAGGATTCGAACCTGTGCGGGAAGAACCCAATGGATTTCAAGTCCATCTCCTTAACCGCTCGGACACCGCAGCTTATGAAAATTTATACCATTTTGACAATCCTGTAGGTCTGTAACCGCGATAATATAATCGAAGATGTAAAAAAAATATTGCCACTCGCGTCTCGTGAGTATAAGGATTCGGGATAAAGTTTTTATATACATCATTTCAAATCTTACAATATTGAGTTGAAAATATTTGGTTTTTAAAAGTGTCTTTTTGAACTTTCTCGAAAACGTAAATTAGACAAGAAAATAACGATACAAGTTCTTTTGTCTCCCGATCGACGACAATGAAAAATTTTGATTTTCTTAATTTTTTTATTTATTTATTTATTTTTATTTTTTTGCATTGTGTGCAGTGCAGTATGACTCACGCGCGATCTACGTCGATATACTATAATTACCGTGACACACCATATGGTGCTGCAACCTGCAACGGTTCGAATTTCCGTACGTGAAGATACGTGGGTCTTGAGCAATCAATAAACTGCATGATTAAAGGTTTATTCGATGCGTATATAGAATATATTATAATACGTATGAGTGAATACCTGATCGTTGGGAAAAAAAGACGTATAATTTGTGTAAAAATTGAACTGGCCAAAATCGATACCCTTTATCAATAATTTTTGGCGCTGAAATTTCTGTTTTCATTTTTTGGATGGTATTGGTTGTACAAAATAAATGTTTTATACGTCTATGTATATTATTCCTTCATGATCGTGTCGGGGATATTTCGTTTCTCACCGGAGAAGGTGGAGCGTCATGTTGTGCAATTTGTTTGCAGAATTAATTGCGTCATTCGGTTGAAAGACACTATCGCTCATTTGTGCAAATATAGGTATTACATATATTATACAAGTATAACATTTTGTAAACAGTATAGTAATTATTGGCGTTTGCCACGGTCGTATGAAACGAACGGATAATCATTAATCAATTATCATTAAAATATAACTAATATCATATATAATTATTATACACGAGTCTTGAAAATGAATAATGTTTGCTAACGTATTCCTTCTTATGCGGTAACAAAATTTCCGTCTATTTTAATCACAATTGTTCGTATTTTAATTTTACGTAAAAACTCCATGAAATAATCTTATATACTCGGACGATAAACTTATGTGTACAAATATTAACAATTTTTCCGTCTCCCAATGCATATACATGTATCCGCTATATAGAGGTATATATATATATATATATCAGTTACTGCATGACGGATAAAAGTTTTCAATATATGTGGGGCACAATGGATGCTCTCAAAAAATCACAATCACAATTTTATACTTACTGAAAATCGATTTATACGTAAACAATATGGTTAATATTACTGATCATTAGTTAGTGCAATATATTTGTATAAGTATACATAGATAAACAAAATAACGTTTTTTTGAATATAGAATTCCGTAGAATCTACCGGAAGCTGGTTGATCTTAGCTAACATTTATTTGTTGTACCTATATGTAATTATATTCAGATTAACCGTTCGGATATTCAATTGCACGTAAGGTATATTAATAGCTATATTTAGTGAAGTTAACATTAAATCGTTTTTTGCTCGGTTATATCGTCGACTCATCGATTAGTCATACAGGAATTCCTAGAATATTTTCGCGGAATCCCAGCGGGGGAATTTTTTGCGCTGCATTATTATAGGTTGCCAGGACAACACGAAGATTGACGAGAAATGCCCATAAAACAAAAAAAAATAAAAGTTGCACAGTATAGTAAAAGATTGAAATATTTTTCGTATAAAAAAATATTCCGATATAGTTTTTAACGGTATGTCAATATCCGTCCATAATTTTAATCTTTTAGATCGCGAAAAAGAAATAATTGCGAGAAACATCAGACAGAGTTATATTTGCTTCGTTTTTTTATCCATTGTAGGCTCTAAACTTGAAAATATTTATTATTTATACGTCAAACTATGTACAGTGGTATAGGGCTTCGGAATATAACAAAACAGATTACAAGCATAATCTACATACCTAACGTCTTGAACCATGATTAGTCACGGTTTGAATTTTTTAATTCACTGCAAACCTAGATATTTGCTGATATCCTGACCGTGTGATCGAAGCCAACAATTATTGCTATAATTTATAGTTGATAATTGTTAGATTGTTTCAAATCTTTTCCAAGAGTTTATATGCTCTCCCTAGGCAGCTATAATAAGTTTTGACCTATTTATAGGCGATGTTATAAGTTCGTTTTGCTACTATAGGTATATAAACTGAACTAAAATGTCGATGCGATTTCTTAAAGTGAAAGATAGCGCTAATCTACACGCACTGCAGAATACACAGAATATCATTATCACTGTGTGTACAGCGAGAATAACAGCGCAATTAATTCAACAGTCGATTTATGTATATAATCAATCTGTCAACAATAATTTCTATTTTTCTTCGATTCAGTTACGTCATTTTTTTTTTTACGAAACTTTGAATCTTAGAGCGAAAATCGATTTGATATCTAATGAGTTTTCGAATCATTCGTAGAACTGCAATCTCGGTTACTAATGTTTCACACTTCCGCGGTGACTGTATAGCATTACACCAATGTGTCATCATTTCATCATACACATAACTTACTTTCTTCAAATATACGTGTCTACATATATGTGATGAAATTATTGTCCAGATAACCGGAATTATACTGATATCAATTGGATCGGTGATTCTCGGTGTGTACCATGACTACCAGCACTTCTTGGACAACAAGTTCTTCTCCGTACCATCACTCCTGATCGCTATCGGTGCGATAATATTTTTCATAGCATTTTTCGGATGCTGCGGAGCCGTGCGAGAAAATTATTGTATGATTGTAACGGTGAGTTAAAACGAAATATGACAACGACTTGATGAGCCATTCCACCAAATCCTGTACGCAAATCCGGCCTCCAAATGTTTTATGTTTCTTTCACATTATTTAGTCGTCAACAAAGAGATTTCTCGAGTAGGTATGAAAGATCTCTGACTTCAGTTAATAGGGGTTTTCGTAATTATTAGATTTTGCTTCGAAATTTTCAATTCTAATTAAACGGTTCAAAAAATGCCCTGAAAAAAAATTGAAAACATAGTGTTCGATCGGAAATTTTCTGAATTTTTCGAAAATGATGATCATTTTTTTTCACTTGTCATTTTCAGCGCGAAATTCAAAAAATAAGACTTAAACTGTCCATTTCAACTTGTTCTCTATCGTCTTTGAAAATCGGATTTTGTTTTCTGAAAATTCAGAAAATTTCCGATGAAAATCATGTTTGACAATTTTCCGCCCGTTATATTCTGGATCAAGAATAAATGAAAAAATGCACAAATAATAAGAAAAACCTCGAAAATTTAATTTAAACCGTAACTGTGACTTGGAGGTAAACGAGCGGAAAATTCTTAGACATGATCTTCATCGGAAATTTTCTGAATTTTCAGAAAACAAAATCCGTTTTTCAAAAAACGATGGAGAACATGGTGAAGTTTACATTTTAAGTCTTATTTTTTGGATTTCGCGCCGAAAATGACAAGTGAAAAAAGAACGATCATCATTTTCGAAAAATTCAAAAAATTTCCGATCAAACACCGTGTTTTTAATATTTTTTTAAGGCATTCTTTGAACCGTTTAATTAGAATCAAAAATTTCGAAGCAAAATATAATTATTACGAAAACCCCTATTAATTGAAGTCAGAGATCTTTCATACTCGAGAAATCTCTTTGTAGACATCTAAATAATGTGAAAGAAACATAAAAAATTTGGAAGCCGGATTTGCGTATACAAGATTTTGTGGAACAGCTCATATATACTTTCTTTTTTCTTTAGAGCGTAATTAAATTACTCAAATATATCTGTCTATCTTTTATCTCACAGTTCGCCACTCTACTGGTACTCGTATTCATACTCGAACTTTCCGGTGGAATTTCCGGCTACGTGATGAGAAATGGTGCCGAGGAAATAGTTGCTGATAAAATGAACGCCTCTATGAAAAATTATATGAATAGCAACGAAATACATGCTGCCTGGGATAAGTTACAGGAAAAGGTACATACATCTGTTACTGCATTCTCATAAGTACATGAAAATTTCTTCATTCGTTATTTAATTATAAATGCGTGAAGAATAATAGCTCCACTATCATCTGAATATCTTTATTACCTGCAACCTTTATTATGTACAGCTATGACCTTGTATTTTTCGATTCGGCATAGCTTGGGCATTCGATTTTATCGTTTTATTTGATATACCATACGGTAATGTAAGACTGTTCAGTGTTTCTCAATCCCCTTTACTGTATCAATAACTTCGATTTTTTTTTTGTACGATTTATATCAGTATTTTTTCTATAAATTCACTCCTTTTGCATAAGAAAATAAACTAAACTTTTTAAAAGTTTTACATGTGATTGATCTTGTCTTGAAACAGTTCGAATGCTGTGGTACAAGAGGCTTTGTAGATTGGAAGCAAGATTTTCCGGACGGTTCGCTCCCAATGTCTTGTTGTAAGCCCGAAATTGGCGCCGTTGGCAATGTTACTTGCACTGCAAATCAACCAGATAAGGTCTTCCCGGACGGCTGCCTCACAATTTTCCTCCAATCCATTAAGGCACACGCTGTCCAAATCGGCGGTGTTGGCCTCGGGGTAGCCTTTGTTCAGGTAAAGAATACGATACTTGGGCGATACTGATTGTGTCAATTTTCATTAAAATTGGTACAGCGTCTATAATATAGCCTGCACAGCGAGGAACATCCGTAACGCATTAACTTATACATGTATTTGTTATTCTCTCTCCCTTATAGCTGCTGGGCATCTGGTTCTCAATTTTCTTGGCTAAGTCTATCAGGAATAGCTACGAAACGGTATAAAACTGACAGAATTTTATGAAGCATCACGCTTGTCATCGTATATGAAAAATGGGAATATTTTTTTCTCCTCTTTTTTGTATTCTATTTCCAAGAACAACGTTATAATACTATATCATAAAAATTAAGTTATAATTATACATATGTAAACACATAAGTATGCGTTTCAAGTCTATACATATATTACATCATATTTTAATTGGACTGTATAATTGTTATTATAATAATTCGTGCCATAATATATGTATAGGTATGTTTGATACTGCAGTGGTTCCTAAGCCAAAATTAGAGAATAACGATTTCATTGAAAAGGAAAGAAAACAAAAAATGAACTGTTATACTCTTAAATCATATCTGAATTTATAATAAAATATATCTTCCTTGATACATAGGTGTATTTCAATTGTTCAAAACAATTTATTTAATACTCTACCCTTCAACATTCTGTGCACAATAATTTTTAACGGTAATCCCGGAATTTCTTTCGTAAGTATGATAATAGTTCATGTCATTATCATTCTCATTAGGCGTTTTAACGTCATCGATATGACGTCGTGAGCGAGAGAAATTACTCATATTTTCACTTTCGAACCTATACTGGAATGCAACGGAAAATACCAGTCTAAAGTGGGTAATAAAAAAATTGAAAAAACCAAGGAACGTATTGAACATATTACGTGTAGGTATAGTATTTTACTCGTGTAAAGTTCCAGCATTAATTCTAAGGATATAGGATTTTTTACTCATGTCGTATGGCAGTACATTTGCGTCAATGGCATCAAAAACAATTAGTTTTCAACCTATTATCAACTGGGTGGTCCGGTCCCACTACAGCAAGATTAGCATTCGCATTCTGTGAAACAATAAGGCTGCCATTGCTTCTATCTGAGATAATGCTACCACAAATACCGAGTTAGATCTACTATGCAAATCCGGAAGCCGTCGAAAGTCCAAAATTCGGTTTTGGACATCCGGAGACTATAACATAAGACTCTTTTAGCCTGTTGGAAATGTCATAAACGTTCTTTGGTTTTTTCCAGACAACCTACTGTCTAAGAATTTACAGTCATAATTGTGGCATCAGACTGATGTTTTGTACATCTCAAAACATTTTCGAAACGTTTAAAACTCGTCGTAAAGATATGGTATAATATTTGTGTAAGTTCAGAATATTTATATTACGATAATTATGTCTCGTTAATGCAGCCCCCGTGTAAACCCTTCGCTGTCATGGGGCCACTGACCTTCTCGACACGTGCCGCTATCTAAGATAATTTTTTCTTCATGTCTGACTAGTGGCGCCAACGGGGTGCAAAATGGCATTACCGACTCACGGGCAAATTGGCGAACTACTTGCGCTGCAAACATAGATACGCCTCATTATATGCAATTTAACCCTTAAATGTCACACTTCCCCAGCATAACATACGGCATACTGGTACGTTTCATACTCCAACCACTGAAATATATGTACAAGTTGCGAAAATTACCAGAGGGTCTTGAAATTGTTCTTCAAAAGATAGTACACGTGATTTTTAAGAAAGAAAATTGAAAACTCCCAAATTATGGGGAAAATGACTATTTTAACAAAAAAAATCATAACTTTTTCAATTTTCAATTTAAAAATCTGAAATTTGAACTCAATACACTCGAGATATGATACATCAAGTAAAAAGATTGTTTGATAGTGGTTCCTGAAAAAAAAGACATTCATTTTTACATGTAAAGAGGCAAGTTTTGGTAGAAGAACAAACATCCATCTAACTAACGACCGGTATCGCCACAAGGACCATTTTTGGAATCCTTATTAGCTTAAATTGAGGATGAGCAAGAATAGTGGGGGGTTTAGTACCCTGCAGCGGCAGCCAAAGGTTGAACTAGAAATCACAAGAATAGCACGCGGGTTGCATACGATTAGGCATAACGGTGACAGCAGCCAAAATAGTTCGTCAATTCGACCGCGGGTTAGCAATATCTTCGGTACCCCGTTGGATCTCTATGTATATTATATTGATAATACCGCCGCCGCCGCTGTTCAAGACCTAGATTGCCATGACGACCCGCTCGATTTTTCCTTGGTTACCCGATCTAGGTTGCCATGGTTGCCATGGTAACCTAGGTTTTTCCAGAATTCCGTGGGATTTCCCAGAATTCCCTGGGTTTTCCCAGAATTCTCTGGGTATTCGCAATTCCCTGGGATTTCCCAGATTCCCTGGGGTTTTCCTAGAATTTTCGCGGGGTTGCCACGGTTACCCGATCTAGGTTGCCATGGTTACCATGGTAACCTATGTATTCCCAGAATTTCGTGGGTTTTCCCAGAATTCCCTGACGTTTTTCCAGAATTCCCTCGGGGTTGCCATGGTTACCTGATCTAGGTTGCCATGGTTACCATGGTAATCTAGGTTTTCTTAGAATTCTGTGGGTTTTCCTAGAATTCCGTGGGTTTTCCCAGAATTCCCTTCGGGTTGCCATGGTCACCCGATTTAGGTTGCAATGGTTACCATGGTACAATAGTATCAGTATACCCGAGTGGACCCCAATACATGCCAGTACACCCGAGTACACCCGAATTTGTTTGAGGTTACCCGAATACACCCGAGTTTACCGGATGCATCTGTTAGCAACCGTGGCTCACTGACTTAGGTTGTATAGGATGTCAGATATAAGATGTAGGACGCAGGATGTGGGGCACTTTATTCAATAACTTTTTAGCCTAGCCTAGGATTTGGTTATTATGATTACCTGAGCTTTAAAGTCTTTTAGTGTTTTGCAAGGTGTTGGACGTTGAAATTCCGAGTTGAAAATGCAAGAAATATTCAGATTTGAATGGTTCATCAATATTCGTATCTCAATCACCGTATACCACTCACTTGTAGAAAGCAAAAAACAACTGAAGTTGTTACACATTCACTCATCACGAATGACGTTTTAAAGTATATATTTTTTTTGAAAAAATCAAATCAAATTCTGAGTTAATATCAATGATTTTGGTTTGTATATATCTGTTTTTTATTAGTTGTTTATTAGTTATGTATCTGTTGTTTATTCAGTTATTTCAACTCAATGACTGGCACTGTACGGCTGCTTTGCGCTAAGATTTGTATTGTGAAAGAGCCGCCTGGCGCCGTCAAATTTGAGGCTGTTTGAGGATCCTATAATATCTAAAGGCTGCTGAGCGGCTAGAAAATCTCTTGATATTATATATCAATAATTGAGATCAAACACGTGTCAGTGTAGCATTGAATTGTATTATACACTGTAAATTCTTATAGATTCATAAAGAATTTATATACAAACCATAACCTTATCATATAATACTTTCTAATTATTATTTCTCAAATGAACGTGTGAATTTGATTTATTATGTTCTCAAATATTGTATTGCGGTCGATTGACGCAACAATATATAATTCAGGCTTATACATATAGTTATCGATAGTAACAGATTAAATTTTCTACGGTACAATCAAAAAAAATTACTAATATCATGTTATCAGGGCATTATCGACAACATAACTGGAAGTGCTGCTAATGATTCCAATAATTTTTTCTGTAAGGAACGTTTAGGTAACGTTTTTGTTTTGCCATCCACTTATCAAGGAAGTCCCAGGTATATGAATCAAATATATCAGGATGCTTTGTCTATTATGCGAAATTTCGGGAGACCAGATTTATTTATCACCTTTACCTGTAACCCTAAATGGCCAGAAATTACAAGACTGTTAGAAAATTTTTCTCCTGGCACTTGCGCTAACGATATTCCAACGTTTTTAGTCGGAATATTTAATACCAACCTTCGTATGTTCATAACAGATCTTTCATATGGAAAAATGTTTGGTGATATAATGACATGCTTGGTTTAAGTTGAATCATGAAAGTTTTGATTTTATTTAACGTATGTACGTATAACCAACAACAGAACTTGAAGTTTAAATAATAAATTATTCTAAATCCAAACTATTTTTACATCAATACGTACATAAATTTGTCCTCAGGCTTAATTTTTCCCTTCGAAAACTCGGTGGTGGTGAACGGAAGAATAGAGTCGGAACTTTTCGATCGCTTACGAGATCGACTACGGGAACTATGCCTTGAAGATTTTCGCTAAAACGCACACAAATATTACAGTGTGACTGACAGATTGAATCCCATCTACAAAGAACATACCTTTAGAGTATGTTTTGATAATTTATTGTGTGAAAAATCAGCGTTTTGAGACATGATTTAAAGTATACTTCAAAATTGTAGATTAAAAGAAAAAAAAAAAAAAATTATACAACCAAATAAATAATTAAAAATAAATAAATGCAAAAATGTGTCAAACGCCACAAAAATTTATCACAAAAAAAAATAATGATTTAATGGGCTAAATTCATATCTCATCGGTTTCATTTGTTCAAGATCGCTTCAATTCTTTACCATTGCTTTCTATGAAATTTTATAGAAATTATTTTTAATTAATTAATAAAGAGTCTACGAGTTATAGTACACTATAACCCTTCATAGTATTGTGACCTGGTCGTAGTTGGGGGGTTGGCGTGCGTAGCGCGTAGGGGGGCGTAGCCCCCCTAGTATAAGTATATAAGTATGTCCTGGGCAGAAACTCGTACTGCCACGAGCACTACACAGTTTGCAATTCACGCCTGCCTTATAGTCACCATCCAAACAAAAATATTGCCAGTTATAATTGTTCTGAATAATTGAAATATATAGTTATTTTTTCCCAAGAAATCGGCCCGGTAGAAAATTTTATAATTACACTTTTGTATTACATCAGCGATGATAAAAAAAGCGAGATTTATGGAAAATATGTAAAACATTTTTGAGCAGATCAAATTTTTGTTTCAAAATTATGTATTAGGTTTATAGTGGTCCCATTTTTGTGCAGAGGCCTTTGGGCGGCCACCCGGTCTGCTATTTGGCTCAATTGTAAGTTCGGCTCTGCACACGAGACCCCAATAAATTTTACTCCGAAACTCTTAAACCTCGAGTAAGTATTTATAGTGTTAGTGCCCTAGAACGACCATACGAAGCTGTTTTACTATCACGGCGTGTCCAAGAGATAATGTAAACAGCAATACGAGTAGTACGGCGCCAGAATGCAAACAGCGCCACGACACCGTATTGCGGGTTGCCTAATACCGAATGCGATCATCTTCGCCGCATCTCACCGTGATCCAGTTTGAAAAATAATCATCGTCACTTTTACCAGTCAGGAATTATAATTCGTTAAATAAGAAATTAGATATCACTCGTAAAATACTTCGTTATGATGCAGGTTCTAAGAAACGGAAATACATATAGATTCGAAGTGGTTTTTATTTATTTCTTTTCAACTAAAACAACCGACAATAATAATTAGTGTAGTAGAAGAGTGGCTTCAGGCGATCAGTTATAGTGCTAATAGCAGACACTACAAAGCCGTCAATTACTGTTTGTTTCATAGTAGTTAAGAACTATACAGTACAGTGGCATTTGGCCTTGAATTGAAGGTGAAGCGTCTTGAAAGTTTAATCGGCGCGTAACGAAGAGTGGTGCCGTCTGACAGTGACACGTGTTAAATCGATCGTAATATTTAGTCGAAAACTGCGTTTTACCGATAGGAAAGGCGGGGAATCCTTCCCTGAGTGAAAAAATTTTCAATTGTTGTTTTTAAATACATGACACGTATGATACGATAAATTTTTGAACCGCATCTGCCTTCACTGCAGGCAACAGCAGCTTGCGCTATAACAAACGAACGTTTTCGCTTACGTATTAAATTAACAACTTCGTGCATTTTCGTTTCCATTATCAGTAGATAGCGGCGCACCTGACTCGCCACTAAAGCCACGGTCGCCATTAACAGTTCGCGGCTTGGAACACTTAGACGCAGTGGCTTAGATTGCGACGATATAACAAGTGGATTTGAAATTGTCATCGGAAAAGGGACAATAGAACTGCAATTAACCATGGCACCATCGCAACTCGACGTCGGTCTTAGATGCATCAAGTATCTGCTATGCGCAGTAAACGCTCTTTTCGTGGTCTGTAAAGCTCTTCAGAACTTAATATTCACGCATTATTATACATTTACAGATCATTTCTACAGATTATCACACCTCAGTTTATTTAATCTTTTAGATTTCTCTTGTGGTAGATTATATTTAATGGCCTTGTACAGAGCCGCATATTTACACCTATACGTCGATTCAGGTCGCAACATCTGTTTTCAACATTTATGCAAATGTCCTCAGATGTTTGAATTATATTTGTCTATTACTGGCATTTGTCTAGTTTTTTAATTGCTGAGCGTTCTTTCTGGTTTTCTATTTGTTTTTTTTTTTTTTTTTTTTTTTTTTTATAAGAACTTTACGTTTAGGTACCATAATTATATCCTCTAGATGGTCTGTATATGCTATAAATTTATATGCACGAAGCCTATGATATCACATCTCCAATAAATTTTTGCTAAAATAAATGTCCGTTGATTGATGACTCAATAGCTGTACGATAATGACGATTATTTTTCGTGTGTAGATTACACGTTATCGGTGGGGTAATCTCAGCCGCGTTAAACTTCGCTACGTCAGCTAGGCAGCCCACTGGCAATCATTTTACCATATAATATTTAATGCGCACATATGTGTATATCCATCCGTTTGATTGAAAATTTATGAGAAAAAAAAAATAAACGTTGTTGTTTTTCTCTCATTATTGCATGACTGCAGCGTATAATATTGGGATACAATAATCAATAATTAACGATAACGGTCAAAGAATGTTTATCAATATCGATTTGACGACATTGTTTGCAGACATTTCACCAACTTTTTACACGTTCAGAAACGTATCACTCTGAATATTTTTCCAAACGATTCATTGCCGTTCTTTATAGAGATATAATTGTAGGGTACAGTCATATAATGCAACAATCGGACGATAAGGTATAAGTAGGTGTATCGTTAGAGATACGAATGTGTCAGTATTTGTTCGTATGTATGTATACACATAAGTAGGTATGTACTACATACCTATACATGCACTCATGCATATCGCATAAATAAAGCTTGAGACTGCACAAGAGAATCGCAATTCAATGATTGAATACTACGTATCTTATGTACATTCATATATAATTGTTCAAGTATCCCAAATTCCTTTATAGCTTATCTGCATTTAATCACTGCTACTGAACGATTGTTAAAAAGGAACAACAAAAAAAGTAAAGATCCTAAACCATAAGAGAAATTAGATATAAATTTTGTGCTTTGAATGAAGGAATGATCTTCAGCTGTTTATAGTCATAATTCGTACATAAATTTAATTATTATAATCATGGGTAAACGTGTTCAATAGCTAACAGGGGTGATGATAATCTCGATCGCCACAACAATCTATGCTGTATACGAAGACTTCTCACACTTCCTTGATCCGGCTTACTTTTCACCAGCAACTGTTCTCTTAGTTGTTGGCATTCTGATATTCATCATTGCCTTTATGGGATGCTGCGGTGCAATCAGAGAGAGTACATGCATGGTTTTAATGGTGAGACTAAAGAGCATATGATGAACATTCGATTAGACAAAAAAAAAAAAAAATTATTGGCAGAGATTATTAATAATTCGCCGGACAGTTTGCAGTGTCGATGTCCCTGGTGCTGATCTTGGAAGTATCTGCCGCGATTGCTGCATATTTGTTGCAAGGTGAAGTGAAAAGCGTCCTTTCAGACCTCATAGCGGACAACATGCGACAGTACGAGAGTAACGAGGAGTCTGCTTTCGCCGTAAACTTCCTCCAGTCAAAGGTCTCATAGAAATACCTAATTTTACTCAAATTCATGATTACAGTTCATCGTATTGAGAAAGTTTCAAAAACTACCAAATTACACTTTTAGCTGCGTTGCTGTGGATACGACAGTTACAAAGACTGGGACGGTCTGCTTACAACAAACGAGAACGACATGGGTGTTCCAAACTCATGTTGCTCGTGGTTTACCGCTTCTGATTATTACTACAATTCAACAATGTGCGCTAACATTTACGGAGAGGGTTGTCTCGATCGTATGGCCGTCGTGGTTAACAGAAGTGCTCTTTACTTGGGCACTGGAGCAACCGCTATTGCTTTGATTCAGGTAAGTGAGCTGCATGTAGAATATAATCTTAATCTTTTCTCGTCGTGATTAATAAATAAAACGTGTTAATGTCATCATCGTATATTCATTTTTATTACGAAATACAGTTGACGGGAATAATGTTCGCTTGCATGCTGGGACGGAACATAAGACGACAAAAGACGGAGAGAGAAAGACGTCGTTGGGAACTCCGAGAGAGCTTGGTCAACGGTTACGCACAAGTTGGAAAAACTGATCCGGCAGCGAATTTCCCTGCAGTTTATATGCAGTCACCTGATTTCCCCCTTCGACATCCGCACAATAGTAATGCTTAGCCGTATTATTATTATTATTTTCTTCGCACCGAAAATCAATATAGCACATTATTATACTACTGCAAAAACACTATAATTTTGTGTTATTATTATAGATGTGGAGCTACGATATAACTACAGTATATTATAGTATGTATGTATTAGGGTGGTCCTTATTTTGGATATTTTCGATTTTTTTTTCACGATCCCCCTAAATCGGTTCTAAATAAATAAAAAGGAATTCCTACCAAATTGGAGCTCGATATTTGAATTTCAACCTGGCCCCCCCGGCAATCAAAGTTTCAAATGAGAAAATACGTGTATTTTAGACTGTCAATTGTTTGAACATTTTTCCAACCTAGTAAAAATAAATTTAAAAATTCGAGATTTGGCACAAATATTCCCCATAGTATAAGGTATAGTTGTAGTACTATATCAAATTTTTTTTTTTCAATTTATTGATTTTTTTATGAATATCACATTGATATTTATATAGATCATAACTCCAGAAATTACGGATGTAAAAATTTGATATACTACTTCAATTGTACCTTATACTATGAGGAATATTTGTGCCTAATCTCGAATTTTTATATTAATTTTCACTGGGTTGGAAAAATGTTCAAACAATTGACAGTCTAAAATACACGTATTTTCCCGTTTAAAACTTTGATTGCCGGGGGGGCCAGGTTAAAATTGAAATATCGAGCTCCAATTTGGCAGGAATTTCTTTTTATTTATTTAGAACCGATTTAGGGGGATCGTGAAAAAAAAATCGAAAATATCCAAAATAAGGACCACCCTAGTATGTATGTATGTATACATACGTTACAGATTATTTTGTTAACAGGTTAATGTTACAGAAAAAATATTGAATAGTTATAGTTACAAAACAAACAAAAATTGCAAGTGAAAAACTGTTCGTACTGTCTTATAAGATGTATATGTATACGAGTATTTTATTACTTTTTATGAATATTTATATAACAAGAATGTATACACACACCTACATACCTATACCTATTTTCCTAAATTAGATTTGACGAAAATCTTGGTGTATTAGAATTACAAATTGACAAATTCACAAGGAAAGAACGTTCCAAAATAGCAAATATAGACGTTTTCAATTTCGTATAGGAACTAACGGACTCTCCAAAATAAGGTTTACCGAATTGCCGCCATGATACTCGAATCGCGGTCCACCTCGCGATTTTAGCCTTCGAATTCTTTCAACGACAGCTCAGATTTTTGAAACTATAGACCTATCTTACTTCGTCAATGCCTGCAGAGTTAGAAAACATCGATATCTTTACTTTTTCGACGTCTAAACGACCGTGAGTTGAAAAATAAACTTACGCTCTTCTGACGTCACAACATAATCTCAGTGTTTACCACGAGGATCACTTACGGAATCAACTAGATGCCTCAAAAACGCTTTATATCAGTCTTAATGTCAACGTATGAAGTATTTTCTATGTGGATCAATATTTCTTGGATCGTTGAAAATTCGAACCAATTTAGAATTTATTGATAGTGGATTTTGGACGTGTATAATAATTGCACTAATTTACACCGTGGTTTATATAACTTCGTCGAAATATGTATGTCATTTCTCATGAATATATGGGGGCTAAGCACGCGAAAAATATTTTTAAAAATTTGCACGTCACATTAAGAGAATCTTTATTAAATTAAAAATTGGAAAAACAAAACATATTTTGAATGTGATTAATTTTACTCTTCCTTTTGTAACTTTCTGGATGGGAGATTTATGAGACATTTTATAAAAAATTATACCACTTGCCAATATGTAAACCTCACAATATTGAACTTTAAATCCAAGTAATCAACGCGCATAGGCAAATGAAAACTGTTATTCGTAGTAGCAAAAGGTGACGTTATAGAGAATTTTCAACTACCGTTTTCTATTAGTAGAAGGTATAACTGAATAAGAAAATAAGGGTTTCATATGAGATATATAAAAGAAATGTTAAAATATATAAACTAGTGTTATTGTTATCAAAAACGTTGGTTTTACTTCAATAACTACTAAACATATAGTGTTGTACATACGTGTGTAAAGAAGAATTTTATTATACTGTATACGAACATTTAAAATTAGTGTGCCAATTCGAGAATTATAATTTACCCAACACATTATAAATATAATTCAAATTTACAAAATAAATGTAAACAAGATTGTAAAAAGTATATATATACCTAATCCCTAATTCATTTACTATTATATTACACCCGAAAAATAAAATGTGTATAATAAGCAGTTGACACTGTTAAAGTAATATTAACAAATTGATTGTATAACAACGAAAAATAATACAAATAAGCATGACAGTGATAATTGTAAACCGTTTGCACCTTATTGTTGAGAAACTTATATGCAAAAACCCGAGACCGTTTAGTTGATTGTATAAAAATATATAGCCAGATATCTCAGTAATGAAGCAATAACATAATTTTCCATGATTAATCAATAAATATCAAATAATTATAAATATTGAACTAAAAATTTTATCTACTAAATTTTTTATCTACAATTCATGCCTCATTTTATTTACACAATTACAATAATGGCATTCAATTCTTTCTAATCACCAAAATACCATAGCATTTTCAAAAATTTTACTAGCTTCTTTGTGTCGTTCGCCGTTCGGTAGATAAGGAGGCGTCATTTCACGATACGCAATGCAAACTCTACGGCTCGTGATATCTTCTCGTAATACAGCATGTTCCCAGTCGTATCTATCCAATAGAATAATATAGTTTCATCATTTTTTAAGAAAATATCTACATTGTTCAATAAGGCAGTTAAAAAAAGGTCATTTTATTTCTTATTTCTCACCTAGCAGCTCCGTATAGAACCATAAGCGATCTTTCAGGCATTGGCAATCGTATAACTGTGTTATCAATGTCGTCAAAAACCGCTTTAGCCTGGATAGAATCTCTGGTAGATTTAACAACAGATGGATACGTGGCAACGTCGAGTAAATTATATCTTTTCAAAGTGTCTTTGTATGGTGTCATTGTGAGAACTGAATCTCCGATCACGTTTACAGTTACTATACGCTCTCCCCAAATCCAACAGTCGTCTATATGAGGATCGATCGACGCGCCGCGCTCAGGATTGTATTCTAAACTGCATTGTTCTATAGTTCTAAATCCGTCGAGGATAGAAACAGCGGAAAATTTATCCTGAATGAACTTTGTGGATGCTGGAAAGCCAACAAAATCTCCCAAGCGTAGTCGTCGCTTTTTGAAATTACATTTGGGCCCGTAGTTCTGTAAATTATATCTAACATAGATTAGTATTCAAATTTTTTTAGTATTCAGATTTAGTATTCAAATTTCGGAGACCAGGAAATCTAGAGATAATCAATGAAAGTTTAGTTCCCAAGTTGGTATATACCTGTTTTCTTCGGCCGCTTTGGGAAAGATCCCAAGGTAAAGCGTCTAGATCATTAATCAAAGTATTGGCTTCATCATTGTTCAAAAAATCTGTCTGAAACAAAGATCACTGATTTATAATCGGTAATGATAATTTTCACTTTTGGAGCTATTTATGTATTGATATTACTGTAGATGAGCCATTTATTACTATTATTATTATTGAAGATGAATAAGCAATAGATAAAACAGAAAAAGCACCTCTATATAAACACCAGGGTAGTCTATCGACTCCCCGAAGTGTTCGGGATGTTTATTCATTTCTAGATCCCATCCGGGCCAAGCCTTATTGCAGCTGGGACAGTAGACATAGGCATTTTTATTCTGAAATAGAAAGTAGTTATGTTTGCATATTTTGTATGTTCATTCAACACTTTTTTATTCATATTTATAAGTTGACAATTTATTCTATTAATCTGAAATTGTATTAATTTAGGTTATGATTTGAATAAATTTACTTTTAAATTCTCGGCTAACTTTGCCCTCGACAGACCACACTCGTTTTCACAAATTAGACACGTACGAATCCCTTTGCAACCGCATGGTCTAACTGTCTCCATCCTATAACATTTACTTTATTTACTTATTTTTGATTAATATTAATATTTCAATAAATTTACTCCTTGCGTCAGATTACTGTCGGCAAAACGCGCGAGCCGTATTTCTACTCACTGGGCATGTATGCATGTGTGTAGGGCATGCAATAGTCACGTGACTATCGTTGAACGATATAGCATCGATATCAAAATTTCGATATGATCTTTACGGTCTCGACCAATCAGTTTTTTCACAGATAATATAATTTATATGTATATGGATTTATAACTTTTCATTTTTATTCATTCAAATTTGTAATATGAATTCATAATACTTCGATAAATAGATAAATGTTTTTTCTCCAAATCAGTATCTTTCTATTTGTTTTTTATATTCGATGTTGATATCTTCGAGCATAGCGAGATCAGTGGCATACGTCGATACGCCGCATACATATCTCGATAGTTACCGGCAGCTAGCCGCACGAACGGCTTATCGAAATAAAGTACAGATGTCGTATTATATTACTTCTTGACCTAACATAACCTCCTTTGTTTGTTCGACGATATTTTACTCGTTTTATGACATTATTATCCGAATGTAATAATAACAATGGCGGCTGGTGTTGTCTGTGATCTGTCATTAGCAGCAGAAACTTTATCGTATTGTGTTTGACAATGAGTTTATCGCGAGTAATGTCATTAAGTGTATTATAGCAAAGATAGTGCCTATTTTTGATGAGATAGTTGAACCGTATATAACAGCCACGATATGATTTCGTAATACACATAATATACACATAGTATTAAAAAATAATGAATGATACTGGTTTTAAAACCGCAGATGATCAGCTGACAATGTTTCGCAATTGAAATTTATTTCAAAAAAAGAAAAAAAAAAAAATCAAACTAAATCACAAAATAGAATTTATGTTCATTCGAGGATGTTCAAAACTGAGGAATCATCAAAAGGCAGTTTCCTTCAGCAAACTAAAGCAGCTAGGGAAGAACGAGCCAATGAAAAACTAAGGGAAGATGCAGTCAAACGAATTCAAGCCAACGTCAGAGGTTGGCTCGCTCGAGTCAATTACACCAAAACAATATTGTAAGTTCGTTGAATATTCATCTTCCTAACGATTCAATCGTCAAAGATTGAAAAGTAAATTTTTTTTATCAGAATCCTAATCTTCGTCAATGGTTCAAATTTTTTACAGAAAAGACTTCGATACTAGTTTACCTGAGGAATCGAACAGCGACGGTATTGCGCAGCTGAGACCAGCGTTACAGATCTACAAAGTAACATCGAGGTTTTTAATAATATACAAAAAGGAAAGAGATGAGGAAAGATTGGAGCGATTATGCAGGTAAATAATGAAAAATTTTCTTTTTATATATTTTTTTTTCTTTATTTAAAACTAGTGACAACACTAGTTTGTAAGTTTTAACGTTTCTTATATACCCTAGATGAAACCCTTACTTTTTTATTCAGTTACTTTTTACTAATATAAAACGGTAGTTGAAAATTCTCTATCACATCACATTCTGCTACTACGAATGTCATTTTTTATTTGCCTATGCACGCTGATTACCTGGATTCAAAGTTCAATATTGTAAAGTTTACATATTAGCAAGTGGTATAATTTTTTATAAAATCTCTTACAGATCGTTTTAAGGGAAACTGATCCAGAAAGTTACAAAAAGAAGAGTAAAATTGATCATATGTAATATTTTTTTTGTTTTTTTAAGCCATTGTTTTTAAATTTGTAATTTAATAAGTATTTTCTTTATGTGACGTGACAGCATATGTTAGATATTTTTCCTGTGCTTAATACCCATGAAGGACCCTGTATCTGTCTTATGTTTAAGCGAACCCCCTTAATTTAAGGGTTTCTAATGTATTTAAGTATAAAGTGCGAATAGCTTGGTTAATAAATAACTTGGCAACAGTTAGACTCATTGAAAAAGTCCAAGAGACCTTTTTTGTAGAGCGTTAAATTTCAAACAAAAGTAGAGATGCAGAATCCTGCTAAGTAGATTAGTTCTTGAGATATGGAAACTCGAAAAGTGCCGCAAGAACATTTCCCATGTATTTTAAATGGAAAATACAAAATAGCGATGAGCAACCTCTAAATATTAATATTAATGGCTGAGTTTTCTTGAGGCGCGTTATTTGATCCTGAAGAACAAGTTTTTCAGAGAACCTTTTCAAGAAAAAAAATATTCGGTTTATTTGGCCAACCTGAATATGTATAAATTATATGCATGGTGGAAACATGCTGCCCTTGCCAGCTGCAATTTTCGCACTTTATACTTAAATATCTTGGAAACCCTTAAGTTCAGGGGGTTTGCTCCATGGAGACTTTCAATCAGCATGCCTAGAAATGCAACATATTCTAGTTTCATGGAATTTTACCGGAACCGCTTTTACATTAGGACAGATACGGGGTCTTTTACGAGAAATAACGTATTTAGACAAAGGTATATAAACCGTGTAAACTAGTGATAATTAATGAATTAATGGTAAATTTTGAATTTCTAGATACCTTGTACAGACTCTGGATTCTGAATCCCTGAAACTTTCTTACGTCGGTGTTGCTTTGAACAAAGAATTTTCAATAGCATGGATATCGCAGATGAAAACGGTGCTGAGTTACTGTCTAATCGGTTTGGAATATTTGAGACCAGAAATGGTCGCTGATCATAAATCCATTCTACTAAGATTACACACTTTAGTTAGTTTTACATCTACTGGAACATGGGCCATACTAAGAGTAAAGGGTATGGAGCAGTTCAGGAACGGAATGAATCAGCTCTGCGCAAACATCATGGGATACCTTGTGAACTGTGGTTTTTATCCTGTCGTGCAGGTAATTGATCCACTGGATGATTTATATACCAGTGGTCATAGATTTTCTCTGAGAAATAATTTATTTTAGTATCGAAAACAGATTTCCTCAGTTTTTTTTTTTTCTTTCCGAAATCCGAAAAAAAATTTATTCAAAATATCACGTGTATTTTCAAGCGCATTTTTAAATCCAAACATTTAATCATCCACTGTTCTTACAGTTCATTTTATTCAATATTGTTTCAGATTCTCTTGTTCAAAGGATTAGGAAGAGCCAAGATAGCTTTAACACCTGTAGCATTGTCGGCCGCAGTGACTTTGTCCCTGAGGCCTTTAGTCTCTTCGCAAATGTCCGATAAGCTAGTATCTATGTTTTTGATTAACATCTGCAGTGTCCCTGCGCTGATCCATCACTTAAATATCATGTCGCCAGAGGTAAACACTTTTTAGTATGTATACCATAAAACGGTAAAAACATTGTCTCCCAAAGGCCTCTCCATCTCTCGTTTATTTCCATTAAAACATTATGTATGATGTTTTTTTCAAGAATTTATTAACAAATCTGACCCTCTTCCGAATATTCAAAACTAAGACATTATTCCCTAACTTTTGGCAGTGTATATCGGCGCTCACGACTCATAACTTATTCCGAAGAAGTTTGGAGCTTTTAAATTCTGAGCAACATTTAAGAATAGTGTTCAACGCGTTGGAGGGTAGCTACGCTCTTTGTTTGTTGGCTAATTTAATCCAACTAGCAAATATTGAGAAAGATGAAGTCTTGATGGATCTCTACTTTCCTTCGTTTACGGTGAGAATGGATCTCGGAAGGATTTTAAACCCAAATTTCTTACCTATGTTTAATTTTTAATCCGCAGTTTGTTGTTACGAGAATGTTAGAGGCTTGTCAAGAATACGTTGTAGCTAAACAAAGCAATTTAACACATTGGCATCCAGTGTTAGGATGGTTTGCACAAAGCGTCGATACTACTCTTCAGGAAGCTATTCCTCACATTAAATTGCAGCTAGCGTGTCTTTGGACGGGAAAAATAGTCTCGCAATTGATCGGTAAGTCTTGGTTGAACTTAAAGACATTTTTGTTAATCTCAGCTGAGCGATTGAGTTATAGATAATTCCAATAGATCGATGTTCTTACCGATTTAATTACTGAATAATGTATCTCTGTTCTAAGGTCTGCCTTTAAGTAAACTTGTAGAAAGAGAATCGCAGTACCAGCCCGACCAGCAGGGTACATCTATTGGAACAAACATCTTCCGTCGTGCCTTTTTAGAAGCTCGAACGAACCGAAATAACAGTAATAAAAATTATCGAAAATTAGGAAGTCCAGAGTGTACTAGAATAGCTTTGATTTGTTCCTTGTATCAAACTGCTTTACACACCTTGACGCAAATGAAACTCGATATTTTAACAGGTTGGTATGCCAAGATTAATCATAACTATCATCTCATCCTGAATAAGACAAATAATAATTAATTCACCAAAAATTTTTAAATTACAGGTTTGTGTTATCAGGATAAAATTTTGTATCATATGTGGCTGTTCCTTTGTACACTTGGCCAGTACTGTGGCTTGAAAGCATTTCTTGACCACCTTGCCGCAAACACAAAATGCACTGCCCCAGAATTTCAAATGTTGATATTATTCTGCGACTGTATGACCCATTACGTTACGTAAGTATAATCACACGCTAGTTTTCATTAGTTTCTTCATTATTCTTCTGTATTACTTAATTTAAAGTTGTAAAACTGCTGTTTCCTTTTCAGGATTTTAGACGACATGGAAATGTACGAACAACAGGAGCCGTTCAAGCTCACAGATTTTATAACGATGTCTTATTTCTTGAATCAGTTCTTGTATAAAGCAGTCCTTAACAATTTGTTCGGTGAGTTAAAACCATGGCTGGTTTATCAGCTATGCCTTTTTTTCTATGAAAAAATTCCATTGCTGAATAGTACGATAGATTTTGTTCACCAACAGAAACAGTTTGTTACATACTAAAGTTTCAGACGTTACAGATGTAAAGACTGTATCAAGTAATCCACTCTTCACATCTCTTCACACACTATTGATGGCCCTTTATCGTCGAGATTGTCGAAGAACTTTTTGCCCAGATGGTCACTGGTTGGCAAAGTTAAGAATTATTAAAAAAATCGTTCAAGATTTATTTTACGAATTTGAAAAATCAGTTAATTATATTCAAATAATCCAACAACAGGAAGTACGGGTATCAGGATTCCTTGCGGACTTGGAAAAAGGGAGAAGAGGAGCTGCTTTATTGTTATCCAAAATGCCACATGTTATTCCACATTCCGAACGAGTCGTTCTTTTTCGCAAACATGTTTCGGACGAGAAAGCAGTGCTGGGTTTGACCGTAAGTGCCTGTAACAGTCCGCCGTCGACTCTGATAGCTGTACATAGGTGAGTAAAAACATTTAAAAAAACATTCAAAATTTTAACTTCTATTAATTATTGCATTTTTGAAACTTTAGATCTCGGATTGTCGAAGATGGATACAGGCAACTTGCCATGCTGCCTTCTCAGGCTTTAAAAGGTGTGATAAGAGTCAGATTTGTTAACGAACAAGGCCTCGATGAGGCCGGTATAGATCAGGACGGTGTTTTCAAAGAATTTCTTGAGGAAACGATCAAGCGAGTGTTTGATCCTTCGTTAAATTTGTTCAGAGCTACAACTGAGAACAGATTGTATCCTTCTCCGACGTCTTCGATGCAGGACAATCACCTTCAGCTCTTTGAATTCGTAGGGCGTATGCTTGGAAAAGCTGTTTACGAAGTGAGTAGAAAAATTTATTTTCTTGGTATTCTCTTCTAAGGCATCTCAATAATGTTTTTTTTATTTTACAGGGAATTGTAGTCGACGTACCATTTGCGTCATTTTTCGTTTCTCAGTTCTCTGGTCAAGCCGGTGGTGCTCTTTACAGTTGGCTCGACGAGTTAGCATCTCTTGATAGAGATCTGTACCGAAGTCTTACCCTCGTTAAACATTTTAAGGGTGACGTCAGGCAACTAGAATTAACATTTTCTCTCGACGAAGATGCTCTTGGAAAACTTGTTACTCACGAACTTGTACCTGGTGGAAGAGCTGTACCAGTAACGAATCAAAATAAAATAAATTATATACATTTGATGGCACATTTTAGAATGCATACTCAGATCAAAGATCAAACTTCAGCTTTCATCAAGGGATTCAGATCAATAATCAATCCTGATTGGTTGGCTCTTTTCTCAACGCCAGAGGTGACTTTGTTATCATAATTTTCATCAATCTACATTAGAACAGTACTAATACTGTGTTTTGAATTTACAGCTACAGCGGCTTATATCTGGCGACAATGTTCCATTAGACTTGCGAGATCTTCGACGGCACACTCAGTACTATGGGGGTTTCCACGATAGCCATCGAGTAGTTTGTTGGCTTTGGGATATACTGGAGAAAGATTTTTCTGAAGATGAAAGAGGGCTGTTTTTGAAGGTATCATTACAAACTTCGAACATATTAGTTTCTAGTTTACAGTCTTCGTTGATATTACTCATCGGCAGTTGAAAAATTTATCCAACTTTGAATTGATTCTTTTTTCTTTATTACAGTTTGTTACCAGTTGTTCGAAGTCTCCGTTATTGGGATTCGCACATCTAGAACCTCCATTTTCAATCCGATGTGTTGAAGTAGGTGACGACGAAGATACGGGAGATACAATTGGTTAGTAATTTTTTAATAGTAATAAAACATGAGTACAGTTTTGAATTCAAAACTTAAATTAATCAAGTACCTATATGTACTAATTTAATGAAATTAAGCTATGGAACCTTGTCAAAGAAGAATGCAAGGAACCAAATTTTATTTTTGTTTATTTA
The DNA here is from genome assembly GCA_949628255.1 of Macrophya alboannulata. NCBI lineage: Eukaryota > Metazoa > Arthropoda > Insecta > Hymenoptera > Tenthredinidae > Macrophya > Macrophya alboannulata. The sequence continues at coordinate 10,213,653 of OX451212.1, read as the reverse complement.
TAACAGGTAGTGTAATCAGAGGATTTTTTACAATCCGTAAAAAGGATCCTCAAAATCGTCTACCGACATCTTCAACGTGTTTCAATCTCTTGAAGTTACCTAATTACCAGAAGAAGAGCACATTGCGTGAAAAATTACGTTACGCGGTTACGAGTAACACAGGTTTTGAACTCTCGTAAGCTGTGCAATATGAAAAAGGTACAAAAAAGAAAAAAAAAAGGAAAAATAATGATTTTCAATCTATTTGAATACGATTTTTTTCGTTACTAGATGTTTTGTACGGATTTAGTTCAATTTTCTAATCGATAAATGGGTGCACAAAACTGCAAAACATACTATATTATACTTTGGATATACATATATTCTAATTTTTGTCACAATTTTTTTTTTTTTTTATATATATATAACTTCTCATTCATTCACCTTTTTGAATAATTCTTTTAAATATAAAAAAACACAATCCGGTGTGATTTGATCCACACATAACTACAAACGGTAATTTGTAAAATTAAAAGCACAATACAAGAGTAAAAGATAAACTATTATCGCCAGTAAAAAGTGTATAATAAACGAAAGATTAAGGAAGTTAGAAAATGATAGCAATTAGATATAAAAAGAATACCTAACTTTTGAATAGAAATTTTCTAAACGAGAGTAATACTGATGAAAATTTTGGAAAAACTCTTGTGACCTTTAAACGCGTTGTTCGTTGTAAATATTTATTATTATCTGCATATTGTTATTTATTCGTTTGATTAATATACTATTTTCACCAGATGTACAATTTTTGTTTATTTTCTTATTTTTATTTATTTTTATTTTTATTTTTATTTTTTTTCTGTTGTTATTTCACATATTTAAACTGGGATCCGAACTTGTGATTAGTGTTGAGCGACGTGTGCTTACTAGGATAGAAATTTTCATTAAAATATATTTTCTAGCGTACATAGATAATAAAAAGAGAAGTGATGAAATTATCAAGTCTGTAAAGGAAGTACGAATTATCAGAGAAAAAAATCTGACCTATTTTTAAATAATGATTATCACTATGTAGCTAGAAAATGAGAGAAAAAAAAATCATCTTTATAGTTCTTGAATCGAGTTAAAGAGTCTCCAAGAAACGTTTTTTTCGTTACTGAGTTGTACATACATGCTGTTTTTTTTTTTCTTATTTTTATTTTTATTTTCTTTATTGTGTAAAATTCATTCGGAATGAAGCTCATTCGACGCAGCTTTATATTTAATTTGTATAATTTGAGTTTCTTGACATTTTTGAGTTGGGAGGTAATATAATAAACTGGAAATGAGAAATTTCTGAATGAATTTGAAACAGACCAAAGATGAATTACTAACTTAGCTTACCAAATAATATGAAAATAAATCAATAGGATGTAATGTTAAAAAAAAAAAAAAAAAATTAACTGAATTAATGTTAAATTCAAAATATTTTCCTACAAGTAAACGTTGTTTATCATCGTATGTGTATAGTCGGTTACCTAGTGTTTTATAATACCAATTGTAACAAGCTTTCCAATTGTTGTCACCTCGGCGAAGATGAATTCAGTACATTGGGGCAATTAAAAGAAAGAAGAAATAAAAAAAAAAAAAAAACAATAGGCGAATTTGAGATATTTCATTATAACTTTTCATTGAGAATTAGATTACACGGTACTTGAGATCTACGCGATAACTTTAAGGCCATTTTCAGTGCTGTTTATATTCAGATATTGAAAGGCTTAAGATTGTTCTCAAAATCGGTGAGCATGATCAAGTGTCTCTAAATTTGTCTTTTTTATTTTTATCTTTCATTTTTTTCAACTGCCCTAATGTATGTTCTGAGGCGTTCCAGGCCATTTCGACCTTGGCCGTGACGCTCATCATTCTTAATTTTTTTTGTTCGCTGTAAGTATGTTGTTGAGGGTCAGAAAAAAATAGCCAAGTTTTAGATCTGTTTAAATTTTTTTTTTTCAGTGATCGCTCAATTGAGCGAAATTACTGTCAACCACAGTCAATTTCAATGAAGTTTAGACAGTAAATTCTTTGTAAAAGAACAAAAATTTCGATGGTACACTGAAGATGGGAGCGCATTTAGATTCGGAGATACAAGCAAATTAATTGAGAAAAAAAATAATGAAAAATTTGACTCATTCTACGATACAGAGGTTTCATAAATCATTTTCACGGTAATATTGAGAAAATCATTCCGAATTTGAGCGTCAACATTCTTTATGAAGCACAAAGCTAGTGTAACTCAATTTTTTCATTTTTTTCTTTCCGATTCATTTGCTTGTGTCTCGTGAACCAAATGCGTGCTCATCTTCGGTATCAAGGCTCAAAATTTTTGTCTTTTTGCAAAGAATTAATTACTGCGTGAATTTTATCAAAATCGATTATGGGTAACAGTAATTTCGCTTAACTTTGCCTTTCTTTCTTTGTGACGTCCTACAGCATACAAATAGGAAAAAAAAAAAAGAAAATTAATAATGGTGAGGGTTACGGCCAGGTCGAAATGGCCTGGCACGCCTCATGTATATTATATATAAATCATACCACCTAAATATCCCTAAAGAAATTATTTTTCTAAATTTCTTTTTGATCAATCTGTAAAGAAAGAAGAATATGTTTGGAACTGATTTATGCTGTATCAACTAATTGAACTTATACTATCAGAAGAATAATATATGTCTTAATTGGGTTCTTATTTTACTATTAGGATTTAAACAATTACCGTTTAAATTTGCAATCAAAACGGTAATCATTGCCGAAAATAAAATTTACGAACGAGCGTAGGATAGTATAATAAAGTCTATAAGGGTCACCCATTTTGACCGAATATTTTTGTTTTTTCTTTTTTTTAGTCTTGTATGAAAATTTGTTAGTTTTTTACATTTGAGAAGCTCTCCCCAAGTTTTAGATCAACTCGAACATTTTTTAGCGGTCGCTCAAGAATTTTGAAACTTATCTCGTATAAACGATTCTAAATATAAGATTTTTTTTTTTTTTCCACTGATTGAGCGAAGTTTGAGTGTTAATATTTTGACTTGCAATTTTAGTATGTTTCTCTACAATCTACATAGAATTGATTGAATCAGTGAGAAACTTAATAAAACAATTTAAAAAAAAGAATCGATATCTGACCATATTTGAAATTTTCAAAATTCTTGAGTGACCCCTAGAAAATTTTTATTGATCTAAAATTTCGAGAGGATTCCTAGAAAGTAAAAAACAAACAAATTTTCATATGAGACTATAAAAAAAAAAAAAAAAAAAAACTTTATGCATATATGGAGCAGTCCAAGTGAACTCGATAACGGTTTGACTCTTGTTATTTTTAATCGAACTTATTCCTATTTCACTGGCTTGTACCACTCAAAAAACGGCTAAGAATAATTTTAAAATTTTTTTCATAACCTTCGTCTGGCGACAGTCAACGCTAAAAGTTAATAAAAAAATACTCTATGCCGAAAAAATTAGCGAAAGATCCCAAGATTTTTTTTTTTTTTTTTTTGTTTTTAAAAAAACCAAACATCAGAATGGTGGTCTTCGACGTTCTCGTTTTCTCGACGATTTAAAACTTGATTTTTTCACATTTCGGCCATAGCGCCGAAAATAAACGGAATTCGACAAAACGTCAAGGGATCTATTATGTACAGAATTCAATTTTGGACACATAACGAATTTTCAAAATGAAATCATTATTTAATTTTTTTTTTCTAAGAAATAAGTCCGATTAAAAATAACAAATGATCAAACCTTTATCGAGTTTCGTTTCTTTTCTACTTACTGTATATGATTGGAAAATATATAAAGTCGAACAAAAAAATTACACTTATATTTTTAAAAAATTTTTATTATCTTACAATTTCACATTAAATATAATCATTTAACAGTGTAATAAATGACGATGATTAATTCCTATACCAGATGCGAAAATTCTTGTATAATGTATGTACATATACAGTTATCATACCTAAATATACCTATACATATGTATAATGTATCTAAAACACGGACCATGATGCTTTTGTAAATTTATGTCTTAATAACGATTATTATCGTTACAATTATACCACATATAATCCGAATAATTTTTCATAATTATTATCATGTATATTGTTTATATTTTAAGTGAAAATAATATTAATCATAATGATAATAATAATAATAATAATAATAATAATAATAATAATAATAATAATAATAATAATAATAATATTAATAATAATAACATGAATAATAATAATAATAATGTAAATATGCACATGATTAAAACGTGTATGATATTGCATTTCCCTCATCATTCCTCATATAATTCAAGAACACTAAGTGCTACGTCAACTTGAACTTTTTCAATAAATTGAAATTCTTTTTTTTCCCCGCGCGCGCAATCGGTTTGAATCCGGTTTCCCCGGATCTGCGTTTTCGTTGAAATGAATGTATAACATGACTCGTGTATTTCGTAGAGCTACTTTAACTCGTTGTATATTAATTGGCAAATGATATCAGCATTGTGAATATGTATAATGAATTTTGAGCGAGGGTACAGGTATGTATACATAAGTATAGGTAGATTCGGGTATAACGTGGGATGGTTCGACATATAATACCACGAACAACGGTATATAGAATTGGGTATATTTTAAACTTTTACAAATTAACCCACACTAGTTAGTTTTATGCGGGGATCAAAGAATTTATACCTGTGATCCATTCTCGGAATTTAAAAAGTTGGAAAAAGTCATTCGGTTCTGGACGTTTGCTCTCTGACTGCAGGTGTAATATATGTCGTAAATGATTTCTTAAAATTTCTTTTATGACTCTCCGAAATAAAATACTTTACTGCAGTATACGTCGTACTGAGTAAACAGCTATAGACAAACTTGCAGGCAGCTTAGTTTTGGCTATTCTCTGAATTCGGGATTTTCGCTTTCACTGCCTACCTGACCACGCGGTCCCACGACCGCGGACCACCTGTCCTCATAATCTAAACCAACAATAATTGTTGTCAACCTTTTTCAAACAATATAGGTATACCGATAATTCCTTTCAATTATCCTTACGAGTTAATTCGATTGTTAAAGAAAGAACAAAAGGATAATTTTACAAATTTAAATGCTTAAATTTCAATCCAGTTCAACCGAATTTTTTTGTTCTTAGAACAAATAATATATTCTAATCTATCAACCCTGTAGGCTAATTGGATATTACAAAATAATATATTAATATGAAGCGCCTCGTTTAAACTGCGCAGTGACTGTCCGCGCAGGTCACGTGACGTTTCTTTGTGAACTTGGAGCGCTGGTGTTCGGTGGATAGTTTAGGTACTAGAATGTCGTTCGACTGGTAGGGAGCAGAGACTAGGGGCAGGGATTAGTAGTTAGTGGCCAGCAAGCCTTGGCTGCGTAACGACGTCCGTCTCGTTAATAAATAAATCTAAAAATCCACCGCGTACGTGAGTGATCCGATAAAATAGGTGTGTGTGTGTGCGCGCGCGTGTGTTTTGTGTGTTTCGAGGAGGTTAAAATCGTCGAGACAAAAAAAAAAAAACAAAACAAAAACAACAAAACAAAAACGAAATACGAATCGACAGGGTTCCCGAACTCTAACCTAAGTGGCTCGCCGAGGTCCGAGTACTGTTTTTCATTAATTTCTACCCTCCGTTGTTTTATTTCCTCATATCTCTCTTTCCCCCCCCGCCCCCGTCCCTCCCTAGAAACCCAGCTACGTCGCCACCCCAAATCCCCCCCTCTCCGTAACTTAATCGTAAACTGCGAGTGCTACCGCAGAGTCACAGCCCAGCAGCTGAGTGCATAGCGTGTGTGTGCGTAAGTAAGTGAGTGCGTGCTTCGAACATAACCTCATCCTTTTACAACGCATTTCAAATAATATTATATATACGTGAAAGATATTATCATTATTATTACGTATTTACCTACATACGTCAGTGAGGGAATAAATATATCTTAACGATTATTATTCGCGAATAGAGTGTGGTTTTCTTATTCTTTTTATTTTTTTTTAATTTACTTCTTTTTGTTGTTGTTTTCTTTCGTTTCATTATTATTATTATTATAATTATTCTCCTGTTTCTGGATACTGTGGATTTCGTACGTGTAAAATTTGTGAACTTTGTGAACATTGCGGAAGAAGAAAGAAAACAAAAAACTGACAATAGAATCAAGGAGAAGAATAAGAAACAAAGAAACGTAAATAAAATACTCAAGTGTTAAACGTTAGCCGAAGTACAGGTAAACAAAGGAAAGAGATATATTCGCACGGTGTATAAGTGACAGTGACGCGTAAGGTATACCTGTATACAAAAAAAAAAAAAAAAAAAATTTGTTCTAGAGAAAAAGTTTTACGGATTAAAGACATTGGATATTTATACTAGTGCAATATATGCACGAATGTTGTGTATGATAAACGAATACCAAAATACGATCTTTTCATTGTTCAATCGCCAACTCGTTAATGAGACGAGAACGCGACGATAACGAAAAAAAAAAAACAAAAAAAAAGAAAAGATAAAAAATTGTTTATCTGTAAAGTTAGATAAGGATAAACTGGTCTGCAATATTCATAGATAATATAAAAACAAAACAAACAAACAAAAAAATCACAGGAACAAAACGTTGTAGAGAAAAATTTGTGCAATACGTGTGATCAAAAAGCAGCCGCAGCAGAAATAGAAAAATTTCTTAAGAAGCAAATGTTGTGAACGAAAAATGAGGGATGAGAAAGAAACTATAGTGCAAATTTGAATAAAGGAAATTTATAAGACGAGAAAAGGAAATAGATAAAAAAAGAAACAAACAAAACCAAACCTTAAAATAAAACAAAACGCGCACACACGCGAGAGGAAGTTAAAGCCCAACGTCTTTTATCATTGGTTGTCTATCATACGAATAAAGAACAGTGAGAAATAATAATAACAATACGAAGAAGAATAGGAAATAAGAAACTGAAGTATTATAAGAGAGAGGGATAGGAAGAAACTGCTTTTGACAAAACTAGAAGAACAGAGAGGCAAAATACAATACAATAGTTGTTAAAGACAATTATCTGCGAATCGCTGTGATAAGCCTGTGCCCATCTATAACGATTCGTATAAATAAAAGACGCGCGACGACCACGACCACGACCACGTCGAAGACGAAGACGAAAACGAAGGGTACTTGCCTCGCGCGGGGTTTGCCTTGCCTAGGGGGGGCCTAGGTAGAATTTTTGATGGCAGTGGTGGGGCCAAGCCGGCACTCGCGGGTGTCCATGAGCGTGTCTATGTCGCTTATGCAGGGGGGTGGGGCCGGGGCTACCGCCGGTGGTGGCGGCGGTACGACCGGGACTCACCCGGGGCAAGCGGTCCTTGCCGCTGCTGCGGCGGCTGCTGCTGCTGCCCAGGCCCCCCCGACTTATTATCACCCCGCTGCCCCTGCCCCCCCACCTCCACCCCCGACACAGGACCCAGTTCAACCTGACCGACCCATCGGATACGGGGCATTCGGAGTTGTTTGGTAAGTTATTTCATTTTTATTGACGACGATGAATCAAAAGAAGTAAACAAGATGTTTAATTTTTTTGTTTTGTTTTTTTGAAATACTAAAAATTTTTACCAAAGATCCGTTTATCACTTGTAATTTCGATGTTAGAATTATGATATAATATGTACGTATAGCGAGATTAGAATATGTAGATTTTACTCTAATCATATTATCTCGTTATTATCCTGTACGCGTATACTATGGATGCCCTTAGTTGTTTACCCAGGCTCAACGTATAGAGTTATAGTGTAGGGTATAATGTGAATGCCCTGTGTCGATTTATCTCACCCAAGATCATTCTTTGTGCGTGAATAGAAAAAAAAAATAAAAAAAACCTGCTTAGAATACCCAATATACGATGAAGAAGAAGAAGAAAAAGGAAGAGATTATGAAGGAAAGAGAAGAGAACGCGCCCGGTTTCTTATTTATAATTCTCTATACCTATATACAACACAAAACTACGACTATAATATAACGAAAAAGTATTGTGCGAGTCCCAGGACTTTTCGTAGAGTTCCTTCACACGTTATTTATCATCTCGTTTCGTCTCGTCTCGTCTCATTATTATTATCATTATTATTATCATTATCATTATCATTATTATTATCATTATCATTATTATGACGGGCTCGTGCTGCTGCTGCTGTTGCTAAAATCCTGCACTGCCTCACGATTAGAAGATGCATAGATATACCTACGAAAAATGTGAAGCAAGTCCGTTTGTAGGAATTAACTTTTTTTTGTTTGTTTTTAATTCAATAAGGAGGATCGGTGAAATTACGTTAAATAAAAAAAAAAAAAAAAAATAGACAAAGTAAAAAAACTGAATAGATAATTCATAGAAAAAAAAAAGATAACCAAACAAAATCTTAACTCTTTCTTTAATTATGCTAATCCAAAGTGCACACTGCACACTCTTCAGAGTGAATTCAAGCTGTTGATAATATGTATAACGAAATCGAAGGTGGTTTTATTTCCCTCCTCTCCCTTTACAACCAACTCGTTGCTGCTGTTGCTTTGGCGCCTTACTAAATGATTTTAGCCGCAATAAATATTGATCTTGAGATATATACCTATAGGTATATATATCTAACGGGGGGCAGTGACCGCCGCGAGATATTTGAACGGTGAGAGAAAAAACAAAAAAACTGAATATATATAATTCCTGCAGACCGTTATCAATTCTCATTATTATTATTATTATTATAATTATTACGATTACTGGGAAATAATTTTTGTGTGCAGGGTATTATAATTTATTATAAATGCCAGAATTCAAATAAAAAAAAAAAAACTACGAATAAAACGTCATTCTGTGCAACGGTAGCGTATTTTTTTTTTTTTTTTTTTTAGTTTTTATTTTCGATTGATCCGCGCGTACGTATTATAGGTACTTTTCAAATCTTCATGCAGCTTCGCGAATTCAATAATATGCAAGCTGCATAATGATTCGAATCTCGCGCTTTTTATCAATATATGTATCACTTCTTCGATAAACAACGAATATATTACACATATGTACGTATTTTCTTACTCCGAGTCACTCACTCACTTATTAACTTCACTCACTTCTGTGTGATGTCGCCGCGACGCGGCTGTTTAGCTGTTGACCTCGCCGCCACGAGTCCCTCGACCGATGCTAAATGACCTTCGGATATACATATGTAACTAAGTACATACCTGTACCTAATACAAGCTTTTCTTCGAGCTTTTTCTGTCTTTATTTTTTCTACAAATATATCTATTATATTCTAAGAACCAAATTACGACAAGTCCGTCGCGCTGGATGTTATAAATTACTTGGACGAATCTCCTCATCCTGATTGTCTGCGCATCACTTATGCACATATATATACCTATATAACTACGAAAATCTCTCTCTCGTCTATGCGCGGAATCCGGCTGCAGCGGTTTTTTAACATATAAATAATAATTCTCCTACAATTTTGTGATCTGTACAATTTTAGTGAAAAAAAAAACTTCAATTATCATTGTCATTATTGTCTTTCGCGATGCGAATGAAAACTTTATCATGATTCAGAAAATCGAACAGGGTTTTCTTTTCTACTTTTTTTTTGTACGATTTAAATAAATTTATCTAAACCTTCCTCTCCCCCCCCCCCCCCCCCCGATCTGTTGTATTCGCGTATAATGTACCTATACGTCCTTTGTTCACAGTATAATAAACACGTCAATATTCATACTTTTATTGAGATAATGTCGCGTAAAATCTTCGCGGTAGAAAAAGTCGGAACAAGAACGAGAACAAAAATAAAAATGAGTATAAGAATATAAGAGATTTGTGGTAGGATTACGCGAGATTCAGACGTTGACTGTTTGGATTTAAATCTTTCCTTTCTTTCTTTCTTTCTTTCTACTTTCACCGCAGTTACTCACCTTGTGTTTTTATTTTTATTTATTTTTTGTTTTTTTTATTCTTAATTGAAATGCAGAAAGAAAAAGAAAAAGGGCGAAAAAAAAACAGAAATCGTTTTCTTTCTCTCTCTATCGATAACCCCGCCCGCTGTCTGACCTCTGCCAACACTACGAACTATGCTGACAATGAGTTTTATCTATCAGTTTTCTATACTAAAATAGAACACTCGGCTTAAACTCCCTTCCACCCATATTCCGTAATTGAAAATGAATAATTATACTTTTTACAATTCACTTTATTCTCTATATATACCTATGTATGTATGTACCTACAGTGAAAGTAATCGAAATAAATAAAAAGTAAATTTATAGGTATAATGGATCTTTAATTTTTTTTTTTTTTGTTTTTAATTATTTTTATTTATAAAAAGTTCGTCACTATAACAACTGAATTGCGTTTATCGAAACTTCTTTCTTTTTTTTCGTTTCTCTTCTTTTGTTTCTCAACGTTTTATATTCATTGTATTATTATTATCATTATTATTATAATAATTATAATTGTTTTAGGATTTTTCAGTAGTAAAATAATAACGCATATTATAATTATTACACATAATTATTTTGTGAGAATTTTAAGAAAATGATGTCAGCTACTCGATATACAAAGGCGTCTTTCCACCCCATGTATAACCTCTATACCTCCTTACCTACGTCCCGTATTGTATTGGAAGTAAAGAGGCGGAGGTTGCTGTATCGTCGTCATAGCAACGGCGCGCGGGTGACTCTCGGAAGATAAGTAACCCGACGCTGCTGCTGCTGTTGTTGCTGTTGTTGCTGTTGCTGCTGTCGTTGTCGTCGAATCGGGGATACGGGGGACGCCTCAGCGTCTGCGCTAGGTCTTCTGGCGCGCCGGGTGCGTGCGAATGAACGATAACGCGACGCGCCGGGCGGAGTACGAGAATCCGCCTTCCCGCCTGGTCGTAACAGACGACAGGCGGTAGGGTAGAGAGAGGGCTCTTCTCAGAGTACTCGATCCGTTTAGGCAAACACATGCGGCAGCGGATGCACATTAGCGAGACGAATTTTATTTTTATTTAACTTTTTTTTTTTTTTTTATAATGCCTTCTTTCATTTCTATTTCTATGTACATACATGTATAATGTACGACTCCATTCTTCAAATTCCTGAAACATTTCATCTGCAGATAGTTGAAAAAAAAAAAAATTCGTACAGGTGTAAGGTTAACAAATTAAAAAGAAAGAAACAAAGAAAGAAAAAAACGAACCCACAATTCAAAATTATTCGACATTTTTATGGAACCTTAATTATAATGTTTGATTGAAATTTCTTAGATAAGTTGCGTGCTCTTGCGTATTACGCAGTTACAGCTCTTTTGGCCTATAAAGTATGCTGTATGCGTTAAAAATTCTTTTTAATGTACTTGGCGCGAGACTCTACCGAGTCTCTTGACAGTATATCCTACCCACTTACATTGCGTCGGCGGTAGCTATACTATAGTCATATACCTCTATGTTCGCGGTATACATATACATGTGTACCTTTGTTTAACTGTGCGACAGTAGAACGACGAGGAAGAGGCATGGAGGTGGTATAGGTATAGGTATAGGGGGTAATCAAGAGTGCGTTTACACCGCGAAGCGGAAGTTCGATAATTGCCTTGAATCGAATCGGAATTGTCTCCGCAGTAACAGTGGTTAGAGTGGCAAGGAAGTGGGGGAGAATCCAAAGACTCAATACCACCTACCCACGTATACTTGCATGTGAATCCGCGGTGCAATGCAGAATATGAAGTAGGTAGGTAGGGTGGGTACCGTTGTGTTCCGGAACGCAACGCAACACATATCTATCTATCTATGTACAACTTACAGAATCCCGGTGGATAATAAGAACAACGATAATAATGATAATAATAATAGTAATAATGATAAACATATTAAAATCCAATCAATTTTCGAGTTTGTATATTTACTTTTATTTTTATTTTTTCTCCAGATTCTTTATTACCCCATACCGTTAACAATCAATGATAATAATGTGTTGAGATCGAAATTTTTTGCTCACATATCATTTTATTCTTCTCGTCCAATGTCTACGGAACTATCGAAAAAAACGAAACTTAGGTACATGTGTGTTCGTAATCTTTTGTTTCATTATTTTTTAAACCGCAATAATCACTTTATTGGAAATGTCAAACACTGAATAAAGTATTAAATTTGATATTTATTTCTTTTTGTTTTTGGCTGTCGCTGAATAAATACCTGTACATGTTTAATTTGTCGTGCGGGTGTGGGTGTATTTCTGGGAGGGAGGCAGGCAGGCAGGTACACTCGCGCAGTTATGTGCAACGTTATAGTTGAACCGCGTTGACACAAAGGAAATATGTTTATACCTAACTTCATACCTGGCTGAGGTACGAAGGTACCGGTTAGCATTCCTTAAAACCAAAACCTTTATGCTCGCCTAGCACGCCGGAAAAGCGAATTACCTGCAGGCTAAAAAGATTATATATATCAAACTAGGTACTAGGAATACTGCTAAGTACCTAAACTGCCGCAGACTCGTACCTTCTGTAATATTGTAATATTCGTGAATACTGAATAATAACCCAAGACAAACCGAATACGAAAATATGTACGGTTTTATATGATTTAAATCGTGTCTTATAAATGGCGCATTCTCTCGAAATCATTTCAGGATTTTCTTCAACATTCTACTCAGTGAAGAATGCGTCCAGATTTTTTTTCAGATTTTTTTATTTAGCCGTTTATTCTTTACAACCTTTTGAAGTTGATTGAGAAAGCCCATTTCCAAAAATCTGAAGAAAAAAAAATCTGAAAAAATTCTCAAAAATCCAGTGGATGATATGGGTCAGGGTCTAACACTGATCGAGTTGGCTTGGAATGCCCCAAATCAAATTCGGATTTTTGACTACATATTTGAAAAATTTGTCTTATGAACTTGTGTCTTATACCGAGGAGGTCTCTTGAAAGGGTACAGTCGACTGCGCAAACGCAAGCTTCCTCGTCTACTAATGCAGGCTGGCCATCCCGAATTTTAGCTGTCTAAACTATGTTTTTGGCGCCCAACCAGTTGATTCGAATTTTTGAGGTTAAAATCTCGAATAATTGAGCTAGCGATTCGGAAATACTTAGGAAGCTTTGAGTTTAATGGAAATGGAAAGGCTGTTAAGTATATGAGGAATATATACGAGAGTCGATTTTTTTCTTGCGATAGCAAACTGTCCGATTGATTGAAATGTGGCAATTTTTTTTTTTGCTAATCGTCTGGATCTTCTCGGATAGATTTTCTATCTTTCTTTCGATCCATCGACTAAAGAGACGAAAGCGTAAAGATTCGTAGAAATGAGCAAAACTCATTTTTCGAACGATAGGTACCGATGATTTTCTCTTCGATGAGGTTCTCGGACACAATATGCAAAGCAAGTCAACGTTGTATGGTGAATAATCTTGCTTTTTATCCGAAAGTTTCCTATTTTATATACACACGCACACACACACACACACACACATAAATATATGCCTATACACTTTGTACAGTAAAACGGGAAGTGCAGCGGGCCGATGCACCGGAAGTGTATAAAGTTTCCCTCTGTCGTATTCTCGACAGCGCGACGCTTGCTGCACTTCGTTCCCAACGTATAGATAACGTAGGTATATACATACACATACAATATACTGCATATTTAATATATGTATGTATAGGGGCCGGGTTTCGCGTCAAACCTGCAGCCTGCACCCAAAATTCGCACGTTATTTTCATGGAATAAATAAATTGGCAACATTTCATTTATCTGCAAAATATTTGGATGCTTTTGATCGAAAATTTTTCGCTCTTTCTGTAAAAAAGAATAATTTTTTTTCTACGTTTCTGTTTATTACTATATACGAAATGCAAATGTGGAGCAAAGTATGACGTAACACACTTAAACCTCATACAAATTTAAAAGAAATCGGTTTGGGCGTATTTTGGGGATCGTTGAAAATACCTTTTCAATGCGTTTTTTGCATGATGCATTAATTAGTCGACGTAAAAATAGATGTATTTGTACGAAAGAGCGGGGAAAAATTCCCGATCGAAAGCATGCCAAAGATTATACGCAGGATAAATAAAGTGTTGTTTAATTCAATTCATTCAATGAAAAAATAACGTGCCAATTAAGTGGGGTTGCCGGATTGACGCGAAACGCCCCATCTATACATACATATATGCACATGTATATATCAATACATGCCCATGGGGAATAAATTTCTCCACGTCGTTAATATTATAGATTTCAATTCGGATTATAATGCGAGCAATTTTTTTTTTTTTTTTTTTTTTACTTTTCTTGCAATTTGACTTTACCGTACTAGTCTATTGTATTACATGTAATTAATGTGATTCATCGCTTAGACGTGATTCACTGACTCAAGAATAAGAAAAGACAGTGAATCAATCATCACCAACACCACCACCACCGCGTGCACGATCCAGGTTTCCTGGATTACTTCACACCGCTGTTACTGCCATGCTGCATATTCCCATTACTCATATACATATATACGTATGACGTAGCGAAATAATAGTATCAGCTCAGGTGTCGCCGGACGGAACAAAGCAAAAAACAAAAAAGATTTTGCAAATTCAATTGCAACGTTGAAAATTTATCCTCTCGTAATATACGGCTGTGCTTCTTGATTTTTGTTTCTTTTCTTTGCTAATCAATGAATAAATATACTAAACAACTATAGTTTAAATAACACTAAACTCTAAAATATACATAAATCGTTCGATTACCAGCTGTAGTTCAATACAGAAAATTTTAGCACATATGTAGTTCGATACCTAAATTATTACACGGTATATAATATTGTATGATGTGTTATTGCAGAGAGATTAAATAGTTGGACAAAAAAATAAAAATTAATGAACGTGTCATATCGGGGCAGTGTTATTTTATTTTCCACTCCAATTTGACAAATGATTTAGAATAATTAGGCCAAAAAAAAAAACCTCACGGAAGGATGAGAATAAAGCTAAAAACGCATTTTATAAGGCAACCCGACAAATTATAAATGTTGAAATTTAAATACCGTATAGGAAATTAATACATGATTTTTTGTTCTTTTTCTTCCAATTGATATTACTCGGCCGGATTTTATGGTAAAAAATTTTGGAGAGTGCTGTTTTACAGAGATTTAAATTCTCTACAAGAAGTTTTCCCGAAATGATTTTTGATGAAGTCATTGTGTGTGAGACAAGCGTTTAAAGCTAACTTTTAACGCTCATAACTTGTAGGTGTATCGTTGAATTTACAGATTTCGTCCTGAGGACATTTTCAAATTCGAAATTCGACCAGATTTAAGTTAGATCAAATCCTATCGATTGAGACAAAAATTATATGAACATCCGTCGATCAGTTCTCGAGACATTTTCTTTTGAACCTCGAGAGTTCAATTGAAGTTTTTCTTCTTCAAAATCTTGTTCTTTGAATAACTCGAAAACTACTGGACCGATAAAATTCAAAATCTGATCAGTTCTAAGCTGGGAAGAACCGCGTCGATTGATACAAGAAAGGATTAAATACGTTTATCAGTTCTCGAGATATCGTAGGACAAAAACGAATCACGCACGCACTCAGACATCCATCTTCAAATCATGGTCGGAGGTGATTTTCCGGGAGAGATCTGGTGAAAATTAAACTCTTCATTTTAAGGATTGATAGATTGTTGGATTGATAAATTGTAATGATTTTTCTATTATTAAAATGCGGAAATTTAAGAACATGTATTGGCCTGAAACGACACAGCCTCACACTATACAGATAACGTATAAAATATAGACATATGGTTGAGCATACAGTTAAAAGGCTGCACGGTATGTATATATAGGTATATTACAGTTTACTTAAATAGAGCTTTATGCAAATGGGTCTTGTGTGCCTCGATGCGCGCCACGTGTCGGATTGGTCCCAATCATCAGACCTGAACTACTGCTAGCCTCCCGGGTTTTTGGCTCGCGCTTCGGGTTCAGGATCAGGTTCAGTTTCGAGTTAGCTAAAGGCTAGAGGCCAAAGGCAGCTGTTACGGGCAGGTGGGCACGCAGCTGTCCCTGGAGATGGGTTCTGTGTTCTGTTATGTTCAGTTCTGTTCTGTTCTGTTCTGTTCGACCGTTCGTTCGTTCGTTCGTTCGTTCGTTCGTTTCTCTCCTCTCTTTCCTGTGCTAGTGTACCTACAGGCCCCGCGCGTACTATCGCGTATTCCTACAAGGCACCTAACTTTGGGTTTTCCGTCCTGCCTGGCAGCGATCGTCGACTACTATACTTATACACGTTCTCCTGCCTCCTGGACCTGGAATATCCCCCTTCTTCCTTCTCTGAGTAGAGTGAGCCGTGCGCCATCTCGTCTATTGATCTGCGAGTCAGCCAAAGGTTTTTCGGTCCGCTACGTCCTGCCTGCCTTCCTGCCTTCCATCCTTCGCTCCTTGCCTTGCTCCTAAATTGCAGGAGGTCGAGTTTGACCGCAGGTCTCGCTACTCCCCGAGGAATTTCTACATGAGACTTCGATTTCATCTCGAGAAAGAAAGAGAGAGAGCGAGAGAGAGAGAGAGAGAGAGAGACAGAGTGACCCGGAAGAATATGAGAAACGACAGAAAGAGGAAGGGGAAAAAAGATTCTCTCCTTTCCTAATTTGAAAAAAAAGAAAAAAAAAAATCGCATAAAATGAAATATCAAGTGCCAGGGAATTTTTGTGTACCTAAACCAAGCGTAAATATATACCATGTACATATGTATAACTTGTGTATGGGGCAAAACGCGCCAACTAGACCCCTTTTCAAATTTCATCCCAGCGATTTTCTCCATTTTCGGTGTTCAAATTGTATAGTATATATACTTACCGCAGGAAAAGTGTAGAATTTGAGCTCAATTGGCTTCGTAATTAGGTACAGAGATAAAGGCAATGTGAAAATGGATTGAATCGTAAAAATTATTTTACTCTTTATTTCTTTGTTTCTCAGTCAATTTTTTTATCTTAGACAAATTTTTAACGAAGTATATTATATTGTATACATATATTCTAGATATAGGTATAGGTAAATTAAACAATTTATATAGGTGTTTAAAATTTACACATCGGTGCAGTTTGTATGCTATGCAGTGAACATACGGTAGACTGCACGATACGATGCCTTTTAACTGCTGCACCAAACTACTACTATATACGGAGGGGGGGTGACTGACTGACGACTATGAGACTCATGCGGAGGGGACGTGGAAATCTCACTTCCGAAAGGGGTTACTTTTTTTTTTTTTTTTTATTTTATTTTTTAATAATACGATCCGTCGGTGCACCACGAGTCACGATCACGATCACGACCACGACCACGACTGCTGCAGCGATGGTCTTGCATGCCATGTGGCCGGACTTCGTGGTAAACGAAATACCGATATAAGTCTTTAATTCTGCTGCTGCTTCACTTTTCTTAATTTTTTTTCAACTTTTTTGTGAAAGAGAAGAAAAAAAAAATAAAATGAATGAATGGAAATATATTAGAAAAGAAACTTTTTTTTTCTTCTTTCACTCGCCCGCTGCCAGGGTGTGCACATTTTTACAAATTGCAATTTTTTTATTTTATTTTTTTATTTTTACACGAGAACAGAAGAAGATTCACCCTTTTTTTTGAGCTGCGGATTTTCACTCGTTTTTTATTTATTTTTTTCTCTTTCTTTTATTCAAAGTCTTGGTCGAGAGTCGCACGATTATTTTGACTCCGAAATAAAGTAAAGAACAATTATTCATCAGATTACAAATTCGGTGATAAGAAATTCATGCCTACTGCAAGCATATTTAAGTTTTGCAATGCTTTATTCATTTATTTTTTTGTTTTTTGACGTGTAACACGTTGTCCGTACGAGTTAAGCCGACGATGAGCTAAACTTAGCTGATGAGCTGTCACCATGACGGTCAGTGAATTGAGTGCCGTATATAGGATGTACGTATGTACGTACATACGTACATAGGTAGAGGAGGTATACCCGCTTAACAACACGTAGCTAATAATAACTTTCCAAGGAGACGATTCATCGATCGGAGGTGGTTTGTTCACTGTAATCAATTATACCAGTTTTTTTCTTTCCCCCCCCTCCCTCTCTCTCTATTTCTCTTCTTTTATCAGTGTTGTATAATATCTACAGTTTTTCAATTCAGAATTTTTCCAATCCGATGAAAAATTCAATTTTTTTCCACATTCGTTTGACATTTTCATTCATCGCTTTCCGCAACTTTGATTTCTGATTTTATTTTTTACATATACCGTAGTTATTTATTATTTTTTTTTTTCGATGATTTCAGATCGAAATATACCGTATAATTAACGACATGTGATTTTCAGTTTTGGATCTCAATAAGCGTTTCTAGTAATTAATCTATATAATTAACTTGATAAAAAATTGACTGGTGGAATCATACAGATTTTTTTTTATTTTTTCTTTTAATCAAAAGCGGGATTATAAATTAAGCTTTCGCATTTTTGTTTTTGAATCTGTAGGAAGAAAAAAAAAAAAAAAAATTTTGATGAATATTCAACATTCAACCGCTTGAAACCGGACTTTGGACGCTGTGGAGATCGTCACGCGTATTCCTATATATATAGGTATATATTACTTATATCCATACCAACCATGTATATAAATCTGTAAAGAAAAAAAAAAAAAAAAAAAAAAAAATACGGATACAAGTTGTTTGACGGTTTACTTCAAAGCCGCATATCCGCTAAAGGCTACCGAAGATTTCCATTTGACCCGAGAAATTGAGTTACGGATCAATTTTCTTTACTCTTCTCTTCCTCCTCGGTGGAAGCAGCAGCAGCTATATCAAGAGGAGAAGTCGCGAAGAGTAGAAAGAGGAGAAACAGGTAAAGGAAAAGGAAAAGGAAAGGGAAAAGGGAAATAAAAGGGAAAGAGAAAAACCATCCTGTATAACAGCAGAGAACACCGTCTTATTCTTATCAGACTGTGATCTTTAACGTTGTATTAAAAAAGAACGGGGTGTGGCGGTGGGTCAGGGGTGGGAATCCTCGTTAAAAGCATTCTATTCTAAGATAATAGAATTTAAGTTCTATAATCCGTCTTAATTAATTCGTTATTAAAATTAATACGACAGAACGGCGCAGTCTTGCGCTATACAGGTATATAGGTATATAGGTCTGTATGTTAATTTTTAATACTAAACTTTTTTGAGGTTGAATATAATCCGCGGCATATACCTCTTTCGAATATAAACGGTCCTTTTTATCTTCCTCTCTTTTTTTCTTTCTTTCTTTTTGGGAACCTTGTGTTTTTTTTTTTTTTTTTTCATTTTTTTGTACAAAATATTCTCAGTTCAAAAATAAACAAATATAAAAACGCAAAACGATTACGAGACCGAGGTAATCAATATACGTATTGAAAAGATAAAAAGAAATGTGGAAATACGAGCTTTTACGCCTCTCGTTAAAGTTCGTAGCACGATTATTTTCGGTGGTTATTTATATTTATTCATAAAAAAAAAAATTGAGATTGTTATGGATAATCACGTCTTAAAATCGTAGATATACGTACGAGACTTTGTTTCTTGAATTTGGGACGAATAATTTAGCAAGGAAACTGGTTATCCTGATCATGATCATAAAAATATGATAATATGAATAAAATTAAAAAAAAAAAAAAAGAAAAAAGAAATCTTATCAGCTGTGATCGAAACGGTCTCTGAAAACGTGGTTCTTCGATTATAAGTAGATATATGTGTCAAATTACCGCTCAGTAGTAGAAAAAAGGTGAAAGCAACTCAAGGTCGTAAACACGATCAAAGTGATCCGACGACATGAAATAATTTTCGAGACTATATGAGGTGACCATTCTCAATGGTCTTTTTCTCAATATTTTCTTCTCGGATCTGTTTGGCAACGGATATCCAACTTCTAAAAAAAAAAAAAGAAAATATAGAAAGGAACTAAAAACCAGAAAAACTTGGAGGATCAGATGACAGATATATTACCCACAACCACCGGTTGGCCAGTATCAAACTTTCGACTGAAATGTTTTCTTGGCAATGCTGTTGGAAGAGCCAAAAATATTTCTGTTTTTCATTCTTCATCCACAAAAGTTTTGACTTATTTTGAAAAAAAAAACAACGAAACTTACACGTACATAGAATATAATTATACATATAGAGAAAAACAACCGAAATCGATGTACCGATTTGGTTTCTGATTTTAGCCCCGGGTTCGAGCGAAAAAATCAAAATTTCGAAGCAGAAATGTAAACCGCAAGTGTTATCGAAATAAAACGCTGCCATTTTGGAGCGGAAGAACAGTACCTACATAGTCCGCCGGTTGTGGTACTGTTTCCTTAATTTTTTTTATGGAAAAAATTCATTCCAAGGTCTGCGTCTGTACTTTTTTTTATTTTCATTTTTGTTTCTTTTTCCCCCCAACTCGACAAAAAATTGAAACAATTCATCATTCCAGTCTCTCACGTGATAGTATATGGTCATCACGAGATTATCTCTTCAGTAGGATAGGACTATACCCGTCGGAATTTGAACAGCGTCCGCTGACTCATATTCGGATCAGAATTGTCGCTGACCGATCATGTATAAGTGGTAAAATTTGCTGAGTACGGAATAATCTCGAACGATATTCTACCGATCACTGACATACCTATATGGGTATAATTAATCATACATCGGTCAGAATTTGTGCTTGGTATCAAAATAAAAAAATAAAAAATTGATGTTCTTTTTTTTTTTTTTTTTTCATTTTATTTCAATAATAGAATAAACTTGATTTTTATATTTCTGTGAATTTGAATAGAATTTCGAGCTGATTTTTGGTGACGATTATACGATCACCAAGCGGCTTCTAGTTTGTAACGGTTTGAAACTATACTATAGACTACCTACTCACTGGCATCAATGCGTTAATTAAATTTGACACGCTAACGAACC
Organism: Macrophya alboannulata; assembly: GCA_949628255.1. Lineage (NCBI taxonomy): Eukaryota > Metazoa > Arthropoda > Insecta > Hymenoptera > Tenthredinidae > Macrophya > Macrophya alboannulata. Next base: position 10,192,733 of record OX451212.1, on the reverse strand, counting down.
TGCGACACGAGTTTCAATGAATAGATATATGGTTATTTTTATTTTTCATCTTTTATCTTTCATCTTTTTATAAGTAAAATAAAAAAAAAGCAAACTAGACAGCTTCGATTTCGCTCGAATTTGGTCAAATATTCAAAGTCTCAGAGGTCCCGGTTTGGTAGTACAGTAATACTATTTTTTATTCTACCTGTACCGAAAGTATGCGGAAAGTGGCACTTTTCCGCCCTCGGGCGGTAAAGTGCGGTAATAATACTTTACTGTACTAGAAGCAAATTTTCAATTTTTTTCATCAATTTTTCATTTACCTATGAGATATAGAAGGAAAATGTTGCGGTCCATCAATCTGCGAATGTCCATATTCACCCACTTTACGCTATAATGTTTTAAGGAAATCTCAGTAATACACTACATAGGCATACGTATAGCCCGAGCCATAAAAAAAGTATCTGGAGAGTTTATTGGTTTTAGCAGTTGAAAATCACTGTATAATATAGAAACCACGGTATAGCGTTTAAGAATTGAAAATAATTTATTGGCGATCGGAGTCGTCTCTGGGCTTTCCAATCGCATCGAAATCCAACCTTGACCATTCGTATCTAGGTATACATACATATATATATATTTTTTTCAATATACGTCTATTTAGGTATAATACGTTACATATATACTCTTCAGGTATATTTTTTACTCCCTTTTGCATAAATATTTAATTCCTATATTTATACATGTATCTGGTATATACAGTGAGTTTTTCTATCTGTGGAACGACCCGTGCGTTCAGCTCATGTTCAGGTTGAGCACCGTATCCCCCTACGGCTATCTCGACCCTCAAGATTATTTGTCAAACTACTCTAAATATTAGGGATTGTTGAAAATGATGAAAAATTAAATTTGGACAATCATCTGAGGTAATATTGAGGCAATGGAACATGAGCTGAACGCACGGGTCTTTCCGCAGATAGAAAAACTCAGGGTATGTACGTATACCTACTCCGATTTTTGAAAGTCTAAATCCATCTTTCAATATTAAAACTTTGCTTCAATTCATTTATTTATTTTATTCCAAGATATATACATTACTAGTATATCTGTATTCTGATGTGAGTCTGATATATCCAAGATTGCCCTAATTCCTCAAAAATCTGAAAATAAAAAGAAAAATAACAAAAAAGAAAAATGGAACCAGAGATCTGGATTTTTATCAAGCGTCACAGAACCTCATTGACATACAAAAAAAAAACTAACCAATTTCTCAAAGAATCCTACTTTCCCAATTTTCATTCTTTCCGCGCATGGTTTTACAGAGTATAACGTTCTCCAGTATACATCAAGAGACTCGGTAGAGTCTCGCGCCAAGTTATACTATACGTAAACATAGAAGAATATAAGAGTAGGAAGGGTGGGTATATATCGCGGGGACAGAGGTCGGAACGGGATCAGCCCCTCTTGGGGGAGTTTCGGGAGATGGCGGGAACCGGTGCGATGGGGTCGCGTCGCGGTTCCCGTGACGTCATTTGGGTGGGGGAGCGGGTGGGGCCAGGGATCGATGCTCGGCTAGCTCCGGGGACGAGACGGGTACGACGGGTGTAACGAGCCGCGTGCGGGCAGGCAGGCAGGCAGGCAGGCGTCCCGACGCCGTCGTCAACGACGTCTACGAACTCTAGAATCCATCTGGCCGGATACGCTACTATTATACTCTCTCCATTTATCTCTAGCATATCCTTCACGTATCTAAATCTCCATATTTTTTTTCTCACAATTTCAAAATCCAAAACCAAAAATCCACGAAAAAAAAGGTAAATCAAAAAAAAAAAAAAGTATCCTACTATGCTGCGACGTACCTAATCCATGCATCACAATCTACCTTTAAGGCAAAGCTAACATAAGTTCGTTTCCTTAACCGCAAAGAGATCGAGCAGTGGCCTTAGGGATACATGTAATGCGATGTAGGGTACTGAAAAGGAATTTTATAGATAAAAATCTCTTTAAGCATTGGCAATGATCGGGAATGGAACAGGTTTCCCGGGATCTAAAGGTCGTTTTAGCAATGTGTCCGCACCACTGGACCGATCTTTGTGTTTTAGGTGATGGCTTTTGTGCTCTCGGTTGAGATTAGTATCTATCTATGTGTCTATCTATCTATCCGTCCACCTATCACCCCGCTGTGCACAGTTCGCAGATAAAACTGGTGACCAGTGCAATTCGATAGTTGGAGACCAATCGAAGAAAGGCAAAACAAAACAAAAAAAAAACGGTGTGATTGGAATTCTCTGCGAGTACTTGTAACATTGATATATAGCATATCGTCGCTTATACCTATACGTATCGCACAACTAACTTAAACTACTGCAGCAGTTATCAGTTCACTGCAGTTATGAGCAATTGATATATGACGAAGTGTGTGTGCGTATGTGTTTGAACAAGGATGACTTTTATTGTTCAGTTATATGATTCGTCATTATGATGAATCAGTTTTCTATGTTTTTATCAACTGCGTTATACCTCGTCTTGTTGTTCGACGGAGAACACTGTCTTCGGTGGCATTGACCACTGGCAGTTGATATACGAGTACGTTATACCAGTTTTTAATAAAACTGAAATGCGATATGAAAAATAAAAGAAATTTATTTTGATCATCAGTGGCAAAGTTTTGTGGAAAAAAAAAAACACGCGCGAAAAATAATCAAGATGAAATTTCAATTTATACGAGTCGACAAATTTCAGTTGCAGTTGAGTTTGAGATTTCGATTATAAACTCGGATTACCTGGTTTCATCAAACCAGACTACGTTGTCGTTTCAATTAGCCTTGGTTCCTGTAGCGGTCAATGGACACCACTCACTCCTCTATACCTCTCACTGCTCTGCGCCACACATCGACCAAACTGATATCAACTTGATTTATAGGCCGCTATCTACTTGTATTAGCATACGAAGTGCAGGACGCGGATAACACTAGGTGGTTTGCAATTGTATATTGCAAGGAAAGAAGCAGAAGCCGCATTACAGGGATCGAGTTCAACTTCCGAACAGTCAAAATCAGGAATTTCACTATTAACTAAGTTACTAATTTCAAGAAATGTACAGAGAAACTCTGTTCCCCTGCTAATAATGTCTAAAAAAGAGGGTATCTTTTGATCCCAAATCGTCGATCTCTATACTCTCTAAGCAAAAACTGTATTTCCGATTTTCACATTTCGTTGTTGCAATAGCCCAAGGTCCTGAAATGATGGTGATGATTTAAACGGGGAGCTCGTAGCTGTACTTATACCTATGCGTTGCAGAATTGGTGCTGCAAAACACGATACGGTAGTTTGGAATACTTATACTTACCTACCTACGTGTCGGGGTACTTGTGATAAACGTACTAGGTATGCATACCGTGAACTGCGCACCCTTTCCGAGGTAGGTAGGTAGGTAGGTAGATAGGATAGGTAGGGTAGGTAGGGGTACCACTGAATCAACAAGTTTGCGTTATCGCTAGTTTGCGATCCCCCGCGAGATTTCTCTCCCTCTGTTTCAACCCTGATGCAAGAATCGTTTGCACAGATATTATTATACACCCGTTGAGAGATAGTTGGAGGCTTTTAAACGGCAAGAATTGGCTAGGAATTACCGCAAATAAGTTTTCCCCATTATTACTAATTTCTTCTTTGCGAATGGATTACAGAATTATTAAGCCTGGGATCAATCCGGCTTTGAATTAGCTGCTCCATTCAGTATTCATTCAGCAAACGCTGCACTTGCGACATATTGAATTACGAATTCATTTGAGACGAGGTGGAACTTTCCATTCGCAATTTTTGAAATCGATTATGCAGATTTTCAGGAAAATACTTTTATCTAAAAATTGTCTGACGCGAGGGGCTAGCAACTTCCGATTTGAGTGACTCAGTGAATGCAAATGGAATCGATTCCTGTTGATTTCGTCTATGATTTCCGCGATTTCCACTCATACATAATTATTGATGATTTTTTTAGGATTCCACGTGATTTCCAACGATTTCTAGTGGATTCAAAAATCTTGGAAAAAACGATTTCCACGTTAAAACACAGTTGGAATAAGAAATACGTCATTGTATGGACTGAAGTTACTTTTCGTAACTTGCAATTTATTTTACTGATTTCCGTGATTTCCGGAATCATGTGATCCAAGAAATCGAAACGAAAATAGGAATCAATCGAATTCCAATGATTTCTTGCGATTTCTTTTCAATTTCAGGCTTAGGTGGCTCACTGATTCCCAGAGTTACCAACCCCTCGGTCAGACGGTGATATTCAAATTCGGAATTTTGACCGTTCGGAACTTTTCAAATTCGGAACATCAACTCGGCCCCAGCAAATGAAAGAAGAACAAAAAATATGACCAAAAAATTGAATGGCCAAGAATATTTTTAACCGCAAAGTTATTACCCTCGCCCGTTTTCACCTCTCGTCATATTTCGATGATGATGATGATGATGATGATGCTGACGATATATTATCATGGAAATCATTCGCTGTCGTATAGCCGCTTTTATCGGGGGTCTATAATTTGGACCACTAGACTGAGGGATGGACACATAATATCGGGGGACGGTTACCGACCGACTAGGCACATATACAGAGTACACACCACTCGTATACTATCCCAGACAGATTCATGGCGACCATTAGTAGGTTCATATCCGTACGATTTATGTTTAGCACTGGTGGTGGACCTAGAGCACTCATACGTCCTTCCACACAGCCTCCTCTAACTAGCTCTCGTCTGCTGTCGACGCATCTGTCTGATTGAGATTTGCTCTACTCAGTACATATATACCAATTAATTGGTTGACTCAACTGTACAGCTAAATACTAATATACTCCGACGAGATTTTTAGGCGTATAGTACATCAGTGTGTGTCAAAGGAATAGAAAATAAAAAAGCGATTTTTTTTCTATTCGTAAAAGCGATAATATCTTCTCTTTCTTGTTTCTTTTTTTAGGCATTTTTTACAATTCATCTAGACTTTGCGGAAAAACGTTAGTTGGCATGTTTACAGAACTCTGACGAAAGCGTTACGTTGAAATTCTGAAAGGAAAACTGGCGTTCACCCCAGTTACTGTGCAACCATAACTCACGAGTAGAAATGTCTGCAAACTAAACCCCTGTGTGGGTTTCGTTCTTTTTTTTCCCCCTTATACCCTCGTTTCGTTCGTTCGTTCGTTCATTCGTTCCCTTTGGGTCGAGTGGCTGTATAGCAGCTTCCCAAACGCATAATTTTGCAGCCCTACAGTATGGGGGTGGTTTCTTTCCTTTTTTCTTTTTTTTTTCTCAACTGACTAGCTAACTCAAGGGGTCCGGATTTCGTTTATACTTTTCTGGTGATCCACCGATTTCGAGTGGATAGGAACTTCACTATACCATGAGAACCTTTCATTTTAGGTATATTCAGGTGTGAATCTGTATTACAGTTATACGTGACAATTATGTATATTACGAGCAGCGACGAAACACAGCTGGCTTCGAATCGATCCTCTGAATCGGGCAAAATATCAGGAAGACATTTTCGGTGTTTTTTTTTTTTTCTCTTCAATTTTCCAACGAATTAAACCCGCGATGGAAAAACTCTGTATATAAACTCTCTGTGACAATTGTGTCTGAAAATCAGAAAATTTTACGGAAAAAAATTTCATTCCACCGAAACAAAAATTTTCAAAAATGAAATTTTTTTTTTTTAGTCTCATTAAATAAACGAAATTTGCATATTCAAATATGCAAATATTTGCGTTTAAAAAAAAAACTGAATAAATAAATAAAGAGGACAGTTCGGACATCATTGAGATTGGGCCACCCTGTATAATATATGGTGGTGTTAGTAAGTATGGCACGTGCTTTGTTTTAGCACGAAAGTGGATGCATGAAAGTGCATTGCTGAAAACCGGCTGCAGGTTTACTTTGGGTAGTTGTTAGCTTTGGATAAGTCAGTCAGGTGTAGGTAGAAGGAAGAGGTACATACATAGACAGATACCTATACGTATGTACATACCAGCTATATATTTTTTATGTCCACCTCCCCCCCTTACAGAAGACTTTGCTTTAGCTGCAGCAAGTGCTGCAGCCAGTTCTTTAAAAATTCATACCACTACTTTTCCGAGTGCGAATCTGACTTATTTAAGTGGCTTTTACGGGATTGTCAAATAGTAGATTCGAGGTATGCGGGTATAGGTATGGGTATCACAGAGAGTCGAGTAGTTTTGACGAAGAGTAGAAGAAAAAATATATAAGAAACAAAAATTGGAAAAATAAATAAATAAATAAAAGTACAAATCATTATCATTTCATAAAATGTATATATCAGAGGAGATCATGTATAACGACGACGAGAGGACCGAGAAAGCAGACTTTTTTCACTCGACCCTGAATTCTGATTTCAAATTGAACATCCTTGACGAGCCCTCGTTTGTATGAAATTCTCTAATTCGTTTCATTTTCGATATAGTATTAATTATTACTAAATTTTGAAGACTGTTTTTCAAATATTGTAATAAATTATTACTCCGTAATTTGAAGTCTAATATTTTACTTTCACGTCATGCACGATGGATTCTCTTTGTCAAGTGAGCCACCTGAGTTTTTCCGATGTCTCCAAAAATTCTGAAATAATTTCAGTCTGTTGCCTGTCAGATTTTTTGGTTGCTGAAATTCAGATACACTTTTCCTCTACTTTACTTGATGAATTGAGCTCGGGGGAAAAAACAGTTTCGTATAAAAATTTCTTGTTTTTTCCTCACCTTTTCGTTCAAACTATTTCCAATTTTTTACCCGGCACATTTGAACGCATCAAGTTAAGTAGAGTGAAAATCCGTTATCTAAACTCAACTTGAGGTTCTTATAAATAGATAAAATCGAAAATACGTACGCAGAGGAAAAAATGAATTTTAATTTTCTTAATTTTCAACTACTTCAAATATTAGACAGAGGTTTTATTTATCCACCTGTCTATATATGCCCTTATTATTCTCGTTATGCTGGTTTATATAAGGGATCAACGGCGCGATTGTCGTAAAGCCTGGGCTTCTCCGCGAACCTTGGCACGTTTGCGAATTGCAAAACAAGTACGCGTTTCTCGGGCTGGAAAAATCTTCACCTTATATATTACCTAGAGCTGGTTGCTGTTGCTGCTGCTGCTGCTGCTGCTGCTGCTGTGTTGCACTAGAAAATTCTCGTCACGAAATTGCAACCTCTGCAGGCAAACCTCTCTGCCTTCATCCTTCATGTGGATATATAGGTAGGTGTATCTGAGAAATGATGCAAAAAGCAAAGACAAGATAAATATTAATAAGAAAAGAAAAGAAAAAAAAAATCGTGGACCGCATCGTTGATCGAAACTTCGACAGATTCTCAGGGAATATTCTAAATTGATTTAATTTCGTTAAATTACCCAATTTTAACATACCCACTAACAGTTTTTGGGAAGGGAATTTTTCCGAGAGTAGCGTAGTCGATTTGAAAAAACTGCAAATTGAAGAACACTGAAGGTTCAAAATTCCGGAAACTGAAATTTCCGAAAGGCCGTAACTTCGAGACTTGAAATTCGCGCATGGAGCATTAGACTAACCTTGTCTCTATATATTAACAAAATTTGCTCTGAAATTACATAATTTTAGAATATTCGTTCCAAATTTTAAAATGTTTTGCGATGGTAAGTAAAGAGCTTCACAGACATCCTGCTGCAGCAGGTTTTGGGTCGACCGTCTGCAATCGCGTAGTTTATGCGTCCATGTGGACACAGGATGCATTTATAAACCTGCATTTACCTGGCTGCACCCTAACTGCACTCCACTTCAGTATATATATAGGGATCACGTGATAGAAAAAACCAAATAGCTGCGGAGGCGGTGGCGTCGCCGAGCACCTGGTCGCCGTCGTCATTGTCGAAGAAATAGAAGAAGCAGTAGGCAGAAGCAGAAGTAGATGAAAAATAGGAAAAATAATAATAAGAAGCAGGTAGCAGATCGTTTCGGCTACATTACTTCTGCCCCTGCAGCGCACCAGGGTTCGGGTCACCTTTTGTCCCGATTTCAAGTTTACCCCGTAGAACTAGAGAATCAGGATTTTTCTTTTACTATACGAGACCTTACCGAGATCCGAAGAAATTTCGCTTTGTTAGATTCATGGCCGAAAAAGCCTCGGGAAAAATTCACATCTTTTTACTCCGGTAATTGAAGAGACTCGATTTTTTCAGCTGCACCAATTTGGATTTTCTATAGTCAAGGTAGTTCCTATCTGGTAGAACGAAAAAACAAATTTTACGGCAAAGAAGTTTTTCATTTTTTGGTATACGATCGTTCGGATTGAGAAAAATTCCTGAGATCACGTAGGAAGCGCGTTTTGGCACTCAAAGGAAAGTTTGCAATTATAATTTTCGAAAACTGATGTATGTGATCATCGATTTCTCGTGAGTAGGATTCCGGTCGAACTGCCGAACCGATTTTGATGAAATTTTCACAGGATACTCTTTCTGCTGCAAAGATGTGCCAATGAGCTTTTGAGCCCAATTCTACTTCCGGTTTCAAATATTTGAGCCGTACCATCTAAGGAGATCTAAAACTGTGTATGAGCTGTGCGTAAATTGAGTTAAAGATCGCTTAAAATTCGTCACGGTGGGTAAAGTAAATTCATTTATTATTGCTAAAATGGTTCCCTGTAGGATCGCGCATGTATAACCAGAAATTATACCTGGGAGATAATTTTTCGACACTTAGTAGTAGCCGCCGTCGACCAGACCAGACGTGCACCACCACCAGTAGCCGTATAGCAGCAGCCCGGAGCCGCAACGCTGTGGCTGCAGTAATTAAAATCCGTTTAAAATTTTAATTATTATGTAAACTAGGCAAGACCCTAGTATAGTATAGAGGAAAGGAAAGGCAAAGGCAGGCAAAGTATAAGGAAGAAGATGGCTGTTCCTTCTTTCCTATGGTTTTTTTGTTTTTTTTTTTGCTCAGCACTCGTTCGTATATAATTTCTCATAGACAAATAGCTCTGCATGCAGTAGACGCGTGAGAAAAGAAGACCTTTTCTGCTTACTTCGCACTCTTAGAAACAATGAGAAAAAACCACAAAAAAGAGCAAATGCATGTAGGTATCGTGGTAAATCTCCGAAAGTTTCAAATTTACCTAATGGAAAAAAAAAAAAACGAATTGAAACATCAGAAAATACCATGTTTTTTAAACGGAAAATTCAAAAGTCCGGTGGCACCATTGAATATTAAAATAAAAACCCTGGACTCTGGGGATATTTTTTACTATCTATTTATAGAAACGTTTTACGCCCTCGGAGCGGAAAATTTAAACCGAAACGAAATTAAAACGAAACAGGTATATTCATTGCGGGTAGGTATATGAATCGTATGTGTAGATACTTAAATATGTCAGAATAGTACTAATAGTAACAACGATGATGATGATAATGATAATTCGCGTCAAGTGACGTTCGTTGTTTCGTAAGTTTGTGTATAGTAAGTAGGTAGGTAGGTAGGTTCTATTACCGTTGTTTCTCAACGCGTTAATTACGAAAGGCACTGCACTCTGACCTCGTGGTAAAAACGTCTGCTGATATATTATGGAACTAAATCAGATGACATGCGGGTATAGAGGGGTGTTTAATTTTATAAGGAAGATGAAACATCAGATTTCTCCTTGTTTGCAGTTTATCAAAAAATAACAAGAAAAAAAAAAAAAATTACGATACTGCAGATACAGAGTTAGGTATACGATTTTTGTTTTCTAACATCTCACGTGCACAAATTCACGTAATTAAACCTCACGCAATTAATCTATTCTGATGTAATATAATGAACAGAATAGTACATTGTGCAACTAGTGTGGAAAGTTGGTGATTTTCGCACGAGTTGCAAATACTATTTTTCTAAATAGTGTGTGCAAAGTGAGTCTTTCCAGCGAGTGGTAAAGTAGAATCCTGCGGTAGAGCCAAAAAAAATCGTGCGGAAAAGAGGTACTTTGCGCACACTATTTAGAACAAGTATATCTTCAATTAAATTTATTCGGCAGTGTTTATGGTCGCGAATTCGAAATACTTCAGTCGTAGAAACCGCGGCTAACGTGGTTATAATTGTACTAAGAAAGAATCAGAATTCGATAAATATTCGATAAAAATTCGTAGCTTTTGGTTAGCCCTAGATTTTTTTATAGATGTTTATCGATGTATAAGAAACTTTCAGGAAAAGCTGAAGTAGAGTGGAAAAAAAGAAGATTTTCTGATCAGAGGTTTGAGGTCTACCTCATATATACCAAGCTCACAATCTGCTGCGGTATAACCAAACGCTGTTTCATTTTTCATTTTTACACTTTTTCAGATTTTTAATTTTAATCACCTACGGTGATATAAGAAAAGTATTGGTTCTGGTCGAAAAATGACTTTTGCTAATTTCAACGAATCTTTACGTTTTCGACTCTCTAGAATCCGAAAATAACATGTTTTTAGAAAAATGTCGGTCTGTCTGTCGGTCTTTTTGACAAACTCGCGCGGTGATCTCGGAAACGGCTCGATGGAAAAATCTGAAATTTACAGAACTTCACAATCAAACGATGGGCATGAAAAATTGCCATGTTTTGTTTAATTTGAACTTCCGGTTCTACCAGAAATGAATCGATTTTCGATGTTTTATCGACAAACCTATACTTTTTCCTCTGTATTACTTTTCTAAATGAAAGATATGTTTTTCCGAGTTAAGTTATTTAATTTATTGTATATATATGTATATGGCATTCCTTGCCAATGACAACAAAAAAATTGTAAATGGTTATCTCCGTCTTAATTTTACTTTTAAAGCCGATCTCGCTCTCCGTGCCACGCGTATATCCGAGCGGGATCTTTACATCCCGCCGTGCCGAACTGCCGCCTTCCGTAAGGCCTTTACGGTGGCCGTTTGTTATCTATGGAACTCGCTGCCGTCCGATGTTCGTTCTGCTCCCTCGCTGCCTTGCTTTAAGTCGAGGCTTTACGCCTATCTTCTGCGGTCCTCTGGGCCCCCTGCTTTTGCTCTTGCTTAAGGTCCTCGTCCCCTTCCGGTTATTGCGTCGCTTTAGTCTTAGTCTTAGTTTAGTGCTAGGTTATCCTATATCCTTTTTCTTTTTATTGCTTGGTCTCTCCGTATCTTCTGTTTTACTTTATGTTCGATATTTTTTATTTTTTCTATATTTTTTATTTTACCTCTTTCTTTTCTGTAAGTCACAATGAGCTTAGCTGGCATCCTTCAGTATGCGTCTTACTTTCTACCGCTCATCTCTGCTATTCTAATCTTTCTCATGTTCTTTCTTTCATATGCGATGCCTTCTGGACTCATTGTGACATTCTTTCCTTTATTTTTCTCTGTACTTTATTGTTACTTTCTCTTTAGTTTTTTCTAGATTTTATTTCAGTTATTTTTATAAGTTATCAGTATCTAAGCTTTCAATTGTAACTTTTTGTCTCACTCTTTCTTCCTTTTTTTTTTTTTTTTTTTTTTTTTTTTTTTTTTTTTTTTTTTTTTTTTTTTTTTTTTTTTTTTTTTTTTTTTTTTTTTTTTTTTTTTTGCTTTGTTCAGGTTTTTATGTTTATTTTTCCTTAGTATTCCTCGAAATTTTCTTATTTTTTATTTCTGTTTCTTCCTCTGTGTATTTATTTTTTTATGCTGTACCATTTTCTACTATAACTTTCCTTACTTTGTACTACTTATTATTTGCCTATGTATTACTCTCAACTTGTTACTCTCATCCCTACGGGACTATGTCCCTGGATGTAATAAACTGATCTATCTATCTATCTATCTATCTTATTGGAGCTATGTGCTCGAGGCAAGTACCAAATTCAAGTTGTCGTTCCTTTCCCTCGAAATCTCGATGAAATCTAGACCGCGATTGACAGTTTCATCTGATCGTATGGATTTTTATAATTCCAATTATATTCAACAACTAAATATATTCAGTTTACGCTGATTTTTCGGTGGTCACGTATAATAGTCGGCCGGAAAAGGGGCGGGCTCAAAGAATCTTTGAAGAATTACAGACATCTGGTAGAGTTCAGTTTGCTCGATGTCTTCGCCTTTTTTTTTATCGGTTTACTTTTTTATCCGACGACAATTTTTCCGGGTCGATGAACTTCGGGAGTTAAGAACTCGATGGGGTGTACCCAACGTATGTACATACATCATAGATAAGAGGTATATGTATATCTAATACCGATTAATTCATGTCCACTTTCATTCATTGATCGGCCATGAACTAACGTTTACAATAATATTGATTCGTTTGGATTTATTCATCCTGATAAAAACAAACAAAAAAATTGGTGAGTCATTGCCGCGGGGACATAATTTTAGGAATACCCTTGAATAAATTCCAAAAAATTCTATCCTTCAATGATTCATAAGCAACCTCATAATCGATCGAAATCAAATACATAAAAATTCGAAAAATTGGTTCAAACGGTCAGATTCGATTCCCCGACGAACGACTTCTGGACATTCTATAATACGGTTGAATTTTTACAAAATTTTTTCTTACTGGTAGCATTTTTTGGTCCTTATAAATAAGGCGGTATTAATTGAATGCTATTTCAATTTACCCATCTGTATCTATACTATAGAATTTCCGTATCATTCCTTAACCATCACGCAACATCACGCCTCTTGTACGATCCTTATGCGTGCCTAAGCACAATATAGGTTCGTATCTTTGAAAAGGCTGGTGAATCTCAAGCCGTGAATCGGCTTAGTTCATGCATAGATGAAAACGTCGGCGTTTCCTATCTCATCGAGTTTGTTAGCTTTCTCCGAGAGGAACGGAGAGGAGGAGACTACGACGTGGTGTTATCTCAAGTTTGCAGCTTGCGTTTAGTACAGTAAGGCAGCAGGTATAGTAAAACAACCAAGACAAAGAACACCCAGCTGTAATTGTACTTCGGCTAGGTCACTAGTTTCGTCTCGTTCCGTTCTTGACAATTAGCTTATGGTTTAGGCAGCTTAGATTTACGTGCCGATTTAAACGGCTCTCGATGATCGAAAGGCTACGACGAAATTTTTCTTAATCGCACTTTTTTTTTTAGGCTTTCATTTCTCATTTAAACAGAATACGAAAAAATATCGATATATTGATTTTGATTGAATGTTCAATAATTGTTGTCGATTTTGAACCAAAAACAATAAAAAAAAAAAAAAAAGAAGAAAAAAAAAATCTGATATACCAAACAAAAAATCATTTTCGTTTACTCTTTTTTTTTTTCACTTTTGAAGAAGTTGACAATCTTTTATATATGTATTTCTTTTTTGTATATACATATATGTATACTATAACTTCTCGTCAAACGAGGCGACGATATGGTAGTCAGTTATCGAAACACCATGTGGCCTCCAGTCGGCAAGCAAACATACGTCACAGATAACGGTAACGAGAATTAACTTGGCCTCGGATTATTCCGCGATAATAATTAAAACGACTTATATTGTTAATTCATTTAAACGCGTGTGTTATTCTAGTTTTGGGATGACAATATAAATATACATATATATAAATCTGAACCATGCATGCATTCGAAAAAACTATTTTTAATTTTTTACATGCAACTTTTGGGGTTGGGTTGAAAGAGCATTTTACCGGAAGTCTGTATTAGTCGATTTAGAAAAACTTCAAATCGAAAAATATCGAAGATTCAAAATTCCGAACGCTCAAGGTCAGAAAGACCAAAACTTGAAAGTCGAGCATTGAGCCTCGTGCTCCCCTATCAAATTTCCGGATTCTTGGACTTTCGCAGTTTTGCGATTTCCTAATTCCGATCTTTCCGAATTTTAGTATTCTGGATCCTAAAGTTTTCGAAAATTCGATATCGTCTCGAATGAATTTGTCATATCGACCGTTCAGAACTCTTAAAATTCGAAACTCCGCCACGTCACGATCATAACGATGTCGACTTTTTTTTTGTTCCGTTTGTGAAATTCTCACAATCATGTTTTGAGTCAGCTGAAAACTAAAACGCGTTATACCAACTATAAAGTATAAATTGAAACCGTTTCCGTTTAGTATTTTATATACATACATATATATAATACACATATTGTATATAGTTTCCAGTTAATTGTGTTGGGCGTTATTTCACGCCAAGAGCTATGGAATTAAACCGAGTAATATTCGATTACTGCACATGTCGCCGACAATTTGTACGGGTCAGTACGTTCCATCCACTGCCCGGTAGTTTTTCCTCTAGTCTTAGACCGGCTAGCTAGGAAATGCGATGAGTTAATAGCCATGGGCTTCAGGCGTGGCGAGTACCGAGTATACCGACCACCGGCTACCAACTCGCGGTCGTTCGACTTGAGAGAACTTCTCCAAGCGTTGTGACCCGGGCGGGGTCGTGGGAGCCAGGAGCTAGGAGCTACGAGCTAGTAAGAGCCAGGAGCCACGAGCCACGAGACAGCACCGGGTCCATGTCTCTGAGGCTTGACTTGTCCACCGCAAAGCACGAACGTCGGGCTGTAAGCTGTTGATAGCCTGGAAAGCTAGTTAGACCTACGTTTCGGAATTCATGATGAAATGTCCAACCCTGGCATCAATTTGGCTTTGAATTATTTTTTTCATTCGTCATTTGTCTGTAAAACGCCGTTTATACAGGGTGATTCAGTTTGACCGGGCCATTTTAGCTGGGTGGACTCCTCGCGAAATTCTAAGACTAAATTTCCTTTACCAAAAATTCGAGGGACTAATAATTTCCGCGCTACGGAAGACCTTAGTTGACCAATCACAGAGCCTACAGCTGCTCGAGTTAGTGCCGGGTCAAAAGTATAAAATAAGCAGTGCCCGTAGCGAATCGAATTTCATTAAAATGAAAATAAATTTTTGAAACATTACTAAAATGTTTCGTGCTTCGTGGTTATCGTCCTCCAGGTCCACTGCTACGCAGTTGGTCGTCGTCCAGGTCCACCACTACATAGTTCTCATCGTCCCGGTCGTCCGCTTCGTGATTTTCGTCCTCCAGATCCACTGCTACGTAGTTTTCGTCGTCCAGGTCCTCCGCTTCGTGATTTTCGTCCTCCAGGTCCTCCGCTTCCTGGTTTTCGTCCTCCAGATTCACCGCTACGTAGTTTTAGTCGTCCCGGTCGTCCGCTTCCTGATTTTCGTTCTCCAGGTCCACCTCTACGTAGTTTTCGTCGTCCAGGTCCTCCGCTACGTGGTTTTCGTTCTTGGTGGACGAAAATCACGAAGCGGACGACCGGGACGATGAGAAATACGTAGCGGTGGACCAGGAGGACGAAAACTACAAAGCAGTAAACCTGGACGACGAGAACTGCGCAGCGGTGGACCTGGAAGACGAGAACCAGGAAGCGGAGGACCTGGAGGACGAGAATCACGAAGCGGAGGACCTGGACGACGAAAACTACGTAGCAGTGGACCTGGAGGACGAAAATGACGAAGCGGACGACCGGGACAATGAGAACTATGTAGCGGTGAAGCTGGAAGACCAAAACTACAAAGCGGTGGACCTGGACGACGAGAACTGCGTAGCAGTGGACCTGGCGGACGAAAACCACGAAGCACGAAAAATTTTAGTAATGTTTCAAAAATTTATTTTCATTTTAATGAAATCGATTCGCTACGGGCACTGCTTATTTTATACTTTTGACCCGGCACTAACTCGAGCAGCTGTAGGCTCTGTGATTGGTCAACTAAGATCTTCCGTAGCTCGTAAATTATTAGTCCCTCGAATTTTTGGTAAAGGAAATTTAGTCTTAGAATTTCGCGAGGAGTCCACCCAGCTAAAATGGCCCGGTCAAACTGAATCACCCTGTAGATGTATTGAAATAATTGAACCAGCGAGCTCTAACAACTTTCATAGGCAAATTCAATTGGTTGATTTGTGCGGGATCACTCTGTCACCGATAATTCGAAACAAACTGATTTTCGCATGAATATTTTAGACAGGTATGTCTGCTCTGTGAACAACGGAAATAGCATTACATTTTATGGAAAGTATTTTTTTCTTATTTTTCTTTCAAAGATTTACTTCGTTTTTTACAATCATCGCGTTTACCATTCCCATTTTCGCATCCGTTGACAAAAGTTTTCTTGATCGATTTGCGATATCAAGCAAAGGTGTGTGTCAGCTCTCAATGCACAATTCTATTACCAAAGTACAAATGTTCATTCCATCTTTTTTGGAAAATCAAGTTTTTAGCGCTGTTGACTTTTCACTGCAATTCATTCCTAAAGATCTTTTTTCGTTTCTCATTTAATATACGGGGCAGGATCGTGCCCGATTCAGCTCGTTTACGTCTTTTTATAGCCACGGTGGTTACCCATTAGGTCGTAACGTCATGAGTCTAATAAACTCATCGAGGCAAAACTTGAACTTCTTATACATGCCCAAGTCTGCGTACAATTGTTTCTGAACGATGAAATTTATCGACAATTTTAGGTTTCGAATGTTGAGTTGAGAGAGTGATCGACGTCAAATATGTTTCGAGGCCGAGCAATGCGGCGCAAGGCATAACGTAACAGTATTACGTAAAACAATTTTTCTGTTTTTTTTTTTTTTTCTCTTTGCATTATTTCTTTGTTTCATACAGAACAGACAAAGGTATGATCCTTCTTTTCGACTCTTTGTCAACGAACTTATACTGACGAGCATAAGTTTGGTGAAAAAACGAAGAACCAAAAAAAACCTCGGTTCTCTTTTAAAATTAGGTAGTAAAATTAACGATGAACGAAATAATTTTTTTACAAATTTTCTGACACAATTCCTATAACCTGAAGCGATTTAGATTGGCGCTTTTTTTGTTGAGAAAATCCATACCTTTGTCAAAGGGACAAATATCCCTTCGTCCATTACCAAAAATATGTGTAAGCCTTTTTTTGAAATTGTTAATATAACGTTCTCATTATTTTACCATATACCCTGTACACATTAAATTTATAAAACGAAAAATTTCACGCCCTCGCGTAAAGCCGAGGGCTAGTTCAGCCCGCACAGTCGAACTTTATTAGTCTCCTCAGTTTTTGAATTTTTATTTGTTCTAATTGCCATTTTTCGTTTGTATTACAAGCTGTACAAGTTTTTTTTTTCTGTATTTTACTCAACAAATTCGAGAAAAGAAAAAAAAAATCCGAAGAATATTTTAAATAACTTCCAAAAAGTCTAATTTTTTTTCTCTCATTTTCCACGCAGCGAACAATTTTGCAAATTTTAATTTTTTTCTTTTCTTTGGAAAATATTTAATTGCGGCTAACTCCGCGACTTGTCGCGGTATTAGGCTGCGAGGTCAAATCTCTTTCACTCGTGACTCGCGGACTAACTCGTCATCTAACTCGCGTTCACCCTAATGGCATTAGGAAGTTGGTAGTTAAGATCAGCTCGCAAGACATCAGCACTTGAAATTTAATGTATATTTTTCACTTACTTCTATGTATTCATTAATTCATTTTAAATACCTGCATTCTCTCCTGTGTTCAAAAAGCAAATAAAAAATATCGAGCATTAATTTTTGCTTGAAGAAAATAAATAAATAAAATAATACATAATAACTTTTATGATTTAGTAGTAAGGTCGATTCCGTATAGATGCGGAAACGATAACGTCGTATATCGGCCACAAAGTAGATATTAAATCGCTCTCTGTTTTTCTTATCTGACGATTTCTTCCATTGATTGCATAAATCGCGATATATTGATCTACATGTTAATTCCCTTATGCATTGACTCAGCACTTTTCTGCAAACCACAGCAATGAGTCACAGTATTGAATAACGTTTAGATTTTTTTTTTTGTTTTTTTTTTTATTCCTGTACATTCGTATTAAATTGACCCCCAGCTGTTTTACAATTTGTCTCATGAAATGTCCAAACGATGAAACAAAAACAGAGAAAAAGCTTTAAAGCAGAAAAAAAAAAAAAAAATTAAAATTGAAATAAAAAGACTAACAATTTTGCACAAGGATATATCAAAGGCAGCTTTACTCATTACTTCACGGTCGCTTCTTTGGCTTTGACCCAATTGTTATATCACTAAAACCTTGTATTTGTATTCGCATATCAATATACGTGTGTGTGTGTGTGTGTAGAACTTCTATGTCTAACGATTAGTCAATATTTTGGCTCTGAGGTAAAAGAAATCCGCAAATTCCTAATTATCATTATATATCTCTAGGTCAGCGATTAAGTTAATTACCTTTCACGGACAATTACTTTTCTAGTTTATGGATTCATTTGTTCAAGGAAATCCACTCGATGAAGTGCGACCGACGATTAGAGAATATCAAGAGACTCGGTAGAGTCTCGCGCCAAGTACATTAAAAAGTATTTTCAACGCATAATACATACATATACCCCGGAAAGAGAGTTTTTATTTTTATTTTTCACATTTTTACGTCTACAGCTATATACCATTGTATACATATATAATTCTGCAAATAAATTTTTGTTGTTATACCGACGATCGGTATAACAACAAGACACTTCGAGTTTTCCCACCCATATATATAAAAAAAAAAAAAAAAAAAAAATGAAAATATGTATCAAATCATCTCCCTTCTATATACCAGGGTGTGGCGATCCCATATCTTATTCAAACAATTCGTCACAGAGTCTGCACCCCGATTTCGCAACAGATTCGAGCAAACAATTTGGCAAAATGAGTCGAGTAGTTGGATACACACGTGCAGGTTTATGTACGTAGGTAACTACTATATTCGCGGACAGAGATTGCTGCAATTTCCTGGCGAACAATTTGGAAGTGGTTATACGTTATTGTTAAAAGAAGTATTTAGTTGTACATACGTACATGTCATTTTATTATTTTTTTTTTCATTTATTTCATACGATTTACCGAATCCTTTTAGCTCCGTAAGAGAATCCAGCTAATAATACTTTTAAAATGGAAAAGTTTCAAGGACTTTATATACTTAGACTATTGCAGTAATTCGTTTCTCACAATCGGACGCAAGGTGCTGCAGCAACTATCTCTTAGGTATCACCTAATTTGGTAATACACCTTGAAATAAATATAAAACTTGTGTACAGTAAGACTAGGCGAACCTATAAGATCCTAACGTTGCAGCTGCTGCTGTGCGAGATAAAAATCGTCATTTTATTTCTCTCATTGTCAGAATTAACCTATATATAACAATATAAGCTGCGAATTTTCTTCTCATTCAACTAATTGAATCAAACAGCCATTAATTAATTATCTATAGAAATACGTATAGAAATTTTTATATTTTTGCATTATAATCTTTTTTTTTGGGGTATTTCACATCATTCTTCGATCCAAGTTCGAAATAGAAACGGGGGGTGCGGGGAGTTCGTGGGGTGAGAAGTCTAGATTCATTTCCAGAGGATGAGACCATCGACCCGCTCGTCTAGACGGGTGTAACTATGAGACCCGAACCGATGAACCTTGTCGTCCATAGGATTAACCGAAGGATTTTTAACCCGTGTGCCCCGTTTTCGGTTGTTTTATTTTTTCTTTTATATTATTTTTCTTTTTTTTTTTTTGCATTTTCGATCTAGTTTTTTTTTTTTTTTATTGGTAAAGAGTTTTTACATCTCCGAAAGACGAACGAATCATTCGTGACGGTAATATATTTCATCTCTAAATTTTTGGAACAACTTTGACAAGTTTTCTGTATAAAAAGTCAAAATTATATATTAAAGAAACTTTGATCTGAAAAATAAAAGTGATAATATTTATGTCGGTTTTGGCATTACTGTTCCTATATCTTTCCACGTTTCAGACGGACGATTCCCTCGATTTTTAGGTAATTTAAGATTTATCGAATAGAGGAGAAAGATTGAAAAAAATCTCAACGATGGATGATTGGATGAAAAAGTGAATGAATAGAGAAAGTAATAGCCTGACGATGTACAGGCGCGAGTAAGAGACAAAGAAAAAAAGATTAGTCGTGGGGAAAGAACCGTTTCCTTTAATATTTAAGAGAACGAATGGAAATCGTTGTCACGTTATTTTCGATACGTTGTTGAAATATATCGAGTCGATCGGTCTTATCCGTCCTTCACTCCTTCTTCTTCTTCTCCGGCTTCTTCGATTGAATAACGGTGATTGGGTATTCGCTGAACAACCTAGCTGGCGAATTCGAGGTCATTTTTCTTTCTCAGATTGCATCAATGCCGAAAATATCGCGTTACGTATGTCTGTACCTACCTTCTTTTACTCCCTTCCTTATATTCCGTAGTTCCCAAGTACATACTATTCTTAAAATAAATATATATGTCTATGTAAGTACTACGTTCATACCTGGCTATGTGTGTGCAGTCTTAGCCTAGTCTAACTGATCGATCACGAATCCTTGAATCGACCTTTCTCTCGATCAATTTCCCACATATATAGGTATACATATATATGCCTACCTGGTCTCATTTCGTAAATACAGATTGAGACCTGATTAGAGAGCGTGTGAATTTAGGAATTTAGATTCTAATTTTTTTCTTTGATAATAAAAAAAATTTTCATTTTTAACAGACAAATGAAATTTTGAAGGATAAAAAAACAATTGAGATTTCGACTGAATCTACCATATATACCGATTTCGGGATTGAAAATAATTAGTTAAAAATTTGATCATTGAAATGATATGATAATTTGAATTTTTTGGGGCAGGTTGAGGTTTCGAATTTGAAAGATTTCGAACGGTCAATATTGCGAATTCATTTGAGTCGCATTCCAATTTTTGGCGGACGTTGAAGTTCAGAATATTAAAATTCGGAAGGATCGTAATAAAGACATCGCCAAACTCCGGGGAAATAATCTTTCTAAAGACTGTGAGTAGGTATGATATTAAAAATCGACATTCTGACCGTTCGGAAATTTTTAAATTAAGAACTCCAATCCTGCTTCCATTTTTTTATGTTTATTGTATAATATGGATTTATGGAGTATATTTTATGGAGTATTTTATGAATTTATGTATACAGAGCTAACAGAAATCTTTTTCTTCTTTGTGTTACAGGTAAGCATTGCTAGAAGCTGTAAAGTGGGCTTTTCTCTGTAGATGTAGCTGCAGCATGCAGCAGCCCCCACATCCATTCAAACTGTCTCATCGTTATACTCGGAGTTTCGGTAAAGTTACACGAAAAAACAAATAAATCAATAATTAACGATTTGAATGAAATGAAAGATATATATTCATATTTAATGTATAGTTGAGAGAAAATTATACTTTCGGCTAAGAAATTTACACTTTAGTTCAAAACTGAACGACTGTCACTTTGAAAATCTCAATTTTTGTTATAACAAAACGACTTTACGCATTCATAGAATCACAACGAATGGATTTCTCTTATTAATCACTGCAATTCGCAAGATTTTAGACGTACATACCGCGGTAGACCGATTTCATTGGTTGAGGGTAGTTTTTTCTCTCGAGACAATATTCCGTGAGATAAGTTTCGGATGTGTTGATAAAATGAAAATTGGTGGAAGAAATTATGCCACGATTTGTATAGGAATTTGTAAAAAAAAAAAAAAATACAAAAAGAAAAAGTACGTTTCTAGTCGTAAAGATTTCTATATCTTTTGAAATTTTGTAAATATACAAGAAATTTAAAAATTTATCTCATACACGAAACATTGTTCAAAGAATATAAAAGCCATGTTATAATTGAGGGGACCAGTAAAGCTTAGTTTCGGAAATTCGGAGTACTCCAAAACGCATTTATTTGTCGGCCAAAGTTTATTTCACATCAAAAAAAAATTTTCTTTGAAAACCTTTGTCGTAAGGTTTTAGGCACATCGTTGTTCCGATCAAGGTCGTTGAGGGCTTATTTTGTTCAGAAAAGAAATCCTCATCGTGTGAACGAGGGATTTTTTTTACAATTTCGTGCTGGGCAAGTTATTTGCAAATCAGTGACTTAAAAATTGGAAACTTGGGGATAATTGACCGTAACTTTTCACATGAATTTTTTTTTTACCGATCCCTACGTTCATAACATGTAGAATTGCTGTCCGAAGAAAGCAAGACCTTGAGAGGTTGAATCGGACCAACGATGTGCCTGAAACCTTACGACAAAGTTTTTCGAAGAAATTTTTTTTTTTCTGATGTGAAATAAACTTTGGTAGACAAATAAATGAATTTTGGAGTACTCCAAATTTCCCAAACCAACCTGTACTGGTCCCCTTGAGGTACTGAAAATTTGACGTGATATTGGAAGTGGAAGGATAGATTCAAGTATACGGAATTTTAGTAGTTCTTGCTCGCGATCCCTCTTACCTTTTACCTTCAAACTTCCACCTTTTGCCTTCCAACGAAGGTAGTCTTGGATCCCGTATTCCCTTGGGATGAAAATGGGGCGTATAAAAGAAATGAACCGAGGTGAATGAGAACGCGCGAGTTTCGCTAACGGTATAGTGGGGCTTTGTAGCCAAGGGTGAGTCAGGGTGGTAAATATATTTCCGAAAAGCCACTACGTATGTGCATTTGTGTGTACCTATAGGTTATAAATACACGAAACCCTAGAGCAGTCGGAAAAAGACTCTTCTAAAGTATTCGCAGTTATTCGTCGTCTCGTTGGAGGAAAAAAAACATTTTTTCTTTCATTATTCTTCTATGAAAATTAACTCCTTATAAAAGCAAAAATCCTGCCTCTGATAATTCAACTAGAAGAAAAAAAAAAAAAAAAAACAGATTTCACTTTTGAGAAACGAATTTCCACTCTTTTCTTTTGTTTAATTTCAAGGGCGATTCTTCTTTTTTACAAATCGGCGTAAAACAAATTATATACCAAAAATTTGAAATCTTTAGGAGGATTTCCTCTAAGTCGCGAAATTTTCGCGATCTCTGCAAAAGAAAAGAAAAAAATTTCAGCAATAACCGCGCCACTTTATACCTACGGAGTGAAATTGAATTTCGAAAATTTTGAATGGTATATATATAATTTTTCTTCTTCCTCAATTTGAGTTTTCTTTGTCAACCCTGCAGATTTCAAAAACAGGTCGAGTGACTCATAGCTAACCCTTCATCTCGCGTTGCTTAGGCATCCTCGTCTACCTTATTTTCACATTTGTAATTTTAGTAAGTGCCGAGTGAATTCCGATGCCAACGCGTGTCGTTAATGGGTGGGTAAATAATGTGCTCGTACGTATGTAACGTACAGATTTAATGAACTCCCGTGAAAGAGAGAAATAGTGTATCTGGTATGGAAAAATTTTTAATTCAGAAATTGAGGAGCGTTTTTTTCGGTCAAAAAGGGGTCGGCTCGTACAGCTGTGCATTTTGAAAAATGGCTTTGATTACTGATTTCAAAAATTAACGTGTTAAATAACAACAAGCTAACGAACGGTGCTAAACAAGAGAAGAAAATCGGGCTCTCAATAATCGCCAAAGAGAATTTAACCGATTGGTAAAAGTATGACCACCGCGTGTGGACCAAGAGACTAGTGAAATCATCTCCGGGGTCGCAAAATCTAGGGCGTCCACCCCAAGCCACATCCCCGGTAGCTATGGCAACGCCCGACGCTAATCGTCGGCGTCGTTTGCCATTTGTCATCGCGTTGAACGAACTCGGTTCTGCACGAGCCTCGGCGATTTGCATAAATAAAACGACTTGATCGCGACTAATTTTTTTTTTTTTTTTTTATTTTCCATTTGCTTTTTCTGCTTATATCAATTTTTGGACCGGATAGATCATTCCTTTCTTCTCGTTTTTCAGCTCATTT
The DNA here is from genome assembly GCA_949628255.1 of Macrophya alboannulata. Classification (NCBI taxonomy): domain Eukaryota; kingdom Metazoa; phylum Arthropoda; class Insecta; order Hymenoptera; family Tenthredinidae; genus Macrophya; species Macrophya alboannulata. The sequence continues at coordinate 10,169,052 of OX451212.1, read as the reverse complement.
CTTCGTTGAATTATTTTTTTCGGATCGAATTATTTTCTAGGTCAATTATTTCAAAAACGAGTTATAAGTGAAAGAAACGACTCCCGATCTATCTCCAAACGTATGCATCGTTCAAGCTTCTGATTTTATCAAGTTTTCGGTACCATTTGCCTATCCTACTACCGGCCAGATTCACTAACGCATGCAGCCGAACTTCGGATCTAATTTCGACGCGGACGCAAAGCGCGGTCTTGGCGCCCGAACCGTTCGTCGGATATACATATCAGATACAGAAAGACTCTGCATCAACGATTTACTAAACCGAAACGAGCTTCCCTAGTGCAGAATGGTCGATTTTTCGACAGCTAACCGCGTCTCTTGGATCGATTTCTATATATACCATTCGGTGAAATGATTGTGGAGTTGAAATTAAAGATATCGCGGATGCATTCCGGGTGTATACTCTGCTGCACTAAAGTCGGTACCGCGAACCAGGTTGATGTAAAGTGAAGTTATTGGCCTTGATTAAAGTCTAAATATATCCAGCTGGCCGTTCACCTCGCCACTTAGAATTGAGACTAGAGCGTCGTTGTCCGTGGCTGAGTTCTATCCGGCACCTTTATACCTTTATCGACCACATCCAGAGTATATTTTCTCACTCTCACAGAGTAAGCAAAAAACCAAAAAAAAAAAAAAATGAATAATAATTCGACTCTAATCAGCGTGAAAATTTAGGATTAAGGAAAACGAGGTTTCACACAAAAACTCCACTTTCCATTCAATTCCGACAACATTTTTAGACCAGGAATGTGCGATGGTCTGCTAATTTTCTTCGCCTCATCTTCATTTCCGGGTTAGAAGTGGTACAGTACCATTTGGCAACTGAGTAAATGATCTGCTAGGTACTTGAGTGGATGAACCGATGAGTTATGCGTTTAAGTCAAGGGGTTTAGCCACCCTGAAGATCATTTTCATAAACATCTTCCCCGAACGTCGTAAATGAAGAAACTTTTTCTATCCAAATTTTTCGAGGGCTTGAGGGTATATCGTAGTCATTCAAAGCGAACTGTTTTCCATGTAAAGTAGAATACTGCGAGTGATAACGAACCGGTATATTTTTTAAATCTGCTTATCTATGAGCGGGATTATGTGAAGGGGTGATAAATATCCAACTCAAAGATGAGATGAGGAACGTGAATTGTTGCTCAAGGGTTTCCCTGCACACTTAAATTTGAAGGAAACTTTCGAGTGGACCGATTAACTCCAGCTGACTCTTGAGCTTTCGAGTAGAATTTGTGCTCCATAATTCTACCTTGGTAATTATAGTTCACCTATAATATTAATCTGGGCTTTTCACAAGCTCGAAACTTAAGCTACGATCACATGTACTCGGTTTCGCTTAAACCTGCAGTGTTACAGTCGCCTTGGCTTCCGGGCTGCATCATGTGTTAATAATCCCCATCGTCAATCCACCGCTATCTCACCTGATCTTAAACAACGATTAATTATACGCACAAAAAAAAAGATTCGCAAAAAATTACGCGAGTCGTTTGAACCCAGCTGGCCTTTCGAACGGACCAGACGGAATTAATGACGAAGCAGCTCGAAATTCATGCTACAGTATACGCCGTTTGGCAATTCAAGGTGTTTTTTGAAGGATGATCACTTTCTTTTCTGTTCTTTTTTTTTTCTCTTCTCTTTGATGGAATAAAGTTCTTTCTCTTCGTCTCGCTCTTAGGTAATGTAATTAATTTCAGAAGGAAACTATCTACTAGAAACTTGAAACGGACATTTTTATCTTGTGAATCGTAGCCGGGCCGAAGCTAATTACGATTCTGTGGAACCTTTCGGACAAATATTCAACGTACATATCTAGGCATGTGTGTAGATATTACCTAGGCTTGTCCTACGTGTCGTTAGTTCCACGATTATTTCTTGTTCAAAGAAGGATATAACCCCGCGGTGTTTATACGTACAGTTTGTAGGAAAATAGTATCATCGAGAGTTTATAAACTGTCCGGAAATGTGCCAGACCGAGATGAACTATGAGCGGGAGAAGAGATCGTTTCCTCTTTAGTACGAAATATCTATAAGAAAACTTTAATTAAAAATTTTTTTTTTTCGGTTTGAACAAATTTTTCAATACCAGTTTTACTTTCCTTTCCTTTAGGGGGGTTTACGGTTACCCCCTAAAAATAGTTGGTCAATTTTCATCAACGGATAGAAGTAAATTCTCGCTCTTTTGTTGAAAAACCCTTTTTTTTTGTTGACAAATTTCATTTAATTTACCTACTCCGAGTCTCGTTCGTTGAATTTGCATACCGATTCCCCGAGCTGCATCCGGCATTTCTCCTGTATATCGTACTCGCACGTGCGCCTTTCCCTGCTCTAAACGCATGCATGGAGCGCAGCCTGCTGCAGTTCTATGCATGCTTGCATATGTATCGCGTATGGATGTATTTGGGTATATTTTATTATTATTATTATGTATAGTTACTGTATGTATATATATGTATACATGATCGTTGCGTGTGATTCCACGTAGGTATTTATGTACACGTGCATGCAGTGTACATCGTCGAGCGTATAACGTATACGTATGTATGTTCATACGGTACGGTATAACGCATCCACTGCCGGATATACTAATTACGATCTTCTGTATGACACTTCCATACCAAGAAATATACTGTGTCTGATTTTTATCGTATACAATTATTACTTTATTCTTCGATTTTTTTTTTTTTTTTTCGAACAATTTTTTGACCTCCAAATTATTAATCAGAGTGTCTTGTTTATATTTATTCATACTAGTCTTGGAAATCCTCGAAGTCCTGTAAATGACTTGGAAAGGGTTGAAGTTCCGAACCGTCGAAATTACGAATTCACATTTGAGACGATTTTGAATATCGGAAAACTTTAAAGTTCGGAATATTGAAATTCGGAAAAATTCGGAGTACAGAAAGTTATAGAAATAGTAAAGGAATTCCAAAACTTTGGAATTCCAAGAATCCGGAAATTCAATGGGGAGGGTATGAATTTCAAGTTTTCGACTTCTGGCTTTTCGGATCTTCAGTTTTCGGAATTTTCAACCTTCGGTGTATTTGGATTAGAAGTTTTTGAAAACTGCACATTATACCATTCCTAAAAACTGTGAGTCTGTAATATTAAAATTCGTAATTTTTACCGTTCGGAATTGTTAAAATTCGGAACTTGAACCCGGTTTCCAATAACAAATCTGTTTGCCGGTACTGACCAGCCCGGTTTTTTACTCTTCAAATTTTTAATTAATCCTACAAGTTTTTTTGAAAACATATCAATACACAATAAATCGAATATTATTGACCATCAATAAATTATTCTGTCTTACGAAATCCAAGATTCTAGAATGACTGATTATCAGTAATTCCATAGCTGTACTGTGAAATTCATATTAGGGTGGTTCTTATTTTGGGTATTCTTCAAATTAATACAGACGCCCCCAAGAATCCTTCCAAATATATTAAAAAAAATGCCTGTAAAGTTTGAGCCCTTAATATTAATATTAACACGTGCCTCAAAGCGACCAAAGTTTTAAATGCAAAATACATATTTATTTTTGTGCATTGATTGTATGAAAATTGTTATCTCACGAGATAATGGATCAAAAATTGTGAAACTTAGCTCAGTTGTTGCCAACAACAAGAGGTACAAAGCGGTATTTTTATTATATTTTTTCCGGAAATAAATTTCCGAATTATGAACATGACATTTTGTTTTCTCCTTGCGATAAGTCGAAAATTTACTTTCGAAAAAAAAAAAAATATAATAAAAATACCTTTTTGTACCTCTTGTTGTTGGCAACAACTAAGCCAAGTTTCACAATTTTTGATCAATTATCTCGTGAGATAACAATTTACATACAATCAATGCACTTTGGTCACTTTGAGGCACGTGTTAATATTGATATTACGGGCTCAAACTTTACAGGATTTTTTTTTAATATATTTGGAAGGATTCTTGGGAGCGTCTGTATTAAATTTCGAAATACCCAAAATAAGAACCACCCTAGTATATGTATATTTAAATGGAGTACTGAAAACTGCAGTCTATACATAGAAAAAAAAAAGTTTTCTTTGATGTATGAAATCGTTTTGTAGGTTTCACTTTATGCCTTTTTTTTTTTTGTATTTTCATTTATTTATTTTTTTTTTATCAAAGAATACCCGTATGCCTTTACGTCTACGTCACAATTTCAAAGATCTTACATGCGTTATGGCTGGACCAAAGCCCGTCTATACACAATCTAGTCATAAATCTCCTCATACCTATACTATACTATACATAATATATCTACGAAGATTTTTCTGCGGCAGATTTTATCCCACGGGTTATATATAAACCGTGGTAAAGTTGACAGATGAAAGTTGTAGCCCACTTCGCCCCCGCCTGTGTCTATCTATCCCACCCGCGTACCCTGATGCTGGTTGCTTCTTGCGTTTTTTCATTTTCTTATTTTTGTTTTTATTTTTATTTTATTCTAGTTTTTTTTTCGACTTTTTCCTTAACGTCGGTGCAGGGGGGGATTTGATAAATATCCGGAATGTTTTTATGCACCCATATGCATATGGTTAACTAACGCGGAACCCGAGAAAAAGCTCGTTGCACGAAGAGAGATAAAAACGGGTTATAAAATGAATATATGGTACATTCCGTGCTAACTTAAGCATTTTTAATCTGCTTGAAACCATTTTTTTTTAGGTGACTCTGAAGCGCCTCTACATTACCCTCAGTTTTTTTTTTTTTTTTCTGCTTCTCGCGAACGTCCTCGAGTTACGAATATTCGAGCTTTATAATAGTTTCACTTTTTTTTTTTCTCAAATTCTCTAAAAAATTTTCAAAAATTTAATTTTTTTTATTTCGATAATTTTTAGATTTTTTTGAGTACTTTGAACATTTTTTTGATCGACGAAAATTGATGTTTAAACTTTTTGAAAATATCTAAGGAAAAAAAATTCTTAATATTTTTAACTCTGCAGTCAACATATGTTCATATCACGTAAAAGGTGAAATTGACGATTTCAATATTTTTTGGGAAATGTGATAAAAAAAGAGCGCGACAATTATTATTAAGGAATTTTAAGGACAATATTAAATAATTATCGAGTTTTAAAATATCAAGGAATTTTTTTTGACATTTTTAAAACATTCAAACATCACTTTTCGTAGATCCAAAATTTTCAACGTGCTCAAAAAATACAAAATAAAAATAGAAAAAAAAAAATTACTCGTGGAAAAAAAACTTTAAATGATTGAAATAAGAATGTAATTTTTGTAAAATATTTTTAGAATTTCAAAAAAAGATGGAACTATAATAAAGTTTGAATATTTCTGACTCAAAGATGTTTGCATGAAAAAAGAAAAAGAAAAAACCGGTTGATTTAGAGGTGCTACTGTTACCTGAAGAAATTTTCCAACTGAATGAAAAATGGTCAGGCTAAAAGCTGGTCAAGATCGCATGGAATGACCCATATATACACGAGCTGTGAGAAGTTATTTGGCGATCAGGATTAAAATTTTGTAGCTATCCAAATTTATAGCGTGCAGCAAAAATTGTGAGAGTAATTGAGGAGTTGGGCCATATTTGAAGAGTCTGAAAAAGTACGAAAGTTATAGATTTTGCTTGTTTTTTTTTTTTCGAGCACGTAGCTATTAAATAAAAGGAAAAAAAATGTTTAATTTTTTATTTGCCATTTTTCGGCAACAATTATTGACAAAAATAATCTGCAAAAAATAGAGATAGGATCAATCATCTGGCTCTTTTGTTCAAAGATTAATAAATAGGTAGATGTGTAATTTTCAGATCATTATTATCAATATATTATGCATGAAGAAAAGTTTCATAAATAATATCGACGGCTGAGCGGAACAACATCGTATCTCAGAATTTGGTTCAACAATATCGTATCTCAGAATTTGTTCCAAAAACATCGTATCTCAGAATTTGCTCCAAAAACATCGTATCTCAAAATTTGGTCCAAGAACATCGTATCTCCTATATCTTATACACAGAGATACGATGTTCTTGAACCAAATTTTGAGATACGATGTTTTTGGAGCAAATTCTGAGATACGATGTTTTTGGAATAAATTCTGAGATACGATATTGTTGAACCAAATTCTGAGATACGATGTTGTTCCGCTCAGCCGTCGATATGTAGTACATTACGTACCAAGTGCGCAAAGTAGGTGATTTTCGTACGATCGGTTTGTTGCCCGAGCGAGGTTAGGTTGACAAAAGAACGAGTCCGAGATATTCACTTACGCGCACTAATTGTTTCGTATATTATTTTTCCAAAGAAGGTGTGAAAAGCTCGATTTTGCACACTGCAGCGGGAAGTAGGCATTTTGCGCACGCAAACCCGTGCGCAAAATCGATTCTGCGCACGATGTTTGGAAAAGAAATTTTTGCTATCCAATAACTGTGTGAAAGAAAAAAAAAAAAAAAAAATTCCTTAATTTTCATGTTTTTTGTCCATTCGATTTAGAGTGCAGAGATTCATAATTTTTTTTCTTAGCTAAATTTCGACCACGAATTAGGGAGTGAAAAAAAAAAAAAATGTAAGACTAAAGTTTCTGGATTTTCTCTGTCTTTTTTTTCTTTCATTTCGACCTCCGGGTACGAAAATAAAAAACAAACCGTGTGTTTTAATTTTTTGTTCTTTATTTAACTTTTCCTTTCTTAATTTTTTTGTTTTTTTCTCCAATGAATTCTGACTATACTTTAAAAAAATAATAATATTCCGAGGAAAACATCGGTGTGTAGAAACCCTTCAGGATGCATCCTCTCTTTGAAAGTCGAGTACCTACCTACCTACCGAGCGCGCGCGCGCGCGCCCATATCAATGAGAAATTTCTCTCCTTCTCAGTCCTCTATACTGAGCTTTCCATTTTCCTCGGATTTTTGCCCCCCTATTCTGTCAACGTCGCGCGGTTGTGGTCCTCTTTCCCTCTGATTGCAGGGGGTGCCTCTGCTGCAGAGCCTAGCCTCCGAGGCATTCCTTAGGCTTCATTCACACAAAGTTTATTCCAAACCCTTTCTTTTTCCTTTATTTTTTTGTTTGTTCGTTGTTTTCCCAACTTTTTCTGTTTTTAATTTCTTTTTTTTCTTTGCAATCTTTCATCAATTCTTTTTCATCATTTTCGTAAGACAAAAAGAAGAAGAAAAAACAAAATAAAAATAACAAAAATAAAGCTTTTTCATTTTATCATTATTGTTATTATTATTACGTTTACTCTTTATCGCTGTAATTCGAGGGTTTACACGTAGCTTCGAACGCTTATAAAAAATCACGACGTGTTTTAAGCCGCTTTCACACTACGCAAACTTTTCGAAACCCCTGAAAAAAATTTAATTAAAACTGAAAAGAAAAAAAGAAAGAAAAAACAAAACAATCAGCTGTTGTGAGTCTATCGATCTCGATGGACCAGTCGTAGAACTTCTCACCCGGATCTTTTAAGCCCAAAAAAATTGTATTTTATAGGTTAAAAGTTTCATTGAAAGACTAAGAAATTTTTCAGTAACGTGAAGTTAATTTTTTTTGTTTTAAACAGAAAAACTACTCGATCAATTATTCTCGAAATTTATCCAGATCTAAGTTGGAGCAAAGTCGGCAAAAACTAGCAAAATTCTTTAATTCGTTCTCGATATATCGTAGGACGAAAAATTGATCACAAACACACCTAGAGACGTCCGTCTGAAAATGAACGGAGTTGATCCTTCGAACCTCAAAACGTAGAGATCCTGGTAAAAACTCGAATTTTCATTTTTAAGGTGATCGCAGTAACTTCCTAATTTTGTACAACGAAAAGTCAAAAGAACAGACGAAAAAAAACAAGAAACAATCGCAAAATCTGTATCTACTAAATCTGTCGAATAATTTTCTCCAAAAATTCATCAAAAATTCATATCGAATTGTCAAATAAAATGGAATAATATAAATCAATGGGAATCACAAGCTGAGGCATTGGTCCAACCGTGCGTGAGATTTTTCTCTCCTCACAATTTTTTTTTTTACACTATACCTCGTCGTACGTATAGTATAGTCAGGGGTAAATTCACCGCAACGTTTTACAAGATTTTCTAAACGACGAAAACGCTCCTTTTCGTCGATATTATTTTGCCACCAGGTACCTAGGACGACGTGGGGTAGTAGGTAGTAGCTGGAGGCCATATGTGGCCATATGTCAAACGGTAATGGCAGACATGGGGTGGCTTGCATGGCTGGCAGTTGGGGTGTAGGTTTAGCAGGGTGATCCCTCCTATGACTATGGGAAACTGCAGTAATTTGGTTATAACCAAAATTATGATCAATTTTCTGGCTGCAGGCAGTAGGTACGTGGGTAGATAGGGCACATGGTTATATGTGTCAAACGTATACCACGTCACTGCAAATTGATCGACCAGATTTTTGTATAAAAAAGAGAGGAAAAAAAAAACAACAGACAAGCAAATTGGAGTAAGTAGAAACAAAAATTGAGGCCACATTTTCAGAAAAAAAGGTGCCAAGCGTCAAATCAACTTTTTGAAAAGAAAAAGAAGAAAAAAATAAAAATTTACATCTGTTCAAAAATGGTCCTTGAAATTCTAAAATTTCAATGATTCTTATGAGCTTTTTATAATTTTGGACAATTTAATTACATGTAAAGGCTTTCCGGAGCTTAGATCCAGTTTTCAGAGTCTTGGTTTTTTTTGACAGAAAGGAATTAAGCTCTGTGCAGTTTGAAAAGCTTGCAAATTGAATAATTCCTGTTTCGTATTTTATTTCGCCTTTGTTTATCCTACCAGACGACCACTGAGTAACTTCAAAGCTGGAAACGTCCGGTTTTCCCTCAATAATTAACGTCAGAGTTTTTACCCGTACATCAATGGATACCGAGAAACACTGGCAACCATCAGACACCGTCCGTAATCAGTACATACGATTGTGATTTATTTAATTTAAGCTATTGATCGGGATCGGTCCAACTTAAATCTGGTTGAATTTTGGAATTCTGTTTTTCTATTGGAAAAAGAAAATCAACTTTTCGCTCTGAGTACAGATCGTTATCTTTCAATGAAACTTTCCACTCATAGAATACCATTTTTTGGGCTTGAAAAATCCAGACAAGAAGTTCGAAAGACGGCCCATGCTCCAAAATATTGTGTTTGAACAGCTTAAAATCGATCCTGGTTTAGTCGAATTGAATCTTTTTTAATATTTCCTTCGATTCGTTTAATGATCAAAAATCGAGAAGTCAGCTTCAGTATGAACCTATTCCTCTATAAATAATGAAATGAATAAATTTAAACCCCGACTATATAACAGACGAAGCAGGCTATATGAGCGGATCCACGTCACTTCACTCAAAAAAAAACCGTCAAGTCACAGATTTTTGCGCCATTCAAGGTATCTTCATTACTATGGAAAAAAAAAATACAACTTCAAGGATTTTGACAAATTTTCAAAAATGGCGGAGTAAGAGCTATGTGAATTTTCGTAAACCTCTGTTGCACCGCTATGTTTAAAAATTCATATCTCCGAAAGTATACATCGGAGCGGACTGATCTTTAGATCATTTTGTACGCAAAACAATGTGCTTTCATACAAAAAATTTCAATTCCAAAAAAAAAAATTCTTCCAATTTTTTTTCGTCGTTTTTTTTTTTAATTTTACTGCCATTTCCGCGGGACTCACAGAAATTCATGGAGATAATTTTTTTTTGATACCTGAATCCTTCCCCTTCAATCCTAAAAAAAAAAATTTATGGAGAAAGTACCTGGGCCGAAGAAAACAAATAAAACGTCTCGTCGCGCGTGGCCGCGCTACTCCCGCCAGCTCGTTGTGTTGCATAGTGGAGTTATGACTGATGGATCTTTTGAAATATTTTGGTGGCTCTGAAAAGGGCCGATGTTTTTAGCGATGATTCGCTGGATGACACTCAGTAGGACACCTCCGTTTGAAATCAATCCATAATTTTCATCGACTCAAATTTTTCTGATGCTGAAAATAATTTTGTTTTGACGAGTTTATGGGATATTGGAATGACCGCATGTAATTTCAGAGTGCCACGAACTGTCAATGCTTTATCGAATCGATTTTGTAAAATAGATTTTTCCGCTTGATGTTCTGCAGACGTACAGTACGCAAAAGATATGCTGAGAAAATAAGATCATGCTCAATTATATAGATCCAGCGGTGTTTGAATAGGATCGGAATTGCCAATCAATTGTAAACTCGCACGTGAAGCTAATCTTTCAACAGTTCCACCTACCCCGTCACACGGCCCTTTCCCATGTGATGTAGCAAAGAAATGCCATTCGGCTTGGCATTGAAAGTCTTCGAAGTGATGTGTTATGTTTATGAAAATTGAGCAGCTTCCCAATATAAGAACACAAAGAATCTCATTAAAAAGAAATGTTAAAAGATTAGCTTCACGTGCGAGTTTACAATTGATTGGCAATTCCGATCCTATTCAAACACCGCTGGATCTATATAATTGGGCATGTTCTTATTTTCTCAGCATATCTTTTGCGTACTGTACGTCTGCAGAACATCAAGCGGAAAAATCTATTTTACAAAATCGATTCGATAAAGCATTGACAGTTCGTGGCACTCTGAAATTACATGCGGTCATTCCAATATCCCATAAACTCGTCAAAACAAAATTATTTTCAGCATCAGAAAAATTTGAGTCGATGAAAATTATGGATTGATTTCAAACGGAGGTGTCCTACTGAGTGTCATCCAGCGAATCATCGCTAAAAACATCGGCCCTTTTCAGAGCCACCAAAATATTTCAAAAGATCCATCAGTCATAACTCCACTATGCAACACAACGAGCTGGCGGGAGTAGCGCGGCCACGCGCGACGAGACGTTTTATTCGTTTTCTTTGGCCCAGGTATTTTCTCCATAAATTTTTTTTTTTAGGATTGAAGGGGAAGGATTCAGGTATCCAAAAAAAATTATCTCCATGAAATTCTGTGAGTCCCGCGGAAATGGCAGTAAAATTAGAAAAAAAACGACGAAAAAAAATTGAAGGAAATTTTTTTTTCATAATTGAAATTTTTTGTATGAAAGCACATTCTTTTGCGTACAAAATGATCTAAAGATCAGTCCGCTCCGATGTATACTTTCGGAGATATGAATTTTTAAACATAGCGGTGCAACAGAGGTTCACGAAAATTCACCTAGCTCTAACTCCGCCATTTTTGAAAATTTTTCAAAATCCTTGAAGTTGTATTTTTTTTTTCCATAGTAATAAAGATACCTTGAATGGCGCAAAAATCTGTGACTTGACGGTTTTTTTTTGAGTGAAGTGACGTGGATCCGCTCATATAATCGTCGCTCAGAAATTAAAATCCACCCCACAGCAGCAGCAGCAGCAGAAGGCTACCCTATTGTATTCTGTCTCCCCTTGCAGGTCTAGCTCGTTGCCTGCCTGCTCAACATTTGCCAGGAAATTTTTGCTGCAGGGGATAAAGCTTGCAGCAGCAAAAACAAAATTACCAGAAGTAAAATCAGAATAGCGAAATTTTTTAATCTCGCAATTTACGCGATCGAAGTTCGTCGAGTGATTATTCGGACACCAGAAACCCGGAGTACATTTTTTTTGACAAAAATCAATACTCTTTTCATAAAAAAAGGACCGTTGTTACTCGTGGTGGTCGAAATAATAGAAATCAAATCCTCGGAGACCTCGCTGGAGGAAGTGCTTCACGGCGGTTCCACGTTCTGTGCAGGAATCCAGAGAACTGTCTCCCTATCTCGGTATATATATATATATATATATCTCCAGGGTGATCCGCAAGCTTTGAACTTCTCGGCCAAGGTACTCCTCGACAAGGAGGGTGCATAACTGTCGGTGAATTTGCCAAGGGGCGAATAATATCGGGAACTAGATGTTCTCTCCTCGCCTGCCATGCCTTCTGCCTTTTGCCTTCTGCTTTCCGCTATGCAGGACGACGATCTGTACCAAGTTTCAATCCATTATACGTATACCGGGTGGGATTACTTCAGGATAATTTAATCCGATCCTTTTTCGTTTTCAAAATATACAGAAAATAAATAATAAATATCCTCGTTTCTATTGATCTTTCGTCTCTTCTTCTTTTTCTTCTATTTTTTCTGTATCTTCGTCACAAATTTTCTCATAAACCATAACCCCGAGGAATATATAATAATAATATACCCCGAAAAAAAAAAGAAAGAAAATTGCTTGAGGCTGACGTTGATATCTCATCGTTAGGGGATAAAGAGAACTTGCAGAGGGTCTGAAGGTGTGAATTTGATTATGTTTTTATAATATCTAGTATCAGGGGTTGCCGAAAGGCTGCTGGGTAAGCCGAAGGACCTTTAGTGGTCAGTTAATTAGGTTTATAGTCGATTATAGCCACGCGATGATATTTTATTTCCTAAATTTTACCTTCAATCGATTAAATTTTCATCATAATTCGAGAGAGGGTGTAATATATAGTATGGAAACCCTCGAAATAATTTCTTTCTGCAAATCACTGATACGCCTTGAAGATATTCGATTATTGACGTAAGCGTTTTTTCGGAGCTGGGTTAAGGGTTCGAATTTTGACATCTTTTTTTTCCCAAAAATCTGTGTACTCGAAAACTTGAAAATCTTCAAATCGAAAAATACCGAAATTTCAACACTCCGAATTTTGATACTACGAAATTGTATAACGTTTTTGAAAATTCGAAATCGTCTAAAATGAATTCGCGATCTTTACCGTCCGGAACTTCCAAAATTCGGAACATCAACCCACCGGCTCCGTTTTTTTCCACAACGGAAATCAGTGATTTGAATAAAATGATTTTTATTGTTTAATATGGTATACATAACCCCTGAATTATTTGTTTATCTTATATTTGCACAAACGTTAAACCGCTCCGGTTCATTTCCATTCAAAATAACTGGTTTATTTCCGCTACGTTTCTTCCGCGACATGATATGATGATGATGATGATGATGATGATGATGATGACGATGATGATTATCACATAATTTATACCATTATCTCATCGGCTAGATTTCTCCTCCTTCTACAGGCGTCACGACGCCGCCAAAAAATTATCCTTAGGGCGCAAATTTTTCATACCTATTTGCTAAATCCTTGGAGTTAACTTTGACCTATAGACGTATTATACATATAAAGGTATAATGTATTCGCATATCTACATAAGTATAAGCTGAGAAATAACCTGGTTTGGAGAAATTTGTAAAAAATAAATGAATAAATAAAAATGGAAAGAAAAACGAAAAAAAAAACCTGCATTTATGTGCAAAATATTAAATTTTCACATTCAATTTTGAATACCAATATAATTGAAAACAAAAGAAAAATGAAATAAAAGAACGAAGAGAAAAAAAAAATGTGTATAGAAAAATCGTTTTTCTCGGTTATTAGAAAACATAATAAAAGTTAATAAAATAAAAATAATTGGACGAGGAAAAAAAGAGAGAAAGAATGAAGTAGTGAGTGAGAACGACGACGTTGTCCGATGAATAGAAGATTAATCGTTCAACGGATCCTTGACCCCGTTCAGCTTCGTTCATCTGCTTCAAGAGTTACGTATCCACATTTTCAGCAACGTCGTTCGATCGTCTTTCGAGATGATTTCAAGGTGATGTGAAATTAAGCAGATTAATATCAGAATCCTTTGACGGTGCCGACACATTTTGTAGAATTTTTCATCCGCGAAAGTTTTTTTATCCTCTAAATTGTAAAAATATTTAAATTGATATGAAAAACAAAATTTCATACGATATTTTAAGATTTTTGGAAAAAAAAATTTCTATTTTTTTTTTTTTGTTTTATTTTTTCTTTTCGGTTCAAATTTTGTTCTTCATTGAAAATAAATAATAGTACATTACGAAACAAGTGCGCAAAGTAGATGATTACCCACGCTCACTTGTTTCGTATATTTTTTCTTTCAAAGAAGGTGTGAAAAGCTCGATTCTGCACACGGCGGGAAGTGGGCATTATTTTGTGTACGCAAACCCATGCGCAAAATCGAACTTTGCGCACGCTGTTTGGAAAAATGAAATTCGAGCGATGACCGTGAAGCGCGAAATAAACAAAATAAAAAATTGCAAAAGAATTTTTTTTTTGCGCATTTTTTTGGAAAAAAAAAATCGGAAAACTTGAGTGAAGAAAATTCGACTAGCTTCCATAGATGCAAAAAAAAAAAAAAAGGAAAAAACAATTCCGCGTAAGTATTACTAGACGGAGTGATACAGCCTGTTGCTTCGTAATAAAAAAAAAGGCAGAAAAAACGCTGTTAATCCGAGTAACACATCGATTCGTCGATATCGTTTCCCCACCACTAAAGATTTATGGTTTATAAACGGGGGGGATAGAACTTCCCACATATAGCAATATCAATACCCATACACCTACGTGTCGCGAGAAATCTGCGTTTATATCGTATCGTATATATATTTTGGACGTATAACAATTCCGCGGATTCGCGGGTAGCAATCTCAACTCGATATACGAACGAAACTGAATCATATGACACAGTACGTACAGTCAGGCAATAAAGTTCTTGTAGGGTCGAAATTTAGGCTCAGGTGTTTCAGTGTCTACGCTGTTGAGCAGGACCATCAATGCATTACGACCGGTCGGTCGGCTAATATTTATTATATACAGGGTGTCCCAGAACTAAATGTCCAAAATGAAAGGTGGCCTAGAGGAGGTCGAACTGAGTAAATTGTCCCGAAGAACATGGGGTCTGCGAAGTCGCGTTCGCGAGATATCACCGGTTAAAAAATTTCGCTTTGCGCCACGATCACGGCGCAAAGCGATATTTTTTAACCTGTGATATCTCGCGAACGCGACTTCGCAGACCCCATGTTCTTCGGGACAATTTACTCAGTTCGACCTCCTCTAGGCCACCTTTCATTTTGGACATCTAGTTCTGGGACACGCTGTATATTTGGGAAGTATTTCTTACTTTACTTTGAGTAGATAATCTTCCAGATTCGCATTCTCAGAGAACGGGGTATGCGGAGCGAGGGGGATTGCTCAACAGCGTAGACACTGAAACGTTTGAGCCTAAATTTAGACTCTCCAAGAACTTTATTGCCCGACTGTACATACATACGTACATACCTATAAGTATGGATATATAGGTATATGTGTACGTGTACGCGGTTCATTTGTTAATTGCAATCATCCTTCGTTCCTACGTTTAATTAACCGTAATATAATACAATCTCGTGGGCGTATCCTGCAGACTGCGGAAACGACCGATAGGAGGAAAAGGGGTTTCCACTTTCTGTTCGCACGCAAACCATGCGCCACGACGAGCTACCCTCATATCATCCTCCACGGCGTGGTGACAGGCTGAGGACTAATTCGTTCTTCGAGTTTTTCTTTTTTTTTTTTTTTTTTTCACGGGGAGATTTTTTAAAAGACGGAAATGAATCCATGCGAAGGAATTGTAAGTTTTCCGTTTCGAATCATATATATAGCAAAAAAATATGATTTTTTTTTTTTGTTTTTTTTTTGTTTACAATTTCTCGAACTTAGTCCGTTTCGTCTCAGATATTATTTTCTGATCACTATGCAGTGTGGTGTGACAAAATTATACAAAAGGATATTATTCTTTTTATTTTTGTTCTTGTTCTTGTTCTCAAGTAACATTATACGCGAGGAACACGTCTCGGATAGTTATTTCCTCAACTGGTGGGAGCCCTTGGTAGCTTTGAAATCGACACTTGAAATTTAATACCTTGTATATATACACGTAGAATTATAGATTCAGAGATCATTCGATAGTTTAGTGAATGTTCTGCCAATGTCACAATTATTCGTTATTGTCTGTATTGCAAAGCTGAAAAAAAAAGAAAAAAAAAAAAATTGTGGGGTTCTTCAAAATCTAAAAAAAAAAAAAAAAATGGTATTATATGGATAAAAAGATACAGAAATTCTACTGTGAGCGAAAGGTTTGTTATTATCGTTGGTTTTTTTGAACCAAAAAAAAAAGAAAAAAAAAATAATACCGAATTGATTAATTCGAAAATTGAATCAGATTCAGATTGGATAAACTCGTACTCGAAACTCGTAGGTATATATAGACTTAAAAAAACAAAATTTATTCATACGACACGGGTTTATTTTCTGAACAATTAGAAACCCAAATATTTAAAATCGAAGCACCATGGTTGAACGGAGCCGGGTTGAAGTTCCCAATTTTTTGTTTAATTTTGAACGGTCAATATTCCGAATTCGAACGTTACCGACTCACAGTTTTTAGAAATGGTACTTACGCGTAGTCGATTTCACAAACTGCAAATCTAAGAATACCGAAGGTTCAAAAAATTTCGAAAGCTCTGGAAGGGTCGAAACACCAAAACTTAAAATTTGTGCCTGGAACGTCGTGCCCTTCCAAATAAATTTGCATATTTTTAGAGCTTCGGAGTGAGAACTTTTGAATTTTGAATTTTAATGTTCTAAACTTCAAAGTTTCTGAAAATTCGAGATCGTCCCAAATAAATCCGCAATTTCAACCCCGGTCCCCTTTTGATCCGAATCGTTGCATCGAATGCTTTTACTTGAACTGCAACTAACTCTGAGAGCCGATGAACTGATCACAGCTTCTAACTCTTACTTGATTTTGCAGCTTCACCAGACCAGCTTCACATGCCAGTCTTAAATAAAAAAAGAAAAATAAAAAACACACCCCTATAATTAAGGTGTATATGAGGTGTTCCACCCCGTTTCGAACGGTCGAAAAGTTGACCGATCCCAGAACAATCGTAATTTTGTCTTATCACACAAATATATCGAAAGAATTTATGTGAATTTGTTCAGAATTTTTGGATCGCACTTTTTGAGTTTTTCCAAATTCCAACTTTTTTCTACGAACCTCCGTATACCTACCTCAAAAGTGTAAGATAATACAAGAGAATTTATAAGACAAAAAAGTTGCAGTTTCGAATCAACTTTCTGAAAATTTTTTTGTTGGGAATTTCTCGAATCCCAAAAATACCAATTTTTATCAAAAATATACAAAAATATTTTTTTTCAACCAATATGTCACTTTTGATTTGCCTCAAAAATTCACAGCAACCATATTGTTTTTTCGAAAAATAAAAGAATTAATAAATGCTTTAATAATCTGTTTCTTTTTTTTTAAATATATCTTCCAAACGATTGAGCCAACCATCTTAAAAAAAATATATGGTTGCTGTAAACACTTGAGAGTATTTTTTGTAAATTTTTGAGGCAAATCAAAAGTGACGTATTGGTTGGAAAAAAATATTTTTGTATATTTTTGAGAAAAATTGGTATTTTTGGGATTCGAGAAATTCGCAAAAATTTTTTTTCAGAAATTTGATTCGAAACTGCAACTTTTTTGTCTTATAAATTTTCTCGTACGATCTTATACTTTTCAGATACGGAGGTTCGTAGAAGAAAGTTGGAATTTGGAAAAATTCAAAAAATGCAATCCAAAAATTCTGAAAAAATTCACATAAATTCTTTCGATATGTTTGTGTAATAAGACAAAATTACGATCGTTTTGTAATCGCTCAACTGTTCGACCGTTCGAAACGGGGTGGAACACCTCATATGTATACCTACTTAAATCCGTGACAAATCGCCGAAATCTCCATTATACAGCTTAGAGTTTAGATTTCAAAGCCTCCGAGTCTATATGGGCGTCTCCGTGAAGTAAAGGTGCAACAAAGGATTGGCAGCGGACAGACCTGTTCCGTTGGTTTGTCGGACTGTCCGGTGCGAAGCGAACGAGCCAAGCCAAGCCGAGCCAAGCCAAGCCAAGCCAGCCAAGGCAAGGCAAGGTTCGGTTCGGTTCTTCGGTCGGTCGATCGGGTTACTCAACGCCTACCGGAATATGGTAGAGTAAGTAACTCGGACCTGTGTTCTGCTGTTGTGTTAATGTTGTTGTATATTATTGGTATTGGTGTGAGCTGGACACAGAGTCGCCATGACACTTTCTTGGCCAAGGCATTCGGTAACCGGAACGACCTGTTGCTGCCGCTGCTGCTGCAGCTTCGATTTTTAAACCCGCGTCTCGGGTGTTCGTTCTGTCCTGTGACCAGAGGAAGAAGAACTTAAACTGAGACTCTGACAACTTGAGAATCTGGATGCTGATGTGAGAAAGTCTTCGGTTCTCACACGTTTCAGCTTCTACTTCGTCTTCAAAGATACGGGGGGTGCAGCTCGTCCTGCGGGAGCGACGTATCCGATTTTCGATCAGTTTTTTCTTCTTCTTATTTCTTTCTTTTCTTCTTTCTTTTAACTTCGTAAGAAGAAAGACGCATTCGATATTCTTTTTCTTTTTCTTTTCGAATCCTTTTACTAAACGTTTCAGCTGTTTTACTAATTCGTGTATAAGATAATCGTTTTAAATTTCTTTATTTTGTAGATTTTGAAAGAGTAACTTTTACCGAAATTTCAATCAATATCTGATTTCACCGCGTCCCCATGAAGTTGTTATTATTATAAACCATAAAATTATGTTCAAAAAATCGATCCAACATCCCCGTTTAGTACAGTCGTTCTACAACCTGCAATTAAGCTAATTTCAGTCGGTCAAGAAGACCATAAAATCAAGTAAGATTAAATGAAAAAGCAGAATTCTACCTTATAAGGTTCTCCCGGGTTTTGCATAGCTAATTAGTAGTTTTATTACACAAGCCTGTATAATATGTATAATTAGATGCATCTGGTATACCTTCATATATGCCCGACTAATTCCCACCTCTTTTGACGTACATAACTTTATACGAGGGGTTGAAATTTTTTTTTTTATTTTTGCTTTTTCTCGCTCTCCCTTTTCAATTCGTTTTTTTGTTCTCTTTTTTTCCTCTCCCAGTTTCGCGTCCGGTACGCTAAAATACGTTTGGCAAATGGCGTGACGTCACCTCCAGACATTTGCGACGTATTTCAACGTGGGCGTCGTCTCCCTTTCTTTACGTTATATCCGTCTTCTCTTCTTCATCCCTTTCTTCTCGCTTCTCCGGGTTTTCCCCACTCCGTATGGAGTGTATTAACCATAGAAAAATTGACGGATAGCTTAATTACCTAATCTCGATTGCTTCGGCGCAGTGCGTCGAGTTAGAGAGAGAGAGAGAGAGAGAGGTAGTTTTAAGAAATTTTAAATTAATCGATTTTCGAACCGCAAACATATAATCTATCCATCAGACTCATCAGAGATACTATCCATTAACGAAATATCTTACCTATCCACCGCTAAAAAATAAAAAATAAAATCAAAATCGAAAAATGAAACATTATAACGTTTTACTATACGTTATCGTTAAGAAGATGCGGTATATGTATATGGACAGCTTTTAAATGACTATTTTCTGTTTTTTTTTATTTTTTTTTTAATACCGAAGATGTGTTCGAACAAATCTTTTTAATTACATAGTTGATTAATTAAGAGATAGAGGTACGTTCCAAATCTCTGGTACATACTTATAAGCTGTGAAGAAATATATTCTCGAAAAATAAATCTATCGTGAGCAAAAACATGACATTTTATTTCCAACACAAAAACTACAGGATTGATTCGTTCCGGGATTACCAGATTCAAGGTAATCCGTTGATCACTTCTCGAGGTATGATCAACTGAAATTGTTTTCTTCTTTTTTTCGAAATTTTTTCTCTAGATATAATTCGAAAACTACTTTACCGCTAAAATCCAAAATCTGATTAGTTCTGAGTTACGAAAAACCGTGTCGATTGGTATAAGCAAGAATGAAATCCGTTAATTTGTTCTCGAGATATCGTAGGACGAAAAATTGATTACATACCTACACTCACATCCAGATGTAGGAGTTTGTCTGAAAATGTTCGGAGACGATTCTTTGAACGTGGAGATCCGGTGAAAAACTAAACTCTTCATTTTTCGGATGATTGTATGCATGATGACTTCTCTTTTGTTGAAACGGGAAGTTAAGAAAAGAAGAACGGTCAATAAAGAACAACGTTTTTTAGTACTGATCGAATTATATTCCATAGAAAAGGGGATGACGCACGTCAGGTCCTGGTCGATGATGGTATACCTGCGGTAAGACACGGAGGTCCATATTTTCGTTATACATAATTATTTAATCACAAAGCAAAGCGTATAGTAGAGAATCCGTAATCGACAAGGCGATAGTGGCACGCACCATTGCGTGGCCGGTGAGTTTCGTCCGTGGGTTTTTTTTTTTTTTTGTTTTCTTCTTTTACACAAAGGAAGAACAACGGGCTCTCGCTGCATCATGCGTCGACTTTATGGACAGGGCTGATCACCATCTGCGCCACGATCGTCGCAGGGCACCAGCTGCCATTATATACTTCGAACAGACTTTAAAAGCCAGGAGAATTTTCGTTAATCCATTTTGGGCATCGATACACACAGATGATATGTGTCAGCTGGAAATCGACTCGTGCAGTTGTACATCGATAAACTAACTGCATCATTGCTTAAGGGGATCAAAAACAATACGATTTTCAGAAAAAATTCAGTATTTTATTTTTCACATTTGATTTTATCCCGGACGGGTTGAAGTTTCGAATTTTAAAGGTTCCGGACTTTAAATATTCGAAATCGTCTCGAATGAATTTCTATACCCGGCCCCCCATTGATTTCATAAAATTGGTAAAATTGATGTAAGAGGTGAAATTAAAATAACGGAGGAAACTTTTGTAAGGACGACAATTGTTAATTTTATTTTATTATTTTTCTTCTTCGTTATGCGTTGAATAGGACGTCTGTCCTTATCCCTCGACTGCGAAGTACATGAAGTAATTCGAAGATCGATTAATAGCCTCTTCGCCAGTTGTCGTTGGATTAAAATAACGTCGGAGCAGCAGTATAGCAGCAGACTATCGATTGTTAATTTTTTCCAATATTACTCATTTTCTTCATTTTCTTATTCTTCTAGTTTCCAGGGCCGAAGAAAAGGGAAGAAAAGATGAGAGGGTGGCTCGAGTGTTTTGTCGCTTTGAATGCCTGAAAGCTGAGTACCAAATGCCTCATTTTTCCTTTTCCATTTCTTATAGTTTTTACAGCTTTATGATTTGTCGTCGTTCGTTATAATATTTCAACTCTCTTTCTTTCTCTATATTCTTCTTCTTAGAATTTTGTTTCTTTATTTTCCTCTTTCAATTTCTATATATATATTTTCCGTTGCGGAAATAAATATAATAAATATATATTATAATATATCGTGAAATTTTCTCTACCATGATGCAATTAATATTTCCTCGATGCAATGCAATGCAATGCAATGCAATGCAATGCAATGCAATGTATAACTCAATTTTATTAATTTTTATTTTTCCCTTCATTACTTTTACGCAAGGAAATAGAAATACTCCAACGCAGATTTAATGAATTGACTCTTCTTCGAAACATCGTTTCGTATGATAAGTTTTTTATTTTTTTTTCTCTCTCTTTCTTTCTTTTACTTTTTTGTTCCAGGTACGTGTGTCTGTACAGTTTTCAACCTCTCGTACCCACATATACCTACTCTTTTCAATCTCTTATCCTGTGCTTTTCCCCATCCTCTTCGTTTGCACAGTATTTCTTATACATACCTATAATCGGGTAATGTATCACTAAAATATATAAGACCACATAGTACAATAACTTCTTATTTTTCTTCTTATTTCTCGTACAAGCCGTTTATACTCATATTCTTCCGAGAAATTTTATATTTTTTCCGTCTTATTTTCACTATCATCGATCAATCCGCAAGTTTTTTAATTTTTTTTTTATTCTTACTTTTCATCACCTACGGTGATATAAGAAAAGTGTTGGTTTTGGTAGAAAAGTGACTTTTGCTAATTCCAACGAATCTTTACGTTTTCGACCCCCTAGAATCCGGAAAACAGGTTTTTAGAAAGATGTCGGTTTGTCTGTCGGTCTTTTAAACAAACTCGCGCGGTTATCTCGGAAACGGCTCGATGAAAAAATCTGAAAATCACAGAACTTCACAACCAAACGATGGGCATGAAAAATTTCCATGTCTCGTTTAATTTGAACTTCCGGTTCTACCGGAAATGAATCGATTTTCGATGTTTTATCGACAAACCTATACTTTTTCTTCTGTATTACCTTTCTGAATGAACGATTATGTTCTTCCGAGTTGAGTTATTCATTTTACTGTATATATAGGGCATTCCTTGCCAATGACAACAAAAAAATTGTCAATATACTCAGATCGAATTCGGATGGAACGCACTGTATAAAATTTAATTTTGTCAATATATAGGTCGTCCCTCGCCAATGACAAGAAAAAATATAAATATATCCAGATCGAATTGGGATGAAATGCACTGTATAAAATTGTTGCTTGCAAATATAGAGCGCGTTTTTTATCGTGAAATTTTTAATCCCAGTTTCTTTTGTTTTTTGCTTTTCATTACTTTTTCATACTTTTCCTTTTCCTGACAAATCTATACTTTTTCTTTTTGATGAAAAGTACCCCGAAAAACTGTATTTCCAGCTTATTTTTTTTTTTTTTTTACCTTACTTCTTATTTTAGATCCTTTTTGTTTCACTTTTGTAATCGCGGAATCCTGAATTGTGTTATCCCATATGAAATTTTTCATATATCGAGGTATATCGACTCCTTGTTCTATTCTCCATATTCTTTCAGTGAAAATTGCTGCAGATACACTGCACAGATATCGGTTATGGGTCATGTTGATGAGCTGCGAGCCAAATGACTATATCATTATCGTCAAAGGCCAACTAGGCTGACAATTTCTCTAATGACCTCCCTCTCTATCCACTGCAGAGCATTGAGCTACTATTTAACAGTAGTTAGACCCCTAATGACGCACGTACTACATATAGCTGTATGTATAACCGACCGACGAAATAATCTGTCACGTGTCTCTGATTGCCCGACTGACACGTGCGGGATAAATAAATTTGCGAAAATGTTATACCTATAATAATTACTGCAATCATCTTATAACTGAAATGATGATGATAACAATGCAAAATTGTCTCAACATTTGGGATGAACACAATTGGCAAAAATTAGAGAAAATTTGATTTATTTATTTTTCTTGTTCATTCTGGTTGGACGAAACTTTTCTTAATTTTGTATCATTTACGTATTATTTACGTTGTTATGTTATTCAGCTAGATATTTAGACTAGGATTAGACGAAACACTTATTTCCGACTGTGTCCTGTTGGTGGAATGAAAAGATCGTTTCAAGCTGCGGCAAGAAGATTAAATTTCCTCGAAGCTATGAGGAAAGATAAAAACGATTTCTGGCCGGGTACTTCGTTGCAGAAACCCTCATACCGGGACTCGGTGTTTTATTATATAAAAAAAAGATAGAAAAAAAAAAAAATGGTTACTTCGTAACGAGAAGAAAACCTTTTGAAATAACCAACCTCTAGAAGAAGAAAAAGAAGAAAAAGAAGAAGAAGAAGGAAAAGACGGTGGGAATCTTCTTGAGAGCAGACAATACGTCTGGAGGTTCACGCAAATACCGAGATGTTGAACGTAAAACGTTCATTGAGGATCTATAACCAAAGAATCTATAACCAAACAAGGCAGAATGAGCAGTCCCAAGGGACTGTACTCAACAGGTACTCATGATATATCAGTATCACGAGTATCAAGTTGATAGAGGATAAAAAATAGCAATATTCATTTTTGTAGGTAAACTATCAAAATAGATGTAATATCCCAAGTTTTCTTGCCAGGGGCATAATCCCCAACTGAAATTAGAGTAACGCTCCAAAAGAGTAGTTTTGGGTCAGTGCAGTAGGCTCGGGCTGTCCGGACGGACAAGAAGCCTGAAAAAAATGATGAATCTTTGTAGGTAAACGATCAGACTAGATAGAAAATCATAAGTTTTTTTGCTAAGGGCATAATCCTCAATTGAAATGAGAGTTATGCTCCAAAAGACAAGGGATTTGGGTTGGCGCAGTAGTGTCGACCAGTCCGGACAGACAAAAATCGTCCTTAGGAAGGCAAATTCATAAGGTACTCTAGAGATGGACTTCGTATATAAAATGCGTGCCTAAAAATCAAAAAAAAAAAAAAAAAACTCGCAAAAATATGACGATCTGGTCTGATGGTTGACCTTTTTTTCAATTTTGCTTTTATCTATTGAAATGTGGAGGTTAATTTTTTTCTATTTATTATTCTACATCGAATATATACTTATTCAACTGTTAAACCTGATTACAAAGCTACTAGTTTATAATAGATTCGAGCTTATAAATGGACATCGAGCCCATACCCAGATAACGTACATTCGAATACAACAACGTCACGACGGAACAATGCACGATATCAAACACAGGATGTTGAATGGTTGTGACGTTCTCTAACTTCAATTGTGACGACATAGTACTCGGGTGCGATGTACTATGTTTATAGAAATAATAATTCGTAAGTCAGATGAAGGGAAATAGCCCTATCGACACTCGTTTATCAAGATTCTTAGTCGAATTAGCAATAAAATTTTCGTCAAAATTTGGTGAAATTATTTCATCTTTTTCTACAACTTGAACAAGGTTGATTTCGCTTTTGATCTGTGAGTTATTGTAGGCACGGTTACACGTCGACAATTTTAATAAGGATATGAGGATTCTATACTTTAATGGTTCGTGAGTAACTCCACAACCGGTCGGAATCGAATTACACAAAAATTCGAAAAATTGGTTCAAACGATCAGATTCCAATCCCAGACGAACGACTTTTCAACATTCTTTAAGGGAACCAGTACAGCTTGGTTTTGGAAATTCGGAGTACTCCAAAATGCATTTATTTGTCAGCCAAAGTTTATGTCACATCCAAAAAAAAATTTTCTTTGAAAACCTTTGTCGTAATGTTTTAGGCACATCGTTTTTCCGATTAGGGTCGTTGAGGGCTCATTTTGTTCAGAAAAGAAATCCTCATCATGTGAACGAGGGAATTTTTCTACAATTTCGTGATGGCCAAGTTATTTGCAAATTAATGGCCTAAATATTGGAAATTTCGGATAATTGACCGTAACTTTTCACATTAATTTTTTTTTTGCCGATCCCTACGTTCATAAGATGTAGAATTGCTGTCTGAAGAAAGCAAGACCTTGAGAGGTTGAATCGGACCAACGATGTGCCTGAAACCTCACGACAAAGTTTTTCAAAGAAAAATTTTTTTGATGTGAAGTAAACTTTGGTTGACAAATAAATAAATTTTGGAGTACTCTAAATTTTCCAAACCAAGCTGTATACTGGTCCCCTTAATCTGATTGAACTTGTGCTCAATTTTTCATCCATTATATTTGTAAAATCAAAAATCAAAAAAATGTATGTATGATGCGCATTTACACATCCGTGAAATATCCTCTTCTTCATGTATATATGTACATACATTGCATACATCAGTGAGATTGTTCGAGTTAACGAGTTAGTGGTTATTTATTTATTTATTTATGTATATTTTGTCATCACTCAACTCTCTTGCATCGAAACGATGTAGGTACAGAGTTGCCTTTAAAAAGAAGCGGTTGTGGACAAGTACTCGCAATCCACGTTGGGGATGTAACGGTGTTACCCTCAAGTAGCTCGACCTAGAAAATAAGTTTTCTGGAAATATGGTACCTACCTATATCTGCAAGTGCCGTTGGAGAGAGAAAAGACTGAACGAAATTCAGAAGTACTATATCTTTTAGTCAGTCGTATTTACTCCTTATATTACGTAAAACCGAAACAAGCCGTTTTACGACTTTCGTTTCATTTTTGAAATTAAAATACTTCATTGAACTAGTCGATAAAAGAAAAGATAAAAAAAAAAATCAAAATGATGGACCCAAGTTGTAAAAAGTAGGCCGCGTCGCATGGAAATTGCTACTCAGAGTTTTTACTGTCCATCAATGTAAATTTGGGATTTTTTTTTTTTTTTTTTTTTGTCAGACTTTACATTAGTGACTCCAAAAACCAAGGCCTTGATTAACAATTTTGATGCTAAACTGTCTACTTTTTTCTAAAAACTTTGGTACGCCATATTTTACCCGCCATTTTGATTTTTTGTATTTCGGCTTTACAAAATGCCCCTCTTAAACCAGCTTCAAAAAGATCGATGGTTGAGAAGAAATTGCAGGCTTCAAAAAGTGAAATAAATATACAGAAAAATAGCTTGTGCCATGGCTCGTTGAAGTAGAGTTTATAGAGCGTATCTTGTGCGGAAAAATTTGTTCTGTGTAAAATTTAACGTTTGGTATGAAGGGGAATTAGGAAAAAAAATAAAATAACGATATTTTTTAAATACTAATCATTATTAGGTATTTTTTAGTTCCGGATTTCAAATTTTCCGAACGGTCAAAATTACGAATTTATGTGAGATGATTTCGAATTCTTCGAGCCATTAAAACTCCGAAGGTCCAAAAGAAGGAATTTCAAGTCTCAGAGTTTTGGCCTTTCGGAATTTTAGCCTTCGTAATCTTGAACCTTCGGTGTTTTTCGATTTGAAATTCTTTAATTTGGCTATTCCGACTTTTGGGAAATACCTACTCATTCTAAAAACTGCGACTCGGTGATATCGAAATTCCGAATTTTTACGGTTTGGAACTTTAAAAATTCGGCACTTCAATCTATATACAATTTATATATATACATATCGGGAATTCCACGTCAAATTTGCAACCTATGTACCTCACCCCCTCCGATTTGGATAATTTTTTAGTATGATGTTGCAACCGACCGGAAGGGGTCTCTGATTTTTTTTCAGATTTTTTTAGCCACCCGTGAAATTAAAAAAAAATCGAAAAGCCAATTTTGAAACGCCATTTTTTTAAATCTGAAAAAATTCACACTGATTTCATGATTTAAAATATGATTTTTAAGCATAACACGATAATGGGATCTCAATATTTACTATTTGTTTCGCAAGTTTTTAGGTTTTTCATGTCAGAATTGAAGTTTCAATATTTTCAATCGGTCATAACTTTTTCAAGTATCAATGGATTTCAATTTCTCTAAATCTCAGAAATGCGTCAAAACGCGTCACCCTAATATACAGGGTGATTCTTATCAAAGGTCCAAAATGGGCTTGGCTTAAATATGCTAAAATGTAGTTTTTCGGCTGATTGAACGACTGGGGGCTAAAAAATGAAACGTAACTTTCACACTGCCAGTGCATGGCCTGAGTCTCGTGAATCCAACTTTGACGGGATCCCACGTTTTATTTTCTAAAAAATCATGTTTTCATGGCAACTGAGGCTGGACCTTTGACAAAACTCACCTTATATCACCATACATATATTCCTAGATCCAATATCAAGAATCACTGGCTCTCTCGCAGTAGATAATTATTTTTTCAACCACAATCGATTGCAGTGTAAGTATGTTGTGTAATGCTGATTATTCTAAGCAGCGGGAAGACCGGATGCCTATGATTATATAATACGAAACGGTGACTGGGCTTCAAGTAATACATTGCGATAGAAGGTGCAACTGTTTGAATTCTAAACAAGAAGAATTTATTCATTTCTGTATAAGTAATATCTAGGCACTAACTTATGCAGTATATACCTACACGGGTGATTCCACCAATCATTAACCAGTTTTCGGGTCTCAGTATCTCCGAAATTCTTTTCGTTTTAGACACCCGTTATTCTCGTAACAAGAATCCCAACCGGATTTTTTTTCTTTTCGAGATTTTTTTTTTTATCAATATTTTTGATTCGTTTCGTGAAAAAGACCGATTGTTTATTATATTAGAATCCCTCGATCAGATTCCAATTCTAAAAATCGAGTGGCTTTATGGTATTTTGAGCTGAATGTTCTGCATAAAAGAAAATGGATCAAAATAAGTCGAAAAAAGAAAAACACGCGGAAAACAATCAGATTGACATTCGAATGGGGAAAAAGTGAATTTTTCAAACATTTGAAGTCGTCAGAATATGATGAAAACATTTTCATTCGAAGGAACGGAAAATTTCGCGTGAAAATTTATCATCATCTTTTGTTTTTCGTATACTCTAAAACTCGTCTGAAAATCATTGAATAAGTAAGTCAGTTTCCAAAAGAGTGACAAAAATTAGGATTAAAAGTACGATTACAAAAAAATAAATAAAAAAATATACTATCGGAATTCTTCTGGAAAAACTTGGAGTTCTGATGGAAACTCAAGGTTTCATTTTTGGGGTGATTATAAGAATTTCCATTTTTGGATGACAACCGAGTATCAGGAAACTAATGAACGAATACAAAACCGAAAATGAAAGAAAGAAAGAACGAAAGAAAACAAAAAAAAAAAAACCTCGACAACAGTCGTTTCTATAAATTTTCAAATCACGTTGTACGCTAGTACCTACACGATCGATGGACCCGCGGAATTGAGGGAGGGAGGACACGAAAGGACGTAGAGTCCACTTCCAGTTCTCATTTAGATTCCGTACGTGCCGTCAGTCTCGTATAACGTTGGTATATGGTACGCTTCTGCGTGCGTTGCACACTTTCACATGTCGCATTTGTAACTAAGACCAGCTGATCCCGAATACAACGTATAATAAATTGTCGGTCCTGACTACCTCACGTGGAAAAAATAGGAAGAAAAACCGAAAGAGAAAAAAAGCAAAAAAAAATAAAAAATAACCGTCCAGTATAGATTTCCAAGCTGTTTTTTTTTTTCTTTCTTCTCTTTTTCGTTTTTCATTTTTTTTTTTTTATTTTGTATAATTTTCTTTCTATCTTATTCGTGTAAAATCAGAATGGGGATGCAGCGTTATTTAATGGTTCTCTTGATTACAATTTTTTACGCCTTATACAATACTTATTTCAATTTCATTTACACTCTGCCTGTCTGTCCGCTTGCTTGTCTTATATACCTCGTCTGCGAGCGGTAAATTTTTGTTATCTCATTTTTTATCATTAATTTCTGGATGGGCTTGCCTAGACGCGAACGCAACCCTCCTCGCTCGCACGTTGTAACACCAGAATCGATAAACAGTGTATATAGCGGGCGTGATAACAGTTGCCGAGAAAAAATCAAATGCCAGTAAAAAAAAAAAAAATAAAATAAACAGTTTTTGCTGATAGAGTTGATCGTTTCATTCATTCATACGTTTTTATCCAAATTTAGTTCCATTTTTTTGTTTTTCAAATTCCCGATTTTCGAGAAAAGACAGAAAATTATTATTATAATCACCCAGAAATTTTTTTTCGGATGTCGTCAATTTTTTTCTTCGACGTCAACTTTGAAATTTTGGATCATTCAATCCAAATTAATTTTTGATTAAATTTTCAGTTTTTGGGTTATTAATAAAATCATATTTGAAAACTTTTTTTTTTCTCAATGACATACTAATTGGTTCAATGAAGTTTTACAAAAATTTTTCTTTCAATCTACGGATTTTCGAATTGATTGGATTCAGTATAGTTTCTGAGCTAAACAGAAAAAGAAAAAAAAAAATTAATAAGAAATTTCCGTCTGAAGAAATATGTTTTTGTTTGTTTGAATTAAACTTTTTGCTCACGGAATGAAACTTTTTGGTCTTGAAAAATCTGATCGGAAAATTCTAGGTAAAGCTAAAAAGTCGATATCGAGTTTATTCCTCTACTTCTTCTTCACGTTTATTTATTTTATTTTGCGAACGGTCAACAAAATTTTTTTTTCCTTTTTTTTGTTTTTCGTTTTTTGTTCAAAAGTAAAGAACTTCGGATAAGAGGGTGAAAGGGAGGTTTCGGTGTTCTTTCAATTAGCAACTTCTCTTCGAACCCTTGTAGCTGCTGCTCGGAAAGAAGGGAGAATAAAACCTTATCTGGACCCGCCCTCAGTAAATACCTTCCTACGCCTACCTCTGAAAAGAGCAAAGGGTCTTAGGTTATAACCCTCCTTCCTCGAGTTACTTACAATTGGCTGTAATTTCTCCTCGTGTTAGAGAAAAGAATCGAACACAAAAAGGGGAAAAAAAACAAAGTACACGAAACGAAACATCGAAAATTTCACAAAATAACAAAATTTCATGTTTTCGTTCATGTTTAACTCATTCGTTATCCTTCTGTCTACGGAAAAATCTCGATCGTTCATATATCTCGGGGTCAAACTTTAGCCTAAATTTAACCGAATATATCGTCGTGGCTCACCTATCCTACAAAGTTCTAAAATTATTTTCGTCAGGCATGCGTGAGGTGTGGGCATAGTTTGGAATGGCTCGTTACTTCTTTGCGTGTCCGGGTATAAAAGATATGAGAAATTTGTGTACGGGGTAGGGGCTTAGCCTCGGAAGTGGCAAAAAAAACGTGACGAATTTTTGGAGGTTGGCGAGGTAGTCGACTTAAGTGGAGTATTTTTCGTGCCTTATAATATATCTTGGATGAAAAATCGGAGGAAACAATGCTTTTTCTCTTTCTCTATATTCTTAACTTTCCCCTTCTGAAAAGAAGCGAAGTTACTTGAATCACACCGAAAATGAAAAACTGAGTATTCCTCGTTTTTAGGTTCAGAGAATCAACTCCGATCATTTTCTCATAAGAACGAATTAATGGATTTTATCCTTCCTCGTATCAATCGACGCGGTTCTTCGTAACTTAGAACTGATTAGATTTTGAATTTTATCGGTCCAGTTATAGTTTTCGAGTTATTCGAAGACCAAAATTTTGAATAAAAAAAATTCAACTCATGTCGATATCTCGAGAATTACTGATGAACGGATTTTAGTGATTCTGATCCCAATCGATAGGATTTACTGCAACTTAAATCTGGTTAAAGTTTGAAAATAATCGATCCAGTTTTGAGGCTGGTCGATCGAGATGAGCGAGTTGACTCACCTGTTTGTTCACTTAATTCCTATCCCGAGATTTTCCTGATATAATTGGGAAGAGACATATCGTAGTTTCGGGTATATGATATGGAGAAACTTCTTTCTTTCTTTTTTCCTTTCTTACTTCGCGTGGTTTTCTTCTCACCGCCCGCGCGGGTAGTTTGGTATCGATTAATGGATTGGCATCAGTATAAGTGCTCGAAGCATTTACACGGATAAGCTTTAGCTCCAACTTTCGACTAACAAGTTTATACATTAACAAGGACAAACTGAGTTCTGTCGATGTATGAATGCATCTAAATATGTATACATATATACTTTTTAATGACTGGGTGGGTGTGTATTTATAACGAATAAGAAAGATTCCGCTTTGACAGAAACCGCTCGAGCTTTGATAGGGCTGAATCCGAAATTTCGACCGTTTGCGTTCGGTAGTTTTATAATTCAGAACTCCAACAAAGCCTCGCTTTAATTATCAACAGCTGATTAATTGATTCAATGAACTCTTCGTGATAGTATATTTGTTACTTCGTTGTTCGATATTGCAGCGATAATACAAGTCCCCGAGTTAAATCGTCCCCGAAACCGTTCTAAAGTGATCAGAAATTAAAAATCCACTCATTCCGAAGTCTATAAATTAATATCGAAAACAAAAACCACCCTGAAAACTGTATCTCGATGACTGGAAGATCCGTTAACAACTAGTTCCGTCCATTCTGTTAGCTCGAATGATTAGTGTGAAAGTTACGATTTTTTTGTTGTTGTAAATTTTGGTATCCTGCAGCCGCTTTGAAACCGATTTGTAAAACTTGTAATTATGGAACGTCATCGCAGGATGATGGATATTCCGTGGAAATTTCGTTTCTTCTGAATCAGTATAAAGTATAGCCGTGACTGAAACTGAAAAACGCGTTTTTAACAGGCTTGGATAATAGATGCATGGATATATAGATGCAGTGTAATCCAACCATCACCGATCAACGACGTCGTGTGCCTTATTACACAGATGACAGGTGTGTTGCAGGTGATTTTTCGTTGCAGCTGTTACCTGCACAACTATCGCTGCACCGGGCAAGAAATAAGTAAAAAATAAAGGCAGTTAGAGAAGCGCACCTTGATCGGTGATAGTCGCAATAAGATTGCTGCGTTATAGATAAACATATCTTATTTTATTTTATTTTATTTTGCTTACCATTGATTTGAGATTATCGAGGATTTGGGAAAAAAAAGTGTTAAAGGTGTAAAAGTGACTTTTACGCTCTCGACACTTTGAGCCCGTGACTCTAAAATCGTGTAAAAGCGACTTCATCGCATTCTATAAACGCGAAAAACACGAAAATCAGAAAATGCGTCACAAAAAAAATGGTGTGCATAAAGAGATTGTAGGTTTTTTTTCTGACCTCGTGTGTTTGCAGTACTCGGTCTCAAGAAGCCCACTTTACGCCCTTGGTACACAATAGACGATAAAAAATTCGTCTTTTCTATAAGCAAAACGAAGTCAAGAATTTCTGAAAACAAATTACCAAAAATTTGATGGAAAAAAGGAGAAAAAAAAAACGAAAAGAAATTAAGACCGGATCGGTTCAATCAAACCTCTCTCTCTCTCTTTCATAGATCGTCGTCAAGTTTTTAGTTATTTTTCTAACGGTTTATGTGTACCTCGTGGATTTTGATGGATTGAACGTCATTATTCGCCACCCAGAAATTACCTAGAATCTAGATCACAGTTAACGTTCCACCTTTTATATTCGCACAATGACTGGATAAATTAGAATGGCAAAACCGTCGCGTATCTGAACTCTGATTCCCGCACGTAATATCAGTATTTAAAACCTCATCTACTTCGTCGAGGGTAAAAAATAGTATATTTTATTTTTTGTTTCTCGAATTGTTTTTCATGTAGGTATAAGTTTTTCTTCGCCTCATGGTCAATACACAAATTGCGCCAATATTCGCCAACATATATGACTGCAAGTCTGTAAAATATAGGTGCTCCTCCTCCTCCTGCATGCAGTTTAAACTCGCGGCGGCTATATGATGACCTCGGTCATTACTGTTCATTGACCATCGTCCATTCACTCTCACAATAACATACGTTCATTGTCACTCCGGTGAGTGTCTCGAGTCTGGTATTTGTCGATTTTTTTTTTATATATACGAACGACGGCCTTGTACCTATATACGTATATCTCGTCATCAATAGAACCTAGTTTAGCGATGTTTGGCGATGTATTCAAGAAAATGAATACAAAAAAAAAAAAAAAAATGGGAATACAAAGAGGAAACTTCTCTATTTTTATTGAATTATTATTCTACCGCATACATATAGCAGACGACATTTTTATACATATATACATGTATAGTGATACATCGAGATTTCTAGAAAAGATTCCTTACATCATATGTGTGCAATTATACCTACGTCATAGAATTTTAATTCACAAGGTTAACCGACCGTGAGTCAAGGCAAAGGTCGGCTTATACGGGGGCAAATAAATATACTATTTTATTATATTATTTTTGTGCATCGATTGTACGAAAATTGTTATCTCACAAGATAATTGGTCAAAAATTGTGAAACTTGGTTTAATCGTTGCCAACAACAAGAGGTACAAAAAGCTATTTTTTTATTATTTTTTCTTTCGAAAATAAATCTCCGAATTATGAACATGAAATTTTTTTTTTCTTCTTTCTCTCTTTTTCGCGACAAGTCCAAAATTTGTTTTCGAAATAAATTATAATAAAAATACATTTTTGTACCTCTTGTTGTTGGCAACAAATAAGCCAAGTTTTACAATTTTTGATCAATTATCTCGTGAGATAACAATTTTCATACAATCAATCCGCAAAAATACATATTTCGCATTTAAAACTTTGATCGCTTTGCGGCACGTGTTAATATTGATATTAAAGGCTCAAACTTTACAGGCATTTTTTTAAATATATTTGGAAGGATTCTTGAGGGCGTCTGTATTAAATTTCAAAAACACCCAAAATAAGGACCACCCTAATATACATAATAAGTATATATGCATCAATTAAACGCAAATCAAAGTATATTTCTGAAACTTGTGTAAATTATCAAGCTCGTTCGAGCAGTAAAACGTGTAGGTATAGGATAATATATATGGTTGATCGTCCCACGAAAGTGGCCTTTGTATCAAGAGAAATGGTTATTCAGGTCGTGGCACACATCGGTAAGAGGCCGTGTTTATAACTGTTTAAAAAAAAAAATTGTTAAGTTTGATTATCTTATACTTGAGAAAATTCCTTTAAAAATTAAACGTTATTACATTACTATATACATTATATGGGTACATAATTTCATTGCCAATAATTTAATACATATATGTATATCGATATATGCAGATATCAGGCCTTGACCATTCAACTTTTTGCAAAGCAGTCTATTCGCGGAATCACATTTGATTCTATTATTTCGATTAGTATATTCATATTTATTTATTTCTATGCTCATTAAGGAACGATCCTTGCAGATTGCTTTGGCAATAAGTCATCGTCTGGTTACGAAATCGATCCGTGAATTTTATATTCTTAAGATCCGAATCGAGTTCTTATTTTCCACGTTTTTATTCATCACTTTGACACAGAATTTCGTCGAAATAATCTGACTGAAATACGAAGGCGACCACGACCGACGTGATGCTTCGCAGTTTTCACACGAGTACTACTTCCGGTTTTAAATTGGAAGTTTCACCATCGAGTTTAATAAATCTACGTACATACATACATGCATTTAAAAGTATAGACGTATATTTATACGTGTTTACTGCGTGTGAGTACGTTCGTTGGGTTCGTAAACGTTATTAGCAACTGCGGGCTGTTCTGTACAAAGATTTGATGATTTCATTTAAACTTAGGTAGGCAAGCAGACAGTTAGATAGGCATATTGACACGTATTTCGATTACGTGCGTTAATTGCGATTTTAATAATTAATAAATTCGAACAGAAATTAACTGTTATAACGGGTCTTGGCGTTGTGAAACGAAATTAAGGTGGTAGGTAAACTCTGGAAATAATTTTTTTTCAAATCAAATTGTTTCTAATTTAGTGCGAACTTAATTACGACGATCTCCTCCTTTTTTTCATATTAATTATTTATCGAACTCACATTGAGCCCCACGTGAGATTGAACGTTATTCCTTATATACCGACACGTGCCATTGACGCACGCGAATACCTGGATTTAAAGATTTATGCATAAAACGCGCGATTTCCCACGTGCGTTTTCTGCGATATATATGCGTAACGAAAAAACGCGTCATCCGATTTCCCGTTTATTAATTACGTATTACGAAATTTTCTGCTTAAGCTGGATAGCTTTTAAGTCGAGGCTTGTTATCCGTCAAGAAGTTTAATTTTATGGTTCAATCGTATATACCTATAAGCGTGGGAAGTCGGTAGTGCCTATAAAAAATAAAATAAAGGTATAAATTCTGAAGCTCCGCGCCCAAGAATTCGTTTACCTACTGTACACTTTTATCATATTTTATCGATACTTAAAATTAATTAATTTATCATTTCTATCTTTACATTTTTCAGGGCTGTAACAGATCCAAGAGACGGTCGCAGGGTAGCGCTAAAAAAACTACCGAACGTATTTCAAAGTCTCGTCAGTAGCAAACGAGTATTCAGAGAGCTGAAGATGTTGTGCTTCTTCAAACACGAGAATGTGAGTAAATTATGAATTATTATATTTTTATTATTCATTATTCGGGGTATGAGGAGTAGGTCCTCTTCACCAACCTCGAAACTTTCTCTCCATTTCGCATTATTATTATTAATATTATATCTGTTCGATAATACGTCGTGCGTCATATGTAAATTTTGAAAAATATTGAAAATTTCCAAAAAATTTTCAAACTAATTAAATCAGCAGAATATGCATTTTATATTTTTTACCCTCGTCTGTGTGAAATAATTATTTAATCATCGCCGTCTTCGTAGTCTAGACATTCGTTATACAGGGTGTCCCATTTGACATTTCAAACAATCCACCTGAATATCTCGGAAAGTAATGGCTGTAGAGAAAAATGTTTTAGATAAAATTTGTATAGTTCCGAGGGGGGCGGATACTGGTGATATTGGATTTTTTGTAAGTGGAGGCGCCATGGGAATGTGAAGGTCAACTTCGTCTTTTTGAATGAAAACCAATATTTTTTAATACGTGATTTTATTCTACTCAAAAAATTGAACGACTTTCGTATGAAACTTTTTTTTGTGAAAAACGAATTTTTCACGATATTCGGCTAAAGAACTAGAGATTTTTGAAGTTTTAAATACATTTCATCTCCAAACTATCAAGTTTCGTGAAAAATTGCAAGAGATAAAAATTGCGTAATTTTACGCGATGAATCTTGAAGAAGATTCGTCTAGAACTTCTTCAACAATTTTCGATTTTTTTTCTTCACGCAATTAAAGGAAAATTGTGCAATCATTTTCCGAAGTTCTTTGCATGTTTGATACGAAGGTCGTTTAGATTTTCAATAAAAATAAAATTACGTGATACAAAAAATATAGGTTTTTATTTGAAAAACCGAAGTTGACCTTCACATTGCTTTGGCGTCTGCACTTACAAAAAAGCCAATATCACCAGTATCTGCCCCGAAATTCTAAACCTAACAAATTTTATCCAAAGCATTTTTCTCTACAACCATTACTTTTCGAAACATTCAACTGGACTGTTGAAAATAGGACACCCTGTATAAAGAGTGTCTTTCAATTTTTTATTGATAAAACAAAAATATAAATACCTCGACTATTTTTCAATTAGATGAGGTGAAATTTGGGATTGAGTAATAAAAAGCTGTTAAAACTAATTTATCGGCTTTATTTTGTGTTTTTTTTTTGTGTTCTTTCTATTGGGAGCTCAATATCTATGGAAATGGTCTAATATATGAAATGATTAACGCTGGGTTCAATTTGACTTCGAATTACCTTTTTCATTCATTATATGTGTCTCTCAAATGGCATTTCGATGTATTGAAATAATTGAACCAGTGAGCTTTTACGACTTTCATAGGTGAGCCCAATTAGTTGGGTTGTGCGGGATCACTCTGTCACCGATAATTCGAAACAAACTAATTTTCGCATGAATATTTTAGACAGGTATGTCTGCTCTGTGAACAACGTAAATAGCATTACATTTCATGGAAAGTATTTTTTTGTTCTTTTTCTTTCAAAGATTTACTTAGTTTTTTATAATCATCGCGTTTACCAATCCCATTTTCGCATCCGTTGACAAAAGTTTTCTTGATCTATTTGCGATATTAAGCCAAGGTGTGTGTCAGCTCTCAATACACAATTCTAATACTAAAGTACAAATGTTCATTCCATCTTTTTTGGAAAATTAAGTCTTCAACGCTTTTGACTTTTCACTTCAATTCATTCCTAAAGATCTTTTTTCGTTTCCCATTTGATATACGGGGCAGGGTTTTGCCTGATTCAGCTCCTTTCCGTCTTTTTATAGCCACGATGGTTACCCATTAGGTCGTAACGTCATGAGTCTAATAAACTCTACGAGGCAAAACTTAAACTTGTTATACATACCAAGTTTGGGTACAATTTTTTCATGAAGGACAAAAGTTATCGACGATTTTGGTGACGTAGGTCATCACGTCTGTCAACCTCATTTCTACATCGATCGCAATAGTTTCTTTTTACCGATTTGAATATCCGTAGTTCACCTGTGCGAAAATCTGTACTGAATAAGTATGTTGAGTCTTAAATCCAGTGTATGTAGTTACAATGAATTTCATTGAATCCTGTACAAAGTTCCATAAAAGTTGATTCCCAAGAGAATTGATTGTTCGGTGCACAAATATTCAGAAAAGAACGCTCCAATAGAACTTAGCAAATGAAAGAGAGACTTGAAAAAAATTAATATCAAAGTATACCTACCGTGTATGTAAAGTTTTAAAAACTAGTATACCATCAGAAATTTGTGGACCTGAAATGAAAAACTTCGTTGTTAAAGAATAATTTTATGAATCGAACAGACTTGAAGAATTATTTGTGAGTCTTTTTCGAGATTAATATACCTACGTATATCTGGTTCGATACCTCGTTTCGCGACCTGAGTAAATCACCGTCATCTGTAGAACTAAAATCTGTGAAACTCGGATCTTTGGGGAGCCCGTGTCCCCCGGAGAGTCCATAATTAAAGGCAACGTTTGCAATGGCTGTTTACACTGCAGTACCTGAATTATTCGTTATATATAGGTACATGTACGTACAATACGAGGATATACAACTATCCCATACTACTGCAAAGCAGCGGTAACGTTAGTAACACTGGAGGACGTGTGTGTTTAAGCTCGTTGAAACGTAGTTTCGGATAATAAAAATCAACCAGTTTGTTTGCCCACCGAAAGTATATATCCTAGGTATGTATGTACATATGTATGTATGGTATGTAGGTACCTACGTAGTTCGTACCTTG
Source organism: Macrophya alboannulata (assembly GCA_949628255.1). Taxonomy (NCBI): domain Eukaryota; kingdom Metazoa; phylum Arthropoda; class Insecta; order Hymenoptera; family Tenthredinidae; genus Macrophya; species Macrophya alboannulata. The sequence continues at coordinate 10,130,832 of OX451212.1, read as the reverse complement.
CAGCAAAACTGCACATCTTTGAATTACACCTGCGATTTTCCCAGGCGGAGATATGTATGCTGCAGTTACGAAAACGAATCCTTTACGAATCCTTTTTCGAATTTCTGTTCCAGGTGCTTTCAGCGTTGGACATACTTCAGCCACCACATCTAGACTTCTTCCAGGAAATGTATCCTTTACGATGAGAATGTGTGGTTGTTATTTCTATTTTTTTTTTTTTTTTACCTTCAAAACTGAATTTCTTCGCAATTTTTTTTTTTTTTTTTACGTCTAGATTCATTTTTTCGATATTTTTGTTCTTCAACCAGTGTTACGTGTAAATGAAATCTTTATGGTATATAATACATGTATGTACATACGTGTATTTACATGTATAACTCCACTCGTTGAAGAAACCCCACGCGGAGGGGCTGAGTCGAAGCCCCATTACTTATTCGTCGAGACTCAATCTTTACCTATTATACTCACACGACTTTTCGCATCTGTCAAGGTAAAATAAATCTTGAGATTTTTTTTCTTTCGAAAACTATAAAAGGTGGATATTCGAAATCAATCAATATTTGATTCGATATCGCGGTTGTGTGGATTCATTTGGACAAGAAATTATGAAGCTCGATTTTTTCAAAGATTTTTTTTTAGTCGATTCCGAAAACTTTGAACTAAAAAAACCTCGAAGATTCAAAATTTCGAAAGCTAATGATCCGAAAAGGCAAAACACTGAAACTTGAAAGTCGAGAATGGCGCATCGTGCCCCTGCATTAAATTTTCGAATTCTTGGACCTTCGGAGTTTTTATTACTTTCCGAAATTTTTAGCAGTATGCATTCTGATCTTTCCGAATTCTCAATATTTTAAACTTTAACATTTTTGAAAATTCGAAACTGTCTCAAATGAATTCGTAATTTTGATCTTTCCCAACATTTAAAATTAGGAACTTGAACCCCGGTCCTATTTTTTGCGAGCCAAGAAGCCGCGGTAGCACTTTGAAAAATTGAAACACCGATGTGCTTTTGAAACACCTTATTCTGTACTGCATTCACTAAACAGGTAGAGATTTATTTAGCGACTGTGGAAGCTTCACGCGTACCGCGTAACGGAATAAGTTTAACCGTCTGCATTATATATTAGATTCAAAGCAGTCAAGCCAAGCCAAGCCAGGCCAGGCTCTTATCGATTGCAATGGTTATTAAGTTGGCATAAATTCGGCCCCTTTAGCGAAAGCTTGAGGAGGACAAAAAGGGCGTAAAAGGGGCGATGCGGGAAGCGAAGGGATGAGAAGAGAAGAGCGTTGCTCCCGTGTCCCTTCTTCTCTTCTTTCCCCTATTTCCCCTCTTTTTCCTAACCCAGACCCCCCGGGGTAAGCTACGGCTGTTCGGCGGCACCCTTTTCGTAATTTCGGCGCCTTGGCGCCCGACCGCCATCCAGCGCGTGGCATCGACCAAAACTCTTCCCCCTTGATGGGGTTTCATCCCTCTACCATTTCCTCGTCGCCCTTTTCCACCACGCGATTCGTCGGCTAAATCTACTTGTATATACCTACCGTAACCTCTTCTCTTCTCTTCTCTCCTCTTCTCGGAGAATTTCTATCCCTCGCTCACGGGCAGCTCATTGTAATGGAACGATCATGTCGACGTGAATCCTCCTCACTGAGGAATTGCGCGCAGATGTTATGTATCTCCGAAAGAAAAAAAAAAAAACTGCGAATGACAATCCAAATTCTTCTAACTTCGGCTATTCATTAAAATTTCAAATCAGTATAAAAATTTGTTGTATACATATATTTTCGCGGTAATTTTCATTACCTTAGAAATCCGTAATTTAGTTACCGAAAATACCACGAAGTATCTATGTGATGAATTTAAGTTCTCAGTAAAAAATGAAAAGTCCAATTTCATTACCAGAAGTGAACGAAATTAAGCGTGTTATGGCGATTTTTCGATAGATAATTACAAAAATTTTGAACAGTCAAAATTGCAAATTTATTTGAAACGATGTCGAATTTTGAGAGACGTTAATGTTAGATATTGAAATTTGGAAAAAAATCTTGTAAATTTCGAATTATTTCATCTCGCCTTTTCTGAGATCATTCTTCGAGTTCGTTGGAGAGACTTTCCAGCTTTCATTCGACCTTTTTTTCGGAAACTAGAGGCTTGAAAGTTTTGAAATATGTTGAAATGAGCCAAAGTCAATTTTTGACCGGAATACTTTTCGTGTAATAAACGGTAATCAGAGATTTGTTTTCGCCAAAATTTTCATCGATTTCTGTTTGTCTTTGAAAAGCAAAGGTTGAGGAAAATTGAAATTTCGGAAATACGATCCTCTCAGTTTTAACAAACAATCTTCGATTATCCTACGCGTCGCTTTTTAATCATTGAAAAATTTTGAACGAAAAAGTGAAATGAATAACTCGAAGTCAACCATAACGTAGAAGACCATGATATAACGGTGTATAACAAAAAAGGGAAAGAGGTAGAGTTATAAGTGAGAATATGCGTTTATCAAATGAGTTTTAAAACTTCTATCCGCATTCCCGTCCCGCGCAGTTTTCTATCTATCCCTCTTCTTTTCACGAGCTGCTGCTGCTGCTGCTACTGCTGTTGAAATTTTTATCACTCCGGCATTAAACCTGCACCCCAATTGCCCAGTCAAGTTTTAATTGCCCGACGTTCTCTTGAACCCTTTACTCAAATTATTTATACTCGTTTCCACATTATTCTTCATTTTTCAGACCCATACCTTACCTTTATCTGCTTCCATTCAGGATCCACTTCGTCTAATTTATCAATTTTTAAATTTCCGTTGAAAAGAAAGGAACTTATTTATTGTAATCATCTCGAAAATGGAATGTCGAGTTTTTACGTTTTGAGATCCAGAGAATCACCTCCGACCATTTGAAGATGGTCGACAGGATGTGTATGTCACCAATTTTTTTATCTTACGATATCTCGAGAACGAATTGACGGATTTGGATGATTTTGGTCTCAGTCGATAGCATTCGCTCCATGTTAAATCTAGTTGAATTTTGGAGATAATCGGTTCAGTACTTTTTCGTGTTGGTGAATAAAAATCAACGTTTTTTCTCTCACAACAAATTATTTCTTCAACTTTTAATTGTAATTTTTTTACTCATAGAATAATGATTTTGGAACTTGAAAAATTCGAAAGGAAAGTTCTACATGTTTGTTTCTCATTTATCCTAAAATTGGAGCGTGCTGATCTTGCGGCTTAATTTTCCACAAGAAAAAACTCTCTCTCTAAAATTTTGTGAAATTGATTTGAAAATTTCATAAAATCTTTCCATCTCGTTAAATAGGTAGACTTTGATCACTGTACCCTGTGTATACGGAGGTAAGATCCTCTCTTTTAAGGTTCGATTCATCGATGAGAAAATTCCTTGTCTTTGATCCAGTGAAGAAGAAGAAGGAGAAAAAAAAAATCTCATCTTCCCAAAGTTTACGTTGAATTTGTTGAAAGATACAGGAAGCCTATATTTGAATACAGTACAGCGTACCAAATGACGTGGAAATAACTTTGAATCGTTTTTCCATCTACTTGACGAAACATTTCGTTAATTACAATTAGAGTGATCAAAGCTGCGCACCATCGTTAATTGGCATCAGGTGATGGAGCTCCAAACTTCGCAATTTTTTCTTTTCATTTTCTCACATCATTCTGTACTCCGATTTCTCCTTTGCGGAGTTCTAGAAACTAGGTATGGTACCAGCTCTACTATATACGTACGGTACTAATAGATATATACGTATATGATGAGTATATATGCCCGTGTTTTACTCCAGACTGAAAAGTTTCACCGTTGCTCCACCGTTTCGAACCCCTGCAGCTAATGGCATTCGTGAACTTCATTTTGTGTGGGCTTCATTTATATACGCGCTTCGCGTGATTGCTTTTCATTTTTTACACATTCGGATTTAATTACATTCAATTAGTTATTATCATCGTTAACTGCACCAGCAGCAGTAGTGGAGCAGCGGGGTAAACTGCTAATTGCATAATTCAGTACGATATTTCGCGATTCGGTTATATATAAGTGCATAAGTTTTCATTAAATATAATAAAAATAAATTAAACAAATAGAAATAGAACCTACAGTGTGATGAGAAATAACGCAAACTCACCGAATCACTGGTAATATCTCTAGCAGACGGCGCGCCAGATGTCCCTGCAAATCACTTCTTCTTCTTATTCTTATTCTTCTTTTTCTTCTCCTGTTCTCTCTATTCTTCTTTCAAGGATTTTAGATATTAACAGTGCAGGTATCTTGTTTAGTTTTCGTCATTTGTCATTGGTCACGGACGGGGAACTTGGCGGTAAAAAAGATCTGAAAATGTCATGTGAAAATCACGAAAAATGATCGAATTGAATTGAGCCCTTATTCAGCCATTTCCCACGCTGACGTCGGAATTATTTCCGATAACAGGAGTCATCTGAAAACAAAAATTGAGAAAGTTTCTTGTGAATAATTACGCGAAAAATTGAAACTGAATAAATTTAAATTCTTCAATTTTCATGATTTTTCAGACGCTTCAGGGTCTGAGTATTTTAATATTCCGAACTTTAGCGTCTGTCGAAAATTCGGTAATCGTCTCAAATGAATTCGTAAGTTTGACGGTTCGGAACTTCAACCCGGTCCCTTTTAAGCGAATGCCAAGTCGAAGTTCAACGGGGACCGTAACTATAAATAAAATGGGACCAATAAAATCGAATTCAATTGTTAAAAGTAGCGAGGTGCGGGGTACTAACGACGAGAATAGACTGTCTATATAGCCTTTAACGTGAATTGCGGAGGAATTACTTTCCATTGGTTTCTCGCAACCCAGTTAACTTCCTCGGGGACATTTCATAACCTCTGTAATGGGATTGTATAACGCTGAATAAGCTCGCCGGTTAGTGTGTAAGTTTATGTAAACGTGCCTGTACAGATATGTAAACACGTGTTTCTTCTTGCCTTCACATTATATTCGTCAAACTTCACTGTTAATTCCTTTCAAATTAGACTCGGCAAAACAATGAAGGGATCACCTGAATTTTCCTCTCCCACCCTGATAAAAGACCCGTTCTTTCAAAGTGCTATAACTTCGTTAGAAATTAACGGATTTAGACGAACGAAACCGCATTCGAACGCTCAAAATCTACCAGTTTGAACACTTCTCTTGAATTTCACTTTCACCGATATTTCAGCGAGTTATACCAATTCGAAGCGACGCGATACCCACTTGCGAAAATGCAGTCGAAGAATTCAAACTCGATCAACTAGGTGAAAAATGATTGCACTAAAATTCTAAATGGATCGTTTTGTAGGGGTCATTTCAAGCTTCGAAACCCTTGCGATGCGATATTTCTACAATTTTTCGGCACTCGGTGTACAGCTCGATAAAAAAAAACGTACAATTTTGCAGATGTCACTACAAAGTTAAACAACTCGCTGAAATATGGTTCCAAAAAAAAAATTCTGAGGCGGTTTTTGAAAGATGAGATTTCAAGCTTTTGAATGCGATTTCGTTCATCTAAATCGGTTCATTTTTCACGGAGTAAAAGCATTTTGAAACCGCGTCTTTTTTGGAGACTGATTTACGCTATCCCCGTAACAAACCTTTAAAACAGCTCTAAAAAGTTCCTGAATAAATCCAAATAAATTTTCTGAATCCCATCTGAATCCTGAATCCTTAATCCGAAACCCTCAATTTCTGAATCGATTCAAGCACCTGTAAACCTGCACACCTGCAGCTAAGATCTTATCTTAGATCATCAGTGCAGCAGGCCATGTGTTGCTGGAAAGAGGTCAAGCACACATACACATACGCAGTTTCGAGTCTAGAGTATCGTGTAGTGTAATTCTTACGCTTCAATAAACACAGTATCGATAACCTTCGTCGGATATGATCGTGTGCAGGTCAGACAGTTAACGGAATAAGGCAATATAATACGTTTCAAAGTATGCAGGGTGGGTATAAGGCGTAATGGAAATAACAGAAGGAACACTTTTGCAATGTAGAAGTTTTCCCTGTACCCTGAAGACCGTGTGTACCTTGGATAGAAGCTCCGGCGGCTTAATGGATGTAGTTTTTCATTTGACTAGGGACTGTGACCGCTGAGGGTTGATAAAAAGTGTGAGAAGAAGAAGGAATGTGTGTGTGTGTGGGAAAGAATTTACTGCAGAAGATGTAAACGCAGAAAGATGTGGAGAGGTGAACTTACCGCGAGGGATATTTCTTGTGTAGGTATTTATGGTCGTACCTTGAGAGCTGCGGGAAATATTGCGGAATATGATTTGATTCCGCGTGCAGGAATAGACCGATGATCATTTCCATAATTACGTGGTGTCCAATTGGTTACAATTCGTTCCGAGACAATCTCACCGCAAGTTTATACAGGTACATGTATATGGACCACTCTCGCCTTAACCCACGACATTAGTACGCCGGGTAAGAAAAGCTCTGTAAACTTACGACGTGAGTTACCGAGTCGGAATATAGAAATTCTAGTTTTATTCTAAAAGTTCTCACCGAAGACTTCGAGGCGCAAACTAGAATTTGAGGATAGGATTGTGCATGCAATGAAATTCTGATTTACAACGTAAAGTGTGAGTTATTTCAGTTTTCATAAAGTTTAGAGCAGACTAAAATTCAGGCGG